>OU342742.1:52949216-53640014 GCA_910589775.1 Avena eriantha | reverse complement strand
TCTTTTCATGAACCACACCCAGTGTAATTGCATGTCAGTTCTTTTCATGAACCACATAAGGATCCACCAGTGTCATTGTATGTGTGTTCTTCTCATGAACGACACATGCATCCACAAGTGTCATTGCATGTGTGTTAGTTTCATGAACCACACCCAGTGTCACTGCATGTGTGTTCCTCTCGACAAACCACATAAGGATCTATCGGTGTCACTGTATGTCTGTTCTTTTCATGAACCACATCTAGAGTCCACCAGTGTCATTGCA
Organism: Avena eriantha; assembly: GCA_910589775.1. Classification (NCBI taxonomy): domain Eukaryota; kingdom Viridiplantae; phylum Streptophyta; class Magnoliopsida; order Poales; family Poaceae; genus Avena; species Avena eriantha. The sequence goes on along the minus strand of OU342742.1, from coordinate 53,639,749 downwards.
TGTCTGTTCTTCTCATGAACCACACCCGGTGTCACTGCATGTCTGTTCTTTTCATGAACCACATAAGGATCCACCAGTGTCATTGGATGTGTGTTCTTATCATGAACCACACATGGATCCACCGGTGTCATTGCATGTTTCTTCCTCTAAACAAACCACATAAGGATCCACCAGTGTCATTGCATGTCTGTTCTTTTCCTGAACCACACCCAGTGTCAGCATGTGTATTCTTCTAAACACACCACATAAGGATCCACCAGTGTCATTGCATGTGTGTTCTTTTCATGAACCACACCTAGTGTCATTGCATGTGTGTTCTTTTCATGAACCACAGCTAGAGTCATTTCATGTCTGTTCTTTTCATGAACCACACCTAGTGTCATTGCATGTCTGTTCTTTTCATGAAGCACACCTAGTGTCACTACATGTCAGTTCTTTTCATGAACCACATAAGGATCCACTAGTGTCATCTGATGTGTGTTTCTTCTCATGAACCACACATGGATCCACCGGTGTCATTGCATCTATGTTCCTCTAAACAAACCACATAAGGATCCACCAGTGTCATTGCAAGTCTGTTCTTTTCATGAACCACACCCAGTGTCATTGCATGTGTGTTCTTCTAAACAAACCACATAAGGATCCACGAATGTCATTGCATGTGTGTTCTTTTCATGAACCACACCCGGTGTCATTGCATGTCTGTTCTTTTCATGAACCACGGCTAGAGTCATTGCATGTTTGTTCTTTTCATGAACCACACCCAGTGTAATTGCATGTTTTTTCTTTTCATGAACCACACCCAGTGTCATGAAATGTCTGTTCTTTCATGAACCACACCCAGTGTCATTGCATGTCAGTTCTTTTCATGAACCACATAAGGAACCACCGATGTCATTGTATGTCTATTCTTCTCACATACCACATAAGGATCCACTAGTGTCATTGCATGTATGTTCTTTTCATGAACCACACCCAGTGTCATTGCATGTGTGTTCTTCTAAACAAACCACATAAGTATCCACCAGTGTCATTGCATGTTTGTTCTTTTCATGAACCACACCCGGTGTCATTGCATGTCTGTTCTTTTCAAGAACCACAACTAGAGTCATTGCATGTCTGTTACTTCCATAAACCACACATGGATCAACCGGTGTCATTGCATGTCTATTCTTTTCATGAACCACACCCAATGTCATTGCATGTCTGTTCTTTTCAACCACACCTAGTGTCATTGCATGTCAGTTCTTTTCGTGAACCACATAAGGATCCACCAGTGTCATTGTATGTGTGTTCTTCTCATGAAACATACATGGATCCACCAGGGTCATTGCATGTGTGTTATTTTCGTAAACCACACCCAGTGTCATTGCATGTGTGTTCCTCTAGACAAACCACATAAGGATCCATTGGTGTCACTGCATGTCTGTTCTTTTCATGAACCACAGCTAGAGTCCACCAGTGTCATTGCATGTCTATCCTTTTCATGAATCACACCATGTGTCACTCCATGTCTGTTCTTCTCATGAACCACATAAGGATCCACCAGTGTCATTGGATGTGTGTTCTTATCATGAACCATACATGGATCCACCGGTGTCATTGCATGTCTGTTCCTCTAAACAAACCACATAAGGATCGACCAGTGTCATTGCATGTCTGTTCTTTTCATGAACCACACCCAGTGTCATTGCATGTGTGTTCTTCTAAACAAAACACATAAGGATCCACCAGTGTCATTGCATGTGTGTTCTTTTCATGAACCACACCCAGTGTCATTGCATGTGTGTTCTTTTCATGAACCACAACTAGAGACATTGCATGTCTGTTCTTTTCATGAACCACACACAGTGTCATTGCATGTCGGTTCTTTTCATGAACCACACCCAGTGTCACTGCATGTTAGTTCTTTTCATGAACCACATAAGGATCCACAAGTGTCATTGGATGTGTGTTCTTCTCATGAACAACACATGGATCCACCGGTGTCATTGCATGTCTGCTCCTCTAAACAAACCACATAAGGATCCACCAGTGTCATTGCATGTTTGTTCTTTCATGAAACACACCCAGTGTCATTGCATGTGTGTTCTTCTAAACAAACCACATAAGGATCCACGAGTGTCATTGCATGTGTGTTGTTTTCATGAACCACACCCGGTGTCATTTCATGTATGTTCTTTTCATGAACCACGCTAGAGTCATTGCATGTCTGTTCTTTTCATGAACCACACCCAGTGTCATTGCATGTCTGTTCTTTTCATGAACCACACCCAGTGTCATTGCATGTCTGTTCTTTTCATGGACCATACCCAGTGTCATTGCATGTCAGTTCTTTTCATGAACCACATAAGGATCCACCGGTGTCATTGCATGTCTGTTCTTCTCACGGACTACATAAGGATCCAGCAGTGTCATTGCATGTTTGTTCTTTTCGTGAACCACACCCAGTGTCATTGCATGTGTGTTCCTCTAGACAAACCACATATGGATCCACTAGTGTAATTGCATGTCTGTTCTTTTCATGAACCACACCCAGTGTCATTGCATGTGTGTTCTTCTAAACGAACCACATAAGGATTCAACAGTGTCATTGCATGTCTGTTCTTTTCATGAACCATACCCGGTGTCATTGCATGTCTGTTCTTTTCATGAAGCACAGCTAGAGGCATTGCATGTTTGTTACTTCCATAAACCACACATGGATCCACCGGTGTCATTGCATGTCTGTTCTTTTCATGAACCACACCCAGTGTCATTGCATGTCAGTTCTTTTCATGAACCACACCCAGTGTCATTGCATTTCAGTTCTTTTCATGAACCACATAACGATGCACCAGTGTCATTGTATGTGTGTTCTTCTCATGAACCACACATGGATCCAATAGTGTCATTGCATGTGTGTTATTTTCAAGAACCACACCCAATGTCATCGCATGTCTGTTCCTCTAGAAAAACCACATAAGGATCCACCGGTGTCACTGCATATTTGTTCTTTTCATGAACCACATCTAGAGTCCACCAGTGTCATTCCATGTCTGTTCTTCTCATGAACCACACCCGGTGTCACTGCATGTCTGTTCTTTTCATGAACCACATAAGGATCCACCAGTGTCAATGGATGTGTGTTCTTATCATGAACCACACATGGATCCACCTGTGTCATTTTATGTCTGTTCCTCTAAACAAACCACATAAGGATTCACCAGTGTCATTGCATGTCTGTTCTTTTCATGAACCACACCTAGTGTCATTGCATGTGTGTTCTTCTAAACAAACCACATAAGGATCCACCAGTGTCATTGCATGTGTGTTCTTTTCATGAACCACACCTAGTGTCATTGCATGTGTGTTGTTTTCAAGAACCACAGCTAGAATCATTGCATGTCTGTTCTTTTCATGAACCACACCTAGTGTCATTGCATGTCTGTTCTTTTCATGAACCACACCCAATGTCACTGCATGTCAGTTCCTTTCATGAACCTCATAAGGATCCACCATTTTCATTTGATGTGTGTTATTCTCATGAACCACACATGGATCCACCGGTGTCATTGCATGTATGTTCCTCTAAACAAACCACATAAGGATCCACAAGTGTTATTGAATGTCTGTTCTTTTCATGAACCACACCCAGTGTCATTGCATGTGTGTTCTTCTAAACAAACCACATAAGGATCCACCAGTGTCATTGCATGTGTGTTCTTTTCATGAACCACACCCGGTGTCATTGCATGTATGTTCTTTTCATGAACCACGGCTAGAGTCATTGCATGTCTGTTCTTTTCATGGACCACACCTAGTGTCATTGCATGTCTGTTCTTTTCATGAACCACACACAGTGTCATTGCATGTCTGTTCTTTTCATGAACCACACCCAGTGTCATTGCATGTCAGTCCTTTTCATGAACCACATAAGGATCCATAGGTATCATTGCATGTATGTTCTTCTTACACACCACATAAGGATCCACCAGTGTCATTGCATGTCTGTTCTTTTCATGAACCACACCTAGTGTCATTGCATGTGTGTTCCTGTACAAACCACATATGGATCCACTAGTGTCATTGCATGTCTGTTCTTTTCATGAACCACACCCAGTGTCATTGCATGCGTGTTCTTCTAAACAAACCACATAAGGATCCACCAGTGTCATTGCATGTCTGTTTTTTTCATGAACCACACCCAGTGTCATTGCATGTCTCTTCTTTTCATGAACCACAACTAGACACATTGCATGTCTGTTACTTCCATAAACCACACATGGATCCACCGGTGTCATTGCGTGTCTGTTCTTTTCATGAACCACACCCAGTGTCATTTCATGTCAGTTCTTTTCATGAACCACATAAGGATCCACCAGTGTCATTGTATGTGTGTTCTTCTCATGAACCACACATGGATCCACCAGTGTCATTGCATGTGTGTTATGTTCATGAACCACACCCAGTGTCATTGCATGTGTGTTCCTCTAGACAAACCACATAAGGATCCACCGGTGTCACAGCATGTCTGTTCTTTTCATGAACCACGGCTAGAGTCCACTAGTGTCATTGCATGTCTGTTCTTCTCATGAACCGCACCCGATGTCACTCCATGTCTGTTCTTTTCATGAACCACATAAGGATCCACCAGTGTCATTGGATTTGTTTTCTTATCAGGAACCACACATGGATCCACCGGTGTCATTCCATGTTTGTTCCTCTAGACAAACCACATAAGGATCCACCAGTGTCATTGCATTTTGTTCTTTTCATGAACCACACCAGTGTCATTGCATGTGTGTTCTTCTAAACAAACCACATAAGGATCCACCAGTGTGATTGCATGTGTGTTCTTTTCATGAACCACATCCAGTGTCATTGTATGTGTGTTCTTTTCATGAACCATAGCTAGAGTCATTGCATGTCTGTTCTTTTCATGAACCATACCCAGTGTCATTGCATGTCTGTTCTTTTCATGAACCACACCCTGTGTCACTGCATGTCAGTTCTTTTCATGAACCACATATGGCTCCACCAATGTCATTGGATGTGTGTTCTTCTCATGAACCACACATGGATCCACCGGTGTCATTGCATGTTTGTTCCTCTAAACAAACCACATAAGGATCCACCAGTGTCATTGCATGTCTATTCTTTTCATGAACCACACCCAGTGTCATTGCATGTGTGTTCTTCTAAACAAACCACATAAGGATCCACGAGTGTCATTGCATGTGTTTTATTTTCATGAACCACACCCGGTGTCATTGCATGTCTGTTCTTTTCATGAACCACGGCTAGAGACATTGCATGTCTGTTCTTTTCATGAACCACACCCAGTGTCATTGCATGTGTGTTCTTTTCATGAACCACACCCAGTGTCATTGCATGTCTGTTCTTTTCATGAACCACACCCAGTGTCATTGCATGTCAGTTCTTTTCATGAACCACATAAGGATCCACCGGTGTCATTGCATGTCTGTTCTTCTCACAGACCACATAAGGATCCACCAGTGTCATTGCATGTCTGTTCTTTTTTTAATGAACCACACCCAATGTCATTGTATGTGTGTTCCTCTAGACAAACCACATATGGATCCACGAGTGTCATTGCATGTCTGTTCTTTTCATGAAACACACCCAATGTCATTGCATGTCTGTTCTTTTCATGAACCACACCCGATGTCATTGCATGTATGTTCTTTTCATGAACCACAGCTAGAGTCATTGCATGTCTGTTACTTCCATAAACCACACATGGATCCACCGGTGTCATTGCATGTCTATTCTTTTCATGAACCACACCTAGTGTCATTGCATGTCTGTTCTTTTCATGAACCACACCTAGTGTAATTGCATGTCAGTTCTTTTCATGAACCACATAAGGATCCACCAGTGTCATTGTATGTGTGTTCTTCTCATGAACCACACATGGATCCACCAGTGTCATTGCATGTGTGTTATTCTCATGAACCACACCCAGTGTCATTGCATGTGTGTTCCTCTAGACAAACCACCTAAGGATCCACCGGTGTCACTGCATGTCTGTTCTTTTCATGAACCATAGCTAGATTCCACTAGTGTCATTGCATGTCTGTTCTTCTCATGAACCACACCCGGTGTCAGTGCATGTCTGTTCTTTTCATGAACCACATAAGGATCCACCAGTGTCATTGGATGTGTGTTCTTATCATGAACCACACATGGATCCACCGGTGTCATTGCATGTATGTTCCTCTAAACAAACCACATAAGGATCCACCAGTGTCATTGCATGTCTGTTCTTTTCATGAACCACACCTAGTGTCATTGCATGTGTGTTCTTCTAAACAAACCACATAAGGATCCACCAGTGTCATTGCATGTGTGTTATTTTCATGAAACACACCTAGTGTCATTGCATGTGTGTTCTTTTCATGAACCACACCTAGAGTCATTGCATGTCTGTTCTTTTCATGAACCACACCCAGTGTCATTACATGTCTATTCTTTTCATGAACCACACCAGTGTCACTGTATGTCAGTTCTTTTCATGAACCACATAAGGATCCACCAGTGTCATTGGATGTGTGTTCTTCTCATGAACCACACATGGATCCACCGGTGTCATTGCATGTTTGTTATTTTCATGAATCACAGCTAGAGTCATTGCATGTCTGTTACTTCCATAAACCACATATGGATCCACCTAGTGTGATTGCATGTCTGTTCTTTTCACAAACCACACATGGATACACCAGTGTCATTCATTGGTAGCCGTTAGACCGAGTCTTCTAGAAGGCACGCCCTAAGACAATTGTTCTGCTTGACGATTGTTACATCCCGTTCGATTGGGGCGCTTGGACGATTGGGATGGTCTTCGTGAGAGCGATCCACGAGTAGGCTGTTCTGCGGCATGATTGGCCACGCTTGCTCTGGACAAACTGGCAACACCGGGCGCTCCCCTGTTGCGAGTGTCACGTCTCACGAGTTCAGTGGGCCACATCCCAGTGTCACCTCCCCATTACTTCTCTTCCTTCCCGTACTTCTCTTCCTTACCCTCGAAGCCACTTTCCCCACTTCACTCCCATCTTGCCGTAGCCGCAAGCCGACGGCGCCTCCATCCCAATCCCCTCTCCGGCAGCCACCCCCCTCCCCTCTTGCCATGGGTTCAAGGGGAGATGGTGAGGAAACGCGTCGTGACGTCAGGGACGGTGATTTCGATGTGAGTCGTCTCATCTCTATTTCTATCATCTATGGCCAGTTATCTATTTTTTGAGCTAGATCTAACCTATTTACTCATGCGCGTATGATGTGTTAGGCCAACCAGACGATGTATGACTCCGACTATCACGGTTTAGCGGATGAAGACAGTCCTCTGGTATGTAAACAAGGATATGTGCCCGCTAAATTTGTAGCGTTCGAAGGATGCAACGCAGGCAGGAGGTTTCTACGGTGTCAAGGACATCGTGCAATGATGCAATGCGGAAGTTGCGGTGTTGTCAAATGGGTAGATCCAGAGTGGCCCAAATCGATGCAGAAAACACTGGACAAACTATGGGAAATGACTGTCGAGTTGAAAGAATCCGTATTCAGCTCACTTCTTGACAGTGTTGAGATGAAGCTATGGGAACCAGTTGACACGACCAAGCATAAGAGAGATCTCAGGTGGGTGCAAGACAAGGTTAGCAAAGTCAAGAAGGAGAGGGACGCGCCATTGTCCCTGAAGGCTAAAGCAGAGCAACAACTGACTCAAGCAAGGAATGATCTCCACTAGGCCAAAGTCCTGCAGTACACAACTACGAGTATTGACAAGTGCATGAGGAAAAATGCAGAGAAACAATTGAAGCTGTGCAAGGAAGATACTAAAAGGAAGGAGCAGACGATTTGATCCTTGCTCCCGTAGGAAGATGCGCATCGGGCTAAGATTAGGAAGATCAAGGAGATGTGTGATAACTAGTTCTATTTAGCTTAAGATCCGTGACTTTTTAAGTTGTAATAGTTGTACTTGTTGACCTAGCGGTCTGAACTATTGGTCCCGGATCCAGGGAGGAAAAAAATTGCTCTGACCCCGCATTACTTCTTTTGTCGTCCTCGTGTACAAATAGGAGGTGCCACAGCGCGTCGCTTCGTCGTCCATCCCCTCGTCCTCTCCAATCTCCACTGCACCGCCATGGAGATGCCCGATCTGAACTTCTACGAGGTGGTGATGTTCGCGAACTTCGACATCCTCGCGCCGCTAGCCGCGACGGTGCCCCACGGATGGCGCATCAGCTCTGCGGGGGTGCCAGTGGCTCCGCTCCCTTGCCGAGCCGAGATGGAGAGCGAAATCGCGGCGCGCCGCCGCCAGATGCCCGCGTGGAAGAGGGCGCTGCCCTAGTACACGGCGGCCAGCCCGTACTGGCCGTCGCTGTTCAAAAAGGAGCGGAAGGCCAAGATTGGCAACCACATCGTTGACGGGCGCGTGGTGCACCGGGATCTCTACAACCGAGAAGGGCGGGACAGGTTCTGGTCCATCCCTGGACAGACCAAGTACACTGTCATCGTCGCCGCTCGATGCGAAGAGGTGCTCCGTTTCGCGAACAATGCGTACATCGTGGAGGTTCCGTCCGACAGCGATGAGGAAGCCGGCGGCTCGGAGGATAGTGGCAGCGGAAGTGAAACTGTTGACAAGTGGTTGAATTAATATAGGATGTGAAATCACACCTTTGTTTATAAGAATTTGTGGTTGAAGTAATCAAATGCCTCGATTTAGATCTCTGTCTCGATTAATTTGTGGAAGAATTTGTGATTTAGATCAATTTCTGCCTCGATTTAGATCTCTGTCCCGGATTGGGAATGTGACCGTGGACCAAAGACACCTTTTATACTAGTGTATTCTGACATTGGTGGTTTGTTTAAACGTAATCTACGTGGATTGTGCCGCATGCAAATGGCACAACCACAATTTATAAAGTGGAAGCACGTACACCCGGTTACTAGAGATCCGGGAGCTTCGCCAGATGCAGGGGATGCAGGACCAGAGAGGCGGTGAGATAGACGGGCTCAAGATTAGGCCAGAAAGTGGTACCGATTTCCTCCTCATCTGGGTATTATCGGTAAGAACATTGTTGTTTATGTTGCCACGTCATTGTACAACATCTGAAATAAGTTGCTGCTTCGTGGAGTGTGGCAGCTTAAATAATTTATTTATGTGCCACTTACATTCCGTCGTATTTGGAGACCTCCTGCCCCTCAGCAATCGTGGAACTGGTAGATCCTTGTTTTCAGATAGTAGTGGCACTATCACAATTTAGGATTCAACTACTGACTCGGGCGTTTCCAAACCCTAAGTTGCAGTACATTTTACTCAGAGAACATGGGTAGATTGTTTCGCCCAGCAACGTGCCACACACAGAGCGATCAGAATTTAACAGAATTACATATATAGGTTCAAGTTCAACACATTACTATGCATCTTCATTGCCAGCAGCCTTCTTCCGCAGCCTGGGTGCCAAGCCTTCACGTCCACTGGCTTCTTCATTTCTTGCCTTCTTCCTTTTCCTCGGTGCCAATTTTCTTAGCTTCACGTACTCTGCATCGCCGGGACAATGGGCACCAGAATCGTGTCCAGCATCATCTTTCCACTCATTTTTAATTTCTCCGGGTAGCAAAACGACATCTTTCCACTCGTTTTAAATTTCTTCGAGCAGCAAAATGACTGACCCGGCAGTCATGTTTCTAACCTTGCGGTGCTTCCTGTCAAAGAAATAAGACTGTTGCATAACTGCCCAATATCTACAGAGTAAATAAAATAAAAATTACAATTCAGCACAAACATGCGAACCCCAAGAGACCTTTGCTTACTAGGAGCTAATTGGATTCGAGCAACCACCCTGTCCAAGAATAGAAGGGCGACTCCCAGTTGCAGTAGCTTCCACATCTAGTACATCACATTTCAGCTCAAACATGGCAGCCAAAGCATACCTTTTCATCAACCCAATTAGCTGACTGTCACACGTTATAGGAACCATGATGCCACGTTCATCCATTAAGCTGAACTTTGCAGTCTTCTTCGGCCATAATTCAACATGATTACGCAGAGCAGCAACCATACCAGATATAGTGCAGATCTGTGTAGGCACTTCTTCCATCATGAAACAATGGTGCCCATACCTCTTGCCCTTAGAGTCGTACCTATAGAGGACTACCGTAACCAGGTAAGGGGGTCCGCGCGGATCCCACTTGACAGAAAAATGTGGACAAAATATGTTTGTCAGCGTTGGGCTAACAAATAATTTGAGGTTCAGTAGCTAGCTAGCAGTTGTAATTAGTGCGAATAGCAAAGAGAAGGGTAGCTCACCCACTTGTAGACAGAACTTCTTCTTTCTTCATAGTAGGATCTGCCATCCTCTGAGCTGCTCGGCTCGTCGGTGGCGGAGGCGGGCTAGAGCCTCGCAACGGTGGCTACGGCATGCGCCATTGGAGCTCGGGATCAGCGATTGGGCGCAGCAACTAGGCGCAGCAACTTGGCGCCGGAAGTCAAATGTCCGAATGGATCCTCCTGCCTGGAGGGTGGATTCCGAAGCCGCCGGTGCTAGGGGAAAGCTGGGAATGGATTTGTGAAATTGGTCAACGCATCTGATGTCTACGCACTTCTATTCTTGTAGATAGGTGTTGGGCCTCTAAGTGCAAAGGTTTGTAGAACAGCAGCAAGTTTTCCCTTAAGTGGATCACCCAAGGTTTATCGAACTCAGGGAGGAAGTGGTCAAAGGTATTCCCTCTCAAGCAACCCTGCAATCAAGATACAAGAAGTCTCTTGTGTCCCCAACACACCCAATACACTTTTCAGGTGTATAGGTGCACTAGTTCGGCGAAGAGATAGTGAAATACAAGTGGTATGGTGATAGAAAATAGCTTGATGGCGTGAAAAGACTAAAGGCAAACTTAAATAAAGATGGAAGCAAGCAAACATGTAACAGATCTAATAGCAAACGGTGTATCAATGCTTAGAAACAGGGCCTAGGGATCATACTTTCACTAGTGAACACTCTCATATAAATATATTCTCTTCATGATACTACTCTTAGGTACTCTCCGGTTGGACACTCTAATCAACGGTAGGGCTATAACAGCACTCCTCAAAGTAAGTCTTTCCCATCTAGAAAACCCCACACTGTCACCTTGAGTACTAGATGAGTCCAACAAACACCACAATTTCATAGAAACATCCAACTCCAAATATAACTCATAACAAGTATTTGTAATCTCTAGCCTAAGTGCCACCATGGTGTGCACGCTGTCACTTTCACACACATGGGGAGAGCAGAGATCTATTAAAGCACTTGAGTAGCAAGGTAGATCTACTTGATTACAAAGCTCATGACCACAACAAGATCATGCATAGATAGAGAGATGAACACATAGCTACCGGTAGAACCCTTAGCCTCGAGAGAGAACTACTCCCTCCTCATCATGGGAATTAGCAATGGTGATGGAGATGGTGGTGGAGATCGATGGAGATGGCTCCGGGGGCACTTCCCCGTCCTGGCAGGGTGCCGGAACAGAGACTTTCTGTCCCCCGAATCTCCCCTTCGGTGGCAGCGGCACTATGGAACTTTTCGTGGCTGGAGGCTTGATTTTTTAGGGTTTTGGTATCGGGAGGCTTCTGATAGGCCAGAGGGAAAGGTCGGTGGAGTGCCAGGGGGCCCACACCACCTGGTGGCGCAGGTAGGCTAGCCCACGCCTAGGGGGTGTGGCCAGGCCCTGGCCCTCCTCTGTCTCGTATTCTGGCTCCGTGAGTCTTCTGGAAAAATAGGAACTTTGGCTTTTGTCCCGTCCAATTCTGAGAATATTCATTTTCTGACTTTTCTGGAACCAAAAACAGCAGAAAACAGGAAACTGGCATTGTGGCATCTTGTTAATAGGTTAGTCCAAGAAATCAGATGAAAAGTACTCCAAAGTGTGGACAAAACACAAGAAAGTAGATAAAACCAAGCATGGAACATCAAAAATTATAGATACATTTGCAATGTATCAGCATCCAATCCACTTAGCTGCTCGATTTGCCTAAGAGGTTGCCGCGTTGGCGCTCGTGTCACGGACAGATGACCGACATGAGGGTCCCGACCGTCTACTTCACGGGGCAGTTTCACGGCATGTTTGGATTTGGCAGGGGTGAGATGAGTTTGCCTCGAAATGGCCCCTCTCAGTAGCTGGCGGCCCAACTTTTTGAAACGCGGTAATTTCAGGCAACTTAGGTACCGCCATGCGCTGGCCTGTGAACTTTGGTACCGCAAACGAACAAGCCCCTCTATGGGGTGGAAAACTGCAGAGAGAGAAAGATCTCTCCGGTAGACAGAATTCTGCTGGGGAATTCCTTCCCGGAGAGGGGAGATCGTCGCCATCAACACCACCATCAAGCTGGACTTCATCGGGATCATCATCATCTCCACCATCATCTCCATCAGCACCATCATCACCACTCCATACCGTTGTAACAATTGTGTTGAATCTTGCATAGTTCTTAGGGGAAACTTTCCCGGTGTTGATTACTTGTTGTAGTTGATGCTATTGAGTGGAACCATTGAATTATTGTTATGTTCAGATTGTTACTTATCATTATATCATCTTTGATCTTGATCCATATGATGTCTTGTGAGTAGTTCGTTTAGTTCTTGAGGACATGGGAGAAGTCATGTTGTTAGTAGTGGAATTGTGTTGAGAAAGATTCAATAGTTTGTTATTTAAGTTGTGGTGTTATTCTTCTAGTGGTGTCATGTGAACATCGACTACATGACACTTCACCTTTATGGGCCAAGGGGAATGCATTATGTATTTGGCTACTAATCGTAGGGGTTTACGGAGTGACAAAAACCTGAACCCCTGTTAGGAAACCTTTGCACAAGGGATGTCAGGATCTTAGAGTTTAAAGATGTGGTTAGGTTTCTATCTTAATTACTTTCTTGTACTTGCGGATGCTTGCAAGGGGTATAATCACAAGTATGTATTAGTCCTAGGAAGGTCGGTACATTAGCATAGGTTCACCCACACAACAGTTGTCAAACTAAAGAAGATTAATCAACTATATGAAGCGAAAGCACTTGATGATATTCCCATGTGTCCTCGAGAACATTTGGTCATCTTAAGTAATACAACAGGCTTGTCCTTTTCTAAAGAAAGGATTGGGCCACTTGCTGCATTTATTCTTATTGTCTTTTATTTACTCGCACTTTATTTCTCTGCATTATCAAAAACCCCTAACAATCTGTTTGTCAAGTATTTATAGAGAATTCCTGCTCCAAGACACTCGTCAACACCTTCTGCTCCTCGCTGGGTTCGACACTCTTATCGAAAATACTGTGATACACCCCCTATACTTGTGGGTCATCTGTGATCTATAGCAGAGACTTTTGGCGAGGTCTGGCTTGTTTTCTTGTTGCCCGAGGCTTATTTATATAGGGGTCACTTGACGAAAGTTGTTCTGTTTGACCTAACGATTGCGGTGCCAACTATACAACTGGAGCTATACGGCCGGAATTTTGCCCCGGTCGTATAGTTGGTCGTTAAAGCATCTGCCTTCGCTTCACGGCTCCTAGTTTCTTCTTGTTGTTGGAAATCTCGTATCTTTGAATTTAATGTAGTGATTCCCATCTTGAAATGACATTATCTACGTAGGAAAATATAAAAGAAAGGATTGCATACACCTTTGAATATTAGGCATTAGTGGCAGGGTTTAGAGAGATATTTCATCAAAAATATGAATAATATCTAGTTTAAATGTGGACGTAGATGGCTATATTTCAGATCCATCAGTGGCTCTGTGGTGTCGAGGCACTTGTCCGACCATGGAGGCAAGGAGGAGGCTCGATGCAGCAGAGCATGTGGTGTGGGTGTGTTCCCTTGGCCTGCCATGGTGGTGGTGAGGACGAAGTGCTTCGCGCGGCAGTCCCTGCTCGTGTCTCTGGCTGCCGTCGGTGGCAGAAGATCTGGTCCCTGGGGCATGCTCTGACCGGCTGTGGTGGCGAGGGGAGCGGCTGCAGGGTGCCAGTAATTTCTTGACGACGACGGTGGAAGCTTCAAAGAGTGTTTCGTGTGGATTCCATGGTGGCCACGGTTGGCGTCGTGCTCATCGGTCGGAAGGACGGCCCTTTTGTAACCTCTTGCGTGGAGGCCTTGTTGAACGATGTTGCTGGAGCTCGACCTCTCCATGCCCCCAAGTGGTTAGTCCCCAGGATCGTGGAGCTGGCCAGCGGCAGTGGTATTGAGCTAGGGAAGACACCGTCTTGAGCACTTTGATGGCGTGTTTCGGATCTCAGCGTCAACTGCATCTCTGATTCAACTGTTTCTGGTAGTGGCGTTGTTGCTGACGCCTCAAGGTCGCCAGGGGTGGTGGAGTAGTATTCCAAGCACTGGATTGCTTTTTCTATTTTAGTGCCAGATTTTTTTTCAATTTTCTAGGCCTTATCTTTGAATTCTAGGTTTTCCTGTGCAATAGATGTAATGGGCCCGACTATAATATTGTACTCGCTACAGTGACATCGAAGCTTCCAGACCTCTTGGGGTCTTTTCGGTTAAAAAAACTTCATACTAAACCAGACCGTTACCTTATCTACACACATGATCGCACCTTTGTGTGTGTAGACCGCCACAACTTTCGGCCGGTGACTCGATTACACAAATTAAACATAATTAAACTCTAGACCTAACACTAACAACAAGATTAGCTGAACAATCCATCAACCATCGAACCAAGTGAAGTCACTCCATCCACTTGTCCCCAGTAAGAGTCCTTCATAAACCTAAGAGGTTTATTTGCCATGGCATTGGGTACTAAGACATGTTCCCTCTCAACAATGTTATATAGTTTGATCTAGTGTGTTCAGGTCAAGTAACAGTCGCTGCAATGTTTTGTATAAGATTGCCTCCAAGGTACTTGCTAACAGGCTCAATATTGTTCTCCTTGATCTAATATCTGAACATCGGAGTGCCTTTGTACCTAGCAGATTGATTACCGATAATGCTTTTATAGATTATGAGTGCTTACACACTATTCGCAAGCAACACACCAAACTCCCCTATTTTTCTTTGAAGATTGATACGATGAAGGCTTATGATAGGGTTGAATGGAATTATTTGGCGGGTTGTTTGGCAAAATTGGGCTTTGCTGCTCCTTGGATTGCCACAGTAATGCAGTGTCACAAATGTTAGATATGCCGTGAGGATCAATGGAGAGCTCACCAAACCCGTGACCCCTGATGTGCTCGTCGTTCGACGTAGAGCTTGTTGGGAACCCCAAGAGGAAGGTACGATGAGCACAGCAGCAAGTTTTCCCTCAGTTATGAAACTAAGGTTTAATCGAACCAGTAGGAGCAAGGAAACACCCCAAAGGTGTTACTAGCTGAGCTTTGGCAGAGCGCACTACCGGTGCTAGTAGCAACGTGGAGACCTGCACAACACAACCACAGAACTTTGTCCCCAACTTGCAATGAGGTTGCCAATCTCACAGTGTTTTGCGGAAAACAAAGGATTAAACGTATCAAATGGAAAAAAGTAAAAGTTTGGAGAAAGTAAACAAAAAACAGTAAAAGATTGTAGATTGTATGTAAAGAAAAAGGACCGGGATCCATAGTTCACTAGAGGTGGCTCTCCTTAAGATAGATAACATGCTGGGTGAACAAATTACAGTGGGGCAATTGGCAAACACCGAGAAAGCAATACATGCATATACTAATCATCTTGACTCCTTTGAGACTTGATTGGGCCTTACAACATTATATATAGACCGCCATCCAACTACATCTATGACTAATAATCCACCTTCAGGTTATCATCCGAACCCCCTCTAGTATTAAGTTGCAAGTAACAGATTATTGCTTTACGAACTGCGTGCAAAGTAAACAATACGATTGTTCTATGAACAAAGGATTGTTGTTTTCTCCCTAGTAGCAACAACACATCTAGTACCTTAGAGATTTCTGTCACTTCCCCAGATTACCAGAGGCATGAACCCACTATCGAGCATAAATACTAACTCTTGGATTTGCTAGCATCTACTTGGCCAAGATAGCTGCTAACAACGGAAATCATGCAAGATCACAAATAACAAAGACATGATAGAATCAATAATCAATCTGAAATAGCATCTCAATATCCATCGGATCCCCGCAAACACAACATGCAGAATTACAAATAGATGATCTTGATCATGAACGGAGCTCACAAGATCTAAACATGAAATCACAAAGGAGGAGAACCAGCCATCTAGCTACTACATGGATCCGTAGTCCAAGGATGAACTACTCACGCATCACACCGGAGGCTTGCATGGTGATGAAGAAGGCCTCCAGGGTGAATTCCCCTCTCCGGCAGGGTGCCAGGAAGAGCTTCAGATCCCTCCCGATTTAGGGATGGAGATGACGGCGGCTACAGACTCTTTCGTGGATTTTTGATCGGGTCCTTAGGGTTTTTGTCCCCGAGGGCAACTTATAGGCGGAAGGAGAGGCCGAGGGGGTGCCAGGGCTGGCCTCACCACCCTCTGGCGCGGGCCAGGCCTGGCCGCACGGCCAGGTGGTGTGGCCGCCCTCTGGCCCTTCTCCGTCTCGTATTCTGGCACTTGATGACATCTGAAAAATAGGCACTTTGGCTTTTGTCCCGTCCAATTTCGAGAATATTCATTTTCTGACTTTCCTGGAACCAAAAATAGCAAAAAACAGGCAGCTGGCACTGTGGCTCTTGTTAATAGGTTAGTCCAAGAAATCATATGAAAAGTACTCCAAAGTTGGAACAAAACACAAGAAAGTGGATAAAACCAAGCATGGAACATCAAAAATTATAGATACATTTGCAATGTATCAATCCATACCAGAGGTATTCGCCCGGGGGATCCGGTCAGCCCGTACCTGTTCTTGCTATGTACGGAAGGTTTGTCTTGCTCGTTCCAGTCGAAGGAGGCAGTGGAACTTCTAAAAGTAATTCGGAATGGTTGTCAGGGGCCCCTATTTCCCATTTGTTATTTGTTGACGGTAGTATTTTCTTTGCCCGGTGTGAACAGAAAAGTGGTGTGGCTCATAATGAAACTTTACGGCTCTATTGTGATGGGTCAGGCCATAAGATCAATCGGGACAAATCGAGTATTTTCTTTGGACCTCATTGTCAAACTGAGGTGAAGAATGATGTTATGAACCAATTGGGCGTGCATAATGAGGCTCTACAAGAGTCCTATCTGGGAATGCCGACTGAGATTGGGCGTTCACCGATTGGTTCTTTTAATTTCCTTATTGGTAGGATGTGGAAGAAGGTTAATTCGTGTTCGGATAGACCTCTATCATGGGCTGGCAGCGAAACCTTCTTGAAAGCAGTGCTTCAGGCGATTCCTGCTTTCATAATGAGCTGCTTCCAGGTTCCGGTTGCCAACTGTGATTCCTTTTGGCGTGTTGTAGCTGATGAATGGTGGGGGAGAAAGGATGGAGGGAAAAAGATGCACTGGCATTCGTGGGAGTGGTTATCTGCACCTAAGTTCATGGGTGGGATGGGCTTCCTGGACTGTGACTTTCAATCAAGCAATGCTTGCTCGTCAATATTGGCGGCTGATTACTGATCCATCGTCTCTCTATGCCCGAGTGCTCAAGGGCCGTTACTTTCCAAATTGTGATTTTTGGGATGCTCCTAAGCCACGGTCGTCTTCGTATACGTGGAGGAGTATTCTGTTTGGCATGGAGCTTTTGAAGGAGGGGATTCAATGGGGCATAGGTAATGGTTAAAAAATGATGCTGCTGACGTTCGTACCAACTGAAGCCACTCATTCAGATACCGGTGGACACAAAGGTCAATTTCTGATTGATGAGGATATTGGCTCGTGGGACGAAGATATAGTCCGAACCGTCTTTGAGGAGGAGGTTGCTGACTAGATCATGTTGGTGCCCATTAGTAGATGTGGCTGTGAGGATTTTGCATCGTGGCCGAGGGAGAAGTTTGGAGTCTACTCTCTCAAGTCTGGCTACAACTTTGCACGTACTCGTGATTTTATGTTGCATCGCAGTGTGAAGGGGACTGGCTTCCGATCTGATCAGTTTGCTGTGTCCAAAGGATGGAAGATCCTATGGGGAATCACAGCTCCAGGGAAGATGAAAATCACCCTCTGGAGGTTCGCCCATGACTGTCTCCCTACGGCTCACCAGTTGAGACATCGAAATATTGAGTGCGATGATGTTTGTGTTTTCTGCGGACGGGAGGAACGTGTTGAGCATATATTTCTATTCTGTCAGTACGCTAAAGAAGTTTTGCGGGAACTGAAGAGAACATACCCTCTCAACTTGCAATGCAGAAATTATGTGAATCCGAGGGATTGGATATTTCATTTCCTAAAATGATCTACGGGGATTGAAAAAACGGTGCTTGATGTTACCATATGGCATCTATGGGATGCACGGGACATAGTTCGGAATGGAGAAACAATGAAGAAACCGAACAATATAGCTGACAAAATAAAAGCTTATGTTGGGATGATTGAGCAACATATGTACAAGCCGATCACTAACCACAGGGGTGTGTCCTCGTCTTCTCCACCAAAGTGGACGCCTCCGCAGGAAGGTACGGTCTTTATCAATGTAGATGTTGTGTTGTTTCTAGTTCTTTCAAGATGGGGGTAGGCGTTGTGATCAGGGACCACATCGGAACATGCTTGATTGCTTGCAGTCAAGTGTTTGATGCGGTCACAATGCCAGAACTTGCCAAAGCTTTGGCTATTAGGCGTGCTATAACCCTCGCCCGAGAAGAAGGCTTTCAGAGGATCATCTTGGCTTCAGGCTGCTTCACTGTGATCAACCGGATTAAGACTGTGACGATGGACCGGACTGACATCAAGCTGATCGCATAGGGCTTCATGTTTGTGTCCTTTCGTCATATCAATCGTTTGTGTAATGAATCAGCACACACCTTAGCTCGTAGAGCTGAACATTTTATTTTGCAATTTTTCGTGATGGTGCTTATTTTGCAACTTTTCGTGATGGTGCTCCGGATTGTATCCGAGATGCTCTCTGTAATGATTCTACCTGATCAATAAAGTGTTGATTTCCCTAAGAAAAAGGTCAAGTATCATTCCAGAGCGGAGTAGTAGAACAGAAAAACGTCTACGTTAAAGAACTCTTATTTAAAAAAATTGAGAACCAAACCGGCATACGTACGAGTGCTTCTCAGGAGAGAGGCCGGCGGCCAGAAAAAACTCACCTAGGGTTCCTTCCCTCCGTCGGCGACGTCGTCGGTCTGTTCCGTCTCTGATTGTCTTAGGGTCTTGGAGGTGTAGCGGATCACGGCCTCTCGCCGACGGGAGATTTTTGTTCTTCGCTTAGGCTGTTTTCTTGTGTCTTTTTCAGGATGTTGAGGCGACGGCTACGTCCTGAAGTCAGAATAAAATCCTCTCCACTCTATCCTCGCTCCGGTGGTGCGCCTAGCGCTAACGGAGGACGCATGGAGTCGCGTGGCCGACTGATCTCCTGGGATCTAGTCGTTTTTCGTGTTAATTTCAGGTCAGTCTCTTCCAATCTACTGATGTCATCATTGGCGATGGTTGCTGCTTTAGTGCGCTGGTTCTTTGGGACCTTAGCACGATGACTTCCCATCTGCTACTACGACAAGCTCTACTACGACAAGGTCTGCCCGGCTCCGATGATGGAGGGGCGAGGATGGCGGCGCGCCTTCGGCTCGTGCTAGTATTTGTAGTCTTCGCTAGGTGGTCCATCGACCTATTTGTAATTTTTATTACTTTTAAGCCTCTTTATACTACTGTTGATGAATATTAATAAATCGGTGGAATTTTCATTAAAAAAAGAACTCTTATTTAATCCTCGTGGGTCCTCTAGAAAAGGAGAATAAGTGGGTTCCATGGTAACCTCATATGATGGGTTAGCGTAGAGGTATTTTATTCTGGGTAACATTTAAAATCTTCAACAACCATTTGTGAGTGAGCAGTTTTTTTTTATCTCCTAGACCATGATGCCTAGTACACTTTGATTTTTTCGTGTGCATATATAATACTCCACTTTTGTCAACCAATAATTTTATTTAAGATTATCACTTTGCTAAAAATGGATCTATAATAATTCATTGTTTTCTGGATCTTTTTATGTATTTTAAGAAAGGACAACATAAACAATCAGGGCCAGCCCTTGGGGGGACCTACCGGGCAACCGTCCCGGGCCAAAAAAAAGTAGGGGCTCTTTTAAAAATATGCTATATAGTCAGGTCTAGTATACATCGTAAAGAATGTTTTTTATTGGGCTGGTGAATTAATTGGGCCTTTTCCGCTATCGTAGACTCTGAGCCGAGGCGATTGATACAGTTACATGGCGAGGCCAAGGCAGAGGCCAACCGCTCTACTCCTAGTCCTAGACAGCGTCAGTCGCTTCGCTTCCTGCCAGGCAAAGGGAAGCAACAATTGATTGTACGTCCTGCCCGAGTCATGTCGCCTCCACTGGATCAGAATATCGGATCGGGATACGGGAGCGGGGAGCCTCTAGGCCCTCGACGATCGACACCAGGCACGAAGGCCAGACCATCGACGAGACGATCGGACGCTTGGCTGCTGGGCTAGTGGTCCGCTCCCGTCCATGTCTCTGATGATTACGCCCTAATTCTTAGTTCTTAAATCTTAATTTTAATTAGAATTCTTAGCGCAGATTTGAAGAACTCCAATCATTCAAAAGTATATTTGGGTTTTTAATAAGTTCAACATCTTTAAAGGCATTGGATGGTTCTCAGCTGAAAGAATATTGCACTATATTTGCAAAAACTCTTACTCAGCCTGGTACAAATGGTAGTGATGTTGAGTTAATGCAGTTATTTCTGAGTTAAATGTTATGAAGTTCACTTTGCCAAATACATCAACGTCTTCTATGAAGTTTTTTAGTTTGTTAGGGAAGCGATTTGTTATCCTAATATTTGTATCTCTTATCGGACCTTATTTACTATGCCCGTGACTGTTGCCTCAGCTGAAAGAAGCTTTCTAAAGTTGAAATTATTAAAGAAAGATCGATAATATCTCAGGAGAGGTGACATGGTTTGGCGACTCTATGCATCGAGAAGAAGTTAGTGGACGAGATTGATATTCATTCCATCGTCACGGACTTTGCTTCTAGAAATTTTTGAGAAAATTTTAAGGTATCATATAAACATTGTTATTTTTATATGAATAGTTGGAAGTATACTTAAACTATTTATTTTTCATCACCTCATATATCCATAAAATAATTATAATAAGGGGCCCAAAATTTTAGTTTCGCCCCGGGTCATCACCTCATATATCCATAAAATAATTATAATAAGGGGCCCAAAATTTTAGTTTCGCCCCGGGTCCCAGAAAATTCAGGACCGGCCCTGTAAACAATGTTGGACCAGTGGGACAGAAGCTCTTCTTTACAAATGTTGATTATTTTTTTCCTAAAAGCGATCACAATCACCTTCCACTCTTAATTCACAAGCTTACGATTATGAATATGGATAGGTATCTAGATAGTAGAACTTCCGATTCATAATCAAACATAAGTTTGTAATAATGGTCTTCTTCCTCTTTAGCCCGACCAAGACAAAAAATTCTCACTCTTGTGAAAAATAATTTTGAAGCTAGAAAATTGCTCAAACATGCACATATTTAACTTCATATTTATCCTTTTCTATTCCATCTGTCTGAAATTAAGTGACTCATATTTGTCCAGAAAAGCGTTTAGATTAATGTGAATCTAAATGTATAGTTAATTCTGAACGAACTTCATATTTATTCTTTTCTATTTCTAGAAAAGCTTTTAGATAAACTGAGGGGTATATCATATAACATAAAAATAATGGTATCATCTGCATTCTAATTAAAGAATGAAAACGCATGTATCCACAAGCATGGCTGTGATTCCCCTGTGTCAAGCATAACAGGAGCAGATGAGCCCCAGATCAGTTTTGCATTTCCGACGAAGCAAGCTTCTCCTTGATTGCTTGCTTTGTCAACCAACGATAATGAGACCAATACGGAGCACAAGTCACCGTTAACTGAAAGTTCAAGTACGAAGTTACTAACAGAGGAAAAAACTAGGCTAACACCACCATTATCCGACAAACCATAAGAAGTCTGCTAGTTGCAGGGCCCGGACACTACAGAGTTTCTCGCAAGTACAGAAAGGTAACTAAACCAGGGAATGAATCGTAGAAGAAACACAAGACAAGGCAAATAATTCCACAGCCAATCTCGCCTTCCTCCTACCGTCCCGTCCATCCATTCGCAACTTGCTACCTTGTGCGCGTCGACTGTGCCCTCTGATCCTCTTCACTTGTACTCGAGGATCATGTTGTTCTCAGGCGCCAGGCCGACACAGGCCCTCATGATGTTCTCTAGCATCGCCCTCTGCTTGGCCAGAGCATTCACCACCGGTGTGCCAGGAGGAACCTGTTAATTTCAGCAGACAATTTTTTGTTGCAGCTCAGTTCATTGCCTTTGTTTAGTTAAGAAGAGCAGAGGCTATGGCAGTGATACTTACAAGGGGCGCCTTGGTGAGGTAGCTGAGGATGGTGGCAACCGGGTGGAAAGAGTGGAACTTGTCCTGCAATAACACAAGTGGAACAACCACAGATTCAGTTCTCTGCTCCCGCAATATTTGTTACGGTGAGATGCTGTACAGACTAGCAACATAGTTCAGAATATTACCTCTCCCTCTGCCTTGAGCTGAATCCTTGTGCTGAGCTCGGCCAGGAGCACCAGGTCAAGGATGATCGGCGCGGCGAGGAGCGAGTCCTCGCAGGTGTTGTGCAGCACGATGGTGCTCTTGCCCCCCATGAAAATCTCCGAGGTGTACTCATCCATGGCCCTCTTGCTGTCTCCAACGTACGGCACATACTGCAAAAGAATGGTGAAGATTCAGTGCCAACTTCAAGATTCTACCAGGACACACTTATCTAGGTGAGGGACAGATCAACGTACCTTGATCACAACGACGTGATCAGGATGTTCCCCAGGCTCGTAGAGGATAGCGTTGCTCGAGACCATGTCGTCTACGACGTTGCTCTTGGAGATCTCCTTGGACCTGAATGTCTGCGGTGCTGACAGGTTCATCCCGTCGTTGTTCCCAAGATGGTTGTAGCTGACAATTGAGGTGGGCTACAAGAACAAAAACAAAATCTCTTGTTATATATTTTCTAGCCTAACAGAGAAATGTCTTCACACTAGTACATGAAGAGAGTAGTCAGGTGTGCAGTTGATAGTTGATTGATAGTACCTTGATTCCAGCACCAACAAGGAAGTCAACCAAGACAGACTTCATCTTGGTCTGCCCACTTTTGAAGTCGTCCCCGCCAATCAAACAGTTGTTTTTGATAGCAAGATCGATTAGTCCTGCACACAGGAAACTAAGATAAGCCTGAAACGAGACAAAAAATACAGCTACAACTCAGAACATCAAACTACACACCTGGCACGAAGGTGTTCTGAGGGCTCCCGTTGATGAACGGTACGCCCTCCATGACGCAGGCGATGGCATACAGTGTAGACGGAGAGATCTCTGCCTCGTTCTTGTCCACAGAGGCCAAGAGGTTCTCCATCGTGTCATTTAGCCCGACAGAGACTCCGCTGTACCTCTCAGTGTTTGCAGTCCACAGCACAACTACCTTGTCCACTTTGTTCTTCTCCTTGAACTCCCTGTTTTATTAAGCCATATGAGACTGACAGGCCACTGGGTTTAACTATGGTAATCAAGATAGACAATTAAAGTAGGAGGGCCTTCTATAAAAACAACATTCTTATGAGTAAATGGCTAAAGAACTGATCTAAGTAGTTCTACCAGTCGTATAGTATTTTTCGCTATAAGCCTTGGGTTTAACTATGGTAATCCAAACCCAGAATAAAACTGAAACTTTATAAACAACATTTTTATTTAAATTTTGATTCAGTGGTGCGACCAGTTGTATAGTAAATTTGCCATAAGCATATTCCTGAAGCCGTGGTGTCAAACCATGTGTTTCTAACGATCCAAATTCAGAGTAAACTTTATTCAAGTGCTAAGAAGTAAAATCTATAAACAGTTGATGTGCACTTCTTCATGTATACCTTATGTCCTTGATAACCTGCTCCATCTGCTCCTTCTTGGTGCCCTTGATGATGTTGTTAGCCCTGGACCCCTGGTTTGCAGCGATGAAGTCCGGGTCATAGATACCAGGGAGTGGAACTATGGACTCCATATAGGGCCTGAGCTGCTTCTGAAGGTCGATGTCGAGCACCTTGGCCCTGGTCATGGCATCAGCCATGTTCATGCTGCTGATGTCCCAGCCCCCGAACACAATGTCGTCTGGGCTGACCTGCAAATTTACTCAACCCCGTCAGAGAAATGATATGCTACTGGACAACCAATTGGAGTATATTCAACAAAGGAACTGTACAGAAAAGTGCTAGAACATTTCCCTTGACCTGGACATCTCTGAAAACAGAAGATGTTGACCCATACAATCATCACATCATGGCACACCATTTGACATTTGAACTCCCTTTGTGTGTTTTTTAATAAGAAAGCACATGGTGCTCTGCCTTTTTCTACATGACTTAGATTCCCTTCCACTATCCTCAAGACTGCAGGACATTCCTCATCAAATTTCGAAGTAATGTTCACAAATTAAGCATTATCTACTAGTACATGACTTTAGCTTCCTTTCCGCTTACCTCAAGACAGGACATACAGCATCAAAGTTCGAAGTAGTGTACAAATTAAGCATCATCCTTTTTGTTCATGAATTAGTTTTGCCATTTACAGATGAAGCATGATCATTATATTTTGGTATGATTGTAGTAGTAGTAAAATAAGACGTGGATTAGTGGATTACCATGGGCAGAAGACTCTTGAAGGGGGCATAAATCTCTTCCCCGTTGTAGCTCCCGACCCTGATGGTGGAGGCCTGGGTGAGGGAGCCAAAGTAGTTGGCTTGCTGGACCTTGTCCTTTGTTGCCCAAGAGATCCCCCTGAATTATTTCATCATCAGTCAAATGATCTCGACACATACAGGATCATCAAAACTAAGAGAGGAATTATTGATGCGCATGGTGACAACTTACTCCCTGTTGGCGATGACGCCAGCCATGAGCGTGGAGCCATTGTTGCCGCCCCAGCCCACAAGCATCACCCTGCAGAACCAAAAATTACTGGAGTTATTAGAGAAACACAACAACAAAAAATAAACAAACCTCCTGTATCGACAAGTGGCTGACGCTACACTGCACGTAGCCAAGACACGCTACGACAAAATAAACAAAGAGGAAATCTGAAGAAAAAAGAAAGGGAAAGAAACAAGTAAGGTTTCAGTCCTCCAGAGCAGCACTGACAGAATTCGTCGTCATGCTGACAATACCTCCTATTATACGAGGATGAGTCGAGCCTGTTGCGAATCTTAAGATACAGCCTCACGCGCAGTGCAGAGGCGATAAAATACCAGCAAAAGAGACGTCGTATTGAGCAGATGGAGCGATGGACTGGGTGTGCCGGATGACCGCCCGATCTGGAAACAAGAATCCAAGACCAAATAGCATCTCTCTACCAGCACGGGACGGGACGGGATGGGATGGCAACAAACGCATCGCATTCGGCTAAAAAGACCTTTGTTCTGGATCTTGCCCTGCCATCAACCTCCGGGCAAGGAAACAAAACCAAAAAGAAAGGAAGACTGAAACAGAATCGAACACCGAAAGGGCGAGGGTCGAGGGACGAGCTGAAACGCGACCAGAGATAGATAGATCGATCGATCGATCTTTCTTTCTTTCCCCGCGAGTGTTACCCGACCACGAGCGGAGGGCCAGATTCCGGCTGGGAGACCGGCTGATCTCGACATGAGTGACTGAATTTATTTTACAGTACAAGAGAAATGACTGAATTAATGGTTGCGAAATTAATGGCTGGGGCGCATCTATCTGCGTGCGCGTGTGGTTGGAAGGGATGATGATGATGGGAGGGCAGGGCATGAAGGGTTACCCGAGCTTGGGGACGTTGGTGTCGGTCTTGAAGTGGTAGTTGACGGACTTGGGGCGGACGACCCACTTGGAGGCGCCGTTGTGGCTCTCGTGCACCAGCTCCGTGGTGTCGTAGCGGTACTCCGACTCGATCTCGCCGGCGCCGTACCTCACGTGCGGGCTCTCCACCCGGAAGCTCTCGATGAACATCTTGGCTGGCTCTGGCTTGGGTGGTGGTGGAGAGGGAGGGAGGGGTTTCGACTGTGGTCTGGTCTGGTGGGGGATGGGGTGAATTGAGTTGTGATGAATCGGTGGTGGGTGGGCGCGGTGGGGATTTATAGGCGGGCGACGCGCGGCCACGTGGCAGATCCCAAGTTGCTGGCTCGGCTGGGCCCAGGACGAAGGTGCGGGAGCGGCGAGAGCCCTCCAGACGGCAGCGAGGTAATTTTTGGTCGCCGGAGCGGCGGAACCCAAAGGACAAAGGGAGGGAGCGACCGAGAGAGGCGATGCCAATGGACCCACGGAAACTCAGACAATAGGCATACAGACATCTTGAGGTACAAGTTTACAGGAGATATGGAATGGACTAGGATCCCTAAATATCCGTAGCTACTGCCAAAGTATACACACCAGGATCTACACATTCCTAATGGGCATACAATAGGCGTAAAGACATCCTGATTCTTGAAGTACAAGGAGATACGGAACGGACTATGATCCCTAAATATCCGCAGCTAATGCAATGGTACAGATTCATATCCATGCTAATGGAATCCGCCAGAACTTTTTAGGATCTATACATTCCTAATGGAATAGTACCAGGTCCATGAATAGTACAGATTCATATCTTGACATTCCCGGTTGAGGCTTGGTGAGGGGGGAAAATTGCAGTTTTCCTCCCTTTTTTTCCATCTCTCGGAAATTTCCAAAAATACCTCAAAAGGAATTATGTCATGGGCAGAGACGTGACATGCCATTTTGGGCACCAACGAATCTGTGAGCACGGCACGGCCTGATTCTGAGGAACTAGGAGGGCCCAGACGCGAGATTCCGAACGATTCTGCGGTGCGCTGCGCTGCGCCCGGCGGGTCCAGTCACAGTCACAGTCACAGGTCGGATCGGCGCTTTTGGCTCCGTGGTGCTCGTGGGCTCCGTCACGTGGCCAAACTGGCTCCCGATCGTGGCGGACGCTCCTGGAAACGCCTCACACGTACGTCCTCCTCCCCCTCCCTCCCTGGACACGGTCCACCACTGGCACAGGCACGGCCATGTGGTGTGGTGTCAGCGGCGCGCGTGAGCGGTGCGTGTGTGGTGTCAGCGTGAGCCGGTCCAAGAAGGGCAGAGCAGGCGCGGGTCCCGGCGAAAACAAAACTGATGTCCTTGCATGCAATGGAGTAATGGACCTTGTCCTTGCATGTAAAACTTTGATCGGTGCACACTTTTCCTCCACCATCAATCGTCAGCCTAGCTAGCTAGCTAGCGCCTTCTGGGCTCTTCTCGCGTCTGCCACTGCAAACCAACAATTATTATTTTTCCCTACGTACAAGAATAGAAGATAGATCGCGTACGCAGTGCTCTCTGTGTGTGTGTATTTCTTCGTGCCAGTATAAATCTCGACGGTGGTGGTGCTACAACCTTGCCTTACCGACTTTCCCAAAAAAAAAAAGGCTCCGTCTTAAAATATATGTCATAAATTTATCAAAATTTAGATATACCTAGTAGAACTAAATAGTGTTTCGATACATCTAAATTTATAGAATTTGCGATATCTATTTTAAGACGAGGGAGTACTCGCCTCGCAAACACGGTGGATTATTGCACCCACAAGATTCTGGAGACAGCACGCGCTCCCTGAAAATCTCAGGCTGAAATGATGCGCCACCTGACCTGCACCATGTTTTGATCGCGAGTGTGATTGGCACGCAAGCTGAATGGTGGTAGTGTATGTGGACGACGAATTGCGGAGCTTTTCTCAACGAGGTTGCAGAGGGGAAATAAAGACAGGAAAGAGATTTTACTGATATGGACTTTGCATAATAATTCTCTCGAATCCATGGTGATTGCAACCCTTGCTCCTTTGGTGCCCATGAACCTACCTTTTCCTGGCCGTATATTCAGACGTGCACCCGGTAAAGTACTGCTCTGTTTTCACTTTTCACTCGTATGATCGTCTTGTAGTCCTCACTAATAATTGGGATTTGGGGCGTACGTATAGGCACCCTAATGCGCAGGGGCCTCATTCATTCATCTGCGCCCTTTTCACTTAGAGCATGTACACTATCAGAGGTGTCTAACAAAGCTACTAGATTCATGACTAAGAAAAGCAAAAGTGCCCCAGCGTACTAGACACCATGCTGGGCTCCACCTGGCCACCAAAATTTACATTATTTATTATCCAGAACTTATCAGAGACTATGATTCATTTACCAATTTACAGGGCCACCAAAAGTTACATTATTTATTACCCAGAACTCATCAGAGGCTATGATTCCTTTACCAATTCATAGGGGTGTAGGGGTCAAACCTACACTAGACATGGTGTCTAGTGTTGGACTCAGGTCTAGTAAAACTCTTCTTAGCTACCCTAGTCCAGCGTTTAGACCTACGTCTAAGAGTTATTAGACACCCATTTTGACCAACGTTGCGCTTGCTCTTATGCACACTCTGGTAGCTTCTTTGGGAGCAGCTAGTGTGTGTTTTTTTAGCAACGCCTTTTCATTTAGAAAGAGGAAAAAACCCAAACAACAGCAGTACAGAAAGGGCATGTTTTGATTATAGTGAAAACATGCCGAAAGCACCGAAACTATCAAAAAACACACTAGTCTGGCTCCGCAGAAACGGCAGGCCCAAAGGCCGCGAAAGCTCATGTTCTTTGGTGAATGTCCTCCCTGGCAATCTCCGCCACCTCCACGGAAGTTAGACGCCGGCTGGTGAAGATCCTCCTATTCCGTTCTTTCCATACGTTTCAGAGGACATAAAGTAGGTGTCCACTGATTCTTTGTTTGTCGTTCGTGGGCCGACCGGAGATCATGTTGTCCCACCAATCCGAAATGGAAGGGAAATCCTAGCCATGGTTTCTGCCTGCAGCATTGTCCCATATCTGAGCAAGGTTCCAGACCACCATGGTGTAGGGGAAATCTTTGCATAAATGCGCAGCCGTCTCAGGTGCACCGCGACCTAGAGCACATATGGGGTCATGATTCCGACCTCTAATTGCCAGGTTATCGGCCGTGAGAAGCTTTCCATGCATGGCCAGCCAGGTGAAAAGCTTACACTTGGGTTCAGCGTGTGCGGCCCATATTTTCTGGGCGATGAACTTGGGGTGGCTACCGTGAAATTGCACATGATAGGCAAAGCTGGCGCTGTAGGATCCATCTTCGGTTAAGGTCCAGGAGATCGGATCAGGTTGATCAAGTGATAGATGTGTTCCTTCCACCACGTCCCAAACCATGAGGTATTTGGAAAGCTACACATGCGAGTTGAGACACACAATGGAGCGAATATATAGTTGCCATCAGATAGCTCTTTGGCCACACTTCTGTTTTTACTCGTGGCAAACTTGAAAAGATCAGGCGCGCACAACCTGATAGGGCCCAACTCAGACCGGCTGTCGTGCCAGAAGGAAGCAGTCTCGCCGTCTCCGATGCTGACCTTCGTGGAGGCAAAGAGGTCCATGTCGGCATCGTCACATGGGATCTTGGATCCCACCCAGGTATGATGTGGGTCCATCCACTGTAGCCAAGGCCATCATAGTCCGAGGGCGCGACCGATCCTCTGTAGGTCTGGCATGCCGAGGCCACCCAGATCCTTAGGCCTACAAAGCATGGTCCAACCAACTTACCAAGGCATTTCCTTGTGTAGCGTGCTCTCCTTCAATGCCCCCAGATGAAGTTTCTAGCGATGCGGGTAATCTTGTCTCTGGCCCACTTGGACAACGGGATGACTGTGGCGTGGTATACAACAAAAGCCATGAGGACGGACCTGGCGAGGGTGATTCGACCAGGACAAGCCAGGTTTTTCCCATCCACCTAGGCAGCTTTCTGGCAATCTTATCGATCAGGGAATGAAGGTCGACCTTGCGATGCCTCCGGAAGTGACGGGGAAGACCCAAGTACTTCCCAGGAAACGCTTTGCTGAAAATCCGAAAGGACGTCCGAAAGATCAATGGCCTCACATTTGACAGGAAAAATGTGACACCCCCGCGATCAGGGCTTGACAGATCCCAGACCTTAGTTTGAAATAAGCCCAACCTAGACCTCAGTTTTGGAGGCCTTCATGCAAATTCCTCTCTTCACGAAAGTCGGTCGGTTTCACGATTCTAAGACACCAGCATGTTATACGGTAGAAGGAACTAACCTTTACCATACCTTCCAAGCAAGAGTGTTTTTTTGCAAGATTAAGTTATTATTGAACAAACATCAATTTAGAAGCACCTTTTTCTTATTCTAGCATGACTTTCCGATCTATTTTTATCTTACCTAGTTCTATCTACTCCTTGTCTTCTCGGGCTTACAACATAAGTTATTTTACCAGCAGAACTTGATGAGTGGGGTTTAATGCGCCGCTTGTCGGCTGTGAAAATGTGAGGAGGAAGAGGTGGAAGGATCAGACGGTGAAGAAGAACTAGAGCTATGTGAAGAAGACGCAATTTTGAAGCGGCTCCGTGATAATGGAACCAACCAGCAAGAAGCATTCGATTGTACCGTAGGTAGTTAAGTTATACATGCTGAGTCTGTTTCCGCGTCCACTTTGACTAAAAAATTTCCCAGCTCGTATTTCTTCGATGATTTGTACAGATTTCATCGTAGGCATACTGGTGTGGTGTGGTGTCACTTGTCAGCGGTGCGCATGAGCGGTGTGTGTGATGTCAGTGTGAGCCGGTCCAAGAACGGCAGAGCAGGCGCAGGTCCCCGGGGGAAACAAAACTGCTGTCCTTGCATGCAATGGAACTTGTCCTTGCATGTAAAACTTTGATCGGTGCACAGCTTTCCTCCATCATCAGCCTAGCTAGCTAGTGGCCTTCTGGGTTCTTCTCGCGTCCGCCACTGCCAGCCAAAAAAATTGCGCTGTGTGTGTATTTGTTCATGTTAATACACATCTGAATTGTATTACTGATTGGTACACACTCGCCTTACATACTTTACCGCAAAAAAAAAGATGATTACTCGCCTTACAAACTCGGTGGATTATTGTAGCCACAAGATTTTGGGGACTGCACGGGCATCCTGAACTGATGCGCCACATGATCTGCATTATGTTTTGATCGTGAGTGTGATTGGCACAAAAGTCGAAAGCTGAATGGTGGTGTATGTGGACGACGAATTTGTGGAGCTTTTCTCAACGAGATTGCGGAGGGGAATTAAAGACAGGAAAGGGATTTTACTGATATGGACTTGCATAATTCTCTCGAATTCATGGTGATTACAACCTTGCTCCTTTGGTGCGGTGGTGCCCATGAACCTTCCTTTTCCTGGCCGTATATTCAGACGTGCACCCGATGGAGTACTGCTCTGTTTTCACCGTTCAATCCTGAAATCATGTTGTAGTCCTCACTAGTAATTGGGATTTTTTTTTGACGGTCTAGTAATTGGGATTTGGGAGTATGTATAATAAGGACCCTAATGCGCACTTGCGCAGGGTGCATTGAAGTTTCTTTTGGATGTGGCGCCATGATGGCGCTGCCAATTTGCAACTTGTACACTCTCTGGCAGCTTCTTTGGGAACAGCTAGCCAGTGTGTTCAGCCTTCAGCTAGTTCTCGCATTACCCAGGCGAAGCAGAGTTCGGTCCAGTGACATCTTTCGGAATTAAGGTCAAATTTTGTACTCCCTCTAGTCCATAATAAGTGTAAGTGTCAGGGTTTAGTTCAATTTAGTCCAAATTTGAACCGAAGCTCCGAACACTTATTATGGACCGGAGGTAGTAATTGATTAAAAATATACGAAAACTAAGCATTCACAAAACCAAATGCATATACTATGAACTTTGTAGTATTGGCAAAATGTCTATTTGGGAGCCCCACATAGCATTGTTAAAGCGGTCAAATAAAAACAATGCAAGCTCAAATCTAAGCAAGTCAAAGATGAAGGACTAAGGGCAAGTACAACGTATCAATGGTGAGGAAATCGGTAACCGTTAACTTCTTGGTCGGCTTGGGAGTAGGGACTAATTGGAATTCGGATGATTAACTGATTTAATCGGTCGGCTATTAATCGGTGCAACCTACAAAAATTAGCACCTAAAACTGTTGGAGATATGCCCAAGAGGCAATAATAAAGTGGTTATTATTATATCTTTATGTTTATGATAAATGTTTGCATCCCATGCTATAATTGTATTAACCGGAAACATTAATACTTGTGTGTTTTGTAAACATAAAAGAGTCCCTAGTAAGCCTCTTGTTAAACTAGCTTGTTGATTAATGGATGATCATGGTTTCCTGATCATGGACATTGGATGTCGTTAATAACAAGATCATATCATTAGGAAATGATGTGATGGACACACACCCGTAGTAAGCATAGCATAAGATCAAGTCATTAAGTTCGTTTGCTATAAGCTTTAAAATACATAGTAACCTAATCCTTCGACCATGAGGTTATGTTAATCACCATCACCGGATGGGTACTTTGATGACATCAAACACCGCTTCGTAACTGGGTGGTCATAAAGGTGTCATTGGGTATTCTGAAAGTATGTGTTGAAGCGCATGGACCAAGATTGGGATTTGTCCATCCATATGACGGATAGATATGCTCTGGGCCCTCTCGGTGGAATGTCATCTAATTAGCTTGCAAGCATGTGGCTGGGTCACAAGGGATGACATAACATGGAACGAGTAAAGAGTACTTATCAGTAACGAGGTAGAACTAGGTATGGAGATACCGACGATCAAACTCAGATAAGTAGAGTATCGCGTGACAAAGGGAATTGGTTTCGTATGTTAATGGTTCTATCGATCACGAAGTCATCGTTGAGTATGTGGGAGCCGTTATGGATCTCCAGATCCCGCTGATGGTTATTGATCGAAGAGGTGTCGCCATCATGTCTGCATATTCACGAACCGTAGGGTGAAACACTTAAGATTCGAAGTTGTTTTAAGTAGATATGGAATGTGCGTTGGAGACCAAATGTGTTCGGAGTCTCGGATTGGATCCAGGACATCACGAGGAGATCCGGAATTGTCCGGAGAATAAGATTCATATATTGGGGATCATTTTCTAAGTTAGGAAATGTTCCGGAGTATTTGTATGGGGATTCTAGAAGGTTTCGGAACGTTCCGGAAGGTTCTAGAAGATTCCTTGGAGTTTACTTGAAAACCAAGAAAGGATCAAGGAATCCTTGTGGGGCAAGACAAGGAGTAGTGGGGGAGGAGGACTCCTCCCCCCACTCCCAATCCGCCGGCCAAGGAGGGAGGGGAGTCCTACTAGGACTCCCCCTCCCATGGCGCATCCCTCCCTTTAAATAGAGGGGTGGAGGCACAAAGCCCTTTGCCCCTTCTATTCTCTAGATCTCAAGTTGCCTCTCTCCTCCTCCTTCCCTCTGCTCTGGCTTAGGCGAAGCCCTGCAGAATTCTCTACTCCACCACCACCACCACGCCGTCGTGCTGCTGGGATTCCGTGGAGAAGATCTACTACCTCCACTGCTCGCTGGAACGAGGAGAGGAAGGTCTGCTTCGACTCCGTACGTGTGACCGACTGCGGAAGCGCTGCCGGAACGCGGCGCCGGAAGGATCGTCCACTCGATCTTGAGATCGGCAAGTGATCGACTACATCAACCACAAGATCTGATCTCGTAACGCTATTCGGATCTACAAGGGTTAGTACAGATCTATCTTGTTGCACATGTCTAATAGATTAGATCTTAGCTTTTATCTAGATTAGATCTGGGTTTTGTTCGTTCTTGCGGTAGAAATTTTTTGTTTTCCATGCTACGAACCCATCAAAGTTGCGGGAGCAACAGCCTCCCTAACCACTTCATGTGCGCGGTCATCAACGCAGACGATACCGCCGCCGATCGCGACAACACCGGTAACGGATCTAGCACCGGGCCACCAGACGGTGGCATACCCAACAGCGGTCCACCTAATGGCGGCATACCTAATGGCGGCCCCACCAATGGTGCCAACGGCGCGCCCGTCAACAATGGAGCGGCAGGAGAACCGCCAACTGTGGTGAATGAAAACACTGGAGAGCGCGTTGTAATCAGGCTCAACGACAACGAGTGGGCCCGTTGCCGAGAAGCTCTACGAGGCAATCCTCTGCCCCCTGGCATGCCGCAGGACATGCTGATGGGCTACCATTGGCTACTAAAGGAGGAATACAGACGCTAGCTACATGCAATCGCGCAACTCGAGGCGCGTAAAAAGGCGACAGATGAGTTGAGCCTTCGACGAGCTGGGCTCTCCTCCCACGGAGGATCCTCCTCCAAAGGCAACGAGTACATTGCCAACAAGAGGCGATCTCGGATGGCCCATCTCACCGAGCAAGAACGTATAGAAGCTGCAAAAGTCCTCTTCTTCAGCTCTATGACAGTCGACACGCAGGGCAACGTGGTCCCAAAGACACCACAAGCCGCGGTGACGGCGGCCACCATGTACCTCCTCAACAACCAGCCGCCAGCTAGAGATCCGCGAGCTGCCATGCACCAATCCATGATCGCGGGCCTATGGCTAATCGAGGCCGCCCTCGACAAAGAGCCAACGCCGGAACCGAAGAAAGGCAAGGCTCTGGCAAAACACTATTCCTCGCCCTCGTCCAGCGACGACAGTCACGATCTGTCTCGGTGTCGTCGCTCACGGCGGCACGATCGCGACTACGATGCACCCGATGACCTCACGCAGCGCAAAATCGACAAATCAAGGGCAAGACGCGCTCGTTCGACTGACTCAGAAGAGGACGAGACTGAACTTTGTGGTGCTAGATAAATTCAGAAGAGTCATCAGGAAAAAGCGAATGCCTAAAGGGTTCAAGCTCCCGTCAGAGAACCCAAAATTCGACGGCCTACAAGACCCAAAGATCTGGCTAGAGGACCACATCTCCTCCGTCAGGCTACACGGTGGAAGTCGAAGCACGGCCATGCAATGCCTATAGCTACAGTTGTAGGGTGCTGCTCGTGCGTGGCTCAATAACCTCCCGCGCGGATACATTCGCAGCTGGGAAGAGCTGGTCTACAGCTTTGTGCGCAACTTCAAGGGCACCTACAAAAGGCCCGCATCAATCGAAGAACTGAGAAGCTGTCAGTAGAGATCTGGCGAGTCGCTGTGCTCATACATTCAGCAATGGTCCATCATCAAGAACTCCGTAGAAAACATCTCGGAGGACCGTGCAATCGACGTATTTAACGGCGGCGTTCGCCGTATAGAGCTCAGGGAGGAGCTGGGCCGCTCGAAGCCCAAAAAAATCGACCACCTGATGGAAATCACGAATCGGTGGGCCGACAGAGAAGACTCGGTGAAAAACTCGCACCTACTCCGACGACGACAACGACCTCGGGCGCAGACGCGGCCGTTGAGGCAATCGGCGAATGTGCATCTACGATGACCGCGACGATGTCAACATGGCCGCAGCCGGCTACACCAAAAAACACGACGACAACCACAACGACGGCTATCGTAGTGGCGGATACCGCGACTCCGGGAAAACCACACAGGTGTGGCAACACCGCACTCGCGAAGAAGCACTCGCAACAACCATCGAGGACAAACTGTCCGGGCCGTGCAACGTGCACTTTTACATCGATAAGCACGATGGCAAGAAGAAATCAAGCCACCTTCTCAAAGACTGTCGCGAGTTCCTCAAACTCCACGAAGGCCTGGCTCGGATGAACCACGACGTAGTCAACAGGGGCTATGGAGCTGCCCCAGGCACCGTGGCACATGGAGCTCCTCCACCACCGCCCGGACCACCACCACCCGCAGCTGCACCAGTCCAGCATCACGGCAGCGAACCATACCCATGACCCGTGGGCAACATGGGGATGATCCAAAAGGGGTGTCCCTCAAATCGAGTGCAGAAGGCCATCACTCGCCAAGTCAACTTGGCAATAAACTCTCCACCTTCCACCACTGAGTACCTCAGTGGAAGCGACTCCTGCATCACCTTCGACAGGCGTGACCACCCGCGCCAAGTTCCTCATCCAGGCCATTGCCCCCTCGTACTCGGGGCGCAGATTGGGGGTTTCAACATGAGTCGCGTCTTCATGGATGGCGACATCGGTATTAATCTCATGTTCGCGAGTACCCTGCGTGCGATGAGGATCCCTCTAACGTGTCTGGAAGTTTCGGACACGACGTTCCATGACATCGTCCCAGGGAAAGGCGTATACCCCCGGGCAAAATCAACCTCGACGTCATCTTCGGCACGCCGCAAAACTTTCGGCGAGAGCGCATCGACTTCGAGGTTGTCGATTGGCCTTCACAATATCACTGCATCCTCGGACGTGTCACATTCGCGAGGTTCATGTGTAGGGGTTCCGCGCATAAAAACAATAAATTTTACTCTACGCCCCTGAACCCCTAAAGCTGCCAGGACCTATCTATTAGTAATACAGTAACGGGAGGGGATTTTCACGAACTTACCCTTGAAGACCGAAAAGCGTTGTCAACGCTCAGGAGAGCATGGTTGATGTAGACGAGCTGAAGCTGACCTCAAGGTCGTGATGAAGTCCTTGCGCTCCTTCTGGCTCCAACGACTTGAGTGCCTCAAGTGCGACACCTTGCGGGAAGTTACACACGTCCGGTGCCTGGCGATGACTCCCGCTTCCCCAATCTAGCAGCAGTTGTGGAAGCAGAGCTCCCGGATCCGAATCCTGCAGCGCGACGGCGCTCCGCGGTGAAGATGTCTCTCGCTCGCGCAGTCCAGACTTGGGACTACGGTCACGAGAGAGAGAGGGGGAGAGATAAAATATCAATTAGAGGTCCTCTCAAAAGTGGGGAGACCTTTATTGATTATTGGGTTATTTTTCTAGGCCAAATACCCCACTTTATATAGGGGGAGGGGAGGTACTACCTCCCCTCAAGTCCCGGGGTGGGACTAAAGGAGAGAGGGGTGGGGAAGGCGCCGCCGGCCACCCCCTCATGGGCCCCACGTGGGGGGCTAGACCAATAGGGTCACCGGCCACCCCCTTGGCCCCTTCCCCTCTTGCCTTTCCCTAATGGTCCCTCTCCCACCGGAATTAGCCCATTAAGCCTTTTTGACCTTTAATTTAATTTTCTCTTTATTAAATAATTATGAATAAATGATTAAATCAATATTTAACATTCATTCACATATTATTCAATCTCCATGGCTATGGAACACCTTCCACCTCCACTCCGGACATCCTCCGGATTTACCGAAACCCTTCCGGTTTTCTCCCTTCTCTTCTTCGGTGATTCCACCAAATCCTATAAACACTCTCTATGCATCATCAAGCCCTTAAGCGTGATACCCCACGGTTCGGGAACACTCCATACATGGTCGGGACACTCCCGTACCAATGATCAACAGAGGGACCTGGATGGCCATGTGACCCCTATGCGTTCCATGAAGATCTTTCGTCGTTTGAACCAGGACAGTCGTGTCTTATTCCCTTTGTCATTCGATACTTGCATTGCCCGAGATCTGATTAATGACATCACCATGTCGTGTTCAATCTCGTTACTAAACAATGCTACTTAACTCGTTCCGACAAGTGATATCCTTGTGATCTAATCACACGCTGCACAGCTATTGGATATAACCTCTCCGAGTGGGCCCTTGAGTATCTTTCCGTCACATGGACGGACAAATCCTGCTCTTGACATATATTGCCTCTACGGTTTCCTCCGAACACCTGAACACGCCTTTATAACCACCGTTTTACCAGATGGCGTTTGATGCTATCTAAGCATTCTCGGGAGACAGTGATTGATATAGCCTCACGGTCTAAGGAATAGTCTACGAGGATCCATTTGTAATCATCGTAACTTGAACTTCGTGACATGATCGGGTCATGATGTTTAGGTTGGGTATTGGTTCATCATCTCATTCTCCGAATGAGATGACCTCATTTCCAACTGGCATAAATGCCACATGATCAGGAAACATGATCATCTGTTGACCAATGAACCAGTGACTAGAGTTTCACTGGGAACCCCTGGTTGTTTGTATATCACACGTGTATTGATGTTTCCACTCAATACAGTTATAGCATGATATAAAACTTAATCATAAACTATATGAAATATGATAACAGTCCTTACTACTATTTGTCTCTAGGGCATATTTCCCACATCATGGCAGTACCACACTATGCCTACCTATAGATGAAGATGCCGGGTCCAAACAGCGTAATCACAATCAACGGCAACTTCGAAAGGTCCGACGGCTGCGACAGGAAATTCAACAGAATCTCCCAGTCCTTCGGCATGCAGGAGGAACTCGCAAGACTAAAGGAGTCGACAGACAACAGTCTGCCTCCCCTGAGAAGGCCAAGTTCACCCGACATGTCCTTCGACTCGTCGGTGCACACGAAAAAAGTCCAGGTCCACCCAACGGACCCGACCAAGATGAACCTCATCGCCAACAACTTGAGTTCCGCATAGGAACTCGCGCTCGTCGAATTCCTCCGTGAGCACTGGGAAATCTTCGCCTGGTGTCTAGCGGACATGCCAGGGGTTCCCAGGAAATTCGCCGAGCACGCACTCAATGTAAATCCAGACACAAGGCCAGTCAAGCAGACAATACAATGACTGTCTAAACCAAGAGCAAAAGCGGTCGGAATGGAGATCAACAGACTCCTCGACGCAAACTTCATACGCAAGATCAAGGAAAGCACCTGGCTCGCCAACACAGTGCTTGTGCCCAAAAAAGACACGGATATCCTATGGATGTGCGTGGATTTCACATCCCTGAATAAGCACTGCCCAAAGGATCACTTCCCGTTGCCGCGAATCGACCAAATCATCGACTCCACCGTGGGATGTGAATGCCGCTGCTTCCTCGATGCCTACTCAGGCTACAATCAAATCCGAATGAAGTAGGAAGACCAAGAGAAAATGGCGTTTACAACGCCCTTTGGTGTGTTCTGCTACAACACGATGCCCTTCGGGCTAAAAAACGCAGGAGCCACCTATCAGCGGTGCATGCATGCCTGCCTCAAGAATCAACTTGGTCGCAATATCCAAGTCTATGTTGATGACATCATCATCAAAACAAAAGAGGAAGCCTCGCTAATCGACGATCTACGCGACACCTTCACCAACCTAGACCGCTACTGGATCAAGCTCAATCCGGACAAATGTGCCTTCGGCATACCATCTGGGCAATTACTCAGGTATCTCATCTCCGCGAGAGGGATTGAGGCGAACCCGAAGACAATAAAAGCCATACTGACCATGGAGAAACCGAAGAACGTAAGAGGCATCCAGTAGTTGGCTGGGCGAATCGCGGCGCTCAGTCGATTCATTAGTCGAATGGGCGAAAAGGCACTGCCCTTCTACCAACTTCTCCGTAAAACTGACAAGTTCGAGTGGACAGACGAAGCACAAGAAACATTCGAAGACCTTAAACGTCTACTATCCACCTCGCCAGTACTGGTGACGCCTCGCGAAAAGGAGCCACTGCTGCTCTACATCTCCGCCACCAACCAGGTGGTCAGCACGGTGCTCGTGGTGGAACGGGCTGAGGAAAACAAGGTCCACGGGGTCCAACGCGCAGTCTACTACCTCAGCGAGGTGCTCACGCCAACAAAACAGTGGTACCCGCACTACAAGAAGCTAGCGTACAGCGTCTTCATGACAGCCAGGCGACTGCGGCACTACTTTCAAGAGCACCTAATCATGGTGGTTAACGACGCCCCGCTCGGGCATATCCTCAACAACCCTGATGCCACCGAACGAGTCGCACTTTGGGGAATCGAGCTGTCTCCGCGAGACATCACATATGAAAAGCGCGACACGATCAAGTCGTAAGTCCTCCCCGATTTCCTCGTGCACTGGATGGAGAACCATCTCCCTAAAAAGCCAGATATGTCTTATCTCTGGACAATGCACCTCGATGGGTCCAAACGAAAAGACGGGGCCGGCGCAGGTGTCATACATTCTGCGAATGGAGTTCACGACCTCTAACAATGAAGCTGAGTACGAGGCACTAATCCATGGGATGCGGATGGCGAAAGCCTGCGGTGCCAAGAGGCTCATCATCTATGGTGACTCCAAACTGGTAGTCAACCAAGCAATGCATGAGTGCGACGCACTAAGTGACAACATGATCGCCTATCGCGATCTCTACGACACTCAAAGGAGACTTCGATGGCTGTGAACTGCGATACGTAGGCCGCGAAAGCAACGAAGAGGCGGACACACTCGCCATTATTGGATCCACCTACGTCCCCATACCACCTGGGGTATTTCTCAAGCGTATCTGTGAATGCTCCATCAAGCCAAAGGCTCCAGAGAAGAGAGCAAGTGCATCAACAGACTCGGGGGCTATGCCACTTAATGAGCCAATGGCACTCGACGACCTGGAGCTCGATACAGGACCCAAAGGACCAATGGGTATCATGATGATCGAACCATCTTGGACACAACCCTACATCACGTATCTAGTCAACAAGAGGCTGCCAGATGATCCGACTGATGCACGACACATTGCGCGACGATCGAAGGCATTCGCCGTTATCAACGGCAAACTGTACACGTGCAGCATCACAGGAGTACTCCAACGGTGCGTCTCCAACGAGGATGGAAGGGCTGTCCTCCTCGACATCCATGAAGGGACCTACGGGCACCACGCTGGCAGTTGCGCCATCGTCACCAAATCTCTA
Organism: Avena eriantha; assembly: GCA_910589775.1. NCBI lineage: Eukaryota > Viridiplantae > Streptophyta > Magnoliopsida > Poales > Poaceae > Avena > Avena eriantha. The sequence goes on along the minus strand of OU342742.1, from coordinate 53,599,054 downwards.
CAAGATGGATTCTACTGGCCCACGACCATGCGCGACGCCAAGGACATTTTCCAGCGCTGCAATGCTTGCTAGCGATTCGCGGACAAACCGCACGCACCTGGCGTGAAACTCTAGCCAATACCATTGGCTTGGACCTTCGCGCAATGGGGACTCAACCTGGTCGGCAAGCTCCCGAAATCCTCACGAAGAGGTTACGTCTACCTCTTGGTCGCACTCAACAAATTCACCAAGTGGATCGAGGCCATGCCGGTGACAAACCAGTCAGGAGCCATCACCGTCAAGTTCTTCGAGTCCATTGTCTATCGCTTCGGAGTGCCACACAGCATCATCACGGACAATGGGACGAACTTCACCTCCAAGGAGTTCAAGGAATTTTTCGAAAACCTGGGAATCAACATAAGCTATGCTTCGGTGGCTCACCCGCAGACCAACGGTCAAGTCGAAAAGGCCAACGGCCTCGTCTGCGGTGGAATCAAGAAATGAATCCTCCGGCCACTCGAATCTACGATTCGATTGAGGATTATGGGTTACTCCCGTAGGGAGCACCGAAAGCAAATTCGACTGAAACAAGCAACAAAAGATGACAACAGTTGCAAAAAGTTTTTTAGTCCCAGCTTGAGTCTTCGACTCAACCAGGCACTCGGGGGCTACTCCCATAGGGAGCACTGGTCGCGCACCCTATGATTATTTGTACAGCGTACTGTGTGTCGATAACATCCACACCCGAAAGCTATGGCGACTCCGCCTCTTACTATCCCTACAAAGAGACTGCGTCTCCTGGGCCACCCGAATCATCTCCGCGATGGCAAAAATTCGGATGTCGTGCTTACAGCATGAAGATAAGACCTGAATAAGGCCTGGCAACGCATCTGCTGCGCACTACCAGAAACATATCCGTGCCTGCAGGTACGATGAACATGCCTTGATGGACGCGTCGAGTGCTCACACTCATATACTGGAATTCGACTCCTGTAAGACCTTCGTGGCTTGAGTCGAATTACACCAGCACTTTTCCAAATTCAAGTCCGAGGACTCGAGTTTGAGTAGATTGTGTTGTTTTGCCCTAGAAGTTAACGGATACCGATACATCGGCTAAATTAGGCACGCATATTAACAATCCCTATGACAAACAAAGGATTAAACGTATCGAATGGAAAGAAGTAAAAGTTTACAGAAAGTAAACACAAAGTAGTAAAAGATTGTAGATTGTATGTAAAGTAAAAGGACCGGAATCCATAGTTCACTAGAGGTGGCTCTCCTTAGATAGACAACATGCTGGGTGAACAAATTACAGCGGGGCAATTGACAAACACCGAGAAAGCAATACATGCATATACTAATCATCTTGACTCCTCTAAGACTTGATTGGGCATTACAACATAATACATAGACCGCCATCCAACTGCATCTATGACTAATAATCCACCTTCAGGTTATCATCCGAACCCCCTCCAGTATTAAGTTGCAAGCAACGGATTATTGCTTTACGAACTGCGTGTAAAGTAAACAATACGATTGTTCTATGAACAAAGGATTGTTGTTTTCTCCCTAGTAGCAACCGCACATCTAGTACCTTAGAGATTTTTGTCACTTACCCAGATTACCAGAGGCATGAACCCACTATCGAGCATAAATACTAACTCTTGGAGTTGCTAGCATCTACTTGGCCAAGATAGCTACTAACAACGGAAAGCATGCAAGATCTCAAATAACAAAGACATGATAGAATCAATAATCAATCTGAAATAGCATCTCAATATCCATCGGATCCCCGCAAACACAACATGTATGAATTACAAATAGATGATCTTGATCATGAACGGAGCTCACAAGATCTAAACATGAAGTCACAAAGGAGGAGAAACCAGCCATCTAGCTACTACATGGATCCGTAGTCCAAGGATGAACTACTCACACATCACACTGGAGGCTTGCAAGGTGATGAAGAAGGCCTCCAGGGTGAATTCCCCTCTCCGGCAGGGTGCCGGGAAGAGCTTCAGATCCCTCCTAGTCTAGGGATGGAGATGACGGCGGCTACAGACTCTTTCGTGGATTTTTGATCGGGTCCTTAGGGTTTTTGTCCCCGAGGGCAACTTATAGGCGGAAGGAGAGGCCGAGGGGGTGTCGGGAGCGGCCACACCACCCCCTGGCACGGGCCAGGCCTGGTCGCGCGGCCAGGTGGTGTGGTGGCTCCCTGGCCCTTCTCCGTCTCGTATTCTGGCACTTGATCCCTTCCGGAAAAATTGGCACTTTGGCTTTTGTCCCGTCCAATTCCGAGAATATTCATTTTCTGACTTTCCTGGAACCAAAAACAGCAGAAAACAGGTAGCTGGCACTATGGCTCTTGTTAATAGGTCAGTCCAAGAAATCATATGAAAAGTACTCCAAAGTTGGAACAAAACACAAGAAAGTGGATAAAACCAAGCATGGAACATCAAAAATTATAGATACATTTGCAATGTATCAACATCCCCAAGCTTAACTCCTCCTCGTCCTCAAGTAGGTAAGTGATAAAAAGAAATAATTTTTGAGGTGACATGCACCATCAAAGACTTGATCAAAGTATTTGCAAAACTCAAAGCTGGGATCATAGTACTTCAATCATAACATGAAAGACAAAGTTCTAGCAATAGGCAAAGAAACTATGATGCAACATAAAAAGGTACAAACAAAAGATTCATGAATAACATGCCTTGCAAGACGTTTGTTTGTTTCACATAAAGAAAAGATAGCATAATAGTATTCAGCTTGTCCCTCAATAGAGTAGCAAATATAAATGCATAGGACACCTTCAAAGTTCATAAGAGTGACTAGATACAATAGTTTAAAACAAGCAATAGCAAGTTATGCATCAATCAACTAGTCTTGGGACAATGCACATAGAACTAAGAATGTCCACTATGCTCTCAAAGTAGGTGCATAAAGATAGAAGGTGGAGACTCAATATAATGGTGGAAGAAAAGCCTTTTGTAAAAGGAAGTAGGGATTCAAGTCTCATAAAGAGCTTCCAAAAATTATGGTACTTGTAGTTTTCACCTCTCATTACCCCTATCATAAGCATCTTGAAAGTGATTAAGGTTAAAGTGACACAACTAAGAGGATGTGCTTGACAAGTTATAAACCGAAATCTCATGCCCCTTACTTACGAAGACCGATCCTCATGATACTCAACTTCAGTCACGAGTAAACTCTTGTCATTGTAAGTATATGCGTATCATTAAGAACCGCCAACGGGGTACCCCTTGCACATGATACGGGAGCTTTCCCATAATCAAAATGACAAGGCAAGCAGACAATGAGCATCTCGGCGATCTTTTTATTTGCTATTTGCATAGGTTTTTATTGAGGATGCTTCATAGAGTGCTCATTATGGTGATGCTGCAAGTTTCCACCATGATTAGGCATGGCTTAGGCTAGCGGCCCAGGCGTTTCTCTAACACACATACAAACTCCATGATCTTACAAGTTCCACATTTATTTCACACCGCCGGGATCCGTAAGCAAAAGAACATGATATCAACGGGGTACAAAGTACAAGTGCAATGTTGAAAACGTTCCCCATGAAACATGGTTCTGCTAATTTCAACTTATAAATCGCAAGCATATACGCATCAAAGAAGGACCCAATGGTTCAAGTTTATTAGAGGCAATAAAGTAAAGTGTGCCATCAAGTCCGTGAGAGCTTTAATCACTAGTTTTCTCATAACAAGTGAAAGGTAAACAAAAGCATGAATATACTTGGAATAGCATAAGCTAGTAGGTAGGTATGGTGGAATCTTTGGAATAACTTGGTTTAGGGAGTTGGATGCATGAGTGGAACTCATACTTGGTGGTGGAGGCTAGCAAAAGACTGGGAGTGACAAACTAAGAGAGCAATAATGGCCATAATCATGCAGAGCGACAAAACATCATTGATCAATGCATAAAGTGATACTACAAGTTGAAAACTAAAGGATCATAAAGGCTATGGTGACTTGAGATAGTCATAACATGGTGTGAGCATGTGCCAAGTCAACCCAAATAAAGCATCAAAGGAGAATACCACTATACTATGCTTTAATATGCTAAAACAACGCATGATTCATCCAAGGCACATTAAGCAATCTCAATTGTTTATAACAAGTCATGCTACAGCAAAGAATACTAAGCAAAAAGCCAAAACAATATCAAGCATGGCATGACAAAGCATATGCCACAGTAAAAAACGAGCTCTTTTTACCACATAAGCATGAACTTTCCTACTCTTTTCCAAACCAAACTAAACTATTTGTAGACAAAAGTATAAAAGAGGGGGTCCAACTAATTTATTCAGAACACTAAGTAAACCAAGCAAACTAAAAACCAAAACAAAAACGAAAAAGAAGACGCTCCAAAAAAAACACAACTGTGCATGAAACAATAAAAATGAAGCGTTTGGAAAAAACCTAGGATTTTTATTGATGAAGAAGGGGATGCCTTGGGCATCCCCAAGCTTTGACGCTTGTACTTCTTGGATATTTCTTGGGGTGACACGTGTGGCATCCCCAATCTTGAGCTTTAGTCCATCCTTTATCTCATTACTCATTCCTTCCATACACCTGAAATTTTTCCTTCATACAAAACTTTACACAATCTCATTAGCAACATTAGTGCACTTAAGATAAATAAGTCTCAAGGTTCAGTTCTAACACCAAATAAAATTCCATTAGAACACTAGCTACTGTAGCACTTCTCTCAAAAATCTCAATTCTCCAAAGGAACTAACAAGAAGCAAATGTAGAAAATGGCAGAAATCTGTCAAAACAGACCATCAGGTAAAGATGAATTTTTTCGAAGACCTTATATTGCTCAAATTAAAAAGTGTTGAACTAACGAAAGTTATATAACAACCTGGGGCAAAAGCACAAAAAATTAAAGCTCAATGAGACATACAGAGATCTCTCACGAATTTTTACGGTGAAGCACATAAATCTGTTTCGGGACAGCAACTTTCCCAATCATTACTTCTCTCTCATTAGAGGTTACTCTTGGCACAAAAAGCAAATAAAAAGGATAAGGAGAGGTTATTACAAAGGTAATAACTTCCATGACTCATCTAAAACTCTTGGGTTATCTCCCAACAAGTACTTTTCTTTAACGCCTTTAAGTTAGGCATGAAAATTTGAGAAGATGCTCTCATAGGAAATATGAATTGAAGTAAAAGAGAGCATCAAGAAGCAAATTCAAAACACATTTAAGTCTAACCCACTTACTATGCATAGGAATCTTGTATGCAAATAAATGCACAAAGAACAAAGTGACAGGCATAGGAAGATAAAACAAAAGTAACTTCAAAACTTTCAGCACATAGAGAGGTGTTTCATTACGATAAAAACTTCTACAACCATATTTTCCTCTCTCATAATAATTTTCAGTAGACTCATGAATAAACTCAATAATATAACTATCACATAAGGCATGCTTTTCATGATCTACAAGCACTAGAGCTTTATTATAAACATTTTCAAAAGAATCCTCGGGAACATAACATTCACCCTCCTTTGATAAGCATGGGGGACAATCAAATAATGTAAGGGATAAAGAGTTACTCTCATTAGAAGGTAGGCATGGGTAGATCCATTCTTCCTCCTTTTGTCCATCACTCTCCTCCTCTTTTTCATCTAATGAGCTTTCAGGTTCAGCAATTTCTTCTTCCATGGAGATTCTAGCAGGCGGTGGTTCATCTATTACCTTAGCAGTCATAAAACTGTTCCCAAATAGGAAACTGAGTGAGCTATCCATAATGAAATAGTGATTGGAGCAGAGCTAGTCATAAAGGCAACTTAAGAAAGGAACTAATTTTTTGTGTGTTTTTGAAATAAGAAAGCAAACTTCTAGAACTATTTTTTCGGTTTTTGAAGAACAACACAAGCAAACAAAGCAAAAAGAAACTAAGCAAAACAAAAACAACAAAGTAAAGAGATTGGTTATGAGGGACTCCCCTTGTGAAGATGTCTTTGACTCCCCGGCAACGGCGCCAGAAAAAATCTTGTTGACTCGTAGTTGATGTAGAGCTCGTTGGGAACCCCAAGAGGAAGATATGATGAGCACAACAGTAAGTTTTCCCTCAGTTATGAAACCAAGGTTTAATCGAACCAGTAGGAGCAAGGAAACACCCCAAAGGTGTTACAAGATGAGCTTTGGCAGGGCGCACTACCGGTGCTAGTAGCAACATGGAGACCTGCACAACATAACCATAGAACTTTGTCTCCAACTTGCGATGAGGTTGTCAATCTCACCGTGTTTTGCGGAAAACAAAGGATTAAACGTATCGAATGGAAAGAAGTAAAAGTTTGTAGAAGGTATACACAAAGTAGTAAAATATTGTAGATTGTATGTAAAGTAAAAGGACCGGGATCCATAGTTCACTAGAGGTGGCTCTCCTTAGATAGACAACATGCTGGATGAACAAATTACAGCGGGGCAATTGACAAACACCGAGAAAGCAATACATGCATATACTAATCATCTTGACTCCTCTAAGACTTGATTGGGCATTACAACATAATACATAGACCGCCATCCAACTGCATCTATGACTAATAATCCACCTTCAGGTTATCATCCGAACCCCCTCCAGTATTAAGTTGCAAGCAACAGATTATTGCTTTACGAACTGCGTGTAAAGTAAACAATACAATTGTTCTATGAACAAAGGATTGTTGTTTTCTCCCTAGTAGCAACCGCACATCTAGTACCTTAGAGATTTTTGTCACTTACCCAGATTACCAGAGGCATGAACCCACTATCGAGCATAAATACTAACTCTTGGAGTTGCTAGCATCTACTTGGCCAAGATAGCTACTAACAACGGAAAGCATGCAAGATCTCAAATAACAAAGACACGATAGAATCAATAATCAATCTGAAATAGCATCTCAATATCCATCGGATCCCCGCAAACACAACATGTATGAATTACAAATAGATGATCTTGATCATGAACGGAGCTCACAAGATCTAAACATGAAAGCACAAAGGAGTAGAAACCGGCCATCTAGCTACTACATGGATCCATAGTCCAAGGATGAACTACTCACGCATCACACCGGAGGCTTGCATGGTGATGAAGAAGGCCTCCAGGGTGAATTCCCCTCTCCGGCAGGGTGCCAGGAAGAGCTTCAGATCCCTCCCGATTTAGGGATGGAGATGACGGTGGCTACAGACTCTTTCGTGGATTTTTGATCGGGTCCTTAGGGTTTTCGTCCCGAGGGCAACTTATAGGCGGAAGGAGAGGCCGAGGGGGTGCTAGGAGCGGCCACACCACCCCCTGGCGCGGGCCAGGCCGCGCGGCTAGGTGGTGTGGTGGCTCCCTGGCCCTTCTCCGTCTCGTATTCTGGCACTTGATCCCTTCCGGAAAAATAGGCACTTTGGCTTCTGTCCCGTCCAATTTCGAGAATATTCATTTTCTGACTTTCCTGGAACCAAAAACAGCAGAAAACAGGCAGCTGGCACTGTGGCTCTTGTTAATAGGTTAGTCCAAGAAATCATATGAAAAGTACTCCAGAGTGTGGACAAAACATAAGAAAGTAGATAAAACTAAGCATGGAACATCAAAAATTATTGATACATTTGCAATGTATCACCCATGGACTCTCGATTGCTTGTAAGACAAGAAGAAGCTTAAGATAGAAAGTTTAAAGGGAAAAACCCTAATATGTAATCGACTCGACCTGCTACCCGAGACCTAGCCTATCTATATAAAGGCTAGGAGGGGGCGGCAAGGAGGATACACGCAACCCTAGTTTCCACAACTCTCGCCAGATTGCATCTACGCGCCCGTGTAATCTTCGATTCCTTTGTTAATTCCAAGAGCAGACAAGCAGGAGTAGGGACCTCTACGAGGCCTGGGTAAAAACTTGCGTCCCTGTGTTCTTGTTTGCTAGCCGAATGATGCCTCCAGCGCTCCCTCCTTCTCCAAAACCCAAGTCCATAACAATGGGCATTGACGAGTTAAACCCTCGTCAGTCGGTGACCAGCGGGCTGGCCCGGCCCATTTCCATCATGTGTTGGGTTTTTTTCCAACACTATATCAACACGTAACCAATAACACCATAGTCTCTGCTCCCTCTCCCACCCCCACCCCTGTTCCTGACCGAGCTCCACCAAAATCCAGGCCCTCCCATGGCCTCTCCGCCGGAATAGCCAGCCGGAGATGGGCGAGAGGTGGCATCAGAGTAGTTAGGACTAGGTGTTGCGGCTATTTGCCGGTAGTGGGCCTTCTACCCGTCGTTGTGGGTGCTCCAGGTTGGTGCAGCCAGATCTGGAGAGTAGGGTTTGTCCTTGCTGTCCTTTAAGCTCCTCTGGTCAGAGCTAGGGATGACGACGACAACCACATCTTTCAATAAAGCCGATGTGGGCTGCTTCCTATACCTCGTCTTCGGAGTGCTCTTCTATCTTCCTCTGGCTGACCTTGGAGGTGGAGGGATGGAGGTGGAGAGCATGATGAGATGCGGTTTGGGGCACGACAGTAGTGATTCCGAGCTGGCGCATGCGCGAGACGCCGGCAGGCGGTTCTCTTGGCATGTTGCTGCTTCTCTTCTTCTTCCGGCCGGCCGTGGCAGCGAGGGGAACAAGAAGGAAGGGCGAAGGTGGATGACCAGCTCCCTCTTCATCACGCGTGGCTATCGTACTGTTGGCGGCCTACTTGCTGCTCGGGAACACCTGGCCTGCCATGGAGGCAAGGAGATGGACGCGAGCGTGTTGTGTGCTGTTGGTGCTATGCGGGGCTCTAGGAAGCTTCTAGAGTTTCTTCTCCCTGCAGCGTTCTCCAAGCGACGACGACGGACTGCCACCGCTATCTGAGGCCAGGAGGTTGGCCACGCCGTGCTCGACAACGATGGTTGCACGAGCCTTTCGATCCTCTTCGAGAGGATGTTCTTCAGCTGCGAAGTAGCTCTGATGCCCATCGCCCATCCAAGTGGTTTCGTCCTCGGCCGGTGCAGAGGTGGCGCTACCTTGTCGACAGCGGCAAGCCAGGACTCGATTGTGTTTTTGCAATCTATGTTAGGGTGTTTCCTACAAAAAGTTGGGGTGGGTTTGTATTTTCCTTTTTCTTTTTGGACCTCCATGTATTTGTTCACCCTCCCCTAGAGTGAAACTCCTGGTCCTTCGGGATCTTATCCGTTAAAAAACACGTAACCATACTCGGGGAGAGGGGAGTCCGGAGTAACAGTACACCTACAGACTAATTCTTACGGAAATAGACTTACGGACTCAGGTGGAATCATGTGCTACGTTCACGGCCCGGAAAACACGGAAGGAAAAAAAACGAACCAATCAGCTGTTAGCACGTCCGTCCGTAAGAGTTTTCCGTAAGAGCACGTACAATGGTCATATCTTAGCAATGTCACGGAGGATGATTGCTGAGTTGGAAGAGAGAGGAATCAAAAAAAGACCGTTGTCTCATCTTATCCAAGAGATGATCTCTTAGCACGATAATGCTCACCATATTTTTAGAGATATCTATCACTAGAAATAAAACTAAAAAATAACCTATTGTACATAATGTTTTATCATGATATTAAGATTAAGTGTCCTATATAAGATAAGATGTTTTATCAACCATGCCTTGGATTTTGAAAGTCTAGCTTTTCTCGGGAGTCCCTATGTGGCTATGCATCGCTTGAATCGAGTCGTATACTAGCTTGCCCCGCGGCAGGGGAGCATCCCGTAACGGGTCGGGCCCAGTGGCTGCATGCCGGCCAGCGAGAGGCCGAGAGCTCCCAGCGCACGTACATGCTCAAGGTAGGCGGCATTTGTTATTCTTTTTCTGTTTTTTGTTGTTCTTTTTGTGTATTATTTTTATTTGATTTAAAAATATTCAAATTCATGAACTAATTTAGAAAATTCATGAACCAATATCAAAATTCATTAACCAAATTGAACAAATTTTAAAAAAATCATGAAGCAAAATTTGGAAATGGTTTAGAATTTTAAAACTATTCATAATTTTAAAAATTGGCTAGAATTTTAAAAAATACGATAAATTAAATGGTTCACAATTTCAAAAAATATTCAAAAATGATTTTAAAATTTTAAAATAATTTGTAGGATAAAAATGTTCATATTTTTAAAAAGATGACTACATGTTTAGTTTTAAAAAATTGTACACAATTTACAAATTTTATAATTTTTCAACGGTCGGATTTTAAAAGTTTCATGAGATCACAAAAATAGGAAAAAAATTAATAGGAAGAAACCAAAAAAAAGGTAAAACAAAAAGAAGAAAAACTAAGAAAATGAGAGGAAAAGCGGGGAGAGCGATTTGGGTCGCGGCCCACCGCGGATAGCATGCGGGCGAGTCTTTATACAACTCGCATTGAGAATAAATAGTGCTCGCGGGAAGAGGGTATCGTTCGCCTCACAACGTTCACAGTCAGAAAAGCATTTCTATCTGTTCTCCCTTTTTGTTTTGAGAATGGTGCATTTGTCTAGTTTTTTTTCAGCTTGCACATGGATGATGTCATGCTGACGTCATTATTAAATAGAAATATTATTAAAACATTGAAACACATTATTGTAACATTGAAACAGGTTGTGAACAGTACAAAAAAGTTTCATAAAATTTAAAAATGGAACATTGAAATAGCCTGTGAACAACACAAAAATGTTTTGTAAATTTCATAATTGTTTCAATTTTCTAGACAAAACGTGGCTGACGGCACGCTGAAGTCAGCTCTATTTCAAATGAAGTTAATTTTAGAAAATCCTTGTTGCGTTGACAGTGTAGTGTGGTTGTGAGCTTTTTGCACGGCGATGTGGCGAGGGAAGTTCGTGAGGATTCATACACCTTCCGTTCACTTGCATATTTTCGTACGTGTGACCAGATGATAGTGATACGTGTCGGCCCTCGTATTGTAGTAGTGCACTCTTTTGACACTATCAGAAACTGAAAATGGAACAGACCACCTGATCATCGTCTGCCTACATATGTATATACAAAAACACACTTTATACGAGTTGCACACATCACCACCGATTTGAATTGAGTTGCCCATTTAAAACTAAAAACACATTTATTCGCTGGCAGCACGACAAGTAAACACGCTACCTGCACAGTATAGCTGCACGAGGAACTACTGAAACAAAACGAAACATCGAGTACAAATGCGAACCGTGGCGCTAAGAACTACTCCGGCCCCATGGTGAAGTTGAAGTTGCTGCATCCAGTGCGGATTCCGGAGAGCGGGCCACTGAAGCCGAACGTCCCATTCTCCAGATCGAACATCAGCAGGTGTTCTTCCATCTGGAAGCCCCCGACGACGACCGCCGGCGAGTTGGCCGCCGCGGGCATGGAAGCTCCCATCTCCACGATCGCGAAGCACACAGTGTGGTCGTCCACCTGCACCAGCGAGCTGCCTCCGAAAAGCGTCCAATTCCGGCCGCCGTCCAGCATGAGGTCGATGTTGGCCACGGCGTAGCCGAGCCGGGTGACGCCGAGCGCGGACGCCTGGTAGCACATGTCGAACGGCGCCACGGCCGGCGCGCGCGCGATGCCGCTCGTGGCAGCGCCGAACGCGTCGTGGAGCGGGCGGTAGATGTCCGGGCGCAGCGCGGTGTAGGGCGTGACGGTGCTGAACACGGCGCCGCCCGTGCCGCGACGGGGGTCGAGGTCGAAGGCTCCCGGCGGCGTGGGCACCTTATCCTGGTTCACGGCGATGCCGGTGATCCGGAAGTAGTAGGCGCCGTTGTTGATCTTGGGATTCCTGAGGAGCGGGAGCTGGTTCTCGCGGAGGCCATCGGCGAGCTCAACCGGCGGCGCCTCGAGGAGCTGGAACGGGCCGCCGCCGAAGACGGCCACGCCGTCGCTGCTGCTCCCACCTGGTAGGCAGAGAGCGAACTGTTTCGGCACGTGGAGCCTGTACCCGACCTGCCACGGCAGAGACAACGGAAGCCGCGAGAGCCCCGCGACGCCGGCCGTTCCAGGCGGGAGCGACGCCAGGAGCTCCCTCGGCGCGCACAACCCGACGGCGCGGAACGACACCGGGAACAGCGGGTTCTTGCCGTCCGTGGCGTCGGCGGCGAGCGTGATGGTAGTGGCGTCGTCATGGCCGCAGCGCCCGTTGACCGGGTTGTACGGGTAGGCGGTGCAGGCGGCGCCCTTGCTGCAGGCGGTGGCGGGCATGTAGGGGCAGTTGGGCGGGTGGTTCCAGTTGGCAACCTTGCAGACGCCGATGTCGCACGGGAAGGTGCGGTGCGGGGAGGGGCAGTTGGCGAGCCAGAGCAGTGGGCCGGCGAGGTCGAGGAGCAGCGGCACCCCGCCGACTTTGATGGCGATGGTGTAAAGGGAGGTGGAGGCGTCCTTCCTGACGCGCGCCACGATGGGCTTGTGGTCGTCGGCGGATGTCGTGCACGGGGGCGAGCCCAGAAGCACCGAGACCGCGAGCAGCGCCGCCAACGCAACCGAGCTGCGGTGTAGCGACATGCTTACTGATACAATCACACGAGACACGAGCGTGATTCTGCTCTGCTACAACTTTGTGAGTTAAAGTGCTTGTTACTACTATATACTAGTACTACTACTAGCAGCGTAATCTAGTGAGCACGAGTAATTTGGCAATTGGCATCATGGGTTCGAGTGCTGCGCGAGTAATCTGGCATCCAACTTGAGCTGGCTCGATCTAGTCTCGTGGTACGGCGTGTGGGAGGAAACGCGATCCAGTTTCCGACGGAATGGCGTCGATCGAGGCCGGCCATGGAGTAAACGGTGGGCAAGCAGGCGGTGTCAACTTCTAGTCAACACTTCGAAGCAGCTGTGCAGGCTCGGCACCAAGTCCCCATCCCTTTCCTATAGATTTCCTCGTGCTTGGCAGCGCGTCCACGCGAACGTGATCTGGACGAAACGATCGTGGCCAGGGGCGGAGACACGCCAGGGGCAGCGAGGGCCGTGGCCCTGGGCGTGAAAAAATTGCTTACCTATTATTCCCGAAAAGAAAAAAAGTGGTCCTGGCCGTACACCACGCAAACCATCGCTCACGAGCAGGAAGTCAGGCTGTTACCGATTCCCTGGATTCCTCGATCGCAGCACACGCGGAAACGGCAAAACCCTCGTCGTCGTGCGACTAGGAGAAGGAAGCTAGCTCGCCACCGCTCACCGCCCCACGCCCCACGCCCCACGCCCCGGCAGCCCGACGCTCCTGCCCCCGCCTCTGCCTGGCCCGCCTCTGTCTGTGCCCGGCGGCAGCCCTGCGCCTCTGCCCTGTTGCCCCGCTTTGCCCCTGTTTCGCGACGGCGACGGTGACGCAATTCTCCCTCCTCGGCTGCTATTCCCGATTTCATAGTAATTCAATATTTCAATTCCTGCTGCTGATTGTTGGTTACGTGAACCGATTAATTTCGTTTAGAAAATAGACAGGGATATGATAATAGAATAGATAGATAGAGGATGAATAAGAATACATATGTCTTAACAATTGTTTCAAATTGATTTCATGTTTTAGAATTCAGATAGAGAAGATGAAGAGATATTTTCTAGCGATCTCAAGAGAGAATGAATCAATTCCACAAACCGAAGAAGTTCCTCAAACCGAAGATGTTCCTCAAACCGAAGATGCTCCTCAAACTGAATCAACATCCCACACTGAACCTTCAGCCTCAACTCAAGAAAATGATAATCTTGCATATCGTGTTGCAAATGCCAATACTCGTCTAGGTATGGATGTTATAATTTCGGATCCCGGTCTTAGGACACCTATTGAGGACTTGGATCCGAACATACAAGACGTTGCTAGAAGGAAATATGTTAATTTAGGTCCATGCCAACCTTTTGGTCACAAATATAAGAGGTCTCCTTTTGGAAAAACTGGTAGACTTAGAAGCTTTCATGATAATTGGTTCAATAATCATGGTGATTGGTTAGAGTATAGTGTTGCTAAAGATGCTGCATTTTGTTTCTATTGCTTTCTTTTTAAGCAACCTAGAGCACACAACTTTGGCATTGAATCATTCACAAAGAAGGGCTTTACTAATTGGAAAGATGGACCTAGTGTTCTTAATGTACATGTTGGTGGACCTGATAGTGCTCACAATAAATCTAGACAATGTTATGTGGCTTTCAAAAATCAAAGGCAATCTGTGACACATGCGATGGAGCGTGGCACCATAAAAGACCAACAACAATACAAAGCTCGTCTTATCATTATTTTAGGTATTGTCAGATTTCTTATGTTGCAAGCACTTGCTTTCCATGGTCATGATGAGACTCCGAGCTCAAAGAATAGGGGGAACTTTTTGGAGATGATGAGTTGGTACAAGAAAAAAGATCCAAATGCTAGGGATTTGCTTGATAGTGCTAGTGGGAACCATTTGATGATTGCTCATGAGATACAATTAGACTTGTGCCAGGCTTGTGCGGAAGAGACCACCCGATCCATTCTTGCCGATATTGGAGATAGGAAATTTTCTTTACTTGTTGACGAGTCTAGAGATGTATCTATAAAGGAGCAAATGGCTATGGTACTGAGGTTAGCAACTTGATTATTGTTTTATTATTTACATGTTACTTAATTGTTTATTTACTTATGATTCTTTCTATTATGTAGGTATGTTGACAAACAAGGGTATGTGATTGAGAGATTTATTGGGATTAGGCATGTTCCTGACACAAGAGCAGCTTCACTAAAGCAAGCTTTGGATGGTATGTTTCTTCACTATGGCCTATCTATGTCTAGGTTGAGAGGGCAAGGGTATGATGGAGCTTCTAACATGAGAGGGCAATTTCGTGGCTTGCAAAGGTTGATATTAGATGAAAATCCATATGCATTTTACATTCATTGCTTTGCCCATCAGTTGCAGTTAGTGCTTGTTGCTGTTTCCAAGTGTTGTTCCTCCATATTGGGTTTCTTTAACAATGTCACTTTGATTGTCAACACTGTTAATGCTTCTTGTAAAAGACACGATGAAGTAGCGCAACATCAACATGACACTATGGTCAGCCAATTGGAGTCTGGGGAAATTTTTTCAGGAAGAGGAAAAAACCAGGCAACCAACCTTATAAAACCTGGGGATACACGGTGGGGCACACACCATAAAACTTTGTGTAGATTCATTATGATGTGGAAATCTGTTCTTCATGTATTGGAGAATGTTCATGATGATGGAGAAAGTCTTACACAAAGAACCACGGCGGGTGGATTGATTTCTCATATGGAGAGCTTTGAATTTGTTCTCTTATTGCATCTTATGATCAGACTATTGGGCAAGACTAATGAGTTGTCACATTGTTTACAAAGTAAAAATCAAAACATTGTCCGTGCTGTGAGTTTGATTGGTGTAACATTGGACAAGCTTCAAGGTATCAGAGATAATAGTTGGGATGAACTCATGAAACAGACAATTGACTTTTGTATCAAATATAACATTGTGATGCCAAACATGGATGATACAATACCCGCTCGAGGTCGCTCAAGGGGTCGTGGATGTACAATGGTAACTTACTATCACCGCTTTAGATATGAAATATTTAATGTTGTGCATGATCAAGTTCTTGTTGAGTTGAATAACCGCTTTGCTGAAAAGTCTACTCAATTGTTGAGGTGCATTGCTTGTCTTGATCCAAAGAACTCATTTGCTAATTTTGATGAAGACAAACTTGTTGAACTGGCTGAGATGTATGCTGAGGACTTCTCCATATATGAGATTTCTTTTGTCCTTAGAAATCAACTTGAGACATTCATTGCTGACGTGAGAGGTGATTCAGATTTTCTGACTTGTCATGACCTTGGTAATCTTGCTGTGAAGATGGTTCAGACTGATAGACACATGGTTTTTCCTTTGGTATATCGCCTCATTGAGTTGGCATTGATTTTACCAGTTGCAACAGCATCAGTGGAGAGAGCTTTCTCAGCTATGAACATTATCAAGACCGAGTTGAGAAATAAAATAGGTGATGATTGGATGAATTATAGCATGGTGTGCTATATTGAGCGGGGTGTATTTCACTCTATCAATGATGATGATATTGTATATCGTTTTCAATCATATAAATCACGCAGAGGAGTTTTACCTCGTCGTTTTGGTAAGTTCTCATATTTGTATCAATGATTCACTATTATATTTTATGAGTATGCCTTTTCTTATGAAATATTCTTGCTTTTTGAAGGTATTGGTTCTTCTTCTACTACTGATGAGGTTATGGGAGGCTCGGATGAACCAAACTAGTGATTTGGTACAATCTTTTTCATTCTATACTACTATTTCTAGCCTTTTAGTCACTCTTATGTAGCGTTATTGGATTGTTAACGATGGATTTAAAAATATATGTTCACGTTTGCTATAGTACAAATAACTTGCACTATTACAAGAGTTTTTTAGTGGACTTTTTTACGGTTAGATTTTGGCCCAGGGCTTGCTTCATTCCTGGCTCCGCCACTGATCGTGGCATATACCAAGGATTGTCAACGTGAGAAATACAACTCTTTTTTCAAGGGGCACGCCAGGTTATGAGCCGAGTCGATTTCTTTCGTTTGCTTTGAGATTTGGATATGCCTGAAAATATTTGCATCCATTGGTACAATGCCACCCATCTCATCCATTAGTCCACCTATTTTGATGTTTAAGTTTAATTTAAAAGGGACGTGTGTAAAAATAATTATCAAAATGACAATTTGTTTGAATATGTGTATTTATTTCAATGTCTTTTAAACGAGCCAAAAATTATCAAAAAATAAATTTGAATTTTGAAACACAATGAAACGTCATGATTCACAATGAAACCCAATATTTGATGTAGTTTATCTTGTTTTTTATCAATATTTTTTTATGGTTTTGAACTCTAAGAAAATTACCAAAACTATGATGAACAAGTTTGAAACACAGTGAAACAAACTATTTCAAAATAAAATTTCACCAGATGTCATAAAGATTTTCAAAGTTTCGTCAGTTTTAAAAAGCTGATGCAAGTTTTTAAGTGAACCACAATACTCCTTCCATATCATAAGTCCAATATTTTTCATGGGCAAACAATATGTGTAATTGAAGGGAATGTGCCCTAAAGGCAGTTATAAAATGTTATTGTTTAGTACCATGTTCATTATTAATCATTTATATTTCTATGTTATAATTGCTATGATTGTTGAATGTGAGATTCAGAGGAAAACTAATATGCATGTGAGAAAATCGTAAACTGAAAGAAGTTCCTAGTATCGCCTCTAAGACTAGCTCATGCATTTCATGATGGTTCTGTTTTCCTAATCATGGGCATTATTGAAGTAACAAGGATGCCAACAACAACGAGGGCACATTGTTGGCAGAATGTTGAATAGACCCAGCTAAGATATAATACGAGATCACATCATTCATTACTTGTTGATTTTATCATAACATTTTTATACACATACATCCTTAGACCATGAGAATATCAGGTACCATCGTCCTAGAAGATTTTACTTTGGAGGTCATCTAACGTTACCTTTAACCGGGTGGCTATAGCATTTTTGTTCAGGTACTTCAGAAATGTACGTCTAGAGACACAATAGTTCAAGAGCGGGATTTGCTCCTTAGATGATAGAGAGATGCTCTCCGAGCACTCTTGGTATTACAATATCTATCATCATTTGGTTAGACACAATGCTATTCTATCATAGAAATATCAAAATACGGAAATGAAAAAATAGAACAAACTGGTAACGAGGATAACTTTGTATAGTGATTAGAGCATTGCTTTACAAGTACACCTAAATATCTCGCCTCGGGTTTTGTTATGTAACATGAAGAAAAAGGAATAATTTACAAAGGAAATTGGTTCGCTCTTCGTGTATATGCAAGAGTCGATATGGATGTTCAGATCTCACTATTGGTTGGTTATTGACCAGAGAAGGCTTCTGGGGTTCATGTCCACATATTACCGAACCTACAAAGAATAGTATCAGAATAGTTTCAGATAAACGAAAAAAGATCCGGAGAGAAACCAGAAGTCATTTGAGAGTTCGAAATAGTTTGAGAGGCGAATATGAAATGTTTTAGGGAGGGGCATGGAACATGTTATTAATTATTGATTAAATATTTATGATTTATTATTTCGAAATATAACGAGGAACCCAGATGGGCCATGTGCCTGGCCCAAGAGGGGTAGCCCAAGGTGGGATGCCTACCTTCTTAGGAGGCACACTAAGGGCAGGGGTTAGGGTTGTCCGCTCTCCCTGGGGGCTAGACGCCAGCCTCCTCCCTCTCCTACTATATAAAGAATAGGAGGGTGTAGCCTCATATGCACAATTGATCTTGGTGGTTGCACTTCTCCCTCCCACCGGTTCTCTCTCCCTCATATAGTTGTAAGACTGCAGTACATCTCAAAAAATATACTGCAATAGTCTCCGGTAGGTCTTCTCCCTGACGGTGAAGCCCTATTGCATCAGCAACCTCGTACACATGGATGGTAGAGGGATAAAGCTTTTGATCCTCGAACAAGATCTACACCAAAAATTTCACCAACGATCTTCTCTCCGCTGCGGTTGTTTTCTTAACATCTAGATTCAATCTATTACATGCATTTCCATATATCGATCTTCCTATTTATGCCTAGGCCAATTTTTTCCCTATGTGTATGCCTACAGTAGTTTGACTAGGTCTATAATAAAATTTATTAAATAACTACAATGTTATATAGCTACCATTTAAAATTTTAATTTCATGATGCATCTAATGATATTCATTTGGTGTTATAAATGCTAATGGTTTCTTCAATAAACTCGGTCAAACAATACATTTTTGACTTTGTGGGAATTTTATAGGCCTTCAGTAGCAAAGGTAGAGGTAATTAAGGGGAAAATACTTGCTTACATTATATATATTGAACAATTTAATTAAGAAGTAAATTTCATCTCACCAGATTATTTCTCCCCCTTGCCCAAGGCCATTGTAGAGAAATTTTAGTCACAAACAATTGATACTAGTCAGCATAAATGTGAGCATTTTCCCATCAGTTACATACTATGCAATGACAAATGATACGATACAATATATAAAATAAGAAATGATCACAATGCTCACACCATTGGCTTGTTGTTGTCCCTGATTAAGACATGAACACTATGTGTGGCCATGGCAAACCTTTTTTGTGCTAACCATCTAGTGTTGGTTTCCAGACTTATGGTAATAAAATAGCTAGTCGTTAAAGAGAAATAATAAGATATCATTCCAAAACTTGCAACAAGAAAAATATCTTAGAAGCACATATTGCAAAAAGGAAGCTCGAAGTACATAAGGTATTAGATTTTCAGGTTGAAGTATGAGTCTTTTCTACAACAATACTACAAATCCTTAGACAAGACAAATTTAGTGTTTCGTTTTTGCTACAACTATGAACTCATTATCTCCATAAGACATTTCTAACCAGATGCAATAGAATCATGAAGAAACATCAATAATAACGTGAAATTGCATTAAAAAATTGACTTACGATGTAGTCATTTCATTTAACGTGTAGTGCTGAAACCTTTTTCAAGAAATCATATGTAGTCTACAAGTTAACAAAGAGGAATAGTACAATAAATGGTAGAAACATACAAATGACTGGTATTAAGATAACCATTAGATAAAACAAGTAACATGAATTCTTCAAGGAATAGATACATGAGGAATCTAGATTGCTAACAATTGAAAAGTAATTGATAATAATCAATTAAAGAAATTTAAGTGGTTAATGAGAATGGACATGAGGCATATAGATTGCTAACAAATGAATAGTACTCTCTCCGATTCAAATTATTGTTCTCAGATTTGTCTAAATTTAGATATATCTAGCACTAAAATATGTCTAGATCCGTCTGAATCTAGAGAAATCTAAGAACATTAATTTAGATTTCGGAGGGAGTAAAATAAGCAATGAATAGAAAAACCAAAGAAACTTAAGTCATCATCTCAATGGTGAGGCACACAAGACGTATAGTTTCCTAACAAGAGAGTACTAGTAAGCAATCTAGATAAATAAAATAAAGGAACGCCACTACTGTGAAAATTTCAGCCTATAAGTGGTAGTATCATGTGCGCATGGCTTAGTGTAAATTTTAGTAATAGCAAAACACTTCACAAAGTACAGACAAGGAGATGGAGGACCAACTTATAAGATGAAACTCAAGTTGTCTTCGAAAGATACTAGGAACACACAGAGTTTCAACCACACACACATTGCACGTCCACGCGCACTTGCACTCGCGCATTTTCGCATCATTATCCTCATGACTTGTGATGAGCGACAACAATGTGGCTCGGTGTTTGGTAGTAGAAAATAAAGTCCAACTTTTTCCATAAAACATGCAATAATCTCTCCCGAATAGTTTTGTTAGATCGACTTGTAACTCGGTCAATTTTTAATAAACACTAAAAATAGTTAATAGTTGTGGTTACTAACGATGATTGGCTATTACTATTAGAGGCCCCAAGTTTTGTAACCATCTCACTCGCACAAAGTATAGTGCTACCCAACTCATAGCCGACTCTCATTCTCCCCATGTGTCGCAGAAGTATAGAAACCGGGGCGATCTCTAAGCTTTTGCCTCGAGGTTTTATGTATAAAAACATAAAAAATAAAGCCCACAATTAAAAATTCAAAAATAAAATGAAAAAATTGGAAGCAAAACAGAAAAAAATGGAGAATGACGTATTATGCGAGACCAAAGTGGCAAATTATCAAAAATCAAAGTAAAATGTGGAAAATTATTAAAAAAAGCATGAGCAAATTATCAAAAATCAAAGTAAAATGTGGCAAATGATAAAAAAATTCAACTCATGCTTTTTAGGTGCTTTTTTAGGGGATTTTTTGAGGTGCTATACCGAGTATTATCTGCACAGGCTGAATATAGCCCGTGATGGGCTCATGGGCGTCTAACTTCTCTGAGCCGCCCACAGAACCCCAACGGATGTGGGCTCTTTGGCCCTGCTTTCGTTCGTCGGCCGGATGCGAAACAAAACCAGATTTTGTCAGCAGATCGTAACAGTTTAGGTTTAGCTTGAGAAATAAGGTACGCCATCCGGATCCGGTTGCGCAACAATCGCAGCAAATATCGGTTAGTTTCGCGCGCATTGTTTCGCGCGCTCTATATATGGCAGGCACGTACGATCCACATCCAAAAGCGAGCGAAGAAAAAAAAAATACACGGACAGCTAGTCTAGCCTAAACCTAGCTCGATCCCATGGCGGCGGCGAAGTGTATCGCCGTCTTGGTGTTGGTGCTCTGCGCCACCACCCTCGCCGAATCATGTAAGTATACACCACACATCAACTATTTCGATCGTCTGATCATCTGTGCGTTCGATCGCTCGTCGTCACAGTAACGTTGCTTGCATTTTATAGTACATCGATCTGCTACTTGAATGATCGCCGGCAATTGAAATGGATCTTTAACTTTCTTCCTGTTTCCTATATATGGTCGCAGTCAACATTCCCATCCCGATGGTGTTCCACGACCTATGGTTCCGTCGCGGCATGACGATGTCGTCGCTCCAGCAGCAGACAGCACGGGCGCCCGCCGCCGCTCCGTCAGCAGCTCCGCCCGTGCTGCCGACGCCTGCCCTGCCCGTGCCGCCCACCGCCGCCCCATCGTCCAACGCGCCCACGCAGACGCCCACCTTCCCCTCGAGCGCGCCCGCGTTGGCGCCGATGATGGCCGTGCCGCCGGTGCAAGCGCCATCTCCCGCCCCTGTGGCGTCGCCCGTGCAGGCGCCTTCTCGCGCCCCCGTGGCGTCGCCCGTGCAGGCAGAGGCGCCTTCACGTGGCCCCATAGCGGCGCCTGTGCCGGCGTCGGCTCCCATGGCCGCCGCTCGGATCCTGCTGATGCCGCCGACCGCAGCGCCGGCTCTTGCTCCTCAGATGCCTACGCTTGCACCGAAAACGAGCGCGCCAGCACCGAAATCGAGCGCGGCAGCGCCGATGCCCGTGCTTCCACTGCCGCGTCCGGCTACTCAAGGTACGTTTAACGATCGTGTGCCGCCGTTCAGTATTAAACTTTTTTTGTCCAACGATCTGCGTAGCTCGTCCGATCGGTTTGGAGAATATGGATTGAAATGGCTCGGATCGGCCCATTTAGGACTAATTTTCTGATTGTTCTGCTTGTGCAGCTCCAGTCGCGCAACCACCTGCGTCGGCACAACCAAAACCTGGTACGTCATCATCATGCATTGCTTGAGACTGCATTTACATCTTCGATCTTAGGCTATGTATATGAACGATGAACAGCAGATGTAGAAAATTGCCTAACGGTTGTTGATGAACAGAAAAGAAATGAACTATCCAATTATTTGGTTTTCTTTTTTTTTCCAACGCGAACGTGCGTCACTAATGCATAGTGCAAAATGACGTTTTGCAGCTCCAGTGCTCCCGTTGCCGACGACTCCAGCGCCGGTGGCCACGCTGCCCGGCACCGTCACCTCTCCATCGCCCGCGTCAACGGCGGCGAGCACCCCGGCCGCCGCGCCGACCGCCTCCGCCGCTAGCTTCTTCGCTGCTCCCATGGGAGCCGTGGTGGTTAGCGCGGCGCTTGCCGCTGCACTTTTTTAGGCCCCTCTGTTGTTTTTTGTTAGCTTAGCGGATTCAGTTAATCGTTAGGCTTGCACAAGATACGATATACTATAGTACGTGAAGTAGTAGTTCTTGTTATCGACTCTAAACAAAATTAGTTAATATTTTGTTTGTACTCTGCTACGTGTTTGTTCGTCTCGACTCTATAGAAGAAAGAAAAGTGAATGCCTCGTTCACAATCAAATCATTTGTTGCTTTCCCTTGTCGATCGGTTTTTGCAAATTGTATCTTGCAACCAATCTGAATATGTTGGTGGTGGATGTTTTAGTTTGCGGCGGCTTGGCCGTGACGTGAGCAATTCGACGCGGCAGCGTAAGCAACCATTAGGCCCGCCACATACTGCTACATGCATGCCTTTGTGTTCAGATTCAGACTCGCGAAGGTTTCTTTTCCTGGTCCCATTTTCGTGAAAGTCTCCGGAATCCACTCCCCCGTGCGATCGTGCGCGGGGCGGTTTCTTTTCTCCCGTGCCGCTTCCCACCCACGCCCAGCGATGAGCGATCCTAAAAAATCAGGCCGACCTGCGCCGCTGCGATGTCCACCTCTTCATCGTGCCAATATACGGATCCCATATGTCCTGCTTGCATCATGGCTAATGACCTACTGTTACTCGAGAATTACGAGTATCGCCCTAGTGCAGGGCAGAGGGGCGCTCGCCCCGGGCTCCATGAGTTAGAAGCCCAACTAAAGACCTGTTTGTATATTCATAATAGTTTTCTACTCCCTCCATTCCAAAATGTAAGATGTTTTAGCTTTGTGAAAAAAGTGTATCTAGACCCTTTTTAGTGTCTAGATTTACCCTAAATCTAATGAACCTAGACACTAGAAGAGTCTACATACACTCCCTTCAAAAAACTAAAACATCTTATATTTTGAAACGGAGGGAGTACTTTTGAGGCATAATAGTGTAGAATAATTCTAAGCAATATAAATGGCTCAAATTGTAGGCTATCATGACTTAACTCTAACTCTTATTTCTCTACTTAAAAAACTCTTTTTTCTCAAAAAAAAAGTCATCATTTCTGAATATTTTTTCTTGATGCCGCTTTATTTAGCATCTCCAAATGTGCATACCATCACTGACACTCGCGTGTTTTTACAAGGTTGTGAGCATTTATTACTGGATACTAAAGATGCAATCACAACTATTATCATTCAGCAAGTGGCTCTCCTCCGATTCCAACAGTTCTGCATTTCACATCATACATAATCGAGAGATTATTCTATCCTGATATTATTTGTGTGGCTAATATGCCTACTATTCTATTTTGTGGCGCAGGCATATTGTTTTGTTATTAATTCTAGAGATACATATGTATATACACGTGTACACTAATAGTAATTGATCGAAATAAGTATCATTGTACATAGTAGTTTTGACTTTTTCATAGAGATTCCAAAGACCATGTATCTATCAAATGTATAGACTATTTAATTTGCTATTGCATTACACTAATATTTCTCTTTTAGGATACTAATATTTTTAAACAAATCGAGTGGAGGAGTTTGGAAGACATTAAAAAAATTAAGAAAATTCATGGAGTAGGGGGCATTGCCCCCTCCCCTATCCTAAGGAAGCTCTTCCAATTTAAACAAACGGCTTTGTTTCGTGTTGCCTTGGGGGCTTCAAAATCTATGGTCCGGTCCTGTGTGGAACCCCTACCTTTCCCCCCACTTGGCCTCCACAAGCCCCTCGAAGCTCACACGGCGTCGTCGCACTCCTGGATTTGTATCCGGGCCGAGGTGCCCAAAACTTAATCGACAAAAAAGGTAATCCCTTCGACCCATATTAGTTGACTCAACTTTGTCTAGATTCATATGTATCTAGTTAAGTATCTAGTCTAGATGCATCTGTATCTAGATAAAATTGAGTCAACTAATATGGGTCGGAGGGAGTACTTTGTTTAGGCCCTGTTTGTTAGGGATTCTGCTTCTGCTTTTGGGGCTTTTAGAGTCCAAAAGCAGCAACGCAAACAAACAATACCAAATAGAAAAGCGCTTTTGAGAAGCGAGGCAGGGAAATGAGCTGCGACGCTGAAGCTAGCTGCGAGGTGCTTCCCGCTGCTTCTCCTGCTTCCCGAGTTGGACTGGACCAAAATGTCCCCTATAGTTTATACTATATGCGAAAATATTGCCATTTCGGCATGTGTTTGCAACCCCCACCCTGCCTGACGACCCCCAGACATTTCCACCTCCCTGTCTCGTTCCATGGTAGGGCAAGGCTAGGGTTTGGCCGCCCGGCCGCCGCCCCCGGTCCAAGCACCCCTCCTCCAGCTCCATTCATGGCCTCCACAAATCGAGCGTCGCCCGGCCGTCGGCCCCCGTCCAAGCACCCCTCTCCTGCTCCATTCATGGCCTCCCCAAATCGAGCGCCGCCCGGCCACCGCCCCCATCTAAGCACCCCCTCCTGCTCCATTCTCGGCCTCTCCAAATCAAGCACCGCTTGGGGACTCACCATCCGTAGATCGAGCGGCGTTGAGTTCATATCCAACCGTCGTCGTCCCCTGCCTCTCCAAATCGAGCGCCACTCGGGGGATTCGTCCGCTTCCTCCCTAAGTTAAGGAGCGAACTATCGCCGCCCCCCTTGTCTCCTCCGCCCACCGTCCTCTCCCCTTCTTCTTCCGGCGCACTGCCGTCAACATCAGAAGCTCGCAACTTGGCCGGAGGAGGAGCTCATCCCCATCCTCGCCACCGGAAGTTCGCGACCTGGCTGTGCGAATGGATGCTTTACGGATGGATACTAGTTGGTTGTATGCATGTGTGAATGATCTATGTCAAATAAATTCATATGTCAAAGATGTATTGGCAAAAAATATGTTTACACTTATTTAGCCAAAAAACATGTTAATTGATATAATTTAGCTCTTAAGCATGTCAGTTATCTTAAAAAGGGTTAGAATTAGTTTATACAACTTTGTTAGTGTTCAGGGATATTCTCGACATTTTATCCTTAAAATAGTTGCAGTAGCCATAAAAAACACTCATGTCAAACACCAAATCTCTGTTGCACCAATTGCTTCCTACACCTGCTTTTCCAAAGCTACTATTCCACAGCTGCTTTTCAACAGCTACATGAAGGGAATATGCCCTGAGAGGCAATAATAAAGTTGTTATTATACATGTTCCAAGTATATGATAGATGTTTATTTTACATGCTATAATTGTTTTAATTTAGAAACGTTAATACATGTATGTTTGATAAACAAAAGGAAAGTTCCTAGTTATGCCTCTCTTATAAACTAGCTCAGGGGCGGAGCTATGTGCATGTCAGCAGGGGCTACCGCCCCCAGCTTTGGACAAATCCTTGAAGATTTTTTTGGGACGACTTAGATGGAAGGAAATTTAGCATTTTGCCCCCCAACCAATCAGATTTGACCTTTTGCCCCCCCCCAACAGCTTTGGGCTAGCTCTGCCAGTGAACTAGCTCGTTGATTAACAAGATGATCAAAGTTTCCTGATCATGGACATTGGATGTTGTTAATAACAAGGTCACAATATTAGTGGAATGATGTGATGAACAATCATCTGAAGTATAGCATTACGATCAAAGTCATTGTGTTTATATTGCTATAACATCTAACAAAGTAATCCTAGTCCTTAGACCATGAGATCATGTTAATCACTAATACTGGAAGAGTATCTTGATAACATCAAACTTCACACCGTGAAAGGGTGATTATAAAGGTGGGTTCAGTGCTACCAAAGTGTTATGTAGAAGCTCATGGATCAAGAGTGGGATTTGTCCATCCCGATGACAGATAGATATTCTTTGGGCCCTCTCGGTGATATCACATTGGTTATCTTGCAAGCAAGTGATAAGATCACTAGAATGTTATATCACGGGAACGAGAAAAGAGTACATGTCGGTAACGAGATCAAACTAGGTATGGAGATACCGATGATCGAATCTCGGACATGTAATATATCGCGAGACAAAGGGATTTAGTTACCAATGTTAAAGGTTCTCACGATCACAGAAGTCATCGTAGAATGTGTAGGAGTCAGTATGGATCTCCAGGTCCCGCTTCTGATTATTAATCTGAGAGGGGTCTCGATCATGTCTGCATTATTCATGAATCATAGGGTGACACACTTAAGGGACACCAACACCATTTGGAGCAAATGTGTTTCCGACGAATGAACTGCAAAGCGCTGGATTTCAGTAGACACTGAAACTGTTTCGGGTGAAATTGCAGAAATTGGTTCTGCATGTAATATTGAAATGTTGTAGGGGGTTTTATGTGAATGTTTGTTAATTAAAGTAATTAAAAAAATTCTGAATAAATTTAATAAAAGAGTTTTATTAAATGAAAGAGCATTAAATTTGGAGAAATTTAATGCATTTAAAGTGGAGACTTTAAAACAGAATATGAAGGGGCATTTTAATGTGGAGGGAGTTACCACCACATGAATGGGGGAGGTGAGGGGTCACCTCCATGGGGCGCCGGCCATGGAAGGGGTACCCGCTCCTCATATAAAAGGCCACCCCTCTCACCCTTCTTCCTTACACCTCCTCGTGAAGGATCTCTCTCCCCCTCTAGAATTATTCTCCCATGGTCTCGGATTAGCGAGATACATGTTCCTGGTGGCATTTCGTCTGGAAGGAGTTGCTGCTTCCGCTGCATCGCTGGAGTGAGGAGGCGGAGGTTGTTCGGTGGCCTGAACGAGTGTGCGAGTGCGGATGCGCTGCTGGTTTGCGGCGCTAGGACTTCCACACGATCTTGAGATCGACAAGCGTACGACTACATCATCCACGAGTTCCTACTCATTAACAAAACTTTGTTGTCCTCGAGGGTAAGTTCTCCATGTATGTATATCCACCCGTTGCTTGTATCTAGTAGATAGATCTTGGCGTATAGTTCTCATCGTAGGAATTTTTTTGTTTTCTATGTTGCGAACCCTTCAGTGGTATCAGAGCCTGATCTATGCGTAGGTGCTTTGCACGGGTAGTACACATATGTTTATATGTGGGCGATGATGATCATGTTATTGCATCTTTCATGTACTTTGGATATTGGTGGCATAGTGGGATGAAGCGGCACGAACCAACCTTACATGTCATCGCACATGAGACCGGTTTCACGACTGACATGCAACTAGTTTTGCATAAGTGGCTGGCGGGTGTCTGTCTCTCCTACTATAGTCAATATCTAATTTAAAACGAGTTGCTAATAATTTGGTTATCATCGTTGTGGTTCCATGTTCGTAGGTAAGAACGGTTCTATCTCCGAAAGCCCTAAGCCACGTAAAACATGCAATTGATAAATTAGAGGCGTCTAGTTTAGATCGTTGTTGGGCTAGTGTCATGATATGGTAATGTTGTAAGTTGATGTATAGTTGATACTCTTACAACACACTTAACGTGTAAGTTCCATAGGCCTTGGCCTTACACACAAAGGAATGATAGAGATCATACCACGATGCATATGATAGTGATCAAATGCAAGAACCATATCATTTCACTTTACACATTTGATGTTCGCATCTTATATTGCTAGTTTGGCATTTTAGTAGCGTTATAAGATGATCCCTTATTTAAATATCAATATAAAAGTGTGTTCTTCCTTTAGTACACACTGTTTATGTTTCGCCGTTTCAAGACATCATGTGATGATCAGGTGTACTTGAATCCACGATCATATTTCAGGTGTAAGACAGTTTTACACACGCAAGTACTAAGGTTCTTACTTGGCGAGCCTAGCATGTACAGACATGGCCTCGGAACACGGACCGAAAGGTTAATCATGAGTCATATAGTTGATATGGTGCCCATATAGATACTCGCCTTTGAAGCTACACCGACTCACGTGATGATCGGACTTAGTGTAGTGGATTTGGTTCATGTAATCACCAAAAAGACACGAGGGTGTTGTTTTTGAGTGGGAGTTTAGTTGAACTCAATCTATCATAAACTTAGTCTAAATAAACTTTACAAATTCTGTTGTAGATGGCACCACCTGCTTTTAATTTCAATGTGTTCATGGAGAAAGAGAAACTTGCTTCGAATGGTAGCAACTTCACCAACTGGGCTATGAATTTGAGGATTCTCCTCTCTGCTGCACAAAAGCAATATGTTCTAGAAGCACCGCTAGGCCCCCCACCAGCTCTTGATGCCCCTGACGAGGAAAAGAATGTCCATGTGACTCGTCAGGAGGAATAACGTTACCCATTGACTTAGGCATACATCGTGTTCTCCAATCTCTGCCACCTAGCTACAAGAGCTTCGTGATGAACTATAACATGCAGGGCATGAAGAAGACTCTCCCCGAGCTTCTGTCAATGCTTAAAACTGCAGAAGTGGAGATTAGGAAAGAACATCAAGTGTTGATGGTCAATAGAACCACCGGTTTCAAGAAAGACAAGAAGGGTAAATAGAAGGGAAAGAAGGGCGACAAATCTATTGCTGCGCCTAAAAAGAAATCCTGGGCTGGCCCTAAGTCTGATACCGAGTGCTACTATTGTAAGGGGACTGGCCATTGGAAGCGCAACTGCCCCAAGTTTTTGGCAGACAAGAAAGCCGGCAAGGCAAACAAAGGTATATATGATATACATGTTATTGATGTGTACTTGACTAGTACTCGCAGTAGCACCTTGGTATTTGATACCGGATCGGTTGCTAACATATGTAACTCGAATCAGGGGCTACGGAACAAGCGACCGCTAGCAAGGGATGAGGTTAAGATGCGTGTCAGCAATGGATCAAGAGTTGACGTGATCACCATCGGAACTCTACCTCTCCACCTACCATCGGGATTAGTTATAAAGCTAAATAATTGTTATTTGGTGCCTGCACTGAGCATGAACATTATATCCAGATCTTGTTTGATGCGATGTGGTTATTCGTTTAAATCCGAAAAAATGGTTGTTTGATTTATATGGATAATATCTTTTATGGTCATGCACCCGTGATGAATGGTTTATTTCTGTTGAATCTTGATAGTACACATACGCACATCCATAATGTTGATGCTAAAAGGATTAAACTTAATGATGATATATCTGCATATATGTGGCACTGCCGTCTAGGTCATATTGGCGTTAAATGCATGAAGAAACTCCATTTCGATGGACTTTTGGAATCACTTGATTTTGAATCATTTGATACATGTGAGCCATGCCTTATGGGCAAGATGACTAGAACACCGTTTTCCGGTTCAATGGAACGGGTGATAGATTTATTGGAAATCATACATACTGATGTATGCGGTCCAATGAGTGTGTCGGCGCGAGGTGGATATCGTTATTTTGTTACTTTCACGGATGATTTGAGTAGATCTGGGTATATCTATTTGATGAAACACAAATTTGAAACCTTTGAAAAGTTCAAAGAATTTCAGAATGAAGTGGAAAATCATCATAATAGAAAGATCAAATTTCCGTGGTCTGACCGTGGAGGTGAGTATCTAAGTTACGAGTTTAGCACACACATGAAAGAGTGTGGAATAGTTTCACAACTCACGCCTGTCGGAACACCACAACGTAATGGTGTGTCGGAACGTCGTAAATCATACTCTATTGGATATGGTTCGATCTATGATGTCTCTGACTGACTTGTCACTGTCATTTTGGGGTTATGCACTAGAAACCGCTGCATTCACTTTAAATCGGGCACCGTCTAAATCCGTTGAAAAGACACCGTATGAATTATGGTTTGGAAACAAACCTAAGCTGTCATTTCTTAAAATTTGGGGATGCGATGTTTATGTGAAGAAACTTCAGCCAGATAAACTCGAACCCAAAGCGGAAAAATGCGTCTTCATAGGATACCCTAAAGAAACAATTGGGATCCTTCTATCACAGATCCGAGGGCAGGTTTCCATTGCCAAGAATGGATCCTTTCTAGAGAAAGAGTTTCTCGCGAAAGGTGTGAGTAGTCGAAAGGTAGAACTCGAAGAGGTTATTGAACCTTCTCTTCATGAAATGGCGAGTAGCGCAGCACTGGAAGTTGTTCCGGAGTTGACTTCACCAAATGAAGAAGTAACTAATGATAATAATCATGAAACTCCGAAAGAGAACACTACCGAACCTCGCAGGTCTAGTAGTACAGATGCAGCTCCTGAACTGTACGGGAATCCTGTTATGAATTTCATGGTTGATGAAATAGATGACCCTGCGACGTATGAAGAAGTGATGATGAGCCCGGATTCCAACAAATGTCTAGAAGCCATGAAATCCGAGATGGAATCCATGTACTAAAACTAGGTTTGGACCTTGGTGGACTTACCTCCTGACTGAAAGGCCGTTGAGAATAAATGGATTTTCAAAAGAAAAACTGATGTTGATGGTAATGTAACCGTCTATAAAGCTCGACTTGTCGCAAAAGGGTTTCGACAAATTCAAGGAGTTGACTACGATGAGACATTATCTCCCGTAGCGATGCTAAAATCAGTTAGGATTATGTTAGCAATTGCTGCATATTTCGATTATGAAATATGGCAGATGGATGTCAAAACTACGTTCCTCAATGGTAACATTGAAGAAGAGTTGTATATGATACAACCAACGGGTTTTGTCGATCCAAAGGATGCTAACAAGGTGTGCAAGCTTCAGCGATCCATCTATGGACTGAAGCAAGCATCACGGAGTTGGAATCTCCGCTTTGATGAGGTGATCAAAGAGTTTGGATTTGTCCAAACTTATGGAGAGGCTTGTATTTACAAGAAAGTGAGTGGGAGCAATGTGGCATTTCTGATATTATATGTGGATGACATATTATTGATTGGAAATGATATAGATCTTTTAAACAGTGTTAAAAGTTATCTAAACAGCAAATTTTCTATGAAAGATCTAGGTGAAGCGTCATATATATTAGGCATAAAGATCTATAGAGATAGATCGAGACACCTAATAGGGTTATCGCAAAGTACATACCTTGATAAGATTTTAAAGAAGTTTAAAATGGACGAAAGTAAGAAGGGGTTCTTACCTATGTTGCAAGGTAAGACATTGAGTAAGACTCAAAGTCTGGCTACGGCGGAAGAAAGAGAGACAATGGATAAAATCCCCTATGCTTTAGCCATAGGCTCTATAATGTACGCCATGTTATGTACAAGACCGGATGTGGCACATGCTATTAGTTTGACTAGTAGGTACCAATCTGATCCAAGTTTGGAACAGTGGGTAGCGGTCAAGAATATCCTTAAGTACTTGAGAAGAACTAAGGAAATGTTTCTTATATACGGAGGTGAAGAAGTACATACGGATCTCAATGTAGCAGATCTGTTGACTAAAACTCTCCCTAGAGCAAAACATGATCAACACCAGAACTCCATGGGTGTTAGATTTATCACCATGTAACTAGATTATTGTCTCTAGTGCAAGTGGGAGACTTAAGGGAATATGCCCTGAGAGGCAATAATAAAGTTGTTATTATACATATTCCAAGTATATGATAGATGTTTATTTTACATGCTATAATTGTATTAATTTGGAAATGTTAATACATGTGTGTTTGGTAAACAAAAGGAAAGTTCCTAGTTATGCCTCTCTTATAAACTAGCTCGTTGATTAACAAGATGATCAAGGTTTCCTGATCATGGACATTGGATGTTGTTAATAACGAGGTCACAACATTAGTGGAATGATGTGATGAACAATCATCCAAAGTATAGTATTACGATCAAATTCATTTTGTTTATATTTCTATAACATCTAACAAAGTAATCCTCGTCCTTAGACCATGAGAGCATGTTAATCACTAATACTGGAAGAGTATATTGATAACATCAAACGTCACACCATGAAAGGGTGATTATAAAGGTGGGTTCAGTTCTACGAAAGTGTTATGTAGAAGCTCATGGATCAAGAGTGGGATTTGTCCATCCTGATGACGGATAGATATTCTTTGGGCCCTCTCGGTGATATCACATTGGTTAGCTTGCAAGCAAGTGATAAGATCACTAGAATGTTATATCACGGGAACGAGAAAAGAGTACATGTCGGTAACAAGATCAAACTAGGTATGGAGATACCGATGATCGAATCTCGGACATGTA
The DNA here is from genome assembly GCA_910589775.1 of Avena eriantha. Taxonomy (NCBI): domain Eukaryota; kingdom Viridiplantae; phylum Streptophyta; class Magnoliopsida; order Poales; family Poaceae; genus Avena; species Avena eriantha. Next base: position 53,566,529 of record OU342742.1, on the reverse strand, counting down.
ATATATCGCGAGACAAAGGGATTTAGTTACTAATGTTAAAGGTTCTCACGATCACAGAAGTCATCGTAGAATGTGTAGGAGTCAGTATGGATCTCCAGGTCTCGCTTCTGATTATTGATCTGAGAGGGGTCTCGATCATGTCTGCATTATTCACGAACCGTAGGGCGACACACTTAAGGGACACCAACACCATTTGGAGCAAATGTGTTTCAGATGAGTGAATTACAAAGCGCTGGAATTATTTCAATAGACACCGAAACTGTTTCGGGTGAAATTGTAGAAATTGGTTCTGCATGTAATATTGAAATGTTGCAGGGGGTTTTATGTGAATGTTTGTTAATTAAAGTAATTAACAAAGTTCTGAATAAATTTAATAAAATAGTTTTATTAAATGAGAGAGCATTAAATTTGGAGAAATTTAATGCATTTAAAGTGGAGACTTTAAAATCGAATATGAAGGGGCATTTTAATGTGGAGGGAGTTACCACCACATGAATGGGGGAGGTGAGGGGTCACCTCCTTGGGGCGCCGGCCATGGAGGGGTACCCTCCTCCTCCTAGAAAAGGCCACCCCTCTCACCCTTCTTCCTTACACCTCCTCGTGAAGGATCTCTCTCCCCCTCTAGAATTATTCCCCCATGGTATCGGATTAGCGAGATACATGTTCCCAGTGGAATTTCATCTGGGAGGAGTTGATGCTTCCGCTGCATCGCTGGAGCGAGGAGGCGGAGGTTGTTCGGTGGCCTGAATGTGTGTGCGAGTGCGGATGTGCTGCTGGTTTGTGGTGCTAGGACTTCCACACGATCTTGGGATCGGCAAGCGTACGACTACATCATCCACGAGTTCCTACTCGTTAACAAAACTTTGTTGTCTTCGAGGGTAAGTTCTCCATGGATGTATATCCACCCGTTGCTTGTATCTAGTACATAGATCTTGGCATATAGTTCTCATCGTAGGAATTTTTTGTTTTCTATGCTGCGAACCCTTCACTACAACCCAAACAAACAGACCCTTAATCTAGTAGAAAGTTGCATTCTTTTGTTTAGAGTTCACTGCGAGGAGGCACCGCTACCTGACGATGGCTAGTTTTAGAGGAAAAGATCAAGAGTGCATAGTATCTAGGATGGAACAAGATGCTTGATATCTGCGTTTTTCTGTCATCACACGACCACCATTATTTCTGGTGGCCTGGTAAATAGTAAGATTGTTGGGGGGATACCCCCGGGTAGGGTCACGCTGGGGTATAGAGGCCGAGTTAGCCGAGGTAGGGCATGGTCAAAGCGAAAGCTTGCCGGGTCACCACAAGGCAGGCTGACTTACGGAGTAACCCGGCCCGGAGGATGTCAACCTAACTGAGTCCCGGCCGACGTATGTCGTATGCCGGCGGGCTATTTGTAATTGGTATGTAGGTACCCACAGGGTCGGATCATACCAAGCTTGTAAGAGAAGGAAAGTATCTTGCTGGTCAAAAGGTGACCTCTATGTGCAGGAGCGTGAGCAAAGCAAATAGAGGGAAGGACCAGCGAGGCGTGGCCGACAAAGGTGACGCACCCTAGGTCGGCTGACGCTGGCGCCGCAGAGGCTTACGTAGCCTCTGCATGGCTTACGATGGCAAAAGGTGACCTGGTCTGTTTGCTATTTTGGGAAGAGGCATATTCCCAGGAATATGCCTCCACGTATGCCCTAACTGGGAACCTAGCCTCCCCTATATAAGGAGTGCTAGGGCCTCTATAGAAGGGGCTGGTTGGTGGGCAAGTGAGTAGTTGGTTCGTGGGGTGACAGTAGTGGTGAGAGTAAGAGAGCTTCTTCTTCCTCCTCTCCCCAATACAGCCCAAGGAGCAACTGTAAACTTAGTGAACTTGGAGAATAAAAAGCATATGTGTGTGGAATCACCACACTATCCCTCCTTGGATTCCTCTAGTGCATATTGGCCCTACCTTTAGCCTATCCATGGCATCTGCCGTGACACCACCATGACAGTTGGCGCCCACCTTGGGGCCAGCAGCGCTAGCAGGAGTGAAGATTCGGACGGGAAGCATCATCGGCAATGGCGAGCGCATCGTCTCTGGGCTCGTTCAGCTCTTTGGAGCGCTGGACTACGTCAGCGACAATGTTGGTTGCTTCGGCAAGCGACCTCCACCGCGAAATGGGCTCTTCGTCAAGCTTGGCGCCCACAAGATAGACGTCGGTGTCGATGTGTCATGCGTTCACCCGCAGCACGTCGTCGAGGGAGACGAGCCACCCCTCAGCACGGTTTACGGTGCGTGTATCACTCGCCGAGGTGATGATGACAACGCCTGACGCTGGCGCGAGCAAGGACCCGGCACCAGATCCGGAGGTAACACCCAAGGCACTGAGGAAAAGGAGAGGTCCTCCACTAGAGAGGCTAGAAAATGTGATGCAGCAGGCAATAGATAGCTTGGCAAGCCCCATAGCACCTATGGCAGATCCGGCTCAGGCATAGGCCGAGTTAGAGGAAACTAGGCAGAAAATACTAGAGGGTGCGAAAAAGATAGCCGCGACTCAGCAGTCGTTGAACATGACGCTGCGTGAGTACGCAAGAGCAAATAAGGTAGATGCGGTAAAAGTAAAAGGGAGAAACCTCATCAGTGAAATGGACAAAGAGGGTGAGACTAGAGTTGAGGAATCAGAGAACCCGTTGTCCGTGGGGCTGCCGAAGTACAACACCCCGCTAAAGAACCTCCGAGTAGCAGATGCAGCTGCATCTGAGTTAGAGGGTTTGACGGGTCAAGCCCGGCAAAGACAGCAAGAGAGGGTCAACGAGTTAGTTCGGATCGCTAACAGACAGAATGAAGAGTTTCTCAGGGCTAACCCGGCAAGAGCTGGGGCTTCCAAGGTAGTTTACTCAACAGTAGGTAACCCAGAGATATCTGCTAGAGCTGCGTCATCCCCTCATGATGGCCCAAGAAGAGAAGAGGTGGTAACCTCAGCAAGGACAAACAAATAGATAGTCCCGTATGACCCGGCAAGGGCAGGGAAAGGAAAAGCAATAAAGGGAAATGAGGATCGACGAAGTGTCAGCCAAGGTGAAGCTGGCCGAGGTGACCGTGACCAAGGCGATGCCGGTCAGAGAAACGCTGGAAATGGCAATGCCGGACATCGTAACTCGGCGGGTGCAGGGCAAAACCCACCTCAGCAACAGCAGCAGCGTAGTGTACCTCGGCAAGAGCAGAATGCCGGCCAAGGTATGCGACAAAATGGTGCTCAACAAGAACAAGACAGATACAACGATGGTGATTTGGAAATGGTGAATGCAGGATACCACAGGCCAGACCATCATGTGATAGGATCAAGGTTGGGAAGAAGGAACTTGTTGCCTGATGATGCAAGGTTGAAGCTGGATCGGCTTTATAGGTCGGAGCTGATTGAGGGGCAAGGTCCTCCGGGTCCAGCATGCTTTGGGCCCCAGATCATGAAAGAGCCTCTAGTACCTAACTTCCAGTTACCTAGAGGCACAAAAACATATGACGGTAGCACCAAGCCGGAGGATTGGTTAATCAACTACGCAACAACAGTGAAAATTGCGACAAGAAACTTGAGATGGGCAGTGAGATACGTACCTCAGATGCTAGAAGGGCCAGCGAGGGTATGGTTAAACAATTTACCACCTGGAAGTATCAACAACTGGCTAGATTTTGAGGAAATGTTCGTTAGTAACTTCTCAAGCACATATCAGAGGCCGAATAGGCCACACACATTAGCAATGTGCAAGCAGAGACAAAATGAAACAGACCGGGAGTTTCTAACTCGCTGGTGCAATGTGAGAAACTCATGTGAAGGCGTGATTGAGTCTCAGGCCATAGCTTGGTTTGCACAGAGGTGCAGATATGCAAGCATGCTGTGGCAAAGATTAGAAAGGGACATGCCAACTACACTGGCAGAAACAATCCGGATTGCTGATTCGTATGCTTTGGGTGATCCAACTCAACCCCGGCTAATGTCAAACGAGTCAAATGAGGAGTACTACCAGCGGGACGGAGCCGGATCATCTCGGCGAAATGATTATCGGGGTAAGAGAAGAGATGATAGACCAGATTACAGGTACATCTCACAACAAGTTGCTGCTGTAAACCAAGATCAACCCGGAGCAGGAAGTAATGAGCATCAGAAAACTGGAGGGCAACAGTGGACTCCAAGAAATGATGGCAAGAAAACTTGGACACCCGAACAGAAGAGACAGTGGCAAGAAAAGAAAGACCGGCCGAGGTATATGTATGAGGCAATGTTGGATCAGTCGTGCAAATTTCACACGCCAAATCCGAGTAACCCAGTGGGTCATACGATCCGGCAATGTGAGTGGATGAGGAAGATAGAGCAAAGTGGTTCGGGGAATGCTCAGGCACCTCGGAACGATCAACCTCGGCAGGAGTTACCTCGGCAGCAATTGCTCTCCGGAGCGAATACGCAACAGTTAATGTTGCCACCACTGATGACTCACAAGTATAGGGGGTGTATCACAGTATTTTCGAGGAAAGTGAAACCCAATTTATTGATTCGACACAAGGGGAGCCAAAGAAAATTTATAAGCCTTAACAACTAAGTTGTCAATTCAGCTGCACCTAGAAACGATCTTGCTCACAGCAGTTTATCAGTAGCAACAGTTTTGTAGTAGGAATAGCAAAGTAGCAGCAGCAGTAAAGTAAAGATAGTAGTAACAATAGCAGTAAACAATAGGATTCGAGTGTGCTAGGGATTGGGATGGATGGACGGGCGTTGCATGGACAAGACAATTCACATAGCAATCAGAACATAGGGCAATTGCAGATAAATAAGATAAAGCATCCAAGTACTAGATAATCCTAGGCATGTGTTCCATATATAGTCATACGTGCTCGCAATGAGAACTTGCACAACATCTTTTGTCCTGCCAGCCCGTTTGCAGCGGGGCCTCAAGGGAACTACTGGCAATTTAGGTGCTCCTTTTAATAGAGCACCAGAGCAAAGCATTACCACTCCATGAACACATGTGATCCTCACATCAAAGCCATCCCCTCCGGTTATCCCGATTTCTGTCACTTCGGGGCCATTGGTTCCGAATAACAACGTGTGTATACAACTTGCAGATAAGACCAAAAACAATACTATCATAATGAATCAATAACATGTTCAGATCTGAAATCATGGCACTCGGGTCCTAGTGACAAGGATTAAGCATAACAAGTCGCAACAAAGTCATAAAGCACTAATAAAAGATACTAGGCACCATGCCCTAACTGAAGGAAATATGCCCTAGAGGCAATCATAGAGATGATTGTATTTCATGTGTATCCATGAGTTATTATAATGTTCCTTGAATATCCATATACCAGGCAACTTGTATTGATTGGCAATTATGTGAATTGTTTGTGAAACTCTTTACTTGTATGGTTATCTAATAATTGTCCCTAGTCGGAGTTCATGCGAGGACACACGTGAATATTAGACTAGCACATCGATTAGTTAATGACTATGTTTCGCAAGTCATTGACATAGAGATGTCAAACCAATGATGTGGACACATGTTATGAACATGGGGTTGGACTGACCCAACATGAGACTAGCAATAATACTTGCAGCTCTCTCTACACATCGTGTACGTTTTGTCCTTAGACCTGAGATTGTCGCATGTACTTGAGATGTGGATCGACCTACTTTGGGGCTATCAAACACTACTCCGTAACTGGGTAGTTATAAAGGTAGCTTTCGGGTTTGTCCTGATGCATGCTGCAAGGCATCGGTCAATCAAGATGGGATTTGCCCCTCTCTACTTGAGAGAGATATCTCTGGGCCCCTCGAGTGATCGGATCCAGAAATGCATGGCCGTGCTACATATGGTTAAAAGTTAACCTAGTAAAGGGATTCTGAATCACAGTATCGAGAAAGAGAGGTCAGCTTAGAGCTAGACCAAATATCGTGAGGCAAAGGGAAAGACATGTACTCAACCTTGTGATGGTTCGTCCGAATGATCTTTATATGCGTTTAGGAGTTGGCACGTCTTGCTAGAGGCCGCTACCAACTATTGACGGAGTAAGTGTACTCGCGTCATGTCTATACGTGTATGAACCTATAGGGTCACACACTTTAGGGGCTGGAAGCCTAATGAGGATTGGATCCGAATTAGACCAGGCTTAGGCTGCTAATGGGCTGCTAATGTAGAAGCCCACCAGGGATGCCTATATAAGAGGGAGTGAGGCGAGCTGAAAAGGAGAGAGCATTCCACCCAGCCGCCACTCCTCTTCCGCCTGTGTTGCACGCGCAGACCTAGCAGTCTGGCGTGTGACGGCTTCCACTCCGGACGTGTGGATACCTCGGAGGTGCTGCATCTGTAGCACTTGGACGAGCCGCGCAAAGGGGAGCTGCTCGTGGGACGAGGACGAGGAGGAGACGTGGAACATCTACACTGCCGCAACGTGCTTCATCGAGTTCCGCACCTGCGCGTCTAGCGGTAATCCCGTGATCTATGACAATAGTATTCCTGGTTGACGCGGTAGAAAATTTTGATTTTACGCTAGTGTAGCCTACCCGTAACCCAACAGTGGTATCAGAGCCGATGCTATTCAGTCATAGGTTCTGGAAGTTTGCATATGGTGATATGTAGATTGATATGAATGATATGATCGTTTGTATGGCGGTGTTTCTGGATTGATCTATGATCTTACTTTCCGTGATCGTGATTCTAAGGTCGTCGAACGACTTACCCCTACCGGTCAGTTTCCGCCATCGGGGTAGACAGTGACACATAAATCCTTCTAAATCACGCGAAGAGCAATATGATTGATCGAATCGGGAATCAGATCTGAATCGACGTACCGTGATCAAAGGAGTTTGGTCGAATCGGAACTATGGTCGGTTTATGGTAAATTTGATTTGCCGATCAAAATCCTTAAAGAAAATTGTATAGATTTGATCTCTCATTTTTCACAGGGGGAGACCCTTCGAACCCCGCAGGGGGAGACCCCCTAGACCCCCCTTAGTCGTGGCCCCCTTTTTGTATCTCGTTAAGGTTCATAGGTGGTACGATTTCACATGATCCGGTAGAATGCGATTCTATGCACAACTTGTTTTTGCAGGATTTATGTGATCAGTATGGCCCAAAAATGTATGTGATGCATGTATGTATTTTTTCATGACCTGCGTGTCGTGAGTTGGGCAACACGGCTGGAGCCATATGTGTTGTCAATTATTGTAATGGCCTGCGTGCCAACTTGTGATGATCCCAATACCATGTAATTTTGATTACTAGATGTTAGGAGTAATAGCTTGTATTAGTTCTTGGAGAACTCATCACTTGGAGGATGGCTCGCATAGAGCATGAAGATGGAGATCATCATGGTGGACAGGTTCTATGGCGATGGAGATCACCATGAGAAAATGGGCCATACTGTATCACATCTATGTGAATGCTATTCTTATACGTTTTACTACTATGCATGCTTAGATGATAGAAGTAGAACGATCCCTCACAAAGTTTAAGTTAAACCATGCCCTCCCAACCAAACCTTGCACCATCCTATGTCCTGTACAATCGTTGGTGGGTCTATGAAATTAGGGTGCCACGGTTTTCCTTGGCTGGATGGGTTTGTATCGGATACCTACACGCATAAGGGTTGGTGAGCTTAACAAGGTCATCTTAACAGTTAAGGACCTTGGGGCATAAAGGTTGGGCGCCTAGTTTTGACATAGAGATGTCACCCAACAACAAGAGTCATATGTGATATGATTAGCAAAGGTTGCTTACCGATTTACCTTGTCTTCTAGCAGTGATGCTAAAGCTCACTAGTCGACTTGTTAATTGTGGATCTTGAATCACTTAGTATCAATAGAGGGATGTTGATTTAAGTGGGAGTATATGCTATTAAATTGTTTAATATGTTTTACTCTTTCATGGTTACATGGCTTAGTATTTTGCATATTTTTTTGTTGTAGATCAATGGCACCGAACAATTCATCACCTTTTGCTTTGCGTTCGATTCTTGAAAAGGATAAACTAAATGGAACAAACTATTCAGACTGGGTCCGTAACCTGAGAATTGTTCTCAGGGCTGAGAAAAAGGAAACTGTTCTGGATACCCCAATCCCGGATGAACCTGCTGATAATGCAACTGCTACCCTTAAGAATGCCTACAAGAAAGCATGTGATGATTCTCTTGAGGTCAGTTGTCTTATGCTTGCATGCATGGAACCTGATCTTCAAAAGCAGTTTGAGGATCAGGAAGCGTACGATATGATCGTTGCGCTTAAGGACATGTTCCAGACTCAGGCTAGGACTGAGAGGTACAATGTCGCTAAGTCCTTTGTGGAATGCAAGCTGGCAGAGGGAGCAGCTGTAGGCCCCCATGTGATCAAAATGGTTGGTTACAGTCAGACTTTGGAAAAGCTTGGTTTTCCATTAGGCCAAGAGTTGGCCACTGACTTCATTTTGGCATCTCTTCCATCTAGCTATGGGCATTTCATTTCGAACTACCATATGCATGGGGGTGGAGAGGGGCCTTAATGAATTATGTGGGATGCTGAAAACAGCAGAATGTGACATTAAGAAGTGTGCAGGGCATAGCCATGTGATGGCTGTGCAGAACAAGCCTAGCTTCAAGAAAAAGGGCACTTCTTGGCAGAAGAAGAAGGGCAAGGCTAAGGATACGATCCCTAAGCCAAACCCTACACCCAAGCAAAAGGCTGGTCCTGCAGGAGACACTGAGTGTTTCTTTTGTCACGAATATGGCCACTGGAAGAGAAACTGCAGCAAGTACCAGGCTTCTTTGAAGAAAAGTGGAAGTAAGAGTACTTCCCACTCAGGTACACTTGTTGTAAATGTTGTGGACATTTTTCTCGCAGATTCTTATGTTAACTCTTGGGTATTTGATACCGGATCGGTTGCTCATATTTGCAATTTGATGCAGGGGCTAATAAGGACTAGAGAAGTGCAGAAAGGCGAAGTGGATTTTCGCGTCGGAAATAAAGCAAGGGTTGCTGCATTGTTCGTCGGCATCATGCAACTTCACCTTCCGTCAGGATTTATCATGGAGTTGAATAATTGTTATTACATTCCTAGTATGGGTCGAAACATTTTATCACCTTCATGTTTGATGAGGGATGGTTATTCATTCGCGAGTACAAACAATGGTTGTGTAATCTCTAAGAATGCTATGTTTGTGGCTGATGCTCCCATTGTGAATGGGTTATTTATTTTAAATCTTGATAATGCATGTGTTTATAATGTTAGTGCTAAAAGGCTTCGGCCAAATGATTTGAGTCCTACCTATCTATGGCATTGTCGTTTGGGGCATATAAGTGAAAAGCGCATGAAGAAGCTCCATGGTGATGGTCTTCTAACTTCGTTTGATTTTGAATCATACGAGACATGTCAAGCTTGTTTACTTGGAAAGATGACCAAGACGCCTTTTACGGGGTTTCCCGAGAGAGCGACAGACTTGTTGGAACTCATACATACTGATGTATGTGGACCAATGAGCATGACAGCCAGAGGAGGATATCACTACTTCATTACTTTCACTGATGATTTTAGTAGATATGCTATGTCTACTTGATGAAGCATAAGTCTGAAACTTTTGAAAAGTTCAAAGAGTTTCAAAATGAGGTAGAGAATCAACGTGGCAAGAAAATAAAGGCCTTGCGATCTGATCGCGGAGGTGAATATTTGAGTCACGAGTTTAGCAATCATCTTAAGAGTTGCGGAATTGTTCCACAGCTCACGCCGCCCGGAACGCCTCAAAGAAACGGGGTCTCTGAACGGCGTAATCGAACTTTGTTGGACATGGTTCGATCGATGATGAGCCAGTCGGATTTACCATTATCATTTTGGGGTTACGCGCTAGAAACAGCAGCTTTCACACTAAATAGGGTACCATCTAAATCCGTAGTTAAGACACCATATGAGATGTGGACTGGAAAGAATCCCAGTTTGTCTTTTCTAAAGATTTGGGGTTGTGATGCATTTGTCAAGCGACTTCAGTCGGACAAGCTAACACCCAAATCGGATAAGTGCATTTTTGTGGGATACCCAAGGGAAACCTTAGGGTATTACTTCTACAACCGAGAAGAGGGCAAAGTGTTTGTCGCTCATAGTGGTGTTTTCCTAGAGAAAGAGTTTCTCACAAAGGGAACGAGTGGAAGGTCGGTGCGACTTGAAGAAGTTCAAGATGAGCCAGTCGGGGATGCTTCTACGAGTGATGCTATTGTAGCAGAACAAGTTGAGGAACCCGTGGCAATAGAAGCACCACAACCACGAAGGTCGGCGAGGCTCCGCGAAGCGCGAGAGTTATTATTGTTAGACAATGATGAGCCTGCGACCTATGCCGAAGCGATGGTGGACCCAGACTCTGAGAAATGGCTGATTGCCATGAGATCCGAGATAGAGTCCATGGGAGACAATCAAGTTTGGAACTTGGTTGAGCTGCCTGATGGTTTTAAAGCCATCGAGTGCAAGTGGATCTATAAGAAGAAGATTGATATGGATGGAAATGTTCACATCCATAAAGCTCGACTTGTTGCAAAAGGTTTTCGACAAGTTCAAGGAGTTGACTACGACGAGACTTTCTCGCCCGTAGCGATGCTTAAATCTATACGGATCATTCTAGCCATTGCTGCACATTTCGATTATGAGATATGGCAGATGGATGTCAAGACGGCTTTCTTAAATGGAATCCTTTCTGAGGACGTGTATATGATGCAGCCCGAAGGTTTTGTCGATCCAAACAATGCTGGAAAGGTATGCAAACTTCAAAAGTCTATTTATGGGCTGAAGCAAGCATCTCGGAGTTGGAACATTCGATTTGATGAAGTTGTAAAGGAGTTTGGCTTCACCAAAAACGAACAAGAACCTTGTGTGTATAAGAAAGAAAATGGGAAATCACTTGTGTTTCTAATCTTATATGTGGATGACATATTATTGATTGGAAATGACATTCCTATGCTCGAGTCTGTTAAGACCTCATTGAAAAATAGTTTTTCTATGAAGGACTTGGGAGAAGCGGCATATATTCTGGGTATCAAGATCTATAGAGATAGATCAAGGAGGCTAATTGGATTAAGCCAGAGTACGTACATTGACAAAGTGTTGAAACGGTTCAGCATGGAAGAGGCTAAGAAGGGGTTCTTGCCCATGTCTCACGGCATTAAACTCAGCAAGACTCAGTGTCCTTCGACCACTGATGAGCGAGAACGCATGAGTAGGGTTCCATATGCTTCGGCAATTGGATCCATCATGTATGCAATGACATGTACTCGCCCAGATGTTTCCTATGCTCTAAGTGTTACGAGCAGATACCAGGCTGATCCAGGTGAGATTCACTGGACAGCGGTAAAGAATATCCTTAAGTACTTGAGAAGGACTAAGGATATGTTCCTAGTTTATGGAGGTGAGGTTGAACTCAGTGTAAAGGGTTACACAGATGCGAGTTACCTTAATGACTCAGACGACTCGAAATCGCAATCAGGTTATGTGTTTGTCATGAATGGTGGTGCTGTGAGCTGGAAAAGTTCCAAGCAAGATACAGTGGCCTCCTCTTCAACAGAAGATGAATATATTGCTGCCTCGGAGGCTGCAAAGGAAGCTGTTTGGATTAGGAATTTCCTGATCGCTCTTGATGTGGTTCAGGGCTCGTCCAATCCCTTGGACGTTTATTGTGACAACAATGGTGCTATTGCACAAGCCAAAGAACCTAGACAACACCAGAAGAACAAACATATTCGCATGCGCTACCATCTGATTCGTGAGTTCATTGATGAAGGTAGTGTCATGTTATGCAAAATACATACGGACTCAAATGTTGCTGATCCCTTGACTAAGCCACTCCCGCAGCCTGCGCATGAAGCGCACACAAGAGCAATAGGTATTAGATACTGTCTAGATTGACTCTAGTGCAAGTGGGAGACTGAAGGAAATTTTCCCTAGAGGCAATCATAGAGATGATTGTATTTCATGTGTATCCATGAGTTATTATAATGTTCCTTGAATATCCATATACCAGGCAACTTGTATTGATTGGCAATTATGTGAATTGTTTGTGAAACTCTTTACTTGTATGGTTATCTAATAATTGTCCCTAGTCGGAGTTCATGCGAGGACACACGTGAATATTAGACTAGCACATCGATTGGTTAATGACTATGTTTCGCAAGTCATTGACATAGAGATGTCAAACCAATGATGTGGACACATGTTATAAACATGGGGTTGGACTGACCCAACATGAGACTAGCAATAATACTTGCAGCTCTCTCTACACATCGTGTACGTTTTGTCCTTAGACCTGAGATTGTCGCATGTACTTGAGATGTGGATCGACCTACTTTGGGGCTATCAAACACTACTCCGTAACTGGGTAGTTATAAAGGTAGCTTTCGGGTTTGTCCTGATGCATGCTGCAAGGCATCGGTCAATCAAGATGGGATTTGCCCCTCTCTACTTGAGAGAGATATCTCTGGGCCCCTCGAGTGATCGGATCCAGAAATGCATGGCCGTGCTACATATGGTTAAAAGTTAACCTAGTAAAGGGATTCTGAATCACAGTATCGAGAAAGAGAGGTCAGCTTAGAGCTAGACCAAATATCGTGAGGCAAAGGGAAAGACATGTACTCAACCTTGTGATGGTTCGTCCGAATGATCTTTATATGCGTTTAGGAGTTGGCACGTCTTGCTAGAGGCCGCTACCAACTATTGACGGAGTAAGTGTACTCGCGTCATGTCTATACGTGTATGAACCTATAGGGTCACACACTTTAGGGGCTGGAAGCCTAATGAGGATTGGATCCGAATTAGACCAGGCTTAGGCTGCTAATGGGCTGCTAATGTAGAAGCCCACCAGGGATGCCTATATAAGAGGGAGTGAGGCGAGCTGAAAAGGAGAGAGCATTCCACCCAGCCGCCACTCCTCTTCCGCCTGTGTTGCACGCGCAGACCTAGCAGTCTGGCGTGTGACGGCTTCCACTCCGGACGTGTGGATACCTCGGAGGTGCTGCATCTGTAGCACTTGGACGAGCCGCGCAAAGGGGAGCTGCTCGTGGGACGAGGACGAGGAGGAGACGAGGAACATCTACACTGCCGCAACGTGCTTCATCGAGTTCCGCACCTGCGCGTCTAGCGGTAATCTCGTGATCTATGACAATAGTATTCCTGGTTGACGCGGTAGAAAATTTTGATTTTACGCTAGTGTAGCCTACCCGTAACCCAACACTAACAAGCTGATGCCATTACATGAACGATCTCATCCAATCCCTACCATCCCCATAGCCTATAGCGGGGTATTACTCACTCATAGATGGGGGAAACATGGATGGTCGATTGAGAAGCGATGCTGATGATGATGGCGATGATCTCCTCCAATTCCCCGTCCCGGCAGGGTGCCAGAACGGAGTTTCTGGTGCTGTTTCGTGGAATCTGGTGGAACTCCTTCTGGAAAAACGTCAAACCCCCAGAGTTTGAGACCGAGGGGCAGCCTGGGGTGGCCAGACCATGCCCTGGCGCAGCCAGGCCCAGCCCGCGCCTAGGGGGGGGGTGGCTAGCCCCTGGCCCTCCTCCGTCTCGTATTCTGGCTCCGTGAGTCTTCCGAAAAAATAGGTACTTTGGCTTTTGTCCCGTCCAATTCCGAGAATATTCATTTTCTGACTTTCCTGGAACCAAAAACAGCAGAAAGCAGGCAGCTGGCACTGTGGCTCTTGTTAATAGATTAGTCCAAGAAATCATATGAGAAGTACTCCAAAGTGTGGACAAATTATAGATACATTTGCAATGTATCAACATCCCCAAGCTTAACTCCTGCTCATCCTCGAGTAGGTAAGTGATAAAAAGAAAGAATAATTTTTGAGGTGACATGCACCATCATAAACTTGATCAAAGCATTTGTAAAACATTCAAAGCTGGGATCATAGTACTTCAATCATAACATGAAAGACAAAGTTCTAGCAATAAGACAAAGAAACTATGATGCAACATGAAAAGGCACAAACAAAAGATTCATGAATAACAATGGTTTGCAAGACGTTTGTTTGTTTCACATAAAGAAAACATAGCATAGTGGCATTCAGCTTTTCCCTCATAGAGTAGCAAACATAAATGCATAGGACACCTTCAAAGTTTACAAGAGTGACTAGATACAAATAGTTTAAAACAAGCAATATCAAGGTAAGCATCAATCAACAAGTTTTGGGACAATGCACATAGAACTAAGAATGGCCACTATGCTCTCAAGAAAGTGCTCATAGAAGGTGCGGAGACTCAACAAGCAAATGAACAGGTTTTGAAAAGTTTGAAACGCTTCCAAATGCTGAAAGTATGGTACTCATTAGCTTTGAGCTCTCATTGCCCCTATCATAAGCATATTTAATGTGATTAAGGTGAAAGTGAGGTCCAATCTGAGTTATATGCTTGACAGACTATAAACTGAAAATCCCATGTCCCTTGAGTACGAGGACCGCTCCTCATGCTACTCAATTTTAGTTACCGGTAAGTTCTTGTCATCGTAAATATGTGCGTATCATAGAGAACCGCCAACGGGGTACCCCTTGCCCGATGATACGGAAGAATCCCCATATCAAAATGACATGGCAAGCAGACAATGAGTATCTCAGCAATCTTCTTATTTACCATGGGAAAATGGTGCTTTTTTCTCTCTTTCCTCTTTTCATAAATCTCTTTTTTCTTTTCTCAATAGCTATCTCTCTTTTTTATAAGAAGAATGCTTCATAGATATCATTATGGTTACGCTACAGGTTTCCACCATGTCAGCATGGATTAGACCAGCGGCTCAGGCGTTTCTCTAACACACATACATAACTCCATGGACTTACAAGCTACCTTTTTATTTCACACCGACGACATCCGTAAACAAAAGAGCATGGTATCAACTAGGTATATATTTACAAGTGTTGAAAGTGTTCCCCGTGACAGCACGGTTCTGCTAATCCCCAGCCTATAATTTGCAAGCATATAACTTTCATGGAGAGTCACAACGGTTCTGGTTCATTAAGTGCAGAAAATAAAGTGTGCCATCAAGTTCGTGAGAGCTTTACTAACTAAGTTTCTCATAACAAGCAAACATTTTATTCCGAAGAAAACAAGGCATATTGGATATGCGTGGAAGTAGCAAATGATGCTAATAGGTAGGTATGGTGGACACTTTGGCAATATTTGGTTTAAGGGAATTGGAAACATGAGTAAAATACTCAGTGGAAGTGAAGGCTAGCAATAGTAAGGGAGCGACAAACGAGAGAGCAATAATGGCCATAATCATGCAGAGCGACAAAACATCATTGATCAAAGCATAAAGTGATACTACAAGTTGAAAACTAAAGGATCATAAAGGCTTATGGTGACTTGGGATAGTCATAACATGGTGTGAGCATGTGCCAAGTCAACCCAAATAAAGCATCAAAGGAGAATACCACTATACTATGCTTTAATATGTTAAAACAACGCATGATTCATCCAAGGCACATTAAGCAATCTCAATTGTTTATAACAAGTCATGGTACAGTAAAGAATACTAAGCATAAAGCCAAAACAATATCAAGCATGGCATGACAAAGCATAGGCCACAGTCAAAACAAGCTCTCTTTACCACTTAAGCATGAACTTTCCTACTCTTTTTCAAACCAAACCAAACTATTTGAATACCAATGTATGAAAGTGGAGGTCCAACCAATTTATTCAGCAAACTAAGCAAACCAAGCAAACGAAAACCAAAACAAAAAACGAAAAAGAAGACGCTCCAAGAACAACACAAATGTGCATGAAACAATAAAAATGAAGTGGTTGGAAGAAACCTGAGATTTTTATTGATCTCGAAGGGGATGCCTTGGGCATCCCCAAGATTTGACGCTTGTACTTCTTGGATATTTATTGGGGTGACATGCGTGGCATCCCCAAGCTTGAGCTTTAGTCCATCCTTCATCTCATTACTTATTCCTTCCATACACCTGAAATTTTTCCTTCATACAAAACTTCACACAATCTTTATTAGCAACATTAGTGCACTCAAGATAATAGGTCTTTAGATTCAGTTACAACACCAATAAAACTTACATTAAAACACAAGCTACTGTAGCACTTCCCTCAAAAATCCCAATTCCCCAAAAGAACTCAAAAAGGAACCAATAAGAAGCAAATGCAAATAATGGCAGAAATCTGTCAAAATAGACCAGCAGGTAAAGACGAATTTTTTCGAAGACCTTCTGTTGCTCAAATCGAAAAGTGTTGCACTAACTAAAGTTAGATAACAACCTAGGGCAGAAACACAAAAATTCACGCCTCCAAAATACGTTCTGATATTTTACACGAATTTTTACGGTGAAGCCGAGAAATCTGTTTCGGGACAGCAACTTTTCCAATCATTACTTCTCTCTCATTAGAGGTTACTCTTGGCACAAAAAGCAAATAAAAAGGATAAGGAGCGGTTATTACTGAAGTAATAACTTCCAAGACTCATCTAAAACTTTTTGGTTATCTCCCAATAAGTACTTTTCTTTAACGCCTTTAAGTTAGGCATAAGCAAAAACTAAAATAGATAGAATAGAAGTAAGCGGAGATAATCATGGTGAAAACATTGTTTTGTTCAATGAAATCCTTTTGTTAACAAGGTTGATCAGGTCTTGCTACCAAAACAATTCCATATGAGACAAAAATTTGTATTCCACTTATGATTATGTTACCTCAACCTTAATAGCAATGGTCTAAATCATAATAGTTTCAATTTTTCCTCTTGGTATGGGTCAATATATTTCTCCAACTTAAATGCCCTCAACATGTTCAATTGAATTCAAACCATAAGTTCTTTCAATCTTCTTGGGGAAATAGACAGTATGTTCCTTGTCATTAACATTGAAGGTCACCTTCCCTTGATTTCAATTAATAACAGCTCCTGCAGTGTTTAAGAAAAGGTCTCCCAAGAATAATAGACATACTATAATCTTCAGGCATGATAGTTTGAGAGGATGCTCACATAAGAAATATGAGTTGAAGTAAAAGAGAGCATCAAGAAGCAAATTCAAAACACATTTAAGTCTAACCCACTTCCTATGCATAGGAATCTTGTACGCAAATAAATTTGGAAAGAACAAAGTGACAGGCATAGGAAGATAAAGCAAGAGTAACTTCAAAACTTTCAGCACATAGAGAAATGTTTCAATACCATGAAAACTTCTACAACCATATTTTCCTCTCTCATAATAATTTTCAGTAGCCTCATGAATAAACTCAACAATATAACTATCACATAAAGCATGCTTTTCATGATCTACAAGCATTAGAGCTTTATTATAAACATTTTCAAAAGAATCCTTAGGAACATAACATTCATCCTCCTTTAGTAAGCATGGGGGACAATCAAATAATGTAAGGGATAAAGAGTTACTCTCATTAGAAGGTAGGCATGGGTAGCTAATCCATTCTTCCTCCGTTTGTTCATCACTCTCCTCCTCTTTTTCATCTAATGAGATTTCAGGTTCATCAATTTCTTCTTCCATAGGATCCTGCAAGGAATTAGTCTCTTCCATTTGTGGAAAGCATCTATTAATATATCAAGAATATAGCCATTTTCTTCCTTGTAATTATCAAAGAAAAATTTAAGTATACCATAAACCTCATATTTATAAGGTGAATCATCAATATTTTCAAGCAAACTAGCAAGTTCAAATGCATCCTTCCAAGCAATAAATTCCTCAATTTGTTCCACATCATAAAAGTCATAATGTCCCTTAACATAAGAAGATATGGTAACATCATCATTATACTCACATTGAAAAGGGAGGTGTTTGTACCTCCTGCAGCAACAAGATTTATCAAAGCAATAAGTAACATTATAAGTAGAGCACATGTTTCTAGCAATGGTATACAATTTATCAGTTTGTTCCCATAAGTGTTTCCCTTTTTGTGACAAGCGGTGTTCCTTATAATAATCTTTTTGATCTTCCGTGAACCCACCTTGCCAATAAGATTCAGTTTCAAAGAAACCAACCATTGACAACAAGCATGATAAAGCAAGACAATAACAGACCAACGAAAATAACAACTAGAGTAGGAACTAATTTTTTGTATTTTTGATAAAGAAACAAGCAAACAAGGCGGAAATAAACTTAGCTTGAACAATAGTGATTCCAAGTGAACTTGATAAATAAAGCTATGCTCCCCGGCAATGGCGCCAGAAAATAGTCTTGATGACCCACAAGTATAGGGGGTGTATCGCAGTATTTTCGAGGGAATGAAACCCAATTTATTGATTTGACACAAGGGGAGCCAAAGAATATTTATAAGCCTTAACAACTGAGTTGTCAATTCAGCTGCACCTAGAAACAATCTTGCTCACAACAGTTTATCAGTAGCAACAGTTTTGTAGTAGGAATAGCAAAGTAGCAGCAACAGTAAAGTAAATATAGTAGTAACAATAGCAGTAAACAGTAGGATTTGAGTGCGGTAGGCATAGGGATGGATGGACGGGCGTTGCATGGACAAGACAATTCACATAGCAATCAGAACATAGGGCAATTGCAGATAAATAAGATAAAGCATCCAAGTACTAGATAATCCTAGGCATGTGTTCCATATATAGTCATACGTGCTCGCAATGAGAACTTGCACAACATCTTTTGTCCTGCCAGCACGTTTGAGCGGGGCCTCAAGGGAACTACTGGAAATTAAGGTGCTCCTTTTAATAGAGCACCGGAGCAAAGCATTACCACTCCGTGAACACATGTGATCCTCACATCAAAGCCACTCCCTCCGGTTATCCCGATTTCTGTCACTTCAGGGCCATTGGTTCCGGACAACAACATATGTATACAACTTGCAGATAAGACCAAAAACAATACTATCATAATGAATCAATAACATGTTCAGATCTGAAATCATGGCACTCGGGCCCTAGTGACAAGCATTAAGCATAACAAGTCGCGACAAAGTCATAAAGCACTAATAAAAGATACTAGGCACCATGCCCTAACAATCTGATGCCATTACATGAACGATCACATCCAATCCCTACCATCCCCATAGCCTACAGTGGGGGATTACTCACTCATATATTGGGGAAACATGGATGGTCGATGGAGAAGCGATGGTGATGATGATGGCGATGATATCCTCTAATTCCTCGTCCCGGTAGGGTGCCAGAACGGAGTTTCTGGTGCTGTTTCGTGGAATCTGGTGGTGGCGGTGGAGCGGAACTCCTTCTGGAAAAACGTCGACCCCCCCCGGAGTTTTTAGGGCAGAAGGCTTCTTATAGGCGAAGAGGGAGACCGAGGGGCAGCCTGGGACGGCCAGACCATGCCCTGGCGCGGCCAGGCCCAGCCCGCGCCTGGGGGGGGGGGGGGGGGGGTGGCCAGCCCCTGGCCCTCCTTCGTCTCGTATTCTGGCTCCGTGAGTATTCCAGAAAAATAGGCACTTTGGCTTTTGTCTCGTCTAATTCCGAGAATATTCATTTTCTGACTTTCCTGGAACTAAAAATAGCAGAAAATAGGCAGCTGGCACTATGGCTCTTGTTAATAGGTTAGTCCAAGAAATCATATGAAAAGTACTCCAAAGTGTGGACAAAACACAAGAAAGTGGATAGAACCAAGCATGGAACATCAAAAATTATAGATACATTTGCAATGTATCACCACCTCCGCCGAGGTATGAGAATCATGAGAGAAGGGATGCAGTGCATCAGGTGGAAAACCAGCATCAGCCAGATCAAAGATATCCTGGCAATGAGGGGAGAAATGAATACATGGAGCATCACCAGAGTTACTGTGTGTTTACCACGGAAGAAACAAATAGAAAGAGCATGCAACGCCGACATATGGAGGTGAATGCGGTTATGCGGGCAGTAACGAGGTATATGCCTTGGTCTGATCAGGAAATTACCTGGAGTATCAAGGACCATCCCAAGCTCATGCCAAGTCCCGGATCGTATGCGTTAGTGCTGGACCCAATGTTCATTGGGCCAAATATCAATGTGAGGTTCTCTAAGGTGCTGATTGACAATGGCAGCAGCATCAATATCATGTATGTGGATACAATGAGCAAGTTGGGTATCTCGGAGAACATGCTCCAAGCCACAAGGACCACTTTCCATGGCATTGTGCCAGGTATTTCCTATGAACCCATTGGCAAAGTCCGGGTTGATGTGTTATTCGGCACGAGGGATAACTAACGAATTGTGAATTTGGAGTTTGAGGTTGTGAACTTAGAAAGCGCATATCACGCGTTACTCGGTAGGCCAGCCCTGAACAAATTCATGGCAAGTACTCACATCAGTTACCTGAAGATGAAATTGCCTGGGCCAAATGGAGTAATTACCATAGCTGGGGATTTCCGACGTTCCATTGAGTGTGCGTTAGCCGGGTCTAACCTGGCCGAGTCACTCGTGATTGCACAAGAAAAAAGAAAGATCCAGGAAGTAGCGACATTGGCTCAGTCTGCGCAGCAGTATATGCCGACAATGAGTAACCCGCATGGAAGTGTCTCTTTTCAAGCAACAAAGGATACAAAGAAAGCACCTGTTGATGATCTGTTCCCAGAGCACACTGTAACAATTGGTGTCGGGTTAACTGACAAATAGGAAAACGAGCTCGTCAACTTCCTCCGTGAGAATCGCAATATCTTTGTTGGTCCACACATGACTTGCAATGTGTTTCGAGGGAGTTGGACGAGCACTCTTTGAATGTGAGACCCAGACCAAAGCCGGTGAAGCAACCTCTCTGCCGCTTCGCCGAAGACAGGAGAAAAGTCATTGGAGATGAGATAGCTCGGCTCCTTGCAGCTGGGTTCATCATGGAAGTACTTTATCCGGACTGGCTATCTAATCCGGTGCTGGTGGAAAAGAAGAAATATGATCCGAATGTGGCAGTGGTTTGGCATATGTGCATTGATTACACGAACCTAAATAAGGCATGCCCAAAAGATCCATTCCCACTACCAAGGATAGATCAGGTCATAGATTCTACTGCTGGGTGTGAGTTATTGTCGTTCATAGACGCATATTCTGGTTTCCACCAGGTACCTCCAAATCCGAATGATCAAATAAATACAACATTTATTACCCCGTACGGGGCTTATTGCTATTGCACCATGCCTTTTGGTTTACGTAATGCAGGGGCAACGTACCAAAGATGTATGCAAAAATGCCTACACGACCAAATTGGTCGAAATGTGCAACTTTATGTTGACCATGTGGTTATAAAAACCAAGGAAAGTAAAACGCTCCTTGATGATATCAAGCAAACATTCGCGAACCTAAGGAGGTTTCGAATGAAGCTTAACCCGGAGAAGTGTACCTTCGGTGTCCCGGCTGGAAAACTACTCGGGTTTCTTGTCTCTAGCCGAGGTATCGAAGTTAACCCAACTAAAATCCGAGCCATAGAGCAAATGGAATTGCCGAAGTGCCTTAACGATGTCTAGAAGTTCACTGGTTGTCTGGCGTCCTTAAGTCGGTTCGTATGTCGGATGGGAGAAAAGGCACTACCTCTCTATCAACTAATGAAAAAGTCAGACAAGTTCGTATGGACGCCACAAGCCAATTAAGCTTTCATTCAGTTAAATAAAATGTTAGCCACTACACCAGTGTTAGCCTCTCCACTATCAAAACAGCCAATGTTGCTCTACATAGCCGCAACCAATCGAGTTGTAAGTGCAATAGTAGTGGTAGAGCGTGACGAAGGGGATAAGTCAGTGCAAAGGACAGTCTACTACCTAAGCGAGGTATTATCAGCGTCAAAACAAAATTATCCTCACTATCATAAGATGGCATATGGTGTATATATGGCAGCGAAGAAGCTAAAGCACTATTTTGAAGAGCACCCCATCAAAGTGATATGTGAAGCCCCCATATATGAGATAATGAGCAACAAGGATGCAAGCGGCCAGATTGTAAAACGGGCAATTGAGCTAGCCACTTATGCTCCACAATACGACAGGAGAGATGCAATCAAGTCTTAGGCAGTGGCCGACTTTTATGTAGATTGGGCCGAGATGCAATATGAACCACCGTTGCCAGATCCAAATTATTGGAGAATGCATTTTGACGGATCAAAAACCAAAACCGGGTTAGGCGCCGGAGTTGTGCTTACCTCTCCCAAGATAGACCAGTTGAAATATGTGCTGGAGATCCACTTCGCTGCATCAAACAATGTTGCAGAATATGAAGCACTTGTGCATGGACTCAAAGTAGAAAAAGAAATTGGAATACGTCGGATCCAGTGCTTCGGTGACTCGGATTTGGTGGTTCAGCAAGTCTTAGGGCAATGGGATGCTTTGGATGCAAACATGGCATTATACAGATTTCATGTGCAGAAGATATCAGGATACTTCGAGGGATGTGAGTTTCACCATGTACCTCGGCTGGAAAATGAGGCTGCCGACGTATTGTCAAAGCTCAGATCAACTTGGCAAGCAATCCCGCCAGGTGTAGCACTAGAACACCTCAGAAAGACATCTATCAGTCCATCCCTAATGTCCGAGTCAATCTATATACCGGCCGATCCGGAGTCCAGAGCTATGCCCATGGAAATTGATGTGGGAAGTGGTTCAGGAAACCCGAGGACTGCTCCATAGAACCCGGGGACTGCGCAGTGTGACCCGGCGGAGGTTATGCCGGTGGATCAAATGGAAATGGACGAGGG
Organism: Avena eriantha; assembly: GCA_910589775.1. Taxonomy (NCBI): domain Eukaryota; kingdom Viridiplantae; phylum Streptophyta; class Magnoliopsida; order Poales; family Poaceae; genus Avena; species Avena eriantha. The sequence continues at coordinate 53,543,919 of OU342742.1, read as the reverse complement.
TATGTTTTCGGTGCGAGCTATACCAGCTTGGGCACTGCACATATTCCAGTTCCTGAAGGATGGATCTTTGCCCAATGAAGAAGTGCTTTCAAGGCAAATTCAAAGGCGCGCAAAGGCATAGACGATTATCAATGCCGAGCTATACAAGAGGAGTGTCACGAACGTCCTAGAACGGTGTGTTGACCCGGAAGAAGGGCTTGACATCCTCCGAGATATACATCAAGGGGAATGTGGGCACCACGCCTCGTCCAAAGCCTTAGTGGCAAAAGCTTTTCGGCATGGATTTTACTGGCCAACTGCCTTGGAGCAAGTAGAGGATCTAGTAAGAAAATGCAATGGTTGTCAGAGGTATGCTACCAAGACACACATGCCAATGTCTGAGCTCAAGACCATACCAATTACCTGGCCATTTGCTGTATGGTGTTTGGATATGGTTGGCCCATTTAAACCAGCAAGAGGAAATATGACCCATATCTTGGTTATGGTTAACAAGTTTACAAAATGGATTGAAGTAAAGCCGATAAGAAAATGTGATGGAGCTACAGCCGTGACATTCCTCAAAGATATCATCCCGAGATATGGCTATCCTCACAGTATCATAACAGATAACAACACTAATTTCGCTGAAGGAGCATTTGCGCGATTCTGCCGAGCTAAGAAGATCCGGCTGGACGTTGCTTCGGTAGCCCACCCCGCATCGAACGGACAAGTGGAAATATCCAACGGATTAGTTTTATCCGGGATAAAACCCCGGCTCATTGAGCCACTGCAAAGATCAGCGGGGTGCTGGATGGAAGAACTACCAGCGGTACTGTGGAGTTTAAGAACAACTCCAAATCGATCAACATGCTATACACCATTTTTTCTGGTATATGGGGCAGGAGCTGTATTACCAGCCGACATAGAGCATGATTCGCCTAGGGACACCCAATACACAGAAGCCGAAGTGAGAGAATCCCGGCAAAATGATGTTGATCTGCTGAAAGAAGCGAGAGAATTGGCATTGTCCAGATCCGCCATATATCAGCAAAATCTCTGACGCTATCATAGCCGGAAAGTAAACCCCCGAGTCTTCTGGGAAGGTGATCTGGTACTCCGGCTGGTACAACGTACTGTTGGCATGCATAAGTTATCCCCCCATGGGAAGGGCCATTCATTGTGAGCAAAGCATTGCACAATGACTCTTATTATCTCATTGATGCACAACCACAGGAGAAGAACAAGGCGGACAGGTCCGACGAGGAATCTAAGCGTCCATGGAATATAGCCCTACTTCGTCCATTCTACACTTAACAAAGAAGTGTGTGTATCAAAGTTTCTCATATGTCGGTATGTATGCCGGCAATGAGTTTATCAATGAAATCTTGGCACCTCGAGTAGTAACTCGGGGACTGCCTTAGTAATATTTGTTGTTTTCTTTGTTTGTTATTTATTTCTATGTCGGCTAGCTTAAGTTGCTTCTACCTAAGCCGGATTAGTAGTGTGTGAGCACCAAAAACTCAACTCTTCGACTTGCTGCTGTCCAACAAGAATTGGCTTCATGGCAAGCGAGAGAACAAGTTTGGAATTGCGAGGCACACAAAAAATGACTAAGGAAAGGAACGTAATCACGCCGACATTTATTGTTCGAACTAACCCTATGTTTACTTTACCTTTACTATGCTAGTTATTTTGAGCTAATCCTAAAGTTTCCAAGTATTGTTAAGTCAATTTTTGAAACTCGGACTCGTAAGTCATAAAACCGAATCAAGGTAGACACGAGTCGAGCCAGGAAATTGAAGAAACAAGAAAATGAAACTCGGGGACTACGCCCAATTTAAATCCAGTGGGAACAACTTAGTGGCAAAACATAATCAGTGTGCTTAATACATCTGCACCCGGCATACCGGGGATCTGATAAATTTCAAAGTGTTTTTTTATTCTCAAGGAGCAGCAACAGAAGGAGGAGGTAACTCGGTGCCAGCAGGTGGAACTCCGGCCTCAGTCTCGTCATCATCTTCGTTATCTTGTAGATCCGAGGCTTCATCCCCTTCCTCGTCGCCCGAATCATCTTCAACATATTAGTCGTCAAATGGCACCAAGGAAGCTTGGTCCTTTGTTCCACTCGTGGACAGGGGCGAACTGGATGAGGTTGTGGGCACAAGCCTTGCGCCGAGCAACCCAATCCGGATCGCTTGACCACTTGGAACCAGTGCGCAAGCGCTCGAGGAGCTTCAAGTCCAGCTTTTCATACTAAGTAAGCACGAAGTGGAGGACAGTATCAGCTCCAACACGAGCAGCGGATTCCCTCCAGATGTCGAGCTGAGTCTCGCAGTCCATCAGCTTGTTGATCAAGGCAGTGGATCCCTCCGGAGCATCCTCGCCGGGCCAAAGTGCGCGGAAGATCCGGATGGATGAATCCAAGAGGCCCGAACCATTGTTCTTGATAATTTCAATTCGCGAAGATAAGCTAACCAACAGGTCCTCCATGTCATAGGGAATACCCTCAGAGCCAGGACCAGTTGGGGTACCCCTCTCCTGACGAAACTTGGCAACTGCAGTAGCCGCAATGGCATCGCCCTCTGGGAATTTTCCTAAAAGCAAAGCAAGTGAAATAAGCAAAGGAATTTAACCTGGAGAAATACATGTCGGCGGGAGGAAAAGAACTTACGAGAAATATGGCTATGGATCCGGGTCAGCTCTTTGGTGCAATCAGCATGCCTCTTCCGGAGCTACTCGAGTTCAACATTTGCCGAGTCAAGCTTGACGTCGGCCTCCTTCAGCAATTCTTGATCTTTAGCAAGTTGAAGGTTAAGACATTCTCGCTCTTCAGTGAAGTCTTGGCCAACCTTGTCCATCTCGGTCTTGTAGAGCTCTTTGAGTTTTTTCATCTCTGCTTTGAGCTTGGCCAGTTCATCATCCTTGGCGCGGAGTTCGGCAAGCTCGTCATCCTTCTTCTTGAGCTCGGCCTGATGTTGTCATGCTTGTTCGAGAAAATGCAGCATCATATCAGGCACAAGCGCACTATCTTCAAGGGATGCTGCAGTGATTTGTTGACCCGGCAGAGCCGAGGTATGAATATCTGCTGAGCCCAGGAGAAAGGAGAGAAAGCACAGAAAATGAGTAACCAAACGGATTACCTTTTATCTGGTCCAAGTTTTTCCTCATAATCGTATTTTCGGCCTCCACTCCGGCTGTCCAATCCGAATGGTAGATTAGTTCGGAAAAGACAAAGAAAGAGGAGAGGAGAAGTCAAAGAGAAAACTTACCTTTATTCTCGCACTCAGCAAGAAGAGCAGCATGTTTCGAGCGCATCACCTTGTGTGAGTCCAGGAGGCGCTGAAACTCAGCAGTTCGACGATTGGTAGTGATCTGAAAAGAGCAAGGTTGGCTCAGCTATGTGCATATTCGAAATGTACAAAATCTGGGCCAAGTGGAACTTAACCCGGCTCTAGGTGTGCATATTCGAATTGAACAAAATGCGGGCCAAGTGGAACTTAACCCGGCTCTAGGTGTGTGCATATTCGAAGTGTACAAAATCCAGGCCAAGTGGAACTTAATCCGGATCTAGGTGTGTGCATATTCGAAGTGTACAAAATCCGGGCCAAGTGGAACTTAATCCGGCTCTAGGTGTGTGCATATTCGAAGCTACTAAGGAGCTACGCTAGTTCTCTAAGGAGCATCCGGCTGAGTAACAAGTTACTCCCCCGGAGGCTCGGGGACTAATGGATATGTCTCTAAGTACTTTCGCGTATTAAAGAAAAGACAAAGTAGCATACCCCCATCATCCGGCCAGCAAGGTTAATAGCCTTGGCTGCGGTGTTCATTTGTGCACTAAATTCGACATGCCCAAACTTCTCCGGGAGATCATCGTTTGGATCAACGATTTCTGCCTTGTTCCAACTATCGACGTATTCAATCAAACCCGGAGGATAGCTCTCTCCACTAAGCATATGGGGCACGACCAAGACCTTGGCGTGGGCCTCTCTCCTCGCAACTTGGGCGGCAACAGGGCTGGTATGCAATGCAAGTTGTTTGCTGCCAGCTGACCCAGAGGAAACGTCTTTCTTTGGCAGCATGGGCGCGAGGGTGCCCTATCCAGCCTTGATAGATGATGCTCTTGTGGCTCCAGAGCCTTTCTTGGCCTTGGGTTGCTGTTGGGAGGCTGAGGCTGGGGCTGCAGATTTGGACTTGGGTGCAGCCTTGGTGCTAGTGGGGTCTTCTCGCCGGGTCTTGGAAGACTCGGACGAGGCAGAAGGAGCTGGTGCTTGTGGTGTTGCTGATGCTTGTGTTGCTGCTGGTGCTGCTGGTACTGCTGGTGCTGTTGGTGGTGTTGGTGCTGATGCTTGTACTGTTGCTGATGTCGATGATGGGGTTGCTGGTGCTGTTGGTACCTCGGAGGTGACAGGTTGCAGCTGAGCCGATGAGGAGCTGGGAGCGTCCGCTACCTCAGCCATGCCACTTCCCCCTGCTCCGAGGTTGCCTTCCTCTGGACGAGGTGGGCTACGACCCGGAGCAGCTGCTGGACCCTCCTGAATTGGGCTCAGCGGGCGTGTGTCATCACCACGAGGGGGAGGTGGGAAACACCGGAAAGATGAAGCCATGCTAGAGCCGCTCTGGGGAACCTCCACGGCAGCTCCATCAAATTAAACATCGAATAACAAGTTACAACAAAAAGAAAGGCATATAGACAGAGAAGCATGAAGCAGAGAATTGGACAAGTTATAACAAGTGACTTACTTGTCAGAAGTCAATGGCTCTCTGGGCTTTCAAGCTCTCCGGACTATGGTCTTAGCCGGAGGCTTGGTGGCGGCCTTGTCTGCAGATTTCTTCCGCAGTTTGGTTGCTTGGGCAGGCTTGGAAGAAGCAGCCGAGGTAGCGACCCGTTTCTTAGACGCGGCAGGAACCGGCTCACCCGTAGCGAGAGGAGGATCTTCATGGATCTGCGCAGCCGGGTTAGCTGAAGCCGGAAACGTGTAAGAAAGGGGCACCACGTTAAATACCTCCACCACTTCAATGTCGGAATCATCCTCATCGTCAGGCCAATTCCTTAAGGAAGATAAGTTACCAGTGGGTCGCTTGGTTGAGTCCGGGGTAGGCAGGAACATTTCCTGATCCGGCTCCTCCTCGTCGAGAACAAGCCGATCCTTCCCCCATTTGAGGGAAGGCTCGGTGCCATCTTCGAGGGTCTGCTGAAGAAACATCTAAAAGGAAAATACAAAGGGGTCAAACAAACAGCATGCTCCGACATAGGATATAATTCGAAGAAGGATGGGGTAATGAGATTTACCGCAGGAGGAGGCTTGTCCCGGCAGTAATGCTCCAACCCCCATTCCTACTCAGTGCTGAAGTCCTTGTGGGTCGTGAAGACGGCCTTGACCCGACAGAAGATTTCAGTGTTGCTCAACTCGAAGGAGGAGGTCCGGTTGGGGTCAAGTCGCCAACTCATATGGCAAAGTTTGTGTGTGCGCTTCTAAAGGGGGGAAATCCGACTGCGGACAAACGAGATCATCGCATCCTTGTTGTGCAGCCCCAGATCCTTCAGCTCCTAGAACCGCTTATTAACTTGATTCGCCAGGACGGTTGGTTTCTTGGGAACCCGGTCCCACAGATCCGGATTAGGAGGACCCATCGCAAAGGGGCACAGCCGGATCAGATCCTCATCCGTGCCATTCCTCACGTAGAAGAAGGTCCGGGCCCAGCCCTTGCAAGATTCAAGCCCCGTGATCCGGGGAAAGACGGATTGCTTCCAAGGTGAGATGGAGGCCGCACCACATTGGGTCAGGTGCTTGTCCTCCAGGGCACATAGCTTATCCGGAATGACATTCCTTCGCAAACCGAAGAACCGAATCCAGAGCTCTTTGGTAGGCCACAGGCTGACGTATCCTTCTATGGCGGAGGCGAAGGAAGAAAGGGATGTAATGGCATTCATCGGAAGATGGTGGGGTTGGAGTTCGTAGGTGTTGACGAAATTATGGAAAAAATCACTAACCGGCAGGCCGAAGCCGCGCTGGAAGTGAGAAAGGAAGACGACGAACTCACCCGGATTGGGCGAGGGAACAAGCTCCTTGGAGGCAAGGCGATAAATCACCCCCTCAGGGAAGCGACGGGTGCGGTAGAGCCAATCCAGGTCATCCTGGCACACCCAGGAACTGGCCCAGCCACCACGCCCCATGGTTTCGCCCTCCTCCTCCGTCTCTTCTTCCCCGATGACAGCAAGCTCCTCCTCTGTCATTTCCAAATCACTGTCCTCACCGGCCAGTTCGGAGATGGGGAGCAGAGGCTGGGACTGGCGTGGACCCGTGACGGTGAAGCAGCGTGGGAGCAGCGGCGAAACTAGTGCAAAAAGGCACGGTGCGGAGGCGGTGTTGCAGAGGAGATGCGGCGCCGGTGGCGCTGTCGCAAGGAAGAAGAAGAGGCAGAGAACCAAAGGGGCGCAAGAAGGGGAAAACTCCCAAGGGACGCGCCCCTCCCCTATTTAACCACGCCCTAGTGGTGAGTAGTGGGATCACGTTGTGCGTCGAGGCAACACCATGTGGCCGTGTATCCGCCGGATTAGCCAATCAGAGGCAAGCCACAGGAAAGGCCACAGGAAATAGGGGATCCTATGACGCGACATGGTGATGCAGTTAACGAGGAGGCAACCGCGACACGACGTGTGGAACAGTAACTCCTAACGATAAGAACAGTTACCGGCGCATGCCCTTAAAATGAGGCAAGATAATGATTACCCTCCACGTAGGACGTGGGGAAGCGTATGGGAGAAGGAAGGATAACCCAGAAAACTGAAGGGTAGCCCGGCCAGTGAGTGATAACTCGGAATGTGCCAAGGGAATGCTACGCCGCGGGATCCGAGCTACAAAGTAACTCGGAAAAGGGAGCAAAGATATTGAACCTGCCGTGGCCTTAGCATCTGAAGTTTCTAAGACCGCACCAGCTTCGGGGACTAATGTTGGGGGGTTACCCCCGGGTAGGGTCACGCCGGGGTATAGAGGCCAAGTTAGCCGAGGTAGGGCAAGGTCAAAGCGAAAGCTGGTCGGGTCACCTCAAGGCAAGCCGACTTACGGAGTAACCCGGCCTAGAGGATGTCAACCTAACTGAGTCCCGGCCGACGTATGTCGTATGCCGGCGGGCTATTTGTAATTTGTATGCAGGTACCCATAGGGCCGGATCATACCAAGCTTGCAAGAGAAGGAAAGTATCTCGCTGGTCAAAAGGTGACCACTGTGCGCAGGAGCATGAGCAAAGCAAACAGAGGGAAGGACCAGCGAGGCGTGGCCGACAAAGGTGACGCACCCTAGGTCGGCTGACGCTGGCGCCGCAGAGGCTTACGTAGCCTGTGCATGGCTTACGATGGCAAAAGGTGACTCAGTCGGTTTGCTATTTTGGGAAGAGGCATATTCCCAGGAATATGCGTCCATGTATGCCATAACTGGGAACCTAGCCTCCCCTATATAAGGAGTTCTAGGGCCTCTATAGAAGTGGCTGGTTGGTGGGCAAGTGAGTAGTTGGTTCGTGGGGTGACAGTAGTGGTGAGAGTAAGAGAGCTTCTTCTTCCTCCTCTCCCCAATACAGCCCAAGGAGCAACTGTAAACTTAGTGAACTTGGAGAATAAAAAGCATCTGTGTGTGGAATCACCACACTATCCCTCCCTGGATTCCTCTAGTGCATATTGGCCCTACCTTTAGCCTATCCATGGCATCTGCCGTGACACCACCACGACAAAGATCTGAAAAAAATTCCATATTCCAATCCCTCGGTTTGGTTTATAGCAAAATATCCAGCAATCAAGCTTATTCAATATTCTGTTTCTTGACACTACTCAGCTCCTTTAATGACAACGGCTCTCGCTAATTAAACCCATCAACGGAATGGTCTCTTTGAAGCAACAGTAAGCAATTATAGGTAGAATTCCCACCTATGTACGGTGTTTTTTCTAACCTTCTTCTGCGACATGGCCTCCAAGCCAAGGCCGACCCATAGTGCGGGGCAGAAAGGCACTCGCCCCAAGCACCATGAGTTATGGCCCCCCAACCAAAGACTTGTGTTTATATTCATAGTAGTCTTCTACTCTTGAGATCCAATGGTGTAGAATAATTATAGAATATATATATATATGGTTCATATTGTAGGCTACCGTGACTCTACTCCAACTCTTATTTCTCAGGAAAATAGTCCATCATTTCTGAATATTTTTTCACATTTCTCTATGTTGTGGATATACTTTCCGGGTATCCTCACAATTCCTCACTGATCAGGGTGGCCCATTTAGGGTTAGAGCTTTGCTTCATGGGAAGCCCAGTCAGGGAGAGAAGACGGAGTCCAATCCGGCTACGGGAAGGCCCAGAAGACTTACCGACTTAGGCCCATAATGTTACTTGTAGTTCAAGATGTACTCTGTAACCAACTCTTAGTCGTAGCCGGATAGATCTCTCTTGTAGACCCTAGGACGGATATCTATATAAGACGTCCTAGGGAGAGCCTTTAGGGAAACACACTAAACACCTCAATAGTCTACAATCTCAACTCGCACAGGCGAACCCTTGTAACCATATTCCGGCTCTGCCGTATTACTGGATTGCTAGCAGGAGTAGGATCCGTCCAAAGCCGGCGGATTCGAACCTGGGTAAACTTGTGTGCTCACCGTCCCGGAACACCGTACGTCTCACACCCCTCTCTTCCGCATGCCTCGAGGACCCCCTCATGGCGTACTTGTCATCAATCCGACAATAGTTGGCGCCCACCATGGGGCAAGTGAGCTCCGGATCTACGTTCCAAGCGGAATCTGCAAGAATCGGAATCGGTGAAACTATCGCCGTCGGTCGTGTCCTCTACGCCAACGACGTCCCTCTCATCGTTCTCGACGAGACTTGGATTCCGGCTAGGGAGGCTATGACTGCCTACACAATCATGTCTTTTGGCGAGATCGATGTTTACATCGGTTTCGCTGAACCCGCCCCACCCACCCCAGCGGTGATGATAGAGGCAGAAGAATCTTCTGGGTCCCCTTTGTCCGCGGAGGCGGCAGAGTTCCGGATCTCAGAAAACCCTAATCCCACCCAGCCCTCACCAGTTGCGGAGATAGTGGAGAAATCCGAGCCTGAAGAAGACCTAGCGGTCCAAGTCGAATCTAGAGTGGATCTCCCTAGAGAAGCCGGATCCCAGATCGTCCCGCCCGTGGAAGTCGAAATTCAGGAGGAGCTCATCAACGACACTGATTCCGACTCTAATGACGCCGGGACAGACATGCGTTTCCTAAGGTACACACTGCGACATATGATACTGCAAGGCGAAAGCGCAGATGCAATTCTCGAGACCATCAAAAGTTTTGACATGGCTGATCGCGAGAGCCGCAGGTACCTCAGGAAGCATGCGTCGCACTTTGTCGGATACGTGGGATCCGGATCTGGCTCTGCCGATGCTGGAGAAAACACCGACTCTGTGCTGGAGGCGATTGGAACAAACGCCGACGTACCCGCATCCTCGGATGAATCAATGATGTCAGCGGACTTCCGAAAGTTCTTCGTGGAATATGAAGAGGAGTATAACTCCAAAGCTGCAGAAGAAGGAGAATCCATGGATGAAGGATCCGGGGAACACTCTCCCAAAACGTAGGGTGACATGGACGTCGGAGATAATCCCGAAGTCCAGATGTTCGAAAGTAATGATCAGAGCTTGACTCCAGGAAACAGACCCAAAACCGTCTTTGCTACTGGCGCTGCTAAGAAGGCAAAGAAGAAGAACAAAAAGAACAAGACCCCGACAAAAGACCCTCTAGCAGAAGAGGTGATTGCCGAGGAATACGGAGAAGACTCGGATGGAGCACTTATCCCAGACGAGCCGAAAAAAGAAGAATCGGTGGATGGACACGTGATCACTGAAGGTGCACGTAAACTCATCAATGCTGCATTAACCACACCTATTCCTATAGCTGCAGAACTTACTGCCGAAGAGCTGGACGAAAGGGCCTAAGCCCTAGAAGCGCGTTGTCAACAACTCCTGGATGAAGCCAAGAACATCGAGGAGGAGAAGAAATGCATGGCAACTAAGGATTACATGTCTCGGTTGCATCAGAAGACACGGAAACATTACACACGTGACGGTCAATTTCCGGAAGTAAACAAAGTCCTCTTCGAAGGAGATCCAGGGATGCCTCGTCTCGACAGCAAAGGAAATCTTGTGTATCTGACACCGGTACAGAACACTGTCGTAGCACGAGATATCCTATCAAATAAGCCAGGCACAAAACAGGTTCGATTGGGCATCAAGCTACTCACCAAGGGTCTGGAGCAACAAAAGGCTGCGAAATCCGGAAGTGGGAAACTGGTATCCAAATCCGACCAATGTCACACGGACTCAGCCTGGAATGATATAAGGCCCATCGCGTCCCAGAGCAGTATCATCGCCCCGAACGCTGGGAAGACAATTAGTCAAGAACAGGATCGTCAGGACAGCACCACAGAACTGCGCGTGACTGGAGCAATGTCTCCCCAGTGGCCGAAAAAGATGCCATTGCTACACTGTATCCGAGGAATCCTCCCCGACGAGAGTCTAACAATCGAAGGGGAGACGATAAAGAGAAACGTTGGGAGGAGGATCGTCAAAAAATGCCACCTCCTAGACATGCAAGCCGTCCGGCTGACCCTCACCGTGGTGGGAACGACGGACGAAGGAATGATGGAAACCATGCCGGCACAAGCCGGCAGGGGGATCGTTGTACTGAAGAATATCCCCGGAACCGGAATAATGACGCTCCAGACGGAGGCCGGCGATCAGCCGGAAACAATCCAGCTGCCCCACCCTCTCCACCAAGCAGTCATCACAACGCCTCCCAAGGGGGACAAGGAGGATGACGTGGTGGCAGAAGCCGAAGTTCGGCTCCAAGGCACCGCAGCCACAACCGACATTCGGGACGATCTCTATCCCCGAACGATGCAAGACACATGGTCAACTCCAACATAGAGGCGCGACGCTACGAAAACGATGATATCTACATGGGCCCAAAATGTTTCGGACCACGCATCAGAGCTACAAGATTCCCAGAAGGATCTGCTATCTCAAGACATATCCAAGCCTACGACGGCATTGCTCGGCCAGATACCTGGCTACAGGATTTTTTCCAAGCTTGTTGCATCGCCAAAGGCGGAAATAGCCTGGTCGCAACCCGATATCTCCCACTTAGGTTGCGGAAGACGGCACGATCATGGCTCAATGAACTTCCGGAAAACACCATCCATAACTGGTATGACATACAAAGTGCGTTCTTTCGGAATTTTGAAGGCACATATCGGAGGCCCTGTACGGTCGGAGACCTACAACATTGCACCCAGAAGGCCGGAGAAACTTGCCGGGATTACCTTGGATGATGGATCGACACCAAGAACTCCTGTGAAGGAGTAAACGATCAAACTACGATTGAAGCTTTCATCGCAGGACTCCCAATTGGTCTACTGCGCCATTGCTTGAAGTGTGATAAGGTCACTGATTTGGGAGAGATGATAGAAACAGCGAGCAAGTATGCAGATGCCGACGATGATGCAGAGGGATTTCTCAATGCCCTAGATGTGCCTCAGTCGGCAAAACAACCAAAGCAACAAGCTCAGAAGCGCAAAAATACCTTAGAAGAGAAACCCAACACGGAAATAGCAGTGGTCACTGCTACTTTTGGGTCTGGAGGACGAGGAGGACACGGCGGAGGCCACGGGCGTGGCCGTGGGACTTTAAGGGTCCAAGGTAGAGGAGAACAGCAACCAGGCAAAACCTACTCTTGGGCCGACATTGCCAATAACCCATGTGTGCATCACTTAGAGGCTAATGGGGGCTCGTCCCACACTAACGCTGAATGTCGTTTCAATGACGACATCAAAAGAGATGACACTGCGAGCTACAAAGCTAAGCGGAAGAAGGGAAAGAAGAATCCCGAAAAAGACAAAGAGACCAAGGAAGATTCTGACATGGAGGAAGCTGACGCTTCAAATCCCAAGCCGGAAGGGAAGAAAAAAATTTCGACCAAAAAAGACACTTATGTCACCTTCCTCGGATCTCAACCAGCAAAGGTCAAGAAAGCAGTTCTACATGAGCTCAATGCAGCAGTTCTGGTTGTCCCCCAATTTCTGGACTGGTCGGAAGTGGCAATCACATTTGACCGCGTTGATCATCCACCTAAGTTGCACATGCGAGGAAAATACGCCTTAATTGTCAATCCACTTATTGACGGTTATGGTTTCTCCAAGACCCTCATGGACGGTGGTAGCACCATCAATATTCTCTATGTCGAAATGCTACGCTGGATGAAGATCTCGAAGACCTAGCTAAACCACAACACTGTGATTTTTCACGGCGTTGTCCCAGGAAGACAAGCCAATTCCCTGGGAGAGATCACTTTGGATGTTACCTTTGGAACTCCAAAGAACTATCGGACGGAGGCACTTTCCTTCGAAGTGGTCCCGTTCAAGAGCGCATACCATGCTATATTCGGACGCCCGGCTTACTGGGCTTTTATGGCTCGTCCGTGTTACATTTACAATATGATGAAAATTCCAGGTCCCAACGGCGTGATCACCATCAGGGGAGACCCGAAGAAAGCGCGAGAGTGCGAGGATGGAAATGCCGCCTTTGCTGAAGCCGTTCTGCACGCCCAGGAGTACCAGGAGATAAAGAAGAGCATAGATCCGTTCGAGATGCCCGCAACGAAGAAGGAGGTGACAAAGCCAAATCCGGAGTTCAAGGCATCAGAAGAGACGAAGAAGACGCTGTTGAAGGATGATGACCCCTCCAAGGTGACCCGGATAGGCGTAGGCCTAGGTAGCGCATAGGAAAGCGCGCTCGTCAAGTTCCTCCAAGCAAATCAAGATATCTTTGCATGGCAGCCATCTGACATGACCGGAGTACCTAGGAAACTTGCCGAGCACTCTTTAAATGTAAACCCGAACGCTAAACCCGTCAAAGAGTCCCTATGACATTTTGGCGATGAAAAGCGAAAGGAAATAGCTAAGGAACTAGCATGGCTCGAGTTAGCCGGAAGAAGAGGTCATCCACACTGAGTGGTCGGCCAATCCTGTAATGGTCCCTAAAAAGGACACCATTGATTTAAGGATGTGTGTTGATTATACTGCCTTGAACAAGGCTTGTCCAAAAGATCTGTTCGCTTTGCCTAGAATTGATCAAGTTATTGATTCTACGGCAGGCTCGAAACTCCTCTGTTTTCTCGACGCATATTCCGGTTATCACCAAATCCGGATGAAGGAATCTGATAAAGTCAAAACTTCATTCATAACCCCCTTCGGAACCTTCTGTTTTGTTACGATGCCCTTTGGGCTGAAGAACGCAGGAGCTACGTACCAGCGCACGATGCATCGTTGCCTCCACGACCAACTCGGACGCAATGTACATGCATACGTGGATGATATTGCGGTGATGTCCAAAAGGAAACGCTGATTTCCGACTTGGAGGAAACGTTTGACAATCTACGAAAATACAACATCATGCTTAACCCGAAGAAATGCTTCTTTGGAATACCAGCCGGAAAATTGTTAGGTTTCATCGTGTCTCAAAGAGGCATAGAGGTGAACCTGGACAAAATCAAGGCTATACTCATTATTTCCAGGCCAACTCGCCTGAAGGACGTACAAAGATTAACTGGTTGCATTGCTGCGGTCAGTCGATTTGTAAGCCGGCTTGGTGAAAGAGCCGCACCATTATACAAACTCCTGAAAAAGACCAAGGATTTTGTTTGGACTGACGAAGCTGAAGCCGCACTACAAGACCTGAAGAAAGTACTCTCATCTGCTCCTATCCTTGCAGCGCCGGAACCTCAGGAACCGATGTTGCTCTATCTTGCTGCGACAAATAAGGTCGTTAGTATCGTCATGGTGGTGGAGAGACCGGAGGAAAATCAGGAACACCTGGTGCAGCGTCCGACTTACTTTGTCAGTGAAGTCCTGACAGAATCAAAACAGCGGTATCTACACTATCAAAAGTTGGCTTACGGTGTTTTTCTAGCATCTCGTAAGTTACGACACTATTTTCAGGAGCATCCAATTACCGTGGTGAGCACAGCTCCCATGAGAGATATAATCAACAGCAGTGACGCCATAGGACGCGTCGCTAAATGGGGCATAGAGCTTTCAGCTTTCGATATTGAGTATAAACCCCGGACATCCATCAAATCCCAAATCCTTGCTGATTTTGTCGCTGATTGGACAGAGACAAAGGAAAATATGACCCTCCCTGAGTTGGAATATTGGACCCTCTACTTTGATGGGTCTAAGGCTCGCGGGGGCTCGGGGGCTGGCGTGGTGCTCAAATCACCCCAAGGAGATAAACTTCTATACGTGTTGTAGATCCACTTCACAACGACAAACAATATTGCCGACTATGAAGCACTGTTGCATGGAATCCAAATTGCTAAGGATATTGGCATCCAACGTTTGATGTGTTATGGAGATTCGGATCTTGTTGCCCAACAAGTGTCAGATATTTGTAATGCAAATAAACACATGGAAATATATAAAGCTGTCGTGGATGATCTATCTAAATCGTTCGAAGGGTTTGAGGTTTTACACATCCCTCGAGTAGAAAATGAGGAAGAAGATGCACTATCTCGGATAGGCTCTGCGTGGAAAGAAGTCTCGGATGGTGCTTTTTTAGAGCACCTCAAAGTTCCCTCAATAAAGGGAGTAGATGAGGAATATCCGACCAAATCCAACTCACCTCTAATAGCAGTTCTGGCTGCAATTCCCAACTGGACTCAACCCTACCTAGATTATCTGGTAGATGGCAAATTGCCCGGAGACGAGGTGTTGGGCCGGCAGATCATCCGACGAGCAAAAGCCTATACCGTAGTTAAAGGTGAGCTCTATAAGCGGAGTGTTTCTGGGTTTTTTAGCGCTGCGTATCTCCATAAGAAGGAGTGGAAATCTTAAGGGAAATCCACGAAGGCGAGTGTGGTCACCACGCTGCAGCCAAATCTTTAGTGGCAAAATCTTTTAGACACGGATTTTTCTGGCTTACAGCTCATGCAGATGCCGAACGATTAGTCAAGACGTGCAAAGGCCGCCAAAAGTACACCAAACAAGCTCATGTTCTGGCTGATCAGCTGAGAACAATACCTATAACATGGCCTTTTACGGTCTGGGGGCTTGATATGGTAGGACCATTTAAACGAGCTCCTAGTGGATTTACTCACCTCTTAGTGATGGTGGACAAATTCACCAAATGGATTGAGGCTAAACCCGTCACAAGTTGTGATGGAGCAACAACCAAAAGATTTGTCGAGGATGTTATAATCTGGTATGGTTATCCACATAGCATTATCACGGACAACGGGAGTAACTTCTCTATGGGAGAATTGGATGAATTTTGCAACGAGCAAAATATCCGGCTTGACATTGCGTCAGTCGCACATCCATAGGCTAACGGACAAGTCGAAAGAGCAAATGGTTTAATCCTACAAGGCCTAAAACCAAGACTCGAAGAACCACTACGACGTGCTGCGGGGGCTTGGGCGGAGGAATTACCCTCTGTAATTTGGAGTTTACGAACAACCCCAAACAGGTCAACCGGATACACACCTTTCTTCTTGGTTTATGGCGCAGAAGCAGTTCTTCCTAGTGATTTAATTCATACTTCTCCTAGAGTGGCCGCGTATATTGAAGAGGATGCCGAGATTTCTCGACAAAACGATCTTGACTTAGTCGAAGAAGTTCGCATCATTGCTGAAATGAGATCTACAGCCTATCAGCAGAAGTTACGCAAGTATCATAGCCAGAGAGTCCGAAATAGATCTTTCAATAAAGGTGGTTTGGTTCTCCGGCTTGTGCAACAAAGAAAGCACAAACTTTCCCCAGTATGGGAAGGGCTCTTTTTAGTTAGTTGAGTATTGCACAATGGATCGTACTACTTAACTGACATGAGGCCAGTCAAAGAAAGACCTGCTACTAAGAAGAGAAAGAGAGCTGGAGGCAGTACAAATCCGGATGAGTTAGACAGACCATGGAATATTTCTCAGCTACGTCCCTTTTATTCTTAGTTTATCTTTCTTTGTAATCATATATATATACATGTTCTGTGAGAAATAAAAGTTTTGGTTGCCTCAAGTTTTTCTGAGAAGTTTTTACCATCTTATTTCCGAATGATCATGTCATAGTCGAAAGTCCCAGAATGCTTGAAAGTACTTTATGCTCATGTTCATTCTGGTTTAGATTTCCGATTCTAAAACTGCTACCCTCGGGTATAACTCTAAAGTTTCTAGTCTTTACTTTGGTTATTTGTCTGATTGCTGGATGCGGGCATTTTCCGAGTAGTGAATTGTTGGTACTGGAAGCCGGCTTTGTTTCCGAGTTTAAACTGGTTTAGCAATTGAGCTCCGTTGCTCGACAAAGTTTCCGACAGAAGGTTTAGCCAGCTCACGAAAGGGACGAGGCAAAAAGCCAGATAAACGATAAGTATAGACGAAAAAGTACAAGTGCTTATGTAAACATTTCAGGCACACAAAAATTTAAAAGCCAAAAGTGCTGAATAGATCAAAAGCTTAGCACTAGCAAAATTATAGTACTTCATATTTACAGGCGCATCATGTTTTTCAGTATAATACAAATGTTTCTGGCAATCTATGATGCAGGAGGAGATGAAGGAGCTACCGGCTCGCTGGATACGTCGCCTTGATATCGTTCCTAGATGTCCACATCCGAGGTGGTGCGTTCATCGTCAAAAACTTCTACTGTTTCTTCTGGAGGTGGAGGCGGAGTGTCCACGTGGTTGAAGAAAGGAGTATCGTAGCTAGTCAAATCAGCCACGTGACACCCATATCCGGCATAGGAGTCCATAATGGCTTTAATGTCCTGTTCCTGGCCATCTTCATCCACTGTAGAGTACCCTCTGGTCACTTGCCATATCTCCATGCTTCCATGGTGGCTCATGACCATGGAGAGAGCGTTCTGCGCTGCTGATCGCGCGTAGGACATGTTCCAATCCTGGACAAGCTGCGACATTTCCTTTGCTTTGTCTCGCACCTGAAAATCCGACATGCTATTCATATCCGGAATCTTGAGAGCTTCGCCAATATCCTCAATGGATTGGCAGAAGTCATGAAGAAGGTCACCGACTTGGGTAAGCCGGTGGGTGTGGGGCTCAGCGGAGGTGGAGTCCGTCAAGTTCAGAGGACCTATAAACAAAGAAAATTAAAGAAAATCCGACATTGAAAGAAGTCGAAGAAAATAGACAAGTCAGACAGATGGAACGTACCGAAAATGACGTTGTCAATTTTGGTCTTCTCTTCCCGAAGACTCTGGCGTTCAGCCCGGAGCGCCTCGGAAAGGTCCCTCTCTCTGCAAAGCTCATTATTGAGGTCCAAGATTTTTTGATCTTGAGCAGCAATCTTACAATCATGCTCATTAGTAGCCATGGAGGAAGACTCAAGGATTTGAGCAATGCTCTTTTCATGATCTGCCTTGAGCTGGTCCAGCTCTTGGTGAAGCTCCTTGTTCTCCACCACCAAAGTCTTGAGGTTCTCGGCCTCTTCAATCATGGTGCAGGACTGTTTTACCAGCATTGTAAGTCAAAAAAGAACAACAGTTCAGCAAAAATTTGACTATGAAAACATGAAAGACAAGGTTTGAGTCTCGGAATGTTTACCTTCGGCCTCATACTTGGCAACTTTTAGCTCAGCATTTTTAAGTCGGAGAGCTTTGATCTCTCTCCGCTTATCGCAGACATTCTTCAACAAATCCTGGTTATAGGAATATACTTTCTGTAAGTCAGAATACCCAAAGTCAGAAAGCTACTAAAGACTCGGGCTAATATTTTTGCTAAATATTAGCATGAGCCTTGGGGGCTACAGTAGTTTGTTCTTTGGCATCCTAAGGAAGCATAAACCCAGATTATTTATCCTACTTCATGCTTGGGGGCTAGAGGATATGATATGAAATAAAGGAAAAACAGGAGTTGGAATTCCCAGATTGCTGAGAAGGTTTTCAGCGAAGGTTTCTGCCGAGAGATCATTACCCAAAGAGGTTTCACCCTTATCTAAACTTGACTCACCCATGGTGACGTCAGTTTGCGATTCAAGGATCGTAGGCTCCGTTGAAGGAGTCGGATCTTCTACGATAGCCGGAGAAGGAATTATCACCAGCGTTGCGGAAGGCTGAGGGGCAGGAGTCGGAGGAGCCACGGCAGGAGAAGCTATGGTAAGCTTCGTCCGTCGTAGGGGCTTCAAAGAAATCCCCTTCCCCTTGCCCTTGATGAGCTGTTTAGCTCTGAGAATGTTATAAAGACAGAAAAATTACATCTCGGAAGGAAATTCGAGTAAAGTGCAAAGGCGGAAGTTGTGATGGAAAGTTACCTCTTCACGACGGGCACCTCCTTTGTGCCAACGGCCACTGTCGAAGCTTTGCACTTCCTGAGCGCAACATCCGGCAATGGCACCACTTCTGTCTCCTGAGAAAACTCGAGAGGATATCCTTCGAGCGGAGCAAATTCTGACTCGGGGAGGTCAGCAAGCTGAAAAAAACAAAACATATCAGTATTGCAATATAACTTAAAGATTGAAACACATAAAAAGGTTTACTGTTAGAAGCTTACCGACACTACGGGGTTTTCCGCCGTATGCATATCCAGAGAAATCTCCGGGATCCTCCTCTCGATCCACTCCCTTATCAACCATTTTATTTGGCTTATGTAGCCTTGCGTGGTGTAGGCTCTAGGGCTGATGCAGAGGGAGTCTTTCTTGGACAACGTGATGGAGTGCATCAGTTGGTCTCCGTGGTACTGAAGGGGCTGGATCCAACATGACACCCAGCATTGGACCAGGTCAGATCCCTTCAGTCCTTTGTGTTTGATCAAGTATTTGATCCGCCTCTTAGCGAGGATCAGATTGTCAGTGAGAGCCGGAGCAGCCTCGTCCCAATACGGTTGGGCCGTGGCAGCTCCGTCGATGAAAGCCGGCAAAGCAGTAGCTTTGCCGAGAGCCGGAATATCGCTATGATAAAAGAATGTGGCTGGCCATTGTTTGACCGAGTCACTAGCTAGGATTTTGGGATATGCGCGCTCGCGTCTAAGTGAAAAACTAATAGTACCGGTGATGTAAGGAACACCGGCAGTGATAGAATTTATCCGGACATGGAAATAGTATCGGAATAAGGTCAAACTCGGCCTAATGCCGAGAAATCCCTCACACAAAGAAGCGTAAGCGCTCATCTCTAAGAGAGAGTTGGGAGGAAGATGGTGGAGTTGAACACCAAAATGATCAATCACTTCAGAGAAGAACTCCGAGAGAGGGAATGACAAACCTCTGTCGAGGTGGGTGCCGAAGTGGACCCGCTCGTCAGCGTGCGGGTTGGGATGGTCTCTCCGATGCCGCTCCGCTAGTCGCCGGTGCGGAGGAGCCCTTCTGTCTCCATGCCGTGGAGCTTCTCGTCATCTAGCACGCAGGGGATCCAGACCCCGTGGAAGCTTTCCTTCTCCGCCGCCGCTTCCATCGCCGCTGTCGCCGTCGCTGCCGCCAAGCCAGAAGAGGAAGAAGAAGCCATTTCTCCGGTGGGCAGTTGACCAAGGATGGGTGGCACTGGAAGCTTTTGGGGGAAAGCAGAGGAGCTCTGTGCGTGCGGGGGAGATTTGGAGGAGAGGAAAAGGCAAAGGACAGGTGAAGAAAGGAGGAGGAGATCCTCACCCCTTATATCCACCTAACCGCGCCAAGATTCGTGCAAATGCTACAGTGTAACCGCCACGCATCATGGAAGGAACTGGGAAGGACCCACACGATGATTATGTCGCCTTGATCTCCGCGTACGCATTGAAACGGCCCCTCGGTTTCGCGAACTGCGGACCCACCAATGGTCGTGCTGACAAGATGTCTGTCAGATGACGGGACTTGACCATGACTTGTGTTAGGTGGCGTTAGAGACCAAGTTCCGGCTTAGTATGAAATCAAGCTGGAAAATCCGAGTAACCTGTTGATAGGTCTGACTTATTTTTAAGACCCGGATCGTATTTTTTGTTGTGAAGTTTCAGGAACCCTTCAAGATTCCGCAAGCCAAAGATCAAGCTAGACGATGATGAATCCGACTTTGGATCTTGGAGGCCTCTAGGGGCTGCTGTTGGGGATATACTTTCCGGGTTTCCTCACAGTTCCTCACTGACCATGGTGGCCCATTTCGGGTTAGAGCTTTGCTTCACGGGCGGCCTAGTCAAGGAGAGAAGATGGAGTCCAATCTGGCTACGGGAAGGCCCAGAAGACTTACCAACTTAGGCCCATAATGTTACTTGTAGTTCAAGATGTACTCTGTAACCAACTCTTAGTCGTAGCCGGATAGATCTCTCTTGTAAACCCTAGGTCGGATATCTATATAAGCCGTCCTAGGGAGAGCCTTTAGGGCAACACTCTAAACACCTCAATAGTCTACAATCTCAACTCGCACAGGCGAACCCTTGTAACCCATATTCCGGCTCTGCCGTATTACTGGATTGCTAGCAGGAGTAGGATCCGTCCAAAGCCGGTGGATTCGAACATGGGTAAACTTGTGTGCTCACCGTCCCGGAACACCGTACGTCCCACACTCCTCTCTTCCGCACGCCTCGAGGACCCCCTCATGGCATACTTGTCATCAATCCGACGACACTCTACCCTATCGAAATATGCATACCATCATCTTCACTCACGTGTCTTTACAAGGTTATGATCATTCATTACCCAAGACTAAATATGCAATCACATAATTATATCATCCCGCAAACGGCTCTCCTACGATTTCAACAATTGTACATGTAACATCATATATATTCGAGAGATTATTCTATCTTGGTATTGATTTTATGCCTAATATGTCTACTATTTTATTTATTTTTGCATAGGCATATGGATTTGTTACTCACATTGTGTTGTTTTGTGACTAATTCTAGAGATACATGTGTATATATACATGTGTACACAAATATTAAGTGATAGGAATAAGTATCATGGTATATAGTAGTTTCGATTTTTTTTCACAGAGATTCCAAAGACCATGGATCTACTAGATGTACAGACTTTTTAATTTGCTATTGCATTACACTAATATTTCTCTTACGAAATACTAATATTTTTAAGCAAACAAGTGGAGGAGTTTGGAAGACATTAAAAACATTTTAAAGAAATTTCTTGGAGTAGGGGGCAACTGCCCCCCTATCCTAGGGAAGCTCTTCAACTTTAAAAAAATGGCTTTGATGTTGTGTTTCCCTAGAGCCTCCAAAATATATGGCCCGACCCTATATGGAAGCACCTCCCTTTCCCCCACTTGGCCTCCAGAAGCCCCTCTAGACTAGAGCTCAAAACTCCCATGCATCATCGCACTCCCGGATTTGTATCCGGATGGGGGTGTCCAAAACTTAATCGACGAAAAAAGGTACTCTAGTTAATCAAGTAGAGAATATCATTTTTTGTTTAGAGTTCACTTCATGGAGGCACCGCTCCCTGACGATGGCTGGTTTTAGAGGAAGAGGTGGAGAGTGCACAGTGTCCAGGATGGAACAAGGTGCTTGATATGTGTGTTTTTGTGTCATCACACAACCACCGTTCTTTCTGGCAGCCTGCTAAATATTAAGATCTAGAACTTTTTCCATATTCTAATCCCTCGGTTTGGTTTATATCAAAATATCTAGAATCACGCTTATTCAATATTCTGTTCCTCGACACTACTCAACTCGTTTATTGGCAACAAATCTCGCTATTTAAACTCTGCAATATGCTACTCTCTTTAGAGAAACGGTAAGCAATCCTAGATAGGATCCCTGCCTATGTACGATGTTTTCTTCTTCTAACCTTCCGTGACATGGCCTCCAAGCCAAGGGCGGCCCATTTTGGAGGAGTTTCAAAGACATTAAAAATATTTTTAAGAAATTTCTTTGTAGGGGGAAATTGCCCCCCTATCCTAGGGAAGCTCTCCCACTTTTAAAAAACGGCTTTGGTGTCGTTTTTCCCTAGGGCTCCAAAATCTATGGCCCATCCCTATACGGAACCCCCTCCCTATAGGGGCTCGCGCATGAAAACAATAATTTTTCCCTACGCCAAGAACCCTAATGCCAGGACCTATCTATTAGCAATGTAGTAACGGGAGGGGATTTTCAAAAACTTACTCTTAAAGATCGAAAAGCATTGTCAACGCTCGGGAGAGTGTGACTGATGTAGTCGTACCAAAGCCGACCTCGGGGTCATGATGAAGTCCTAACGGCTCCTGCGGCTCCAATGACTTCTAGTGCCCCAAGTATTACACCTCCGATGGAGTTACAAACATCCGGTGCCTGAAGGTGACTCCCGCTCCTCTGATCCAGCAGCAGTTGCAGAACTAGAGCTTTTGGATTCGAATCTCGCAGTGCAACGACGCTCCACGGTGAAGAAGACTCCTGCTCGCGTGATCTAGACTTGGGGCCACGGTCACGAGAGAGAGAGAGAGTATCAACTATAGGTCTCCCCAAAAGAGAGGAAACCTTTTATTGATTATTGTGTATTTATTTTGTCAAAATACCTCACAATATATAGGAGAAAAAACACCCCATAGCTAATTAGCTAGGCCATGTGGGACTAAACAAAAGGGAGAGGAGAAGGGGAGGGGTGGACGGCCAAGGCCCCCATGGTCCCAACCGGCGGGTGCATGGGGCCCATGCAGCCCCTCCTCCCTTTCTCCCTTTTGGTCTTTTCCCTCATGGGCCATTTTCCCTCCTGATTTTGGCGTAATTAGGTATTTGACCTTTTAATTCATTTTTATTTTATTAAATAATTAAGAATAAATGATTAAATCAATACTTAACATTTACTTACATATTATTCTTCCCAATGGCAATGGAACTCCTTCCACATCCACTCCGGACATCCTCTGGACTAACCGAAACCCTTCCGGTTTACTCTCTCTCTTTTCTTCGATGATTCTGCCGATACCAAAATGCTCTTTGAGCATCATCAAGCCCTTAAGATTGATACCCCATGGTTCGGGAACACTCCATACATGGCCGGGACCTTCCCGTACCAATGATCATCAGCAAGACCTGGATGCCCATGATGACCCCTGTGGATTCCATGAATCTTTTGTCGCTAAAGCATGTACGTCGTGTCATATTCCTTTTGTCTCTTGATACTTGCATTGTCCAAGATCTAATCAATGACATAACCATGTCATGTTCAATCTCGTAACTGAAAAATGCTATTTGACTCGTTCCCGATAAGTGATATCCCGTGATCAAATCACACGCTACGCATCTTTTGGATATAACTTCTTCGAGTGGGCCCTCGAGTATCTTTTTCGTCACATGGATGGACAAAATCCCGCTCTTGACGCATATTGCCTCTACATATCCCTTCGAATACCTGAACACACCTTTATGATCATCGTATCACCATATGACGTTTGATGCTATCTAAGTATCCTTAGGTGACAGTGATTGATATGGTCTCACGGTCTAAGAAATGGGGCACTAGGTCTTATTCTAATCATCGTAAATTGAACTTCGTGACATGATCAGGTCATGATGCTTAGGTTGGGTATAGCTCATCATCTCATTCTCATAACGAGGTGACTCCATTGTCAACTGGCATAAATGCCACATGATCAGAAAACCTTGATCATTAATTGACCAATGAACCAATGACTAAAGATTCACCGGGAACTAATGGTTGTTTATATATCACATGTGTATTGACATTTTCTTTCAAATACAGTTATAACATGATACAAAACTTAATCATAAACTTTATGAAATATGATAATAATCCATATTATTATTTGTTTGTAGGGAATATCTCAAACAGTCTCCCACTTGCACTAGAGTACTAATAAACTAGCTAAATTTGTTTACCAATCATTGACACCATATATCCCAGCACCTCTGATCATGCTTGCTCATGGAAGAGGTTGATTCATGGGTCTGGACTTTCCAGCCCCATATCCTTTCCAACTTACTAATGTCACCTTAATTGACATTAATACTTTATCATCACATGATAACATATTTCTGTATGCATTGTAGTCATGACAACAGAGTGGGGTCGGTTTCCAAGAGCCAACAAGGATGTTAGATCAGCCGAAAGAGCTTTCTCATGGGCACTATGCCCTAGGACACACCTTCTACGTAAATACGAACCAGTCACGCCACAATAATATACATCATGTTAGACGGTACCCTTATATTTTAGTTATAAATGTAATCATCAAAACACTAGTGCACTATGTACAATCTTCTCGATGTTTACCACCTCGCTTCCTACTTGACTTTAGTCAGTATTACCAATGCAAGGATTTCCAATCTTATAAAGTTAACATATATCCTTATCACATATCCTTTTGTGTTTTTAAGGTATGTCATTCTTTATATATTTGAAAACACGTCTATAGTTCTTATACAGACACTATGGACAAACTTAGCTCAATGTTTAGTGATTTATGCTCAATCACTTCTGAACGGTTCTTCTTGGATCATATATTATGTTAAGTTCTCGTCATGGTTTCTTAAGACAGAACCTATGTCTCAACATAGTGGATGACGATCATCCTTTTCTTTCTTTCAACCACTGATGTTTAACTTAGTGCCATTCCTAATTCAAATGACCAAAGACCACTCCTCAATAAATTCCTATTCCGAAACTATTTCAGAATCTCTTTTAGGAATATGACATAATATTGTAATATATCTACTATCAACTTTTAATCCATATAAGTCATTATTTATTGATGTCTGTGCTTTTATTCTTAACGTGTCGTACATGTAGGGGTTCACGCATGAAAACAATATTTTTTCCATACGTGAAGAACCCTAATGTCAGGATCTATCTATTAGTATTGCATTAACTGGAGGGGATTTTCGTAAACTTACCCTTGAAGACCGAAAAGTGTTGCTCGGGAGAGCGTGGTTGATGTAATCGTGTCGAAGCCCCTAGAGGTAGTGTATTGTGGCTCCTGGTGGCTCCTGGTGGCTCCTGTGGCTCCAACGACTTCTAGTGCCCCAAGTGTTGGACCTCTAAGGTAGTTACACACGTTCGGTGCCTGACGATGACTCCCGCTCCTCTAATCTAGCAGTAGTTGCGGAAGTAGAGCTTCTTGATCCGAATCCCACAGCGCGATGATGCTCCACGGTGATGAAGACTCCTGCTCGTGTGATCTGGACTTGGGACCATGGTGACGGGGGAGAGAGAATCAATTGGAGGTCTTCCCAAAAGTGAGGAAACCTTTTATTGATTATTGTGTTTTTAATTTGTCAAAATACCTCTCTTTATATAGGGTAAACCCCCACATAGGCAATTGCCTTAGCCATGTGGGACTAAACAAAGGAGAGGGGAGAGGGGGAGGGCTTGGCCAGTCGGTGATGGCTCTGAAATATAGCCATCTACGTCCATATTTAAACTGGATATTATTTGTATTTTTGATGAAATGTCTCTCTAAGCCGTGCCACTAATGCCTAATATTCAAAGGGGTATGTAATCCTTTCTTTCTATTTTTTCCTGCGCAGATAATATCGTTTGAATATGGGAATCACTACATTAAAGTCAAAGGCACGAGATTTCCAACAACCGGAAGAAACTAGGAGCCATGAAGCGGAGGTGGACACTTTAATGACCAACTATACTATCGGAATAAAATTTTGGCCGCATAGTTCCGGTCGTATAGTTGGCGCCGCCACCGCTAGGTCAAACAGAACAACTTTCTTGAAGGGGCCCCTATAAAAAGAAGCCTCGGGCGACGAGAAAAAAAGCCTGCCTCGCCCTGAAGTCTCTACCCCAGATCATCAGCTGCCTCTAGATCTCAAAACCCTTCTCCACCACCATAGCCATATTCAATCACTTGTAATAGTAGATCTCTTCTTCGATTGGTGACATTGTATGACTATTTGCTATCAATCCCATGATTTCCATTACAATGTCCGTGATTGTTGATCTCATCTCTATGTGTGAGTAATTCTTCTTGGGCTAAGGGCTTCGGCCTAGCCATGTAGCGTTCGTGCATGTTATTTATCATAGATGGGATCATGTATTAGTTTGTATGACATGATGATTATTGTGTCCTATCTTGCCTCAATCTATGGACTTGTCAGGTACCCAAGACCCCGAGGGTTGAGCCAGGTATAGGGAGTATGAGTAATGACTGATCTGCAGGTTGGGAACCCCAGTGACAGAAGGGGTAGTACGGCTGTATGTGAGGGATTTACTTGGGAATAACGGTGACATCACTATGCATATCATTAGTTCTCTTTCTTCTATGGATGAGACTACTAGGTTATTGCTATAAGCCGTTACTAAGGCAATAGCAATTATGGATGCACTGCCCACATATAATTTATCTTGCTCTAACAATTACATGCATACTTTATTTTTATCTTTTATTCCCATCAGATGTTTTGCACAGCTACAGGTGAAACTGAATGTCCTAGGCCTTCTCTCCCCATCATCGAAAACAACAAAAAGACGCAAACTCTTGCTACGGTAAAAACACAAAAGGAATTCTAAAACTTTCGAAGGTCCATTAAAGTAACTTCACTACGCATGTACTTCCCGAGGATTCGGTAACCTAGGTCTACTAGGGAAAAAGAAGCTATACTACATCCATAATCTAGATCGAAGGTATCAACCCTTTTTTGGTGCCGTTGCTGGGGAACCAATAGCTACCCTGGTGAGGTTATTAGGAACCTTGCTAGTTTTAATTCTTGTTTTTAATTTTGTTAGTTTGCTTTCAGTCTTTATTTGATAAACCAAAAAAATAGTTAGTCTTTAATTTATTGCTTTTACAATTATTAGACCATGTTTAAGAAAACCCAAAAACATAGGAAATATGGCTGAAAAGAAGCTGGGGGAGTTTGCTACTCCCAACAATGATTATTTGCATACTCCTATTACTCAGCCAACAATTGCTGCTGATAACTATGAAATCAAGCCCCATTATTTAAGTTTGGTTCAACAGAATAAATTTGGAGGCTCTGTTGTTGAAGATGCAGGTATGCACTTGAATACTTACACTGAAATATGTGATATGATGCATATAAAAAACATTGACCCTGATGCGGTCAAATTGCATTTATTTCCTTTCTCTCTTAGAGGAAGAGAAAAAGAATGGTTTCTATCTTTTCCTAGAAATACTATTACATCATGGGTGGAATGCACTTCTTTATTTATGACTAAATTTTTCCCACCTGCAAAGACTATGCAACTAAGATCTAATATTACTAGTTTTAGACAGGAAGAGCGTGTGCCATTAGCACTTGCATGGGAGATGATGAAAGAATGCATGAGAAATTGTCTTAATCATGGGATGGAATACTGGTTACTTCTCTATCTATT
Source organism: Avena eriantha (assembly GCA_910589775.1). Taxonomy (NCBI): domain Eukaryota; kingdom Viridiplantae; phylum Streptophyta; class Magnoliopsida; order Poales; family Poaceae; genus Avena; species Avena eriantha. The sequence continues at coordinate 53,516,651 of OU342742.1, read as the reverse complement.
TTATAATTCTCTTAACCCTATGTCTAAGTCTACTCTTGATACTGCAGCTGGAGGAACATTTATGGGTAAATATATTACCGAAGCAAAGTAGCTGCTAGACAATATGCAAGACAACCATGCCCAATGGCATGTGGATAGATCAAACACGAAGAAGGTGAACTCCGTCTCACCACAAGAAAATGAAGAACTCAATGCTAAGTTGGATGAGCTCATACTAGCCCTAAAAGGTAAGGAAACCTAGGTAAGAGCTATCCCTGAAACAAATATTGAAGAAGAATTATAATCCTAATTTTTAGAAACATTATTCTAGTCCTGCAGGTAACTCTAATAATAATATGGGAACTAGTAATGGTAGTCTCCAAGAAACACTTAAGTCTTTTATAGACTCACAAAATGAACAAAACAATATTCTTGTTAAAATAACGGAGAACCACGACGCTATGCTTGGTAAATTATCTAACCAAGCTGGTAGTTTGAGAAATGATTTGCAGGCCCTCCAAGAAAGAACGAGGATCGTTGAGGCACAACTAGGTAAGATAACCGAGAGTCAAACTCTCATTCTAGCCAAGTTTGCAGGTAAAGTTGAGCCTAATCCTGTTGAAGACCTCAAGATGATGAGAATCCAAAGGGAGGAGCCTGAAAAAACTTGATTATAGTAATGCCCCTTCACCCAGCTACATCGTAGAAGATCTCATAAAAAGGATCAACATTAAGATACCGATAAGTCAAGGTAGTGAGGAAGCTATGTACCAACACTTCGTTAATCAGGTAGCAATAAAGGTACGTGAGCTTGAGGAAGAATATAAGCAAATTGCTAAAAAATTACCTATGAAGCTTGATGACATATTTGAGCCTAATATTAAGATTAAAATTGGAACCAATGAGATAGCTGCACTTTGTGATCTAGGTGCAAGCGTTTCAACAATTCCAAAGAGTCTTTTTAACAAGTTAAATCTTGGCTATTTTTAGATCACTGAGTTAAAATTGCATCTAGCAGATTCTACCTACAAACAAGCTATAGGAATTAAGGAGAATACTTTAGTATGCATTAAAGGTTGTCCTGCTCTCATTGATTTTGTTATTATTAATATGCTTGAAGATGCTACTGCTCCTATTATATTAGGTCGTCCTTTCTTAAGAACTATTAAGGCTTTGATTAATCTACATGAAGGGAACATGAAGCTTTGATACGTTGCAAACATATCTATATTCCATGCTTGGTTTTTATCTACTTTCTTATGTTTTGACCACACTTTGGATTACTTTTTATACACTTTCTTGGACTAACCTATTAACAAGATGTCACAGTGCCAGCTGCCTGTTTTCTGCTATTTTTGGTTCCAGGAAAGTCAGAAAATGAATATTCTCGTAATTGGACGGGACAAAAGCCAAAGTTGGTATTTCACCGAGGGGGACACAAAGCTAGAATACGAGACGAAGAGGGGACAGAGGGCCGCCACACCAGCTGGTTGCACGGCCAGGCCTGGCTCGCGCCAGGGGGGTGGTGTGGCCGCCTAGGGAACCACTTCGGCCTCCCCTTTCGCCTATAAGATGCCTCCGATACTGAAACTCTAAGTGCCCGATCAAAAATTCCACGAAACAGTCTGTAGCCGCCGTCATCTCCATCCCTAGATTGGGAGGGATCTGAAGTTCTTCCCGGCACCCTGCCAGAGGGGAGAATTCACCCTGGAGGCCTTCTTCATCACTATGCAAGCCTCTGGTGTGATGCGTGAGCAGGTCATCCTTGGACTACGGGTCCATGTAGTAGCTAGATGGTTGGTTCTTCTCCTCTGTGCTACCATGTCTAGATCTTGTGAGCTCCGTTCATGATCAAGATCATCTATTTGTAATCATACATGTTGTGTTTGTGGGGATCCGATGGATATTGAGATGCTATTTCAGATTGATTATTGATTCATGTCTTTGTTATTTGTGATCTTTCATGCTCTCCGGTGTTAGTAGATATCTTGGCCGAGTAGATGCTAGCAACTCCAAGAGGGAGTATTTATGCTCGATAGTGGGTTCATGCCTCTAGTAATCTGGGGAAGTGACAGAAATCTCTAAGGTACTAGATGTGTTGTTGCTACTAGGGAGAAAACAGCCATCCTTTGTTCATAGAACAATCGTATTGTTTACTTTACACGCAATGTGTAATGCAATTATCTGTTGCTTGCAACTTAATACTAGACGGGGGTCGGATTGATAACCTGAAGGTGGATTATTAGTCATAGATGAAGTTGGATTACGGTCTATGTATAATTTTTTAATGCCCAATCAAATCTCATAGGAGTCAAGATGATTAGTATATGCATGTATGCTTTCTCGATGTTTGTCAATTGCCCCGCTGTAATTTGTTCACCCAACATGTCATCTATCTTAAGGATAACCACCACTAGTGAACTATGGACCCCGGTCCTTTCTTTTTACCATCAATCTACAATTGTTTACTGCTTTTTGTTTACTTTCTACAAGCTTTTACTTTCTTCCACACAATACGGTTAATCCTTTGTTTTCAGCAAAACCGGTGAGATTGACAACCTCACTGTAAGTTGGGGGGCAAAGTTCTGTGGTTGTGTTGTGCAGGATTTTTTCTTTGTTTGCTTGTTTCTTTATCAAAAACACACAAAAAATTAGTTTTACTAAGTTTGCTTTCTTTATTAAAAACACAAAAAAATGACTACTCTTGAAAACACTAAGTTGTGTGACTTCACTAGCACCAACAACAATGATTTCATGTGCACACCTATTGCTCCACCTGTTCCTGAAGCTACTTTCTTCGAAATTAAACCTGCTTTACTCAACCTTGTTATGAGAGAACAATTTTCTAGTATTGGTACTGAAGATGCTGATGCTCATCTAAATAACTTTGTTGAACTTTGTGAGATGCAAAAGCATAGGGATATATATGGGGATATTATTAAGCTTAAATTGTTTCCTTTCTCTTTGAGAGGAAAAGCTAAAGAATGGTTGCAATCCCTAACTAGAAATAGTATTGATTCTTGGACTAAATGCAAAGATGCTTTCATTGGAAAATACTATCCTCCTGATAAGATTATATCTATGAGAAGTGAAATAATGAAGTTTAAACAATCTGATAATGAACATGTTGCTCAAGCTTGGGAAAGACTGAAATCTTTGGTAAAGAATTGTCCCACTCATGGAATGACTGCTTGGATGATTATCCAAACCTTTTATGCAAGATTGAACTATTCTTCAAGAAATCTACTGGATTCTACTGCTAGAGGTACCTTTATGACCATTACTTTGGGTGTTGCAACAAAGCTTCTGGATAATATGATGGTTAACTATTCTGAATGGCACACTAAAAGAGCTCCACAAGGTAAGAAGGTAAATTCTGTTGAATAAACCTCCTCCTTGAGTGATAAAATTGATGTTATTATGTCTATGCTTGTTAATGGGAAAGCTCATATTGATCCAAATCATGTTCCTTTAGCCTCTTTGGTTGCTCAATAAGAGCAAGTTGATGTGAACTTTATAAGAAATAATAATTTTAGCAACAATGCCTATAGGAATAATTTTGGTAATAATAACTATAGGCCATATCCTCCCAATAATGGTAATGCTTATGGAAATTCCTAAAACAATAATAGGAGTGCTCCCTCTGAACTTGAAGTTATGCTTAAAGATTTTATTAGTAAACAAACTACTTTCAATAAAACTATTGAGGAAAAACTCTCTAATACTGAAAGAAATATAGCATCATTGGCTGAAGCACAATCTTCTTTGAATAAAATGGCTGCTAAACCTGAAACTATTGATAATCCCTTTGCTGATACTAATGCGGTACAAGTTACAATTGATGAAAATGTTAGACTATTAGCTGAATTGCATGCTAAGTGGGAAAGAGAAGATGAAATTGCTAGAAATATTAGTGTTTCTACTATCACTACCACTAGTATTGAAGCTAGTAATAGCTCTACTACTTTAGATGATAATTATGATTTTGATCTTGATGGTTGCAATATCTCTGAAGTAATTAAGTTCCTACAAAAACTTGCTAAAAGTCCTAATGCTAGTGTTATGAATATGGCCTTTACAAAACACATTACTGATGCTCTCATAAAAATTAAAGAAGAAAAGATGAAACATAAAGCTTCTATTCTTATGAAACAAGAAGATGGTTGGGAACCCATCATTAATATGAAAGTAAATGATTTTGATTTCAAAGCTTTATGTGATCTTGATAGTAGTGTTTCTATTATGCCTAGAAATATTTATGATATGCTTAACTTGCCACCATTGGTAGATTGTTATTTGAATGTCCCACTTGATGATAATGCTAAAACGAAACTCATGGGGTGTATTAATGATGTTCTTATTATGGTTAACAATGCCTATGTCCCCATTGATTTCTATGTTTTGGATGTTGAATGCAATGCTTCTTGTCCTATTACTTTGGGAAGACCTTTTCTTAGAACTGATGGTGCCATTATTGATATGAAAGAAGGCACCATTAAATATCAACTCCCACTCAAGAAAGGTATAGAACACTTCCCTAAGAAGAGAGAGAAGATTCCTTTTGCCTCTCCTATGAAAACAAAATTTTCTCTTAATGCTTCTTCATTTGAGAACACTTGACTCTTTTTCTTGCTTCTTATGCCTAACTTAAAGGCGTTAAAGAAAAGTACTTATTGGGAGATAACCCAAAAGTTTTAGATGAGTCTTGGAAGTTATTACTTCTGTAATAACCGCTCCTTATCATTTTTTTATTTTGCTTTTTGTGCCAAGAGTAACCTCTAATGAGAGAGAAGTAATGATTGGAAAGTTGCTGTCCCGAAACAGATTTCTGTGCTCAGCGTAAAAAATCAATTAAAATCTCTGTGCGTCCTTTTTAAGCGTGAATTTTTGTGCTTCTCAACCAGGTTGTTATCTAACTTTCGTTAGTTCAACACTTTTCGATTTGAGCAGCAGAAGGTCTTCGAAAAAATTCGTCTTTACCTGCTGGTCTGTTTTGATAGATTTCTGCCATTATTTACATTTACTTCTTGTTGGTTCCTTTTTGAGTTCTTTTGGGGAATTGAGCTCTTTGAGGGAAGTGATACAGTAGCTTGTGTTTTAATGTAAGTTTTATTGGTGTTGTAACTGAATCTAAAGACCTATTTTTTTGAGTGCACTAATGTTGCTAATAAAGATTGTGTGAAGTTTCGTATGAAGGAAAAATTTCAGGTGTATGGAAGGAATGAGTAATGAGATGAAGGATGGACTAAAGCTCAAGCTTGGGATGCCATGTGTGTCACCCCATGAAATATTCAAGAAGTACAAGCGTCAAAGCTTGGGGATGCCCAAGTCATCCCCTTCTTCATCAATAAAAATTCCAGGTTTCTTCCAAACACTTTATCTTTATTGTTTCATGCACAGTTGTGTTGTTCTTGGAGCGTCTTATTTTTCGTTTTTTGTTTGCTTTGTTTTCTTAGTTTTCTGAATAAATTTGTTGGACCCCCTCTTTCTTACATTGGTTTTCAAATAGTTTGGTTTGGATTGGAAAAGAGTAGGAAAGTTCATGCCTAAGTGGTAAAGAGAGCTTGTTTTTGACTGTGGCCTATGCTTTGTCATGCCATGCTTGATATTGTTTTGGCTTTAGGCTTAGTATTCTTTGCTGTAGCATGACATGTTATAATAACCGCTCCTTATCCTTTTTATTTGATTTTTATGCTAAGAGTAACCTCTAATGAGAGAGAAGTAATGCTTGGAAAAGTTTCTGTCCCGAAACAAATTTTTGTGCTTCACTGTTAAAATTTGTGTAAAATATCTATACGTTGTTTTGAGGCGTGAATTTTTGTGCTTCTGTCCCAGGTTGTTATCTAACTTTTGTTAGTTTAACACTTTTCGATTTGAGCAACATAATGTCTTCTAAAAAATTAGTTTTTACCTGCTGGTATGTTTTAACAGATTTCTACCATTATTTTGCATTTGCTTCTTGTTAGTTCCTTTTGGGGTTCTTTTAGGGGAATTGAGATTTTCAAGGGAAGTGCTACAGTAGCTTGTGTTTTAATGGAAGTTTTATTAGTGTTGGAACTGAACCCAAAGACTTATTATCTTGATTACACTAATGTTGTTAATAAAGATTGTGTGAAGTTCTGTATGAAGGAAAAATTTCAGGTGTATGGAGAGAATGATGTAATGAGATGAAGAATGGACTAAAGCTCAAGCTTGGGGATTCCACGCGTGTGACCCCAAGAAATATCCAAGAAGTACAAGCGTCAAAGCTTGGGGATGCCCAAGGCATCCCCTTCTTCATCAATAAAAATCTCAGGTTCTTCCAAACACTTCATTTTTATTGTTTCATGCACAATTGTGTTGTTCTTGGAGCGTCTTCGTTTTTCGTTTGCTTGGTTTGCTTAATTTTCTTGAATAAATTGGTTGGACCCCCTCTTTCATACATTAGTTTTCAAATAGTTTGGTTTGGTTTGGAAAAGAGTAGGAAAAGTTCATGCTTAAGTGGTAAAAAGGAGCTTGTTTTTTATTGTGGCCTATGCTTTGTCATGTCATGCTTGATATTATTTTGGCTTTATGCTTAGTGATTTTTTCTGTAGCATGACTTGTTATATACAATTGAGATTGCTTAATGTGCCTTGGAAAAATCATGTGTTGTTTTAGCATATTAAAGCATAGTATTGTGGTATTCTCCTTTGATGCTTTATTTGGGTTGACTAGGCGCATGCTCACACCATGTTATGACTATCCCAAGTGACCATAGCCTTTATGATCCTTTAGTTTTCTACTTGTAATATCACTTTATGCTTTAATTAATGATGTTTTGTCCCTTTGCATGATTATGGCCATTATTTCTCTCTTAGTTGGTCGCTCCCAGTCTTTTGCTAGCCTCCATAACCAAGTATGAGTTCCACTCATGCATACAACTCCTAAAACCAAGTTATTCCAAAGAGTCCACCATACCTACCTATTAGCATTTGTTATTCCAAGTATATTCATGTTTTTATCTACCTTCCGAATTAAACTTGTTATGAGAAAACTAGTGATTAAAGCTCTCATGAACTTGATGGCACACTTTACTTTTCTTGCCCTTAATAAACTTGAACCATCATGTCGTCTATGTTGTATATGATTGCACTTATATGTTGGGGATTAGCAGAACCATGCTGTCATGGGGAACACTTTCAATATTGCACTTGTACATTGTACCCAGTTGATATCATGCTCTTTTGTCTATAGATGTCGTTGGTGTGAAATGAAAGGGGAGCTTGTAAGTCCATGGAGTTATGTATGTGTGTTAGAGAAACGCTTGGGCCGCCGGTCTAATCCATGCCTAATCATGGTGGAAACTTGCAGCGTAACCATAATGAGCTGTCAATGAAGCATTCTTCTTATAAAAAAAGAGATAGATATTGAGAAAAGGAGAAAAATAAAAAAAGAGATATGAGAAAAGAGGAAATAGATAAAAAGCACCATTTTCCCATGGTAAATAAGAAGATTTCTAAGATGCTCATTGTCTACTTGCCTTGTCATTTTGATATGGGGATTCTTCTGTATCATCGGGCAAGGGGTACCCCGTTGGCGGTTCTCTATGATACACATGTACTTACTATGACAAGAACTTACCGGTAACTAAACTTGAGTAGCATGAGGAGCGTCCCTCGTATTTAAGGGACATGAGATTTCCAACTTATACTTTGTCAAGCATATACTCCATAGTTTGTTCACTTTAACCTTAATTACTTCAAGATGCTTATGATAGGGGCAATGAGAGCTGAAAGATAATAAGTACCATAATTTTTGGAAGCTCTTTATGAAACTTGAATCCCTGCTTCCTTCTATGAAGGCCTTTCTTTTACTTTTATGTTCATTCTCCACCTTCTATCTTTATGCACCTATTTTGAGAGCATAGTGGCCATTCTTAGTTCTATGTGCATTGTCCCATGACTTGTTGATTGATGCATAATTTTGATATTGCTTGTTCTTAAACTATTTGTATCTAGTCACCCTTATAAACTTTGAAGGTGTCCTATGCATTTATGTTTGCTACTCTATGAGGGACAAGCTGAATGTCATTATGCTATGTTTTCTTTATGTGAAACAAACAAACGTCTTGCAAAGTATTGTTATTCATGAATCTTTTGTTTGTGCCTTTTCATGTTGCAACATAGTTGCTATGGCTTATTGCTAGAACTTTATGTTTCATGCTATGTTGAAGTACTATGATCCCAGCTATCCATGTTTTACAAATACTTTGATCAAGTTTATGATGGTGCATGTCACCTCAAAAATTATTCTTTCTTTTTATCACTTACCTACTCGAGGGCGAGCAGGAGTTAAGCTTGGGGATGCTAATACATTGCAAACGTATCTATAATTTTTGATGTTCCATGCTTGGTTTTTATCTACTTTCTTATGTTTTGTCCACACTTTGGAGTACTTTTTATACACTTTCTTGGACTAACCTATTAACAAGATGCCATAGTGCCAGCTGCCCGTTTTCTACTATTTTTGGTTCCAAGAAAGTCAGAAAATGAATATTCTCAGAATTGGACGGGACAAAAGCCAAAGTCAGTATTTCACCGAGGGGGACACAGATCTAGAATACGAGACGGAGAGGGGCCAGAGGGCCGCCACACCACCTAGCCACGTGGCCAGGCCTGGCCCGCGCCAGGGGGTGGTGTGGCCGCCTAGGGCATCCCCTCGGCCTCCCCTTTCGCCTATAAGATGCCTCCGATATAGAAACCCTAAGTACCCGATCAAAAATTCCACGAAAGAGTCTGTAGCCGCTGTCATCTCCATCCCTAGATCGGGAGGGATCTGAAGCTCTTCCCGGCACCCTGCCGGAGGGGAGAATTCACCCTGGAGGCCTTCTTCATCACTATGCAAGCCTCCGGTGTGATGCGTGAGTAGTACATCCTTGGACTACGGGTCCATGTAGTATCTAGATGGTTGGTTCTTCTCCTTTGTGCTACCATGTCTAGATCTTGTGAGCTTCGTTCATGATCAAGATCATCTATTTGTAATCATACATGTTGTGTTTGTGGGGATCCGATGGATATTGAGATGCTATTTCAGATTGATTATTGATTCTATCATGTCTTTGTTATTTGTGATCTTTCATGCTCTCTGTTATTAGTAGATATCTTGGCCGAGTAGATGCTAGCAACTCCAAGAGGGAGTATTTATGCTCGATAGTGGGTTCATGCCTCTAGTAATCTGGGGAAGTGACAGAAATCTCTAAGGTACTAGATGTGTTGTTGCTACTAGGGAGAAAACAACAATCCTTTGTTCATAGAACAATCGTATTGTTTACTTTACACGCAATGTGTAATGCAATTATCTGTTGCTTGCAACTTAATACTAGACGGGGGTCAGATTGATAACCTGAAGGTGGATTATTAGTCATAGATGAAGTTGGATTACAGTCTATGTATAATGTTGTAATTCCCAATCAAATCTCATAGGAGTCAAGATGATTAGTATATGCATGTATGCTTTCTCGATGTTTGTCAATTGCTCCGCTGTAATTTGTTCACCCAACATGTCATCTATCTTAAGGAGAACCACCACTAGTGAACTATGGACCCCGGTCCTTTCTTTTACCATCAATCTACAACTGTTTACTGCTTTCTGTTTACTTTCTGCAAGCTTGTACTTTCGTCCACACAATACATTTAATCCTTTGTTTTCAGAAAAACCGGTGAGATTGACAACCTCACTGTAAGTTGGGGGCAAAGTTCTATGGTTGTGTTGTGCAGGATTCCAAGTTGGCAACAACACCTTGGAGGTGTTTCCTTGCTCCTACTGGTTCGATAACCTTGGTTTCATAACTGAGGGAAACGTGTTGCTGTGCTCATCATACCTTCCTCTTGGGGTTCCCCAACGAGCTCGAGATATCTTGGGCCATCAAGCTTCAATTGCCTTCACGGGATCCTTTTGTTATTCATTTCCCCGGGAAGAAGAAAGCCAAGCACGATGAAAAGGAGGCCATCACTTTGAAGGCCAACTACTTTGGAGTGGGTGTTCCACTCATTTGGCCTAAGTGAGCAACATTGAGGTCAAGCTATTAACCATAAAAGAGCGCTTCATGGGAGGCAACCCATGTGACATAAAGGTTTGAGTAAAGTTTTTAAGTTTTAGTTTAATTTATGTTTAATAAAGAGTGCTAGAAAACTCCAATTAAGGAGAAGAAGTTCGGTAGTACTAAAAATCCTGCTTTATTCATGCTGTTGTTGGTCGACAATATTTACTGTCAATTTTCTGTCAAAAACAAGGTATATCACTAAGTTACAGGATACGAAATAATTTCCGAAGAAACATAATTTTTTTTGATGCATATAGAGAGTTCAACGACCAACTATACGGCGGGAATAAAAATTCCGGCTGTATAGTTCCGGTTGTATAGATATCTTTGCCATCGATTTTTTTATTTCATATGTACTGACAATTTAATGACCCACGGCAGGAATAAAAATTCCGTCTGTATTGCTCTGGTCGTATAGATATCGGTACTTCCGTACAAATTCTTTTCCAATGTACTGACAGTTTAACGACCAACTATACGATGGGAATAAAAACTCCGACCGTATAGTTGCGGTCGTATGGATATCAATGCCTTTGTATATATTTTTTTCTCAGGTACAGACGGTTTGACGACCAACTATGCTGCGGGAACATATTGTTCCGGTTGTATAGTTCCGGCTGTATAGCTGCGCCGCCAGGTGGAAACCCTAAATTTTTGACAGAAGGCCAACTATACAGCGGGAACGCATTGTTCCGGCCGTATAGTTCTACCCGTATAGTTGCGTCCGACCACAAAATCGCACGGGAAGGTACCTCCAACTCCAAAACTTCAATCCTTTTTCTCTCTTCTACCTCCAAACCTTCTCAAAACCTCAAGAGATCTTTATCTCTACTCAATTTCGTTCGATTCCCTCGCACACAAGTGATCTATGGTATGTTTCTCCTCTGATCCTCCAATTACTTTTTGTAAATTCATCTTTGATCTATTGTCATTATCAATCTAGGGTGAGACCTACTATGAACAAATTGCCATGATTCTCTTGCCTAGATTATTATTTTGAGGAGATTCTTTAGTGTGCTATGGTGAGGAACATGTTATACGGATAAAAAAGTTTTATTTTTTTCTTTCTTCAATGTTTTAGATGATGAACACAAGTAGCCAAACTCGTGATCGTGCCACCGCTAGGGCTTCTCGGTTTGTCGCTCAATAACACATGGGGATACGGTTCAGGAATGAGCTCCAACGTGATCGCTTCGACAGGATCAAGAACCACGAAGTGAAGGCCACCAAGTGGGCTTGCCTGATTGTATTGAACTAACTCGGTATTTCTAATGACTTCAATTTACTTTACAATAGAGCTGGTCTACAAAACTTTGTGTACAATTATGTGCCTACTTATCGCCGCTTAACTATTGAATTCCGAAGTTCGTTGCAAAGCACTGTTAAACATTGGCAAGAAGAGGACAAGATTTCTTTCTGACTTATGAACAACAACTACACTTTAACATTAGATGAATGGTGCGCATGTTTTAATTTGCCAAACAATAATGTTAATGCCTTACGTGCATCCTTTACTGGCTTAGACCCTTCCCCTGAACAATATTATAATGGAATGAGTTTCACTACTAGAGTAAGCAAGGGGAAGAATATTCAACATCCTGCAATTCGCTATTTGTTCTATGTTATTGCTCACACCTTGCGGGCAAATAATGAGTTCACGAGATTCAATGAGGAGGACATCTTAGTCCTTACAAAGGCTGCTTACATCAACTGCGGCTTGTCACTCAACTTGGGCGCCATCCTTGTGCGCTATTTGGAGCACCAATCCTCCCAAAGCCAAGGACCAATCACAGGTGGAGGTGTCATCACCGTGCTTGCCACTGCCCTAGGCATCGACCTAGGTGAGTTGCAACCTATGCTAGGTGAGCGATGTGTTGGTTTCTCTACTCTAAAAGCTTGTGGAATGCTCACTAGGAGAGGTGGTGTTTATTACCTGCATATTGCTGGAGCTGGGTGTCTCTACCCCGCTCCTATGCCTAATGGTCTTTTCTCTATCGAGGAAGGACGTTTGCTATATGACTTTCATATTGAGCAACACCAACCCGAGGAGGAGATTCTGGAGGAGGATGAGGACCAAGAAGAGGAGCAAGAAGTTCCTTATCAAGAGGAGCAGCCACAAACCCGGTTCGCCACATACCAAGATTTCCAAGAACTTGTAGGGCTATGGAGAGGATGCATAGCCTCTCTTTGAACCTCCAAGGAACAACTAGTAACCTCTCAACTCAATTTGCGGACTGGATTAATGACTTTTTCTCGCCACCACAATGATTTGAAGGTCTTGTAAAAGCCTAAGCTTGGGGAAGTTTCCTCGTGTATTTTTATTTGGCGTCCATTTGCTTTCATTTATTTCAAGGTTGTGTTTTTAATTCAAGTTTATAAGCACTCATGTTGGTTTCCCAAATACCTTATTTTTCGTTCTTTCTATTTGCTTTCGAGATTTTCTAGATAAGCTTTGCCGTCAATTTTCTATTCTTTAAATTTCCTCTCTTAAAAACCACAAAAAGATTTCTCCATTTTTCCTTATTTTCCCTCATTCTTTTCTTTCCACCTCGAGGTTCTCATGTATTTGCAGGAGAGTGATCAAGTTCGAGTTTCCAAGAAGCAAATAAAAAAGGAATAGAGAAGTGGAACCAAACATGAGAGGTATGCCTTATGACTCCCCACTTTTGAAGTTTGAGAAACCCATGCTAGTTAGTAGTAAATGTTGACATATTATATTGGTGGAGCGAGTCTTTGTAATGTAATAAGATTTTCGTTTGCATGGGTATTTAGTTGGGTACATATTGTTCTAGCTCTCGTATTTAACCAAGTCTTGCCTAAAAATTGCTAAACAATTGTAATAATAAAAAATCTCACAATTCAAGGCTTGGGTGTTGTAGTTCTTAGTCTTGAAAGCTTATTTCTAGAGACACTCAACTCCACTAAAAATGTTGATTGACTTGATAGCTCTCTTTAAAAAGATTTGTTCGATTGAATTAATGTTTAGCAGTTTTTGTGAGCATGCCAAAGTTTGACTTGTTAATCATAAGAATGATATAGCTCTATGCGTGTCAAACTTCATGGGATACCAACAACTCCGCTGGCCTACAAACGATCTTCATGGAGGAAACTCCTAGATTTCAGCTATGAGTTGATTAAACACATGTAGGAGCAATGCTATAGTGGGTAAGATTCTTGGCACTCCCGGGTAGCTGTAATCATGATGGAATCACTCCTCTGGCTGTTATGAGTAATCATTATGCAAAAGGAATAAAAACCTTAGTGATGCCACAAGTGTCCATCATAGCCTGATAAACTAATAAAAATCTTGGGCATGCTCTCAATTACTCAAGAACTGGAAATCTTGAAGGACAATGAATAGAAAAGTAGTTCTTGAAAAGTCTTGATTTATTGATGTGGGAGAATTGAGATACTCTAGTGTATATGCTTTTCATGACAACTCTCACACTCTCAATTTACATGATTATACTTTATTGATCAAAGGCAAGCCTATGAATTGATTACATGACACGGAATAAAGTTTACTCATTTGAATCATCCATGTTAATAATAATTTTGCTACACTATAAGGATGCATAAAACCCGTATGATATGCTTGCCATTACTCTATCTATGCTGAAGTTTTTCAGATTTATGAAGTGGAGGAAACATGAGACTACCAATCATGAGTAAGATCACCATCTCGTTATTTCAGTTTAAATGTTGAGTTCCTTTTTTATTTTGGTTTTTTTGCTTGGTACGATCAAGTTTAAGCTTGGGGAGGTTGATGGCTCTAAAATATAGCCATCTACGTCCACAATTAAATTGGATATTATTCATATTTTGATGAAATATCTCTCTAAACCCTGCCACTAATGCCTATATTCAAAGGGGTATGCAATCCTTTCTTTCTATTTTTTCCCGCGTAGATAATGTCATTCGAAGATGGGAATCACTATATTAAAGTCAAAGATATGAGATTTCCAACAACCAGAAGAAACCAGGAGCCATGAAGCGGAGGGAGACGCTTTAACGACCAACTATACGACTGGAATAAAATTCCGGCCGTATAGTTCCAGTCGTATAGTTGGTGCCGCCACCGCTAGGTCAAACAGAACAACTTTCGTGAAGGTACCCCTATAAAAAGAAGCCTCGAGCGACGAGAAAAGAAGCCTTCCTTGCCCTGAAGTCTCTGCCCCAGATCATCAGCCGCCTCTAGATCTCATAACCCTTCTCCACCACCATAGTCATATTCCATCTCTTCTTCGATTGGCGACATTGTAAGACTATTTGCTATTAATCCCATGATTTCCATTGCAATGTTCATGATTGTTGATCTCATCTCTATGTGTGAGTAATTCTCCTTGTGCTAAGGGATTCGTCCTAGCCATGTAGCGTTCGTGCATGTTATTTGTCAACACCCGGATTTTTAATCCCAGATGCCTGTTATGCCATACATCGCAATCCCAGGATTACCATTTTTGCGAGACATAACAGATTGGATATCACAGTACATCATCCATTACAAACCATACTAAGGTCCTACATGAATAAAGGATCTCATGATCATGTCTTAATACAACAAGCAGCGGAATAAATAATAAGCGTAGCGGTGGGGTCCATCTTCAGAGTCACAGGCAATGCTGACGATGGAAGATAGTCCTAGTTATCATAGCCATCCTGCTGTCCTTCCTCTTGGTAGTCTCCTTCATAGTCTGGCCATAGGAATAGCCAAGGACAAAAGCCATGACTATTCTTTAAGTACTCGCAAACTATCATTAACAAGTAAGATAGTTCTAGTAGGAAAAGCTAACTTTAAGTTTATTTGTAAAGCTAAGTTTGAAACCTAAGCTGAGTTTAGAAACAAAGAAAGATAAAATAAAGTTTCAAAACGCCTAAGTGGGAACTTAATTGTCATAGTCACAACTCTGTTGTGGTCCAGTCATGTCACAATTCATTTCATAAGTTGTTTTGAAAACATCTGACAACGGAACAGTATGGCCACTCCAACTATCCATAACCGCGGATGCGGCTATTTGAATAGTTTGACACTCTACAGAGGTGGTGCACTTTCACCACAAGATTCGATACATCTGTCAGGGATAACCCTGAATCATCATACTTAGTATGCAGATAATCAAACATAACCTTTCCTTTACACACCCTAGGATAAGCACCTCTCCTATGAGTATGGCCTATCAGCCGTGACCATCTGTCATCCTAGGCACTGCATAGGTGGACAACATTGAGAGGTAGCCTCAGCTCAAACCTCTCCCGCGAGGGAACTAATACTAATGCATATAAACTTCCGGCTAAGCCTTACCCAATTTTGGTATTGTGGTTGTACGATAAAATTGGAATGGTATCGCATCCAAACCCAACCATCAGTTTTGTAAAAGGGCTCAGGCTCACGCCTCAACATTTTCATCATCATAAACCATTTGTGTTTCTCAACACATGTCAAAACATCTCAATAGAATGACTCATCATTCCAAGGTTTTCACAAGTAATTTCACCAAGTACCCCCATCTAAAGTCAATCAAGTTTTAGTTTAGCTCTAAACTACTAAGTTAAGAGTGTTCACTAATGTGAAATGCTAATATCAATCTCATGCCATAGAATGACATCTAAGTCTAACTAGATAGGTCAAGTTTTATACTTTTTATGCTACCTTTAAACAAGTAAAGGACTTTGGTAAAGTAAAGAAGGAAAAGCTTGGAAATAAACTTGGAGTAAGTATAAGTCAAAAATGGTATAACCAAAGCATACCTAATGCCTTTGCTTAGGTTCTCTAGCTTGCAAAGGTTAGCTTGCATTGTTAAAGATGGCTTGCTAGTATAATACTTGCAAGTGTTAGCTTGCCTTGGGTAGTGTAGTGGTTGAAGTATTCTTCCTCCTCCTCTTGCTAGAACTCCTCCTCCTCGAAAGCTTGGTCGGTACTATCGTCTATAAATACATACGGGATACACAATCACCAAACAATGCTTCACTAGTCTACTTAGCACACTAAGGCACACAGTTGATGATCTATTATCATCACAAGCATCACAAGGTTTAATTAACTAGCTACTCATTGAAAATAACTAAGATTTACTATTCTCCAATTAAAATATGGTATCATGTGGACACGTGTCATCACCACATATTCTAATATATGGGAATGTGATTTAAAGGTTGGATCATATTTTAATGAGTTTAAGTTTAATACTTAATGATTTAAAGTGACTAGAAATGCCCATATAGCATTATTTTGGAACTAGTCCAAAGTCACTGCATGTAAACCTTAATATTATTATATATTCAGATAGGTATGGTGAAATGTGATTTTTGAGAGTTGGAAACAACTCAAAAGCTATTTTGGTTGATTTTAGAAAAATGTTTGAATGTGCAAAAGCTTTTGTCTTGTTATTTTTACTAGGCGAGATCTATAACTCTAAATGGTTTAAATCCAATGGGCTCCGATAGAGATTTAAAGTAGCTTTCCAACAAAATTGGAATAACTCAATTTGGATTTGTAGAACTCTCTGAATTGATTTTTAAACTAAAGGACAAAACTAAGTTTTAATTAAAATAGAAAAACATATATTTGAATTACTGGGTCAGCGCGGGAAACTAAATGGGCCGACCCGTGTACACTCTGCAGCGCTGAGGGCTGCTGACAGGGGGTCCCGCCTATCGGTGACTCTTTAAACGTGAAGCGATACAGGGCGCTAAGGACCACACGATTAGAACTAGATCTAACGGTCCACGGTCGTCGTCAACGACGGACTCGTCGCCGGCGAGACTGAACCCTAGCGCGGTCGGTGGGGGTCTACTGGGGACATAACAGGGCTCCAGCTAGTGCGGCAAGGCGGGCAAATGAACTGGACGACGATGGCGGACTCAGGCGAGGTCACAATAGGGGCTGAGGTGGACAAAATCGACGGGGACTTCTCCTCCTCTGTTGCGGCTGCCTCCGGTGGAATTCCGGCGATGGGTTGCTCGACCGGCCCCGGCGAGAGAGGGGAAACGATCAGTGGAGAGAGGGGAGTCGAATGGTGTGGCGATTGAGGCTGGGGGTGGCCTCCTTATATAGGCGCGACGAGGGGACCGACGGGTGTGGGCGGAGCTCGTCGGTGACGGTGATACAGGGGGCTACCGGCGTGGGCGAGGTAGGCGGACGGTGGGCGGTCTACTGGCGATCCTCTACGGCATAATGGCGTGGCTAGGGGCGGTGGCAATTGGTCGGGAGCTTCCTGCGTTCTAGGAGACAGAGGCGATGCTCGACGATGCTCCTAGCGATTGTGGGTCGCGTGGCGGTGCACGGCCTTGTCTAGCATGGTGAGGGGGTCAAGGCGGAGCGGCGTGCGCAGTTTGGTGTCGAGGCGCGGTCTGTGGCGTGCTGGCGGCGAGGGCGCTCTGGCACGTTCTGGCACGGCGTAGAGAGGAAAGGGCGGCGCTTCTCTGGGGTGGTCCAGGGGCTGGCAGTGATCGAGGGGTGGACAGGGAGTCATGGTAGGGTTGGGCGGAGCTAGTGGGCAAGCTGGTTTGGCGCAACGCTATCTGTTGCGAGCTGCGCATGCACGGTGGGCGGCGACCATAAACGGGCGGCACGCCATTGCTGCTCCAGGCTTAGGGGTAGCTCCTTGATGACTTGGTTGGAACTAGGGGAGACAGGGAAGAGCAGAGAGGGTCGAATGGGGGACAAGAAACCAATTGGCAACAGTATTAGTTAGGCCAGAATTTTTGTGCCTGCCAATTGTTCGACAAAATGGCTGCATGAAACTTTTATTTGAATTTTGAGATGATTTTTGGTGGAGTGGTTTATCTTATGCTTAAGCATCTAGGTTGGCTTGGGATTTTGAAATGGAGTTCATTTGAGTGGTTTTTGAAAAAGTGGTATCTAGACATATGAGATAGATTCAATTTTCAAATGTCATTTAAATTTAGATTTTGTATCTGTTGGGAATTGAGTGCTAGCAACAGCCAAAGTTGGCTAGGTGATTAAAATGGCAAAAGTGACCATTTCCTTATTTAATTCCTTTTGATTTCTTTTTCTTTAGGATTTGCTTGGGGATGATCTAGATGATGTGTAATTCACCTTAGAGTCATTTTACAACTAATGGATCACTCAATGACGACAATTCAAACAACTCCTAATTTAAATGCACACACATATGAATGCTTAAAGATTTTTAAATGGAAATTTTTTTGTTAACTCTCAATTTGATGATTTGGATCTTAATACTCTTGGATTAAAGTTTTTGGATGTTACAAACCTTCCCCCCTTAAACAAAATCTCGTCTCGAGATTTAAGAAAGAGCACTAGGAACTAAAGAGATCTAGCAAACTCAGTCCTAACGTAATCTTCTCGCTCCCAAGTAGCTTCTTCTTCGGTATGGTTGCTCCATTGAATCTTGAGAAATTTGATACTCCTAGTCCTGGTGGTTCTGTAGGCTTCCTCTAGGATACAGATGGGCACTTCATGATATGTCAGATCCTTGTTGATATCAATAGCTCGGTGATCGATGTTTTTGAACACTTCGGTCTTCTCCGGCACTTCTAGGCATTTGCGAAGTAACAAGATATGGAACACATTGTGGATGGCTGACATCTCTTCTAGAAGTTCCAGTTGATACGATAATTCTCCTCGGTGATTCAGAATCTTGAAGGACCCGATATATCTGGGGGCTAACTTTCCTTTCAGAATAAAACGGTGTGTTCCCTTCAATGGAGAAACCTTGAGATACACGAAATCTCCCACATTGAAAGTCAGGTATCTCCTTCTCTTGTTAGCATAACTCTTCTGTCTGGATTGGGTGGTCTTGAGGTGCTCACGGACTTTGTGAACCTTCTCTTTGGCTTCTCGGAGAATGTCGGGTCCAAAGATATGACTCTCTCCTACTTGCGACCAATTCAAAGGGGTACGCCACTTTCTTCCATATAGGAACTCAAATGGTGCCATTTGCAAACTAGCTTGATAACTGTTGTTATATGAAAATTCTACGAAAGGCAGGAAATCTTCCCATTTTGATCCATACTCTAACACACAAGCTCTCAACATATCTTCGAGGATCTGGTTGACTCTTTCAGTCTGTCCATCGGTTTGTTGGTGATAAGTTGTGCTGAAATTCAACTTGGTTCCTAATCCTTCTTGGACTTTCTGCCAAAATCTCGAGGTAAATTGGGTTCCTCGATCTGATACTATAGTCTTGGGGGTTCCATGCAAACTAACAATTCTAGCAATGTATAACTCTGCTAGCTTTGAACTCTGGTAGGTTGTCTTGACAGGTATAAAATGAGCTACCTTGGACAGTCTATCAACGATGACCCAGATTGAGTCATTTCCCCTACTAGAAGTAGGCAAACCGATGATAAAGTCCATTCCGACGGAATCCCATTTCCATTCCGGAATCTGCAATGGTTGAAACAGTCTTGCGGGTCTTTGATGTTCTGCTTTGACTCTCTGACATATATCACACTTGGCGATGTAGCTTCTGATTTCTCTCTTCATCTTGTGCCACCAAAATTGCTCTTTCAAATCTTGATACATCTTTTTCCTTCGGGGTGGATAGAATAAAGAGTATCATGAGCTTCTTGCATGATAACCTACTTCAATTCCAAATCTGCTGGCACATAGATACGTCCTTTGTACCACAGAACTCCTTCTTCGTCTTCGGTGAATCCAGTTACCTTTCTTGTAGCAATACGACATTTGATTCTGTCGATACTTTCATTTCCCTTCTGGGCTTCCTTGATTTTGCTAATCAAAGTGGGTTGAAGTTCAATGCTACCTAAAAATCCTTTGCTAAGTAGCTCAGTTCTAAACTGCTCCAACTCCTCATACAAACTTGGTTGCTTCTCCTTGATCATGGTGTTTAGCCTACATGATAATCTGCTAAGAGCATCCGCTACCACATTGGCTTTGCCGGGGTGATAGTGAATGTCAAGGTCATAATCCTTGATTAACTCTATCCACTTCTTTGCCTCATATTCAGCTCCTTCTGAGTGAAAATATACTTCAAGCTTTTGTGATCAGAGTAAATCTCACAGCGATTACCCATAAGATAATGACACCATGTCTTCAATGCCAAAACTACGGCTGCTAACTCAAGATCATGGGTGGGGTAATTCTGCTCATGCTGCTTCAGTTGTCGAGACAGATACACGATGACTTTGCCTTCTTGCATCAACACACATCCGAGACCAATCTTGGATGCATCACAATACACATCAAACAGCTTCTTGATATCTGGCATGATCAATATTGGGGCTAAAATCAATCTCTTCTTCAACTCTTGGAAACTTGCTTCACATTTGTCGGTCCATTCAAACTTCTTGTCCTTCTTCAAAAATTGGGTCATGGGCTTGGCGATACTTGAGAATCCTTCTACGAACTTGCGGTAGTATCCCGCTAATAGGAGAAATGCACGGACTTGGGTTTGAGTGGTTGGGGCTTCCCATGCTTCGACATCTCTGATCTTGGTGGGATCAACAGCTATTCCTCCGCTAGACACTATATGTCCTAGGAATCCTACCTCTTTCAGCCAAAACTCACATTTGTTGAACTTGGCATACAACCGATGCTCTCTGAGGGTTTCAAGGATGCTTCTTAGATGTTGCTCATGCTCTTCTTCTGACTTGGAGTAGATAAGGATATCGTCGATAAACACAACGACAAACTTGTCTAGAAAATTCATAAAGATCTTATTCATGAGATTCATGAAATAAGCAGGGGCATTGGTTAATCCAAAATACATGACCGTATACTTGTATAAACCATAACGAGTAGTAAAGGCGGTCTTCGGAATATCCGTTGAACGAATCTTAAGTTGGTGATAACCAGTCCTAAGATCGATCTTAGAGAACACATTTGCTCTAGTCAACTGATCAAATAGATCCTCCATCTTTGGCAAAGGGTACTTGTTCTTGATTGTGACGTCATTCAACTTCCTGTAATCTGTGCACAACCGGTTGCCTCCATCTTTCTTGTCGACGAATAACACTGGCGATCTCCATGGCGATGCGCTTGGTTGAATCAAGCTTGTTGCCAACATAGCATCCATCTGCTTCTTCAATTCCACTAACTCTGAGGGGTTCATGCTATAGGGTCTCTAGGCTATGGGTCCGGTTCCGGGGATTAGTTCAATAATGAACTCAATATCCCTATCCGGGGCATACCTGGCAATTCATCTGGGAATACGTCGGGGTATTCACAGACTACTCTGACTTGGTCTAAGGTGGGTAGGGCTAGACTCTTGTTGCACTTGAACATACGGGGCAAGGTTTCTGTCATGGTGGTGTCACGGCAGATTCCATGGATAGGCTAAAGGTGGGGACTAATACACGCTAGGGGAATCCAGGGAGGGATAGTGAAGTGATTCTCCACACAGAAGTTTGTATTGATTTCCTTCCAAGGTTACAAGTGCTCCTAGAGCTCTATTGGCGAGAGGAGGAAGAAGGAGCTCTCTTACTCTCACCCACAGATCACACCTGAAACCCTAGCCCAAAACAGAATAGCAGAGAGACTAACCCCTCCTACAGAAGCCCTAGCCCCCTTTTATAGAGGAGGCTCGGTTCCTGCCTAGGGCATACGTGGAGGCATATTCCTAAGAACATGCCTCCTCCCAAAGTGGCAAGCCGACCGGGGTGCTTTTTCCCCTGCGTCACACATGCTTTAGCTACGCGAGCCTCTGCGGCGCCCGCGTCAGCCGACATGGGCATCCTCACCCTTGTCGGCCACGCCTCGATGGTCCTGTCCTTGCTTGCTTCGCTCAGGTAGTGCGTACCGGGGCTCCTTTTTGACCAGCAAGATTCCTTCCTTCTCCTAGAAGCCAATCATGACCCGGATCACAACTGACTCGGGCACCCCTATTCCTGCGTACATGTAAACATACACTTCCGACTTACTGCGTAAGTCGGTTGAGACAATGTTAGGCGATCACCCCCAGTCCGGGTTACTTCGTGATCCGGCCTGCCTTGAGGTGACCCGACCAGCATCCGCTTTGGCCTTGCCGAACCTCGTCTAACTCGGCCTTTATACCCCGGCGTGACCCTACCCGAGGGTATCCCCCCAACATTAGTCCCCGAAGCTGGTGCGGTCTTAGCTGCCTTGGCCGCTGAGGCCACATCAGGTTCAATCTTTACCTCGGATTGTATGGATTTACGTTCCCTTCGCACATTTCATGTTTTCACTTGCCGGCCGGGTTACCACAGTTCCATCCGGGTCTTGCTTCCTTCTCTCATACGCCTAACCCATGTGAGGGGTAATCATTATGTCGTCTTACTGTAAGGGCCTGCATAGTAACCGCCGCAGTAATTGTCAGTTATCACTGTGTGCGGGTCACGTCATGCCTGCTTCCTCGTTCACCGCATCAGCGCGTCGCGTCACAGGATTCTCTCTGCCCTGTGGTCCTCCGTGTGGCTCCCCACTGATTGGTCTGGACGGGTGATACACGGCCACTGTGTGTGGCCGCTCCACAGGACGGTGCGTCCCTTAGGATTTTTCCCCCTCCGCACTTTTCTACCCGTTGCTATTCTTCTACGCCTTCGTCCCGACCGCGCCGCCACCAGCACTGCCAAATAGCAGCGTCGCCGCCGCGCTTCTCCGTCGCATCTCCGCGTCGCCACCACCGTGACGCAAATCTCTCGCTACGGGTCCGCATCAATCTCGGCCTTTGTCCCCCGCCGCCTCTAGTGCCAGCGAGGGCCTCGAGGACCAGATGACGGAAGAAGAACTCATCGTCGCTGAACAAGAGATGGAAGAGGACGCCGCGGTGGCGGATCACGGTGCATGGGCCGGCTCCTGGGTCTGCCAGGACGACCTGGACTGGCTCTACCGGACCAGACGCATCCCCGCCAGCGTCGCCGCTCGCCTTCCTTCTAACGAACTGGCCCCCTCACCCAATCCGGGCGAGTTCATCGTGTTCTTGTCCCATTTGCAATGGGGCTTCGGCTTGCCGGTGAGTGATTTTTTCCGGGACTGGCTCAGTACGTACCAACTCCAGCCGCACCACCTTCCAGCCAACGCCATCACCTCTCTCTCTGCCTTTGCTTCTACGATCAAAGGCTACGCCGGATTATGGCCCATGAAGGAGCTATGGATCCGGTTCTTCGGCCTTCGTCACAATGTCATTCCCAACATCCACGCCGATCCGGAGGACAAGCGGCTCACTCAATTCGGAGCGGCCTCCATTTCGCCCTGGAGGTTTTCTGTTTTTCCCCGAGTCACCGGGTTAGAGTCTTGCAAGGGATGGGCCCGGACCTTCTTCTATGTCTGGAATATGGGCACTGAAGAGTTGATCCGGCTGCTTCCCTATACTCCGGGTCCACCTAACCCGGATCTGTGGGATGTGATCCCCAAGAAGCCCACGGCCTTGGCTAACCAAGTGAACAAAAGGTTCGCGGAGCTGAAGGAGCTCGGGCTACACAACGAGGATGCCATGATCACTTTTGTGTGTAACCGAATCTCACCCCTCCAGAAGCGCACCCACAAGGTGTGCCACATGAGCTTCGGCCGCGATCCTAACCGGACCTCATCCTTCGAGCTGAGCAACACGGAGATTTATCGCCGGGTTAAGGCTCTCTTCACCACTCACAAGGACTTCTCCACTGAGTGGACTTGGGGGATTGAGCATTTCTGCCGTGACCGGCTTCCTCCCATGGTAAGTTTCATGTTGCAAACTTAACCCGGACTAATTACATGTCAGTCGTTGTCGCATTTTTAACTCTTTTGTTCGTTCTTTTCCTCAGCAATTCCTTCAGCAGACCCTTGAGGACGGCACCGATCCGACCCTTAAGTGGGCGCTAGACCAGGAGACTCTGGATGAGGAAGAGCCGGACCAGGAGATGTTCCTCCCCATGACTGACGCCACAAAACGACCCACGGGTAAATCCTCTTCTATTAGAGATTGGCCCGATGATGAAGATGACTCGGATATCGACGTGATTGAACCTTTTGAGGCTGTCCCCCTTTCTTTTGCTTTTCCGCCATCAGCTCACCCCGGCGGTCATATCCACGAGGATCCCCCTCTCGCTACGGGCGAACCTGTTACGCTGGCATCGAAGAAGAAACGCGGGGCTTCTTCAAGTTCTTCCTCCGAACCTTCCCAGCCCGTTAAAAGGCGAAAGAAGTCTGGGGACAAGACTGCCTCCAAACCAGCAGGCAAGGCCCCAGCACGAAGGGCTGGGAAACCCAAGGAGGCCGAAACCTCGGATGCGTAAGTCATTCTTTCTTCTGTAACTTGTTCTTCCTTACTTCGTCGTAATTTTTCTTCTGACATTATTTGATTTTGTAGGGCTCCGGTGGAGGTCCCTCAAAGTGGATCTAGCATCTCTTCACCTCTCCGACCTAGCCCTTCTCCCCGTCGTGACGACGGGTCACGCCCGCTGAGCCCTATTCCGGAGGGTTCTGCGGCCGCTCCGGGTTCAGCTCCACCTCGGCAAGAGGAGGGTAACCCTGGAGCGGGGGAGACCGGCCCAGCCGGAGCAATGGCATCCACCGCCTCGATCACACCTCAACCAGCAGCCACTGAGGCTACTTCAGCTCCAGCACCAGTTCCAGTACCAGCAACTAGACCAGCATCCAGACCAGCACCAACTCCAACCTCGGCATCAGCACCAACCCCGGCAGCGAAAGCTTCAGCGCCGGCACCATGCCCAGCAGTGAGAGTACCAGCACCTAGTTCCTCTACATCTTCCGAGTCTTCTCAACCTCGGCAAGGAACTACCCCGGCAATATCTAAGGGGAAAACTGCTGCTACGGCTTCCTCTACCCAGCAGGCCAAGGGCAAGAAGGCTCCAGACACTGCCAAGCCCACTGCCGTCGAGTCTGGGCAGCGCACCCTTGTGTCAATGCTCCCTAAGAAAACACCAGCAGCAAAGGACGTGCCTGCCGAGCCAACCGATGCCCAGCAGTTGGTTCTGCACACCAGTCCCGCCCTTGCCTTGGTGGAGAGGAAAGAAGCGCATGCAAAGGGCTTGGTGACGCGCCATATGCCCACCGGTGAACGGTACCCTCCGAGCCTGATGGAATTTATTATGAATTGGAACAAGGCAGAGATAGTTCAGGATTCTGATCTCCCGGAAAAGTTCGGCCCTGCCGAGTTTTCCACTCAGATGAACACAGCGGCAAAGGCAATTAACCTCGCTGGGCGAATGATGGAGGTACATCACTTCCCCCTTACAAGTTGTAGATAATAACCATTAGTCCCCGAGCCTCCGGGGGGTAACTTGTTACTCGGCCGAATGCTCTTTTAGAAAGCTAACGTAGCTCCATGAGAACTTCGAACACGCACACACCTAGAGCCGGGTTAAGTTCCACTTGGCCTAGATTTTAGTACACTTCGAATATGCACACACCTAGAGCCGGGTTAAGTTCCACTTGGCCCGGATTTTAGTACACTTCGAATATGCACATACCTAGAGCCAGGTTAAGTTCCACTTGGCCCGGATTTCAGTACACTTCGAATATGCACGCACCTAGAGCCGGGTTAAGTTCCACTTGGCCCGGATTTCGGTACACTTCGAATATACATCAAGCTGACTTAAGTTTCTGTATCCCCTTTTAGGTGACTACCAACCGCCGTAGTACTGAGTTCCAACGCTTGCTGGATACCCACAAGAATCTACGCACAAAGCAGGCTGCACTTATTGTGGAATACGAGAAGAGGGGTAGATTTCTTCCTTAACGCTCCTTCGTTGTGCTTCATTTTCCTTTGCCGGACTAACCTGATTGTTTGGTTTCCGCAGCTGGGGTGAAGGCTGAGAACAAGATAATGCAGAAGAACTTGGAGCAGATCAAGGGTACGTCCTTTTTGTCTGTCTATACCGTGCTTTCCATCGGCTTTTCCTCTTTGGCTCGGCAAACATTCATACCTCGGCACTGCCGGGCCAACACACTATTTCAGCATCGCTTGAGGATAGTGTGCCCGTGCCTGATATGATGCTGCATTTTCTCGAACAAGCAGGGCAGCACCAAGCCGAGCTAAAGAAGAAAGATGATGAGCTCGCCCTCCTCCGGACCAAAGACGATGAGATAGCCAAGCTCAAGGCTGAGATGGCTAAGATGAAGGCGCAGCACCAAACCGAGCTAAAAAAGGCTGGCCAGGACTACACCGAAGAACGTGAGCGCCTCAAACTCCAAAATGCTAAGGACCGTGAGCTTCTTCAGGAAGCCGAGGTCAAACTTGAGTCGGCGAATGCTGAGCTTGAGCAGATTCGGAAGAGGCGTGAAGCTTGTACCAAGGAACTGACCTGGATTCACAGCCACATCTCACGTAATTTCTTTTCCCTTATCCGCCTTTTTCCCCGGGTTACTTCATGCTTCTTGTTTTCTCAACTTCGTCCTTTGCCTTGTTCCCAGGCCACTTTCCAGAGGGTACTGCTATTGCAAGTGCTGCTGTTGCCAATTTCCGCCGAGAAAAGGGTACTCTCGTCGCTCCTGATGGTGAGAGCATTCCCTTTGACATGGAGGACCTATTGGTCAGCCTGTCGTCTCGCGTGGAAATTATTAAGAACTACGGCAAAGATCTCCTTGATGTTTCAGTCCGAGTCTTCAACACTTTCTGGCCCGCTGATGACGCTCTGGAGAGAGTTACACATCTCGCTGAAAAGCTTTCAGAAATCGAGACCCAGCTCGACCTCTGGAGAGAGTCCGCTGGACGTGCCGCAGCTGATACCATCCTTCACCACATTCTGACGTGGTATGAGAAGATAGATCTCAGCCTCCTCACATGCCTGCGCACAGGATCCAAATGGACAGACGACCCGGAGTGGGTAGCTCGGTGTCGGGCTTGCGCCCACAGCCTCATCGAATATGCCCCATTCACGAATGGACTGAGGGTCCGAGCTTCCTAGAAGTCGCTGGCGAAGAAGAAGTTGAGAACGTTGAAGATGACTCGGGTGAGGACGAAGAGGACACTGCCTCGGATATCGAAGAGGGCGACGATGATGCCAAACTTCCTCCCGCTGCCCCTTAAGTAAAAACACTTGAAAATTTATGAGATCCCCGGTATGCCGGGTGGAATTGTATTTCTAACACATGTGATATTTTGCTACTAAGTGCGTATGCCGGAGTAACTTGGGCGTAGTCCCCGAGTTCCTTTTTCTTGTTCGTTCAATCTTTTGGCTCGGATTGTGTCTACCTTGATTCAGTTTTACAACTTACGAATCCAAGCTTCAAAATTGTTTTAACAATACTGGGAAACTTTTAGACTTAGCTCAAAAATAAAACTGTATAACAACTTGGAAATGAATACGGGGTTAGTCCGAAACACAAACGTCGGCTCGAATAAATTCTTTTCCTTAGTCGTTTTTCATGTGCTACGCATTTCCAAACTTGTTCTCTTGCTTGCCATGAAGCCAATTCTTGTTGGACAGCAACAAGTCAAAGAGTTGGGTTTTTGGTGCTCGCACACTACTAATCCGAGTTAAGTAGAATAACTTATTCCAGCTGACGCGCAAAAACAACAAACATTATTAAGGCAGTCCCCGAGTTACTGCTCGAGGTGCCAATATTCCATTGATAAACTCATTGCCGACATACATACCGACTCGGATACATACACTCTTTAGTTAAGTGTAGAAAGGACGAAGTAGAGCTATATTCCATGGTCGCTTAGATTCCTCTTCGGACCTGTCCGCCTTGTTCTTTTCCTGTGGCTTTGCATCTATAAGATAGTAAGAATCATTGTGTAATGCTTTGATCACGATGAATGGCCCTTCCCATGGGGGGATACTTTATGCATTCCAGTGGTACGTTGTACCAACCGGAGCACCAGATCGCCTTCCCGAAAGACTCGGGGGCACACTTTCCGGCTATGATAGCGTCGGAGATTTTGCTGATATATGGCGGATCTGGACAGTGCCAGTTTTCTCGCTTCTTCTAGCAGATCAACATCATTTTACCGGGCTTCTTGCACTTTGGCTTCTGTGTATTGGGTGACCCTAGGCGATTCATGCTCTATGTCGGCTATTAATACAGCTTCTGCCCCATATACTAGAAAGAACGGCGTATAGCCTATTGATCGATTCGGAGTTGTTCTTAAGCTCCACAGTACCGCTGGTAGTTCTTCTATCTAGCACCCCGCTGTTCTTTGCAGCGGCTCAATGAGCCGGGGTTTTATCCCGGATAATACTAATCTGTTGGATCTTTCCACTTGTCCGTTCGATGTGGGGTGGGCTACCGAGGCTACGTCCAGCCGGATCCTCTTATCTCGACAGAAACGCGCAAATGCTCCTTCCGCAAAATTCGTGTTGTTATCGGTTATGATACTGTGAGGGTAGCCGTATCTCAAGATGATATCTTTGAGAAACGTTACGGCCGTAGCTCCATCACATTTTCTTATAGGCTTTACCTCAATCCACTTCGTAAACTTATCCACCATTACCAGAATGTGAGTCATATTTCCCCTTGCTGGTTTGAACGGGCCAACCATATCCAAGCACCATACGGCAAATGGCCAAGTGATTGGGATGGTCTTGAGTTCCGACATTGGCATATGTGTCTTGGTAGCGTACCTCTGACAACCATTACATTTTCTCACCAGATCTTCCGCTTGCTCTAAGGCATTTGGCCAGTAGAATCTGTGCCGAAAGGCTTTTGCTACCAAGGCTTGGGATGAGGCATGATGGCCGCACTCCCCCTGATGTATATCTCGGATGATTTCAATCCCTTCTTCTGGGTCAACACACCGCTGGAGGACATTGGTCACACTTCTTTTGTATAGCTCGGAATTGATGATCGTGTAGGCCTTTGCCGTCCTCTGTGTTTGCCTGGAAAGCACCTCCTCAGTGGGTAACGTTCCATCTTTCAGGAATTGAAATATAGGTAGTGCCCAAGCCGGTATTGGTCACACACGGAACACATCCTCGTCTATCTCCATCTGATCCACCGTCATAACTTCAACGGGATCACACTAAACAGTCCCCAGGTCTTGCGAAGCAGTCCCCGGGTTTGCCGAGGCAGTCCCTGAGTTTTGCGCGCCAGTTCCTGTGTCAACGTCCATGGGCACAGCTCCAGATTCGGTGTCCTCCGGGACATAGATTGACTCGGATTCTGGGGATGGCCTGATCGATGGTTTCCTGAGGTGCTCTATCGCTACACCCGGCGGAATTGCTTGTCTAGTTGACCCGAGCTTCGACAGCATGTCGACAGCCTCATTTTCCACCCGGGGTACATGATGAAATTCGCATCCCTCAAAGTAACCAGATATCTTGCTGAAATGCTTCGACAGCATGTCTAGTTGAAATGCACATGAAATCTGTATAGTGCCATGTTTGGATCAAGGGCGTCCCACACTCCGGACACTTGCTGCACCACCAAATCCGAGTCGCCGAAGCATATGATCCGACGTATGCCAATTTCTTTTGCTACCTTGAGCCCATGCACAAGTGCTTCATACTCAGCGACATTGTTTGATGCCGTGAAATGGATCTGCAGCACATATTTCAACTGGTCCTTTTTTGGCGACGTGAGTACCACTCCGGCACCTAGCCTGGTTTTGGTTTTTGATCCGTCAAAGTGCATTCGCCAATAGTTCGGATCAGGAAGTGGTGGTTCGTATTGCACCTCGGCCCAGTCCATGAAAAAGTCCGCCACAGCTTGAGATTTGATTGCTTCTCGTCTGTCATATTGCGGTGCGTAAGGAGCTAGCTCAATTTCCCATTTTGCAATTCTGCCACTCGCATCCTTGTTACTCATGATCTCGGATATGGGGGCCTCACATATGACCCGGATGGGATGCTCCTCAAAGTAGTGCTTCAGTTTCTTGGCGGCCATGTACACGCCATATGCCACTTTTTGATAATGTGGGTAGTTCTGCTTTGAGGCTGACAACACTTCACTCAAATAGTACATCGGCCTTTGCACCGACTTACCTTCCTCATCGCGCTCCACCACTATCACTGCACTTACAACTCAGTTGGTTGCAGCTATATAGAGTAACATTGGCTCCTTTGATAGTGGTGAGGCTAGTACTGGTGCCGTGGCTAACATCTTCTTCAGGTGGGTAAAGGCTTCATCGGCATGTGGTGTCCAAATGAACTTATCCGACTTTTTCATGAGTTGGTAAAGAGGCAATGCCTTTTCTCCCAACCGACATACAAACCGACTTAACAAGGCCAGGAAACCTATGAACTTCTAGACATCGTTAAGACACTTCGGCAGTTCCATTCGTTCGATGGCCCGGATTTTGGTTGGATTAACCTCGATACCTCGGCTGGAAATAAGAAAGCCGAGCAATTTTCCAGCCGGGACACCAAAGGTGCATTTTTCCGGGTTAAGTTTCATCCGGAACCTTCTTAGGTTCGCAAACGTTTGCCTGATATCGTCAAGGAGCGTTTTGCTTTCCTTGTTCTTGATAACCACATCATCCACGTACACCTGTACATTTTGACCTATTTGGTTGTGCAAATATTTTTGCATACATCTCTGGTACGTTGCCCCTGCATTACGTAAACCAAACGGCATGGTGCGATAGCAATAAGCCCCATACGGGGTAATAAACATAGTCTTTATTTGATCATCCGGATTCAGAGGTATCTGGTGGAAACCAGAATATGCATCAATGAATGACAACAGTTCACATCCAGCAGTTGAGTCTATGACCTGATCTATCCTTGGCAGCGGAAATGGATCTTTCGGACACGCCTTGTTCAGGTTCGTGTAATCAATACACATGCGCCAAACCACTGCCACGTTCGAGTCATCCTTCTTCTTCTCCACCAGCACCGGATTAGACAGCCAATCCGGGTAAAGAACCTCCATGAGAAATCCCGCAGCTAGCAACCGAGCTATCTCATCCCCAATGACTTTCCTCCTATCTTCAGCGAAGCGGTGGAGTGGTTGCTTCACCGGCTTAGCTCCGGGTCTCACATTCAAAGAGTGCTCAGCCAACTCCCTCGGAACACCTTGTAAGTCCTGCGTGGACCAAGCAAAAATGTCCCGATTCTCACGGAGGAAGCTGACGAGCTCGCTTTCCTATTTATCACTTAGCCCGGCACCAATTGTTACGGTGCGCTCTGGGAACATGTCATCAACAAGAACCTTCTTGGTATCTTTCGTGGCTTGAAAGGAGACAGATCCATGCGGGTTACTCAGCGCCGGCATATACTGCTGCGCGGACTGAGCCAAAGCTGCCACTTCTTGAATTTTCCTTTTTTCCTGTGCAATCACAAGCGACTCGGCTAAGTTTGATCCGGCCGACGCACACTCCATCGAACGTCGGAAGTCCCCAGCAATGGTAATCACTCCGTTTGGTCCAAGCAATTTCATCTTCAAGTAGCTAACGTGACAGCTTGCCATGAATTTGTTCAGGGCTGGCCTTCCGAGCAAGGCATGGATGGCGCTTTCTAAGTTCACCACTTCGAACTCTAGATTTTCAGTTCGGCAGTTGTCTCTTGTGCCAAACAACACGTCAACCCGGACTTTGCCTATGGGCTCACAAGAAATGTCGGGCACAATGCCATGGAAAGTTGTCCTCGTGGCCTGGAGCATGTTCTCTGAGATACCCAACTTGCGCATTGTGTCCGCATACATGATATTTATGCTACTGCCATTGTCGATCAAAACCTTTGAGAATCTTATGTTAATGCTAGGTCCAATGAATGTAGGATCCAGCACCAACGCATACGCACCAGGGCTCGGCATGAGCTTGGGATGATCCCTGATGCTCCAGGTGATTTCCTGATCGGACCAAGGCATGTACCTCGTCACTGCAGGCATTACTGCATTCACCTCCATATGCCTACGCTGCAAGCTTTTTCTATCAGTTTCTTCTGTGGTGAATACACAGTAGCTCTGGTGATGCTCCCTGTACTCGTTTCTCCCCTCATTTCCGGAGTGCTCTGATCCGGCTGATGCTGATTTTCTACCTGATGCATTGCATCCCTCCTTTCATTGTTATCATACCTCGGCGGAGGGGGAGGCAACATTAGCTGTTGCGTTTTTCGCTCCGGAGAGCAGTTGCTGCCGGGGTAACTCCTGTCGAGGCTGATCATTCCGGGGTGCCTGAGCATTCCCCGAACCACCTTGTTCAATCTTGCGCATCCACTCACATTGTCTCATCGTATGACCCGCTGGGTTGTTCGGATTTGACGTGTGAAACTTACACGGCTGGTCCAACATTGACTCATAAGTATACCGCGGACGGTCTTTCCTTTCTTGCCACTATTTCTTTTGCTCTGGTGTCCAAGTTTTCTTGCTGTCATTTCTTAGGGTCCACTGCCCTCCAGTTTTCTGGCGCTGGCTACCCCCTGCCCCGGGTTGATCTTGATTCACAGCTGCAACTTGGTGAGAACCGTATCGGTGGTCTGGTCTATCATCTCTTCTTTTTCCTCTGTAGTCATTCCTCCGGGATGATCCGGATCCATCCCTCTGATTGTACTCATCGCTTGACTCGTTTGACGCGAGCCTTGGTTGGGTCGGATCACCCAACGCATACAAATCTGCTATCCGGATCATTTCTGCCAACGTAGCTGGCATTTTCCTTTGCAGCTTCATCCACAGCTCGCTTCCATATCTGCACCCCTGTGCAAACCACGCTATGGCCTGTGATTCTATCATGCCCTCACATGAGTTTCTCATGGTACACCACCAGGTCAAGAACTCCCGGTCTGTCTCATTAGGTCTTTGCTTGCACATAGCTAGGGTCTGTGGCCTATTTGGCCTCTGATACGTACTCGATAAATTGCTGATGAACATTTCCTCAAAGTCTATCCAGCAGTTGATGCTTCCTGGTGGCAAATCATTCAGCCATACCCTCGCCGGGCCTTCCAACATGTGGGGTACGTATCGTACTGCCCATCTCAAGTTGCCAGTGGCAATTTTCACGGCTGTAGCATAGTTTATCAGCCAATCCTCCGGCTTGGTACTACCGTCATACGTCTTTGTGCCCCTGGGCAGCTGAAAGTTCGGTACTGGTGGCTCTTTCATGATCCGGGGTCCAAAACATGCTGGACCCGGTGGACCTTGGCATTCAATCTGTTCCGACCTATACAGTCGATCCAGTTTCAACCTTGCATCATCCGGCATCAAATCCCTGCTTCCCAATCTCGACCCTATCACATGATAGTCCGGTCTTGGGTATCCCCCGTTAGCCATCTCCGAATCACCGTCGTTGTACCGGTTTTGCTCTTGTGGCGCACCTTTCTGTTGCATACCTCGGTCGGCACTGTGCTCTTGCCTTGGTACGTTCCGCTGCTGCGGTTGTCCTGCTGCAGCCGCATTTCGCTATCCAGCATTGCCGTTGACAACGTTCCCTTGACCGGCATTGCCTTGGTCGCGGTTACCTCGGCCAGCTTCGCCTCGGCTCACACTCCATCGATCATCATTTTTCTGTGCTTCTTTTCCTTTCCCTGCCCGTGTCGGGTCATACAGGATGATCTGTTTGTTCCATCTGGCCGAGCTTACCACCTCTTCTCTCCTTGGACCGCCATGAGGGGACGATGCGGCTCAGCGGATTTCTCCGGGTTACCCATTGCTGAATGGACTATCTTGGAAGCTCTAGCTCTCTCCGGGTTAGCCTTGAGCAGTTCCTCGTTTTGCCTATTCGCAATCTGAACCAGCTCGTTAACCCTATCTTGCTGTCTTTGCCGGGCTTCACCCATCAGTCCCTCTAACTCGGACGCAGTAGCATCCGCTGCTCTGAGGTTCTTGGCCGGGGTACTATACCTCCGCAGCCCCACGGACAAACAGTTTTCTGATTCCTCAATTCCAGCATCACCCTCTCTGTTCATCTCGCTCATGAGGTTTCTCCCTTTCACTTTTACATTATCAACCTTGTTCGCCTTCGCGTACTCACGCAGCATCATGTTCAACGACTGCTGGGCCGCGGCTATTTTCTTTGCGCCCTCTAGTATTTTCTGCCTAGTTTCTTCCAGCTCGGCCTGTGCATGAGCCGGATCTACCGCTGCTACTACAGGGTTTGCCAAGCTGTCCATCGCCTCTCTCAACACATTTTCCGGCCTCTCCAGCGGAGGACCTCTACCTTTCCTCGGTGCCTTGGGCGTTACCTCCGGATCAGGTGCCGGATCCTTGCTTGCGCCCGCACCTAGCGCGGTCATCATTACCTCTGCACGGTCCAGGGAATGAGCGATACGCGCCCCGCGAGCCGTAGTGAGGGGCGGTTCTCCCGCTTCAACGACGTGGCGCGGATGAACGCCAGACACGTCCACCGCAACATAGACCTTGTGCGCGCCGAGCTTGACGAAGATGCCGTTGCGCGGAAGAGGGCGCGTGTCAAAGCAGCCTGCGTTGTCGCTGACGAAATCCCGTGCTCCAAAGCGCAGAACGAGCCCAGAGACGATGCGTTCGCCGGTGGCGATGATGTTTCCCGTCCGGATCTTGACCCCTGCTAGCGCCCCTAGCCCCACGGTGGGCGCCAACTGTCGTGGTGGTGTCACGGCAGATGCCATGGATAGGCTAAAGGTGGGGACTAATACACGATAGGGTAATCCAGGGAGGGATAGTGAAGTGATTCTCCACACAGAAGTTTGTATTGATTTCCTTCCAAGGTTACAAGTGCTCCTAGAGCTGTATTGGCGAGAGGAGGAAGAAGGAGCTCTCTTACTCTCACCCACAGATCACACCTGAAACCCTAGCCCAAAATAGAATAGCAGAGAGACCAACCCCTCCTACAGAAGCCCTAGCCCCCCTTTTATAGAGGAGGCTCGGGGTTCCTGCCCAGGGCATACGTGGAGGCATATTCCTAAGAATATGCCTCCTCCCAAAGTGGCAAGCCGACCGGGGTGCTTTTTCCCCTGCGTCACACATGCTTTAGCTACGTGAGCCTCTGCGGTGCCCGCGTCAGCCGACATGGGCATCGTCACCCTTGTCGGCCACGCCCTGGTGGTCCTGTCCTTGCTTGCTTCGCTCAGGTAGTGCGTACCGGGGCTCCTTTTTGACCAGCAAGATTCCTTCCTTCTCCTAGAAGCTAATCATGACCCGGATCACAACTGACCTGGGCACCCCTGTTCCTGCGTACATGTAAACATACACTTCCGACTTACTGCGTAAGTTGGTTGAGACAATGTTAGGCGATCACCCCCAGTCCGGGTTACTTCGTGATCCGGCCTGCCTTGAGGTGACCCGGCCAGCATCCGCTTTGGCCTTGCCGAACCTCGGCTAACTCGGCCTTTATACCCCGGCGTGACCCTACCCAGGGGTATCCCCCCAACAGTTTCAGATATATGCTCTACTGAGACTCCAGAGCTACTGGTCATGGTGATGGCTTTCTTGGCACATTCAATCAATCCTTTATTCTTGGACATCCAATCCATTCCTAGTACTACTTCCAAACCTTTGGTTCCAAGTACTATTAGATTAGCATAAAAATCTATCCCATGAATTCTGATAGGCACAGCTTTGCAAATTTTTCTAGCTTTTGCAGTTGAACTGGGGATTTGAACTATCATGACATGCTTCAAATTTGTTGGGTGAATCTTACTAGTGCATGAAAATTCTTCGGTGACAAATGAGTGCAATGCTCTAGAATCAAACAACACTCTAGCTAAAACTGAGTTGACAGAAAACATACCCAACACTACATCTGGCGCTTCTTGGGCTTCTTCGGCGTTCATGTGGAAGAGATGGCCGTTGTGGTTGTGAGGGTCCCTGGGGCGAATCTTCTTCCTGGTTGAACACGACGCTGCTGTTGAGCTGGGGCATTCACATTGGCAGTGGCGGCAATCTTATTGGGACACTCATTGGAGTAGTGACCCTTCACTCCACACTCGAAACAAGTGATCTGAGACTTGTCCTTTGCTGCCATGGGCACAGCATTGCTTCTAGTTCTGGGTGTAGTGTTGTTGTTGTTGTGCTTGGTAGGTGCACGGTTGGAATTGCTTGAGTTGCCAGGGTGGTTGTTGTTTCCTCCGGACTTCACATTGCCTCCGCTACGGTTGGGGTAGCTTGGGTGAGACATTGGGGGTCGATTGTTCTGCGGTGCATATCCCGTAGAAGGGTTGGGATGGTACTTCTGGTGACTGTTGGATCCAGCTTGGTGCATCATACGACGTTTGTGGTTGTCGTTTGCTTGGTTAATCTTCCCTTCCATCTGAATGGCCGAGTCGACTAGCTCTTCGAGATCCTCGAAACAGATGTTGACGAGGACTATCTGCATCTCATCATGTAGTCTGTTCAGGAATATCTCCTTCTTCTTGGCCTCTGTGTTGATCTCATCAGGTGCATACCTAGCAAGGGACAAGAATCTGTCACGGTACTCCACTACAGTCATTCTGCCCTGCTTCAACTCTCTGAATCCATCCCTCATTCTGGTGACTAGACCCTATGGCACGTGGGTGCGGCTGAACTTGATTTTGAAGGCTTCCCATGTCATCACTTGACCATGGTTCATTGTGCGGGTGATGTTCCACCATGCTCTTGCATCTCCTGCTAAATAGTGGCTGGCAAAAAGAACTTTCTCGTTGTCATCAACTCTGGCTACTTCTAAGTTGTTCTCCATTGTCTACAACCGGTCATCAGCATCCAGTGGGTTCTCCGAAGTGCTAAAGATTGGGGGATTGGTATTCTGGAAGTTTTTAAGCTTGGATCCTGGATGATCCTGATTTCCATGGTTCTGATTGTTGTGAGCCATTTGGGCGATCTGCTGCAGTGTTGCTAGGTTAGCTTGGTGCTCTGCCCTACTAGCTTCATGGTCTGTAATGAGAGTCTACAGAATCTGCAGCATTGGGTCTTGTGATGAGTTGCTCCCTCCTTGGTTTCCACGAGTCATCTGAAGATTGAGGGAAAGTTCTAAGGTTCATGGTTTTGATTTCCAAGCTAAAATTTTGAGTTTGACTCAGGTTTTGCAACTAACTTATTTTCATTCAAGCAAAGCACACGATACAAACACACACACACCACAACATCAAAGGAAAACAGATGGTTTTAAGAACCATTCTGCAAGCTAAGATACAATGGGACCGATACTCCTCACTCTATGATAGTGCTCTAGTGCATCTACTCATCATCGATGAAGTCAGAGTCATCATCGTCAGTGTAGAAGTCCACAGCATCCTCTTCTAGATAGTCATCATCATTGCTGAGGTAAGAGTCCATATCTTCCTAAATGTCTTCACCTTCCTCTTCTTCTTTTGGTGCAAGCTGAGCTTCTTGCTCCTTGATGGTCTTCTCGAGGTCGGCCACCTTCTTGCGAAGACGGTCGATGGTGTGATACTTCTTTGCGCGTTGACGGCGAAGATACTGACGATCCTGAACGAGCAGTGAGAAATTCTGGGCCTTCTGGGCGGCAAGGGCAAGGTTGTGGTTGGCGAAATCTCTAGCATTGTCCAATTCCTTCTGTCTGTTGTACAGCAGGAAGTCAAGGTTCTCCACTTTACGCTTCAACTCCGGGTGACTTGGCATCTCCATGGGCATTCCCATAAAATCATGCCTTGCATAGTGAGCAAAGCGGGTTCCTTGAATTTTGTTGACACTCATGGCACATAGATGTGCGAGAGCTTCATGCATTGCCCTGGCTAATCCATCTAGCCATTTGTTCAATCTCACGAAGAACTAGATCCTCCTGGACGTTGGTGCTTCTATCTTGCCTCGAAGATCAGTGATGACTAGCCATTGTATGTCTCCTCCTAGGGGTCCAGGAAGTTGAGCTCCCAGAAACTCTGGATGTGGGCGTCTCAAGTACTCTGATAGTGCATCAAGATCCCTCTCAAAGATCAGTTGGCCTCCGTTGCCCAACTGGTAGAACTTGCTGAACTGAGTTTCCATCTATAAGAATTGAGGATGAGAAAGTTAGTGAAGTGATCAAGTGTGTCAAATTTTATGTAGTAATGTAAGAATTTGTAGGAACATGAAATTTTTTGAGAGAAAGAATTCCCAAGGGTAAGAGAGGAAATAGTTTTCATAAATACTCACTTTGGTTTTTGAAACTAGGTTTTTGTTCGGACGTCCATTCTAACTAGGGTCTCCTATGGTTAGGATGGCTCTGATACCAACTTGTCAACACCCGGATTTTTAATCCCAGATGCCTGTTATGCCATACATCGTAATCCCAGGATTACCATTTTTGCGAGACATAACAGATTGGATATCACAGTACATCATCCATTACAAACCATACTAAGGTCTTACACGAATAAAGGATCTCATGATCCAGTCTTAATACAACAAGCAGCGGAATAAATAATAAGCGTAGCGGTGGGGTCCATCTTCAGAGTCACAGGCAATGCTGACGATGGAAGATAGTCCTAGTTATCATAGCCATCCTGTTGTCCTTCCTCTTGGTAGTCTCCTTCATAGTCTGGCCATAGGAATAGCCAGGGACAAAAGTCATGAGTACTCTTTAAGTACTCGCAAACTATCATTAACAAGTAAGATAGTTCTAGTAGGAAAAGCTAACTTTAAGTTTATTTGTAAAGCTAAGTTTGAAACCTAAGCTGACTTCAGAAACAAAGAAAGATAAAATAAAGTTTGAAAACACCTAAATGGGAACTTAATTGTCATAGTCACAACTCTCTTGTTGTCCAGTCATGTCACAATTCATTTCATAAGTTGTTTTGAAAAGATTTGACAACGGAACAGTATGGCCACTCCAACTGTCCATAACCGTGGATGCGGCTATTCGAATAGTTTGACACTCTACAGAGGTGGTACACTTTAACCACAAGATTCGATACATCTGTCAGGGATAACCCTGAATCATCATACTTAGTATGAAGATGATCAAACATAACCTTTCCTTTACACACCCTAGTATAAGCACCTCTCCTATGAGTATGGCCTCCTAGCCATGACCATCTGTCATCCTAGGCACTTCATAGGTGGACAACATTGAGAGGTAGCCTCAGCTCAAACCTCTCCCGCGAGGGAACTAATACTAATGCATATAAACTTCCGGCTAAGCCTTACCCAATTCAGGTATTGTGGTTGTACGGTAAAATTGGAATGGTATCGCATCCAAACCCAACCATCAGTTTTGTAAAAGGGCTAAGGCTCATGCCTCAACATTTTCATCACCATAAACCATTTGTGTTTCTCAACACATGTCAAAACATCTCAATAGAATGACTCATCATTCCAAGGTTTTCACGAGTTATTTTCACCAAGTACTCCCATCTGAAGTGAATCAAGTTTTGGTTTAGCTCTAAACTACTAAGTTAAGAGTGTTCACTAATGTGAAATGCTAATCTCAATCGCATGCCATAGAATGACATCTAAGTCTAACTAGATAGGTCAATTTTTTACTTTTTATCCTACCTTTAAACAAGTAAAGGACTTTGGTAAAGTAAAGAAGGTAAAGCTTGGAAATAAACTTGGAGTAAGTATAAGTCAAAAATGGTATAACCAAAGCATGCCTAATGCCTTTGCTTAGGTTCTCTAGCTTGCAAGGGTTAGCTTGCATTGTTAAAGATGGCTTGCTAGTATAATACTTGCAAGTGTTAGCTTGCCTTGGGTAGTGCAGTGGTTGAAATTTTCTTCCTCCTCCTCTTGGTAGAACTCCTCCTCCTCGAAAGCTTGGTTGGTACTACCGTCTATAAATCTATACGGGATACACAATCACCAAACAATTCTTAACTAGTCTACTAAGCACACTAAGGCACACAGTTGATGATCTATTATCATCACGAGCATCACAAGGTTTAATTAACTAGCTTCATTCTTTTTATTTGAGAAAAGTAATTTCTACTCATTGAAACTAACTAAGATTTACTATTCTCCAATTAAAATATGGGATCATGTGGACACATGTCATCACCACATATTCTAATATATGGGAATGTGATTTAAAGTTTGGATCATATTTTAATGAGTTTAAGTTTAATACTTAATGATTTAAAGTGACTAGAAATGCCCATATAGCATTATTTTGGAACTAGTCCAAAGTCACTACATGTAAACATTAATGTTATTACATATTCAGATAGGTATGGTTAAATGTGATTTTTGAGAGTTGGAAAGAACTCAAAAGCTATTTTGGTTGATTTTAGAAAAATGTTTGAACGTGCAAAAGCTTCTGTCTTGTTATTTTTAGTAGGAGAGATATATCACTCTAAATGGTTTAAATCCAATGGTCTTGTATAGAGATTTAAAGTAGCTTTCCAACAAAATTGGAATCACTCAATTTGGATTTGTAAAACTCTCTGAATTCATTTTTAAACTAAAGGACAGGACTAAGTTTTAATTAAAATAGAAAAACATATATTTGAATTACTGGGTCAGCGCGGGAAACTAAATGGGCCGGCCCGTGTACACTCCGCGGCGCTGAGGGCTGCTGACAGGGGGGTCCCTCCTGTCCGTGACTCTTTAAACGCGAAGCGGTACGGGGTGCTAAGGACCACACGATTAGAACTAGATCTAACGGTCCACGGTCGTCGTCGACGACAGACTCGTCGCCGGCGAGACTGAATCCTAGCGCAGTCGGTGGGGGTCTACTGGGGACGTACTAGGGCTCCAGCTAGTGCGTCAAGGCGGGCACACAAACTGGACGACGATGGCAGACTCAGGCAATGTCACGGCAGGGGCTGGGGTGGACGAAAGCGATGGGGACTTCTCCTCCTCTGTTGCGGCTGCCTCTGGTGGAATTCTGGCGATGGGCTGCCTGAGCAGCCCCGGCGAGAGAGGGGAAACGATCAATGGAGAGAGAGGAGTGGAATGGTGTGGCGATTGAGGCTGGGGGTGGCCTCCTTATATAGGCGCGACGAGGGGACCGATAGGTGTGGGAGTAGCTCGTCGGTGACGGTGATACATGGGGCTACCGGCGTGGGTGAGGTAGGCGGATGGTGGGCGGTCTGCTGGCAATCCTTACGGCGTAATGGCGTGGCTAGGGGTGGTGGCAATTGGTCGGGAGCTTCCCGCGCTCTAGGAGACAAAGGCGGTGCTCGACGATGCTCCTGGAGACTGTGGGTCGTGTGGCGGTGCACGGCCGTGTCTAGCATGGTGAGGGGGTCAAGGCGGAGCGGCGTGCGCGGTTTGGTGTCGAGGCATGGTCTGTGGCGTGCTGGCGGCGAGGGCGCTCTGGCGCGTTCTGGCGCGGCGCAGAGAGGAAAGGGCGGCGCTTCTCTGGGGTGGTCCAGGGGCTGGCAGTGATCGAGGGGTGGACAGGGAGTCATGGTAGGGTTGGGCGGAGCTAGTGGGCAAGCTGGTTTGGCGCAGCGCTATCTGTTGTGAGCTGCGCATGCTCGGTGGGCGGCGACCATAAACGGGTGGCACGCCACTACTGCTCCAGGCTTAGGGGTAGCTCCTTGATGACTTGGTTGGAACTAGGGGAGACAGGGAAGAGCAGAGAGGGTCAAATGGGGGACAAGAAACCAATTGGCAACAGTATTAGTTAGGCCAAAAAAAATTTGCCTGCCAATTGTTCGACAAAATGGCTGCATGAAACTTTTATTTGAATTTTGAGATGATTTTTGGTGGAGTGGTTTATCTTATGCTTAAGCATCTAGGTTTGCTTGGGATTTTTAAATGGAGTTCATTTGAGTGGTTTTTGAAAAAGTGGTATCTAGACATATGAGATAGATTCAATTTTCAAATGTCATTTAAATTTAGAGTTCAAATGTTTTTGGGAGAGCACAAAGTGGGCCTTGGCACATCACTACTTGTACTAGCAAGGGGTGCAAAGAACCACAATTGTATCTGTTGGGAATTGAGTGCTAGGAACAGCCAAAGTTGGCTAGGTGATTAAAATGGCAAAAGTGACCATTTCCTTATTTAATTCTTTTTGATTTCTTTTTCTTTGGGATTTTCTTGGGGATGATCTAGATGATGTGTAATTCACCTTAGAGTCATTTTACAACTAATGGATCACTCAATGATGACAATTCAAACAACTCCTAATTTAAATGCACACACATATGAATGCTTAAATATTTTTAAATGGAAAAGTTTTTGTTAAATCTCAATTTGATAATTTGGATCTTAATACTCTTGGATTAAAGTTTTGGGATGTTACATTATTTATCATAGATGGGATCATTTATTAGTTTGTATGACATGATGATTATTGTATCCTCTCTTGCCTCAATCTAAGGACTTGTCAGGTACCCAAGACCCCGAGGGTTGAGCTAGGTATAGGGAGTATGAGTAATGACTGATCTGCAGGTTGGGAACCCCAATGACAGAAGGGGTAGTATGGCTGTATGTGAGGTATTTACTTGGGATTAACGGTGACATCACTATGCATATCATTAGTTCTCTACTAGTCTCATCCATAATTTTTATTGCCTCCGCAACCGCTTATAGCAACAACCTACTAGTCTCATCCATAGAAGAAAGAGAACTAATGATATGCATAGTGATGTCACCGTTAATCCCAAGTAAATCCCTCACATACAGCCGTACTACCCCTTCTGTCACTGGGGTTCCCAACCTGTAGATTAGTCATTACTCATACTCCCTATACCTGGCTCAACCCTCGGGGTCTTGGGTACCTGACAAATCCTTGGATCGAGGCAAGAGAGGATACGATAATCATCATGTCATACAAACTAATACATGATCCCATCTATGATAAATAACATGCACAAACTCTACATGGCTAGGCCGAAGCCCTTGGCCCAAGGAGAATTACTCACACATAGAGATGAGATCAACAATCAGAAGCATTGTAATGAAAATCATGAGATTCATAGCAATAGTATTACAAGTGGTGGAATATGGCTATGGAGATGGAGAAGGGTTTTGAGATCTGGAGGCGGCTGGTGATCTGTGGCAGAGACTTTTGGGCGAGGATTGCTTGTTTTCTCGTCACCCGAGGCTTATTTATATAGGGGTCCCTTCACGAAAGTTGTTTTGTTTGACCTAACAGTGGCGGCGCCAACTATACGACCGAAACTATACGGTGGAAGTTTGTTCCGGTCGTATAGTTGGTCGTTAAAGCGTCTGCCT
Source organism: Avena eriantha (assembly GCA_910589775.1). NCBI lineage: Eukaryota > Viridiplantae > Streptophyta > Magnoliopsida > Poales > Poaceae > Avena > Avena eriantha. Next base: position 53,473,809 of record OU342742.1, on the reverse strand, counting down.
CCGCTTCATGGCTCCTGGTTTATTCTGGTTGTTGGAAATCTCGTATCTTTGACTTTAATGTAGTGATTCCCATCTTCAAAAGACATTATTTGTGCAAGAAAAATATAAAAAGAAAGGATTGCATACCCCTTTGAATATTAAGCATTAGTGGCAGGGTTTAGAGAGACATTTCATCAAAATTATGAATAATATCCAGTTAAAATGTGGACGTGGATGGCTATATTTCAGATCCATCAATCACCATGTCGTGTTTAATCTCCTTATTAACAAATGCTATTTGACTCATTCCAACAAGTGATATCCCTGTGATCAAATCACACGTTGTGCAACTATTGGATATAACTTCTTCGAGTGGACCCTTGAGTATCTTTTCCGTCACGCAGATGAACAAATCCTGCTCTTGAAGCATAATGCCTCTACATATTCCTCTGAATACCTGAACACACCTTTATGATCACCGTATCACTAGGTGACGTTTGGTGCTATCAAAGTATCCTCTAGTAGCAGTGATTGATATGGTTTCACGATCTAAGAAATAGGACACTAGGTCTTTTCTAATCATCATAACTTGAACTTCGTGACATGATCGGGCCACGCTGCTTAGGTTGGTTATAGCTCATCATCTCATTCTCGCAATGAGGTGACTCCATTGTCAACTGGCATAAATGCCACATGATCAGGAAACCTTGATCATTTGTTGACCAATGAACCAGTTACTAGAGCTTCACCAGGAACTCCTGGTTGTTTATATATCACACGTGTATTGACGTTTCCTTTCAATACAGTTATAGCATGATACACAATTTAATTATAAACTTTATGAAATATGATAATAATTCATATTATTATTTGTCTCTAGGGCATACTTCCAACTATCTCACACTTGCACTAGAGTACAAATAAACTAGCTGCATTTGTTACTAATCATCGGCAGCATATATCCCAACACCTTTGATCATGCTTTCTCATGGAAGAGGTTGAGTCTTGGGTCTGGAATTTACAGCCCCAAATCCTTTGCAACTTACTAATGTCACCTTGATTGACATTAATACTTTATCATCACATGATAACATCTTTGGGTATGCATCGTAGTAATGGCAACATAGTGATGTCGGTTTCTAAGAGCCAACAGTGACATTAGATCAGCCAAAACAAGCTTTCTCATGGGCACTATGCCCTAGGACACACCTCTGCGTAAAGACAAACTAGTCCCGCCACAACAATATACATCACGTTAGATGGTACCCTTATATTTTAGTTATAAATGTAATCATCGAAACACTAGTGCACTATGTGCAATTTTCCGATGTTTACCACCTCGCTTCCTTCTTGACTTCAGTCGGTATTATCGATTCAAGGATTTCCAATCTTCTAAGGTTAACACATGCCCTTATAACATAACCCTTTATGTTTTAGGATATGTCATCCTTCACAGACTTGAAAACATGTCTACAGTTATCATTCAGACACTGTGGACAAACTTAGCTCAACATTCCATGATTCATACTTAATCACTTTTGAACGTTCCTTCTCAGATCATATATTATGTTAAGTTGTCGTCATGGTTTCTAGGACAGAACCTATGTCTCAACATATAGTGGATGATGATCATCCTTTTTCTTTCTTTCAACAACTGATGTTTAACTTATTGCTATTCCTAATTCAAATGACCAAAGACCACTCCTTAATCAATTATTATTCTGAAACTATTTCAGAATCTCTTTTAGGAATACGACATAATATTGTAATATACTTACTTTCAATTTTTAATCCCTATAAATCTTTATTTATTGGTACTTGCGCTTTTATTCTTAATATGTCGTACACACTTAAGAATCAACCACTAAGCGCCCACTCAAAATATGTTCCTAACATATCTGGGTGCCAAACTTATACTTCTTCCACTCAAAATATGTTTCCTACACATTTGAGTATGATACATTCATTGCTCCCACTCAAAATATGTCATTCACATATTGCTTTAGGAAGACTTTTACAGCTCCCACTCAATGTCATGCAAATTGCATGTCTTCTCAATATTTTTTGAACATCTTCAAAATCCCTTGATCACTTATCAAACTGAGAGTTTTATTACGAGACGCTAGTACCTTACTATGATCAAATCCACTAGACTTTTAGCACTTCTAAATCAAATTCTTTTGAATTTGTCCAATACACTATTCATGAAAAATCATGCCTTTGTCATTCACCTATTTCATCATGACCTTGTAGTCTTTTGGAAGATTCAAGTAACCCTTTACTTGGTAAGATTCAACAATGTTTTGCTTTCTAATATTAAGTGAATTTTACCTCTAGGATTTCTCATAATTTTAGTTTACCATCATTTGCATTGTAGTTCGTAGGTATGCCATATTCCTGTAATATGAAAAGTGATTCACAAATGTTTCCATACAAGATGTGGGGTACATTTTTTAATCCTACTTCATATGGTAAAAACACTAGTGGGGAAAACACAATTATCATTATCATTGATCCTTTCCTTAAGAGAATCGTTCAGGAACACACTCCGTTGCGCTTCTTAATACTCTGATGCAGGGTTATGAACCCTCATCGTGTTTTTCACTATCTTCCATTAGCTTCATAGTCGAGAACACAAACTTTCTCGAGACTGCACCAAATTTTAAGCAACACTAGTTTTGACTTTCTTTTGGTTCTAGCCATGGATTTCGTATTCAAAGTTTCCAATGAATACTCTACAAGGACTTGTTTGCTATTGTTTTGGTGATATCTAATAACTCCAAAACTTCCACAATAATCCACACAAGATATGGAGCCGATCTCACGATTTTAGATGGTTCACTTTATATTCTAAATGAGTGTTTACTATTTCTAACGAATGGTATTTACATTTACAGTACAATGACTTATTCGTCGCCATCTATTCACCCACTTGATAACTAATATCACATTGCGATGCTTTGCATTTCGACGTATCAAATGCATTGCATTTCACAATTTCTTATGCCAATCTTCTAATGTCGAATTTCATTACTATTGATCAAATCGTAGTAATTGGACTCTCCTCTATCTTTAATACCCTTGGATGATGAAATACTTTGATCATGTCAAATAGTTTCATGCGCATGTTTCCTTTGGTAAACCTTTTTTACAAAATTCAAACAATCACAAAAGGATAATCACCATTTCGTTGAAATATGATACATCGAGTATGTATTTTCTTTCAACAATTCATCAAACACTTTGCATTCATGCAATACACGGTGTTTAGTTATCTTGCCGAACTTGGGCATGATTCACATGTGATAAGAAATCAAATGACTTTCACATGTTATCAACATAACTTTGAATTTAAACAATGGTTTCGTTCAGAGTTAACATATCATTAAGTTGGGTGTTTTCAAGACATTTTCAATATTTTACAAATGTTCATACATTATCAATTAGTTTCACAACAAGGATACTTCACACATAATCAAACAACATATGAACACAAATAGAAATCATTCATAGAAGCAAAACAATTGTTTGTTACAAACTCATATGAATAACTGTCACACGAAGTGTGAGACACACTAAAGAAGTTCACAATCCATCAATTACAATAATCATCCAAAACGATAAATTAAATGATGAACGTCGAGGGAGAGTGTCGTTGGCCATCATCATCATGCTCACCATCAACACACAACGTCACCTCCTCTCCAGCAAGCAGCTCTCATGCAGAAGGACCTGTTTTCACCAAAACAGAACAAGTATCAAATACTTTAACACTACAACAAGTGTTTGCAAGATTATAACATTTATAAAACTATATATCAAATATATACCTTTGTCATCGATGACCTCTCCAGCAACTGGTTCAACCTTTTTTATATTCCTGAAATGTGATATGAACTCATGGAAATCATGTGTTTCCCATCACCTCTCATGATGCAAGTCGTAGCATGTGCTTGGTAGCTTGGTGGCAGCAACCATAGCAACACGCCTAGTGCAAAAGAGCTCGTCAGCCAGTTATCCAGGAAGTAAGCAAGCCTCATATACGCATCATGTATGCGCTCCAAGTGGCTCTCCAGTGAAGAGTTCTCTTCCATATTTATGGAGAGGAAATCTCCCATTAGCTCATGTTCACATATGCGCACTTTTTCCACGAAATGTGATCTAAGTTGTACCATTATTGCATGAGGGTCAAGATTACCCACAATTGGCCACAACTCATCAACCATTCTGAAGCACATCGTCACTGAAATGAAGGTGGACATCTCACGATGGTAATAGCGGTCTTCCCATTGTTCTGGGGTCTCATAGAAATAGGGCTGCTCCAAATCCATCTTATAGCGTATATAGTCGACGCCCTCATTCTCACCAAGGAGAACATGGATACGCATAGCCCACATATAAAAGTTGGATCCATCTAGTTTGAGATTCTCTCCTTCTAACCAATCGTCAACCAGGAAGGTAGCACCGGGGAGAACCATTTTCTATATTTATAACTGCAAAAGGGAACTTCGACTAAGTTTATAATTATATGAGTTAAAACAATAACTCCACTAAAAACTCCTATCCACAAAAGGGTTTTAGTGATTACAAGATCCCTATTCGCTACACACCGCCCCCGATCGTCATGGTCGGCGATATAGTTGCAAAGGTGGACGCTGAAACATCGATCATACCATTCATGCGACTCGTGCTCGATCTTTCGACCATCCGTGTTTCGAGGCCATGTCTACACATGCTAGGCTCGCCAACTCAACCTTACTGTATCCGCTGTGCAACATGGCTTACATCCACCGTATGCAAACACGGATATGTTTGACACCCCGATCATCATGGCCTGCCTCATAACGGAGAACTTTCTTGGTGGTGCACACTAAGGGATAACAATTTCATTGGTATTTAGATTAGGGATCATCTTATTAGGCTACCATCGAGTATCTAATACTAGCACACAACAAGATGCACAAACAATAAACATTGAATGTAAGTGCGATACGATATGGTCCTTCACGCTGTGATCTACATCCTGCCTCTCTGGATCCGGCGCCAGGGTTCCGATGTTGTAGGCACCAGGGTACCGGTGCCTCCGGCGTGGTAGTCCAACATCTCCATGATTGTTACTACTACTTAGCAACATAAATTAAACTACTTTACCTTACTACTACCATATCACATCACAACACCCCATGCAAAACAAAGTTAGACGCCTCTACTTTATCTTGGCATGTTTTACATAGCTGTTAGGGATTGTACAAGAACCATTCTTACCTACGAACTTCCACCACAATGTTGATCAAGTAGTTGTCTATACTACACCCCTTTCAAGGCCCTCCTTTGCAAATGGCATACAAACTAATGCGAGAGAGACAGACACCCCCAAAGCCACTTTATACTGTACAAGCCGTATGTCAAGCGTGGATCAGTCTCATGAATGAATGCCTAAAGTCTTTTGGGGGCCGCTTCATCAAGCACTACTGCAGTATACACAAGTACACGTGGGATGGTAACAACTAAAAGAACAGCATCCACATGCTACAACTCGTGTGTTCTACCCGTACTAGCAATACTATGCATAGATCTAGCTCTGATACCACTGTAGGGGTTCGCGCATGAAAACAATAAATTTTCCCAACACCAAAAACCCAAATGCCAGGATCTATCTATTAGTAATGCAGTAATGCGAGGGGGTTTTCGCGAACTTACCCTTGAAGACTGAAAAGCGTTGTCAACGCTCGGGAGAGCGTGGTTGATGTAGTTGTACCGAAGATGACCTCGAGGTCGTGTTGAAGTCCTAGTGGCTGGCTTTGCTCCACCGGTCATCAGCATCCAGTGGGTTCTCCGAAGTGCTAAAGATTGGGGGATTGGTATTCTGGAAGTTTTTAAGCTTGGATCCTGGATGATCCTGATTTCCATGGTTCTGATTGTTGTGAGCCATTTGGGCGATCTGCTGCAGTGTTGCTAGGTTAGCTTGGTGCTCTGCCCTACTAGCTTCATGGTCTGTAATGAGAGTCTACAGAATCTGCAGCATTGGGTCTTGTGATGAGTTGCTCCCTCCTTGGTTTCCACGAGTCATCTGAAGATTGAGGGAAAGTTCTAAGGTTCATGGTTTTGATTTCCAAGCTAAAATTTTGAGTTTGACTCAGGTTTTGCAACTAACTTATTTTCATTCAAGCAAAGCACACGATACAAACACACACACACCACAACATCAAAGGAAAACAGATGGTTTTAAGAACCATTCTGCAAGCTAAGATACAATGGGACCGATACTCCTCACTCTATGATAGTGCTCTAGTGCATCTACTCATCATCGATGAAGTCAGAGTCATCATCGTCAGTGTAGAAGTCCACAGCATCCTCTTCTAGATAGTCATCATCATTGCTGAGGTAAGAGTCCATATCTTCCTAAATGTCTTCACCTTCCTCTTCTTCTTTTGGTGCAAGCTGAGCTTCTTGCTCCTTGATGGTCTTCTCGAGGTCGGCCACCTTCTTGCGAAGACGGTCGATGGTGTGATACTTCTTTGCGCGTTGACGGCGAAGATACTGACGATCCTGAACGAGCAGTGAGAAATTCTGGGCCTTCTGGGCGGCAAGGGCAAGGTTGTGGTTGGCGAAATCTCTAGCATTGTCCAATTCCTTCTGTCTGTTGTACAGCAGGAAGTCAAGGTTCTCCACTTTACGCTTCAACTCCGGGTGACTTGGCATCTCCATGGGCATTCCCATAAAATCATGCCTTGCATAGTGAGCAAAGCGGGTTCCTTGAATTTTGTTGACACTCATGGCACATAGATGTGCGAGAGCTTCATGCATTGCCCTGGCTAATCCATCTAGCCATTTGTTCAATCTCACGAAGAACTAGATCCTCCTGGACGTTGGTGCTTCTATCTTGCCTCGAAGATCAGTGATGACTAGCCATTGTATGTCTCCTCCTAGGGGTCCAGGAAGTTGAGCTCCCAGAAACTCTGGATGTGGGCGTCTCAAGTACTCTGATAGTGCATCAAGATCCCTCTCAAAGATCAGTTGGCCTCCGTTGCCCAACTGGTAGAACTTGCTGAACTGAGTTTCCATCTATAAGAATTGAGGATGAGAAAGTTAGTGAAGTGATCAAGTGTGTCAAATTTTATGTAGTAATGTAAGAATTTGTAGGAACATGAAATTTTTTGAGAGAAAGAATTCCCAAGGGTAAGAGAGGAAATAGTTTTCATAAATACTCACTTTGGTTTTTGAAACTAGGTTTTTGTTCGGACGTCCATTCTAACTAGGGTCTCCTATGGTTAGGATGGCTCTGATACCAACTTGTCAACACCCGGATTTTTAATCCCAGATGCCTGTTATGCCATACATCGTAATCCCAGGATTACCATTTTTGCGAGACATAACAGATTGGATATCACAGTACATCATCCATTACAAACCATACTAAGGTCTTACACGAATAAAGGATCTCATGATCCAGTCTTAATACAACAAGCAGCGGAATAAATAATAAGCGTAGCGGTGGGGTCCATCTTCAGAGTCACAGGCAATGCTGACGATGGAAGATAGTCCTAGTTATCATAGCCATCCTGTTGTCCTTCCTCTTGGTAGTCTCCTTCATAGTCTGGCCATAGGAATAGCCAGGGACAAAAGTCATGAGTACTCTTTAAGTACTCGCAAACTATCATTAACAAGTAAGATAGTTCTAGTAGGAAAAGCTAACTTTAAGTTTATTTGTAAAGCTAAGTTTGAAACCTAAGCTGACTTCAGAAACAAAGAAAGATAAAATAAAGTTTGAAAACACCTAAATGGGAACTTAATTGTCATAGTCACAACTCTCTTGTTGTCCAGTCATGTCACAATTCATTTCATAAGTTGTTTTGAAAAGATTTGACAACGGAACAGTATGGCCACTCCAACTGTCCATAACCGTGGATGCGGCTATTCGAATAGTTTGACACTCTACAGAGGTGGTACACTTTAACCACAAGATTCGATACATCTGTCAGGGATAACCCTGAATCATCATACTTAGTATGAAGATGATCAAACATAACCTTTCCTTTACACACCCTAGTATAAGCACCTCTCCTATGAGTATGGCCTCCTAGCCATGACCATCTGTCATCCTAGGCACTTCATAGGTGGACAACATTGAGAGGTAGCCTCAGCTCAAACCTCTCCCGCGAGGGAACTAATACTAATGCATATAAACTTCCGGCTAAGCCTTACCCAATTCAGGTATTGTGGTTGTACGGTAAAATTGGAATGGTATCGCATCCAAACCCAACCATCAGTTTTGTAAAAGGGCTAAGGCTCATGCCTCAACATTTTCATCACCATAAACCATTTGTGTTTCTCAACACATGTCAAAACATCTCAATAGAATGACTCATCATTCCAAGGTTTTCACGAGTTATTTTCACCAAGTACTCCCATCTGAAGTGAATCAAGTTTTGGTTTAGCTCTAAACTACTAAGTTAAGAGTGTTCACTAATGTGAAATGCTAATCTCAATCGCATGCCATAGAATGACATCTAAGTCTAACTAGATAGGTCAATTTTTTACTTTTTATCCTACCTTTAAACAAGTAAAGGACTTTGGTAAAGTAAAGAAGGTAAAGCTTGGAAATAAACTTGGAGTAAGTATAAGTCAAAAATGGTATAACCAAAGCATGCCTAATGCCTTTGCTTAGGTTCTCTAGCTTGCAAGGGTTAGCTTGCATTGTTAAAGATGGCTTGCTAGTATAATACTTGCAAGTGTTAGCTTGCCTTGGGTAGTGCAGTGGTTGAAATTTTCTTCCTCCTCCTCTTGGTAGAACTCCTCCTCCTCGAAAGCTTGGTTGGTACTACCGTCTATAAATCTATACGGGATACACAATCACCAAACAATTCTTAACTAGTCTACTAAGCACACTAAGGCACACAGTTGATGATCTATTATCATCACGAGCATCACAAGGTTTAATTAACTAGCTTCATTCTTTTTATTTGAGAAAAGTAATTTCTACTCATTGAAACTAACTAAGATTTACTATTCTCCAATTAAAATATGGGATCATGTGGACACATGTCATCACCACATATTCTAATATATGGGAATGTGATTTAAAGTTTGGATCATATTTTAATGAGTTTAAGTTTAATACTTAATGATTTAAAGTGACTAGAAATGCCCATATAGCATTATTTTGGAACTAGTCCAAAGTCACTACATGTAAACATTAATGTTATTACATATTCAGATAGGTATGGTTAAATGTGATTTTTGAGAGTTGGAAAGAACTCAAAAGCTATTTTGGTTGATTTTAGAAAAATGTTTGAACGTGCAAAAGCTTCTGTCTTGTTATTTTTAGTAGGAGAGATATATCACTCTAAATGGTTTAAATCCAATGGTCTTGTATAGAGATTTAAAGTAGCTTTCCAACAAAATTGGAATCACTCAATTTGGATTTGTAAAACTCTCTGAATTCATTTTTAAACTAAAGGACAGGACTAAGTTTTAATTAAAATAGAAAAACATATATTTGAATTACTGGGTCAGCGCGGGAAACTAAATGGGCCGGCCCGTGTACACTCCGCGGCGCTGAGGGCTGCTGACAGGGGGGTCCCTCCTGTCCGTGACTCTTTAAACGCGAAGCGGTACGGGGTGCTAAGGACCACACGATTAGAACTAGATCTAACGGTCCACGGTCGTCGTCGACGACAGACTCGTCGCCGGCGAGACTGAATCCTAGCGCAGTCGGTGGGGGTCTACTGGGGACGTACTAGGGCTCCAGCTAGTGCGTCAAGGCGGGCACACAAACTGGACGACGATGGCAGACTCAGGCAATGTCACGGCAGGGGCTGGGGTGGACGAAAGCGATGGGGACTTCTCCTCCTCTGTTGCGGCTGCCTCTGGTGGAATTCTGGCGATGGGCTGCCTGAGCAGCCCCGGCGAGAGAGGGGAAACGATCAATGGAGAGAGAGGAGTGGAATGGTGTGGCGATTGAGGCTGGGGGTGGCCTCCTTATATAGGCGCGACGAGGGGACCGATAGGTGTGGGAGTAGCTCGTCGGTGACGGTGATACATGGGGCTACCGGCGTGGGTGAGGTAGGCGGATGGTGGGCGGTCTGCTGGCAATCCTTACGGCGTAATGGCGTGGCTAGGGGCGGTGGCAATTGGTCGGGAGCTTCCCGCGCTCTAGGAGACAAAGGCGGTGCTCGACGATGCTCCTGGAGACTGTGGGTCGTGTGGCGGTGCACGGCCGTGTCTAGCATGGTGAGGGGGTCAAGGCGGAGCGGCGTGCGCGGTTTGGTGTCGAGGCGTGGTCTGTGGCGTGCTGGCGGCGAGGGCGCTCTGGCGCGTTCTGGCGCGGCGCAGAGAGGAAAGGGCGGCGCTTCTCTGGGGTGGTCCAGGGGCTGGCAGTGATCGAGGGGTGGACAGGGAGTCATGGTAGGGTTGGGCGGAGCTAGTGGGCAAGCTGGTTTGGCGCAGCGCTATCTGTTGTGAGCTGCGCATGCTCGGTGGGCGGCGACCATAAACGGGTGGCACGCCACTGCTGCTCCAGGCTTAGGGGTAGCTCCTTGATGACTTGGTTGGAACTAGGGGAGACAGGGAAGAGCAGAGAGGGTCAAATGGGGGACAAGAAACCAATTGGCAACAGTATTAGTTAGGCCAAAAAAATTTTGCCTGCCAATTGTTCGACAAAATGGCTGCATGAAACTTTTATTTGAATTTTGAGATGATTTTTGGTGGAGTGGTTTATCTTATGCTTAAGCATCTAGGTTTGCTTGGGATTTTTAAATGGAGTTCATTTGAGTGGTTTTTGAAAAAGTGGTATCTAGACATATGAGATAGATTCAATTTTCAAATGTCATTTAAATTTAGAGTTCAAATGTTTTTGGGAGAGCACAAAGTGGGCCTTGGCACATCACTACTTGTACTAGCAAGGGGTGCAAAGAACCACAATTGTATCTGTTGGGAATTGAGTGCTAGGAACAGCCAAAGTTGGCTAGGTGATTAAAATGGCAAAAGTGACCATTTCCTTATTTAATTCTTTTTGATTTCTTTTTCTTTGGGATTTTCTTGGGGATGATCTAGATGATGTGTAATTCACCTTAGAGTCATTTTACAACTAATGGATCACTCAATGATGACAATTCAAACAACTCCTAATTTAAATGCACACACATATGAATGCTTAAATATTTTTAAATGGAAAAGTTTTTGTTAAATCTCAATTTGATAATTTGGATCTTAATACTCTTGGATTAAAGTTTTGGGATGTTACATTATTTATCATAGATGGGATCATTTATTAGTTTGTATGACATGATGATTATTGTATCCTCTCTTGCCTCAATCTAAGGACTTGTCAGGTACCCAAGACCCCGAGGGTTGAGCTAGGTATAGGGAGTATGAGTAATGACTGATCTGCAGGTTGGGAACCCCAATGACAGAAGGGGTAGTATGGCTGTATGTGAGGTATTTACTTGGGATTAACGGTGACATCACTATGCATATCATTAGTTCTCTACTAGTCTCATCCATAATTTTTATTGCCTCCGCAACCGCTTATAGCAACAACCTACTAGTCTCATCCATAGAAGAAAGAGAACTAATGATATGCATAGTGATGTCACCGTTAATCCCAAGTAAATCCCTCACATACAGCCGTACTACCCCTTCTGTCACTGGGGTTCCCAACCTGTAGATTAGTCATTACTCATACTCCCTATACCTGGCTCAACCCTCGGGGTCTTGGGTACCTGACAAATCCTTGGATCGAGGCAAGAGAGGATACGATAATCATCATGTCATACAAACTAATACATGATCCCATCTATGATAAATAACATGCACAAACTCTACATGGCTAGGCCGAAGCCCTTGGCCCAAGGAGAATTACTCACACATAGAGATGAGATCAACAATCAGAAGCATTGTAATGAAAATCATGAGATTCATAGCAATAGTATTACAAGTGGTGGAATATGGCTATGGAGATGGAGAAGGGTTTTGAGATCTGGAGGCGGCTGGTGATCTGTGGCAGAGACTTTTGGGCGAGGATTGCTTGTTTTCTCGTCACCCGAGGCTTATTTATATAGGGGTCCCTTCACGAAAGTTGTTTTGTTTGACCTAACAGTGGCGGCGCCAACTATACGACCGAAACTATACGGTGGAAGTTTGTTCCGGTCGTATAGTTGGTCGTTAAAGCGTCTGCCTCCGCTTCATGGCTCCTGGTTTATTCTGGTTGTTGGAAATCTCGTATCTTTGACTTTAATGTAGTGATTCCCATCTTCAAAAGACATTATTTGTGCAAGAAAAATATAAAAAGAAAGGATTGCATACCCCTTTGAATATTAAGCATTAGTGGCAGGGTTTAGAGAGACATTTCATCAAAATTATGAATAATATCCAGTTAAAATGTGGACGTGGATGGCTATATTTCAGATCCATCAATCACCATGTCGTGTTTAATCTCCTTATTAACAAATGCTATTTGACTCATTCCAACAAGTGATATCCCTGTGATCAAATCACACGTTGTGCAACTATTGGATATAACTTCTTCGAGTGGACCCTTGAGTATCTTTTCCGTCACGCAGATGAACAAATCCTGCTCTTGAAGCATAATGCCTCTACATATTCCTCTGAATACCTGAACACACCTTTATGATCACCGTATCACTAGGTGACGTTTGGTGCTATCAAAGTATCCTCTAGTAGCAGTGATTGATATGGTTTCACGATCTAAGAAATAGGACACTAGGTCTTTTCTAATCATCATAACTTGAACTTCGTGACATGATCGGGCCACGCTGCTTAGGTTGGTTATAGCTCATCATCTCATTCTCGCAATGAGGTGACTCCATTGTCAACTGGCATAAATGCCACATGATCAGGAAACCTTGATCATTTGTTGACCAATGAACCAGTTACTAGAGCTTCACCAGGAACTCCTGGTTGTTTATATATCACACGTGTATTGACGTTTCCTTTCAATACAGTTATAGCATGATACACAATTTAATTATAAACTTTATGAAATATGATAATAATTCATATTATTATTTGTCTCTAGGGCATACTTCCAACTATCTCACACTTGCACTAGAGTACAAATAAACTAGCTGCATTTGTTACTAATCATCGGCAGCATATATCCCAACACCTTTGATCATGCTTTCTCATGGAAGAGGTTGAGTCTTGGGTCTGGAATTTACAGCCCCAAATCCTTTGCAACTTACTAATGTCACCTTGATTGACATTAATACTTTATCATCACATGATAACATCTTTGGGTATGCATCGTAGTAATGGCAACATAGTGATGTCGGTTTCTAAGAGCCAACAGTGACATTAGATCAGCCAAAACAAGCTTTCTCATGGGCACTATGCCCTAGGACACACCTCTGCGTAAAGACAAACTAGTCCCGCCACAACAATATACATCACGTTAGATGGTACCCTTATATTTTAGTTATAAATGTAATCATCGAAACACTAGTGCACTATGTGCAATTTTCCGATGTTTACCACCTCGCTTCCTTCTTGACTTCAGTCGGTATTATCGATTCAAGGATTTCCAATCTTCTAAGGTTAACACATGCCCTTATAACATAACCCTTTATGTTTTAGGATATGTCATCCTTCACAGACTTGAAAACATGTCTACAGTTATCATTCAGACACTGTGGACAAACTTAGCTCAACATTCCATGATTCATACTTAATCACTTTTGAACGTTCCTTCTCAGATCATATATTATGTTAAGTTGTCGTCATGGTTTCTAGGACAGAACCTATGTCTCAACATATAGTGGATGATGATCATCCTTTTTCTTTCTTTCAACAACTGATGTTTAACTTATTGCTATTCCTAATTCAAATGACCAAAGACCACTCCTTAATCAATTATTATTCTGAAACTATTTCAGAATCTCTTTTAGGAATACGACATAATATTGTAATATACTTACTTTCAATTTTTAATCCCTATAAATCTTTATTTATTGGTACTTGCGCTTTTATTCTTAATATGTCGTACACACTTAAGAATCAACCACTAAGCGCCCACTCAAAATATGTTCCTAACATATCTGGGTGCCAAACTTATACTTCTTCCACTCAAAATATGTTTCCTACACATTTGAGTATGATACATTCATTGCTCCCACTCAAAATATGTCATTCACATATTGCTTTAGGAAGACTTTTACAGCTCCCACTCAATGTCATGCAAATTGCATGTCTTCTCAATATTTTTTGAACATCTTCAAAATCCCTTGATCACTTATCAAACTGAGAGTTTTATTACGAGACGCTAGTACCTTACTATGATCAAATCCACTAGACTTTTAGCACTTCTAAATCAAATTCTTTTGAATTTGTCCAATACACTATTCATGAAAAATCATGCCTTTGTCATTCACCTATTTCATCATGACCTTGTAGTCTTTTGGAAGATTCAAGTAACCCTTTACTTGGTAAGATTCAACAATGTTTTGCTTTCTAATATTAAGTGAATTTTACCTCTAGGATTTCTCATAATTTTAGTTTACCATCATTTCCATTGTAGTTCATGGTATGCCATATTCCTGTAATATGACAAGTGATTCACAAATGTTTCCATACAAGATGTGGGGTACATTTTTTAATCCTACTTCATATGGTAAAAACACTAGTGGGGAAAACACAATTATCATTATCATTGATCCTTTCCTTAAGAGAATCGTTCAGGAACACACTCCGTTGCGCTTCTTAATACTCTGATGCAGGGTTATGAACCCTCATCGTGTTTTTCACTATCTTCCATTAGCTTCATAGTCGAGAACACAAACTTTCTCGAGACTGCACCAAATTTTAAGCAACACTAGTTTTGACTTTCTTTTGGTTCTAGCCATGGATTTCGTATTCAAAGTTTCCAATGAATACTCTACAAGGACTTGTTTGCTATTGTTTTGGTGATATCTAATAACTCCAAAACTTCCACAATAATCCACACAAGATATGGAGCCGATCTCACGATTTTAGATGGTTCACTTTATATTCTAAATGAGTGTTTACTATTTCTAACGAATGGTATTTACATTTACAGTACAATGACTTATTCGTCGCCATCTATTCACCCACTTGATAACTAATATCACATTGCGATGCTTTGCATTTCGACGTATCAAATGCATTGCATTTCACAATTTCTTATGCCAATCTTCTAATGTCGAATTTCATTACTATTGATCAAATCGTAGTAATTGGACTCTCCTCTATCTTTAATACCCTTGGATGATGAAATACTTTGATCATGTCAAATAGTTTCATGCGCATGTTTCCTTTGGTAAACCTTTTTTACAAAATTCAAACAATCACAAAAGGATAATCACCATTTCGTTGAAATATGATACATCGAGTATGTATTTTCTTTCAACAATTCATCAAACACTTTGCATTCATGCAATACACGGTGTTTAGTTATCTTGCCGAACTTGGGCATGATTCACATGTGATAAGAAATCAAATGACTTTCACATGTTATCAACATAACTTTGAATTTAAACAATGGTTTCGTTCAGAGTTAACATATCATTAAGTTGGGTGTTTTCAAGACATTTTCAATATTTTACAAATGTTCATACATTATCAATTAGTTTCACAACAAGGATACTTCACACATAATCAAACAACATATGAACACAAATAGAAATCATTCATAGAAGCAAAACAATTGTTTGTTACAAACTCATATGAATAACTGTCACACGAAGTGTGAGACACACTAAAGAAGTTCACAATCCATCAATTACAATAATCATCCAAAACGATAAATTAAATGATGAACGTCGAGGGAGAGTGTCGTTGGCCATCATCATCATGCTCACCATCAACACACAACGTCACCTCCTCTCCAGCAAGCAGCTCTCATGCAGAAGGACCTGTTTTCACCAAAACAGAACAAGTATCAAATACTTTAACACTACAACAAGTGTTTGCAAGATTATAACATTTATAAAACTATATATCAAATATATACCTTTGTCATCGATGACCTCTCCAGCAACTGGTTCAACCTTTTTTATATTCCTGAAATGTGATATGAACTCATGGAAATCATGTGTTTCCCATCACCTCTCATGATGCAAGTCGTAGCATGTGCTTGGTAGCTTGGTGGCAGCAACCATAGCAACACGCCTAGTGCAAAAGAGCTCGTCAGCCAGTTATCCAGGAAGTAAGCAAGCCTCATATACGCATCATGTATGCGCTCCAAGTGGCTCTCCAGTGAAGAGTTCTCTTCCATATTTATGGAGAGGAAATCTCCCATTAGCTCATGTTCACATATGCGCACTTTTTCCACGAAATGTGATCTAAGTTGTACCATTATTGCATGAGGGTCAAGATTACCCACAATTGGCCACAACTCATCAACCATTCTGAAGCACATCGTCACTGAAATGAAGGTGGACATCTCACGATGGTAATAGCGGTCTTCCCATTGTTCTGGGGTCTCATAGAAATAGGGCTGCTCCAAATCCATCTTATAGCGTATATAGTCGACGCCCTCATTCTCACCAAGGAGAACATGGATACGCATAGCCCACATATAAAAGTTGGATCCATCTAGTTTGAGATTCTCTCCTTCTAACCAATCGTCAACCAGGAAGGTAGCACCGGGGAGAACCATTTTCTATATTTATAACTGCAAAAGGGAACTTCGACTAAGTTTATAATTATATGAGTTAAAACAATAACTCCACTAAAAACTCCTATCCACAAAAGGGTTTTAGTGATTACAAGATCCCTATTCGCTACACCGCCCCCGATCGTCATGGTCGGCGATATAGTTGCAAAGGTGGACGCTGAAACATCGATCATACCATTCATGCGACTCGTGCTCGATCTTTCGACCATCCGTGTTTCGAGGCCATGTCTACACATGCTAGGCTCGCCAACTCAACCTTACTGTATCCGCTGTGCAACATGGCTTACATCCACCGTATGCAAACACGGATATGTTTGACACCCGATCATCATGGCCTGCCTCATAACGGAGAACTTTCTTGGTGGTGCACACTAAGGGATAACAATTTCATTGGTATTTAGATTAGGGATCATCTTATTAGGCTACCATCGAGTATCTAATACTAGCACACAACAAGATGCACAAACAATAAACATTGAATGTAAGTGCGATACGATATGGTCCTTCACGCTGTGATCTACATCCTGCCTCTCTGGATCCGGCGCCAGGGTTCCGATGTTGTAGGCACCAGGGTACCGGTGCCTCCGGCGTGGTAGTCCAACATCTCCATGATTGTTACTACTACTTAGCAACATAAATTAAACTACTTTACCTTACTACTACCATATCACATCACAACACCCCATGCAAAACAAAGTTAGACGCCTCTACTTTATCTTGGCATGTTTTACATAGCTGTTAGGGATTTGTACAAGAACCATTCTTACCTACGAACTTCCACCACAATGTTGATCAAGTAGTTGTCTATACTACACCCCTTTCAAGGCCCTCCTTTGCAAATGGCATACAAACTAATGCGAGAGAGACAGACACCCCCAAAGCCACTTTATACTGTACAAGCCGTATGTCAAGCGTGGATCAGTCTCATGAATGAATGCCTAAAGTCTTTTGGGGGCCGCTTCATCAAGCACTACTGCAGTATACACAAGTACACGTGGGATGGTAACAACTAAAAGAACAGCATCCACATGCTACAACTCGTGTGTTCTACCCGTACTAGCAATACTATGCATAGATCTAGCTCTGATACCACTGTAGGGGTTCGCGCATGAAAACAATAAATTTTCCCAACACCAAAAACCCAAATGCCAGGATCTATCTATTAGTAATGCAGTAATGCGAGGGGGTTTTCGCGAACTTACCCTTGAAGACTGAAAAGCGTTGTCAACGCTCGGGAGAGCGTGGTTGATGTAGTTGTACCGAAGATGACCTCGAGGTCGTGTTGAAGTCCTAGTGGCTCTTGTTGCTCCACCGACTTCTAGTGCCCCAAGTGTTGCACCTCCGAGGGAGTTGCACATGTTTGGTGTCTGACGATGACTCCCGCTCCTCTGATCCAGCAGCAGTTGCGGAAGTAGAGCTGCTGGATCTGAATCCCACAGCGTGACGGCGCTCCACGGTGATGAAGACTCATGCTCGCGCGATCCGGACTTGGGACCATGGTCACGGGAGAGAGAGAGAGAGACAGATAGAATCAACTGGAGGTCTCCCCAAAAGATAGGAAACCTTTTATTGATTATTGTGTCTTTAATTTGTCAAAATACCTCTCTTTATATAGTGGACCCCCCCCCCCCCCCACACACACACACACATAGGAAATTGCCTTAGCCATGTGGGACTAAACAAAGGAGAGGGGAGAGGGGGAGGGCTTGGCCAGCCGGAGAAGGCCCTAGTGGGCCCTATGCGGGGTGCCCAAGGCCTAGCCAGCCACCCCTCCTTCCTCCCGTTTGTCTTTCCCTCATGGGCCCTTTTCCCAAGGGATTTTGGCCCAATTAGGTATTTCGACCATTTTAATTCATTTTTCTTTTATTGAATAAATATAATTGAATGATTAAATCAATATTTAACATTCACTTACATATTATTCAATCCCCATGGCTGTGGAACTCCTTCCACCCCACTCCTAACATCCTCCGGACTTACCGAAACCCTTCTGGTTTTCTCTCTCTCTTTTCTTCGGTGATTCTGCCGATACCAAAACGCTCTCTGAGCATCATCAAGCCATTAAGTGTGATACCCCATGGTTCGGGAACACTCCAAACATGGTCGGCACCTTCTCGTACCAATGATCATCAGAGGGACCTGGATGGCCATGTTGACCCCTGTGCATTCCACGAATCTTTCGTCGCTGAACCATGAACGTCGTGTCATATTCCTTTTGTCTCTCGATACTTGCATTTCTCGAGATCTGATCATTGACATCACCATGCCGCGTTCAATCTCGTTATTAACAAATTCTATTTGAATCATTCAAACAAGTGATATCCCCGTGATCAAATCACACGCTGCGTAGCTATTAGATATATCTTCTCCGAGTGGGCCCTCGAGTATCTTTTTTGTCACACGGATGAACAAATCCCTCTCTTGATGCATAATGCCTCTACATGTTCCTCCGAATACCTGAAGACACCTTTATAATCACTATATCACCAGGTGACGTTTGATGCTATCTAAGTATCCTCGGGTAACGGTGATTGATATGGTCTCACGGTCTAAGAAATAGGACATTAGGTCTTTTCTAATCATCATAACTTGAACTTTGTAACATGATCGG
Organism: Avena eriantha; assembly: GCA_910589775.1. NCBI lineage: Eukaryota > Viridiplantae > Streptophyta > Magnoliopsida > Poales > Poaceae > Avena > Avena eriantha. The sequence continues at coordinate 53,454,565 of OU342742.1, read as the reverse complement.
GTCACGATGCTTAGGTTGGGTATAGCTCATCATCTCATTCCCGCAATGAGGTGACTCCATTGTCAACTGGCATAAATGCCACATGATCAGGAAACCTTGATCATCTATTGACCAATGAACCAGGGACTAGAGCTTCACCGAGAACTCCTGGTTGTTTATATATCACACGCGTATTGATGTTTCCTTTCAATACAGTTGTAGCATAATACAAAACTTAATCATAAACTTTATAAAATATGATCATAATCCATATTATTATTTGTCTCTAGGGCATATTTCCAATAGTCTCCCACTTACACTAGAGTATAAATAAACTACCTGCATTTGTTACTAATCATCAGCAACATATATCCCAGCACCTTTGATCATGCTTGCTCATGGAAGAGGTTGAGTCTTGGGTCTGGACTTTATAGCCCCAAATCCTTTGTAACTTACTAATGTCACCTTGATTAACATTAATACTTTATCATCACATGATAACATCTTTGTGTATGCATCGTAGACATGGCAATAGATTGATGTCGGTTTCCAAAGCCAACAGAGACATTAGATCAGCCAAAACCTAGGGCCTAGAAAATCTATGGCCCGACCCTCTATGGAAGCGCCTTCCTTTCCCCTACTTGGCCTCTAGAAGCCCCTATGGACTGGAGCTCAGAACTCCCATGTGTCGTCACACTCCCGGATTTGTGTTCGCACGGGGTGATGTCTACGCACTTTTATTCTTGTAGACAGCTGTTGGGCCTCCAAGTGCAGAGGTTTGTAGAACAGCAGCAAGTTTTCCCTTAAGTGGATCACCCAAGGTTTATCGAACTCAGGCAGGAAGTGGTCAAAGGTATCCCCTCTCAAGCAACCCTGCAATCAAGATACAAGAAGTCTCTTGTGTACCCAAAACACCCAATACACTTGTTAGGTGTATAGGTGCACTAGTTCGGCAAAGAGATAGTGAAATACAAGTGGTATGAAATAATACAACGGTGCTAGAAAATACTTTGATGGCGTGGAAGAGACTAAAGGCAAACTGAAATAAAGATGGCAGCAAGCAAACATGTAATAGATCTAGTTGCAAACGGTGTTTCAATGCTTAGAAAAAAGGCCTAGGGATCATACTTTCACTAGTGAACACTCTCATATAAATATATTATCTTCATGATACTACTCTAAACTACTCTCCGGTTGAACACTCTAATCGATGGTAGGGCTATAACAGCACACCTCAAAGTTCGCCTTCTGCATCTAGATAACCCCACACTGTCACCTTGAGCACTAGATGGTTCTAACAAACACCACAATTTCATAAAGACATCCAACTCCAAATATAACTCATAACAAAGTATTTGTAATCTCTAGCCTAAGTGCCACCATGGTGTGCACACTGTCAACTTCACACACATGGGGAGAGCAGAGATCTATTAAAGCACTTGAGTAGCAAGGTAGATCTATAGATTACAAGCTCATGATCTCAATAAGATCATGCATAGAGAGAGAGATGAACACATAGCTACCGCTATAACCCTTAGCCTCGAGAGAGAACTACTCCCTCCTCATCATTGGAATCGGCAATGGTGATGGAGATGGTGGTGGAGATTGATGGAGATGGCTCCAGGGGCACTTCCCCGTCCTGGCAGGGTGCCGGAACATAGACTTTCTATCCCCTGAATCTCCCCTTCGATGGCGGCGGCGCTCCAGAACTTTTCGTGGCTGGAGGCTTGACTATTTAGGGTTTCTGTATCGGGAGGAATATATAGGCGAAGGGGAAAGGTCGGTGGCTAGCCAGGGGGCCCACACCATGCCCTAGCGCGGCCAGGGGGACCCGCACCTAGGGGTGGTTTGGCCACCCTGTGGCCCCCCTCCGTCTCGTCTTCTGGCTCCGTGAATCTTCTGGTAAAATATCGACTTTGGCTTTTGTCTGGTCCAATTCGGAGAATATTCACTTTCTGACTTTCTGGAACCAAAAACAGCAGAAAACAGGCAACTGGCATTGTGGCTCTTGTTAATAGGTTAGCCCAAGAAATCATATGAAAAGTACTCCAAAGTGTGGACAATACATAAGAAAGTAGATAAAACCAAGCATGAAACATCAAAAATTATAGATACGTTAGCAACGTATCAACATCCCCAAGCTTAACTCCTGCTCGTCCTCGAGTAGGTAAGTGATAACAAGAAAGAATAATTTTTGAGGTGACATGCACCATCATAAACTTGATCAAAGTATTTGTAAAGCATTGAAAGCTAGGATCATAGTATTTCAATCATAACATGAAAGACAAAGTTCTAGCAATAAGACAAAGAAACTATGTTGCAACATGAAAAGGCATAAACAAAAGATTCATGAATAACAATGCTTTGCAAGACGTTTGTTTGTTTCACATAAAGAAAACATAGCATAGTGGCATTTAGCTTGTCCCTCATAGAGTAGCAAACATAGATGCATAGGACACCTTCAAAGTTCATAAGAGTGACTAGATACAAATAGTTTAAAACAAGCAATATCAAAGTTATGCATCAATCAACAAGTCTTGGGACAATGCACATAGAACTAAGAATGGCCACTATGCTCTCAAAGTAGGTGCATAAAGGTAGAAGGTGGAGACTCAACAAAAAAAGTGAAAGAAAGGCCTTCATAGAAGGAAGTAGGGACTCAAGTTTTATAAAGAGCTTCCAAAAAGTATGGTACTTATTAGATTTCATCTCTCATTGCCCCTATCATAAGCATCTTGAAGTGATTAAGGTTAAAGTGAACAAACTATGGTGTATATGCTTGATGAAGTATAAGTTGGAAATCTCATGTCCCTTGAATACGAGGGACGCTCCTCATGCTACTCAAGTTTAGTTACCGGTAAGTTCTTATCATAGTAAGTACATGTGTATCATAGAGAACCGCCAACGGGGTACCCCTTGCCCGATGATACGGAAGAATCCCCATATCAAAATGACAAGGCAAGCAGACAACGATCATCTCAGCAATCTTCTTATTTACCATGGGAAAATGGTGCTTTTTCCTCTCTTTCCTCTTTTCTCGTATCTCTTTTTTCTCTTTTTTCTCAATATCTGACTCTTTTTTTATAAGAAGAATGCTTCATAGACAGCTCATTATGGTTACGCTGCAGCTTTTCCACCATGACAGCATGGATTAGACCAGCGGCCCAGGCGTTTCTCTAACACACATACATAACTCCATGGACTTACAAGCTCCCCTTTCATTTCACACCGACGACATCCATAGACAAAAGAGCATGATATCAACTAGGTACAAAGTACAAGTGCAATGTTGAAAGCGTTCCCCATGACAGCATGGCTCTGCTAATCCCCAACAAATAAGTGCAAGCATATACAACATAGACGACACAATGGTTCAAGTTTATTAAGGGCAAGAAAATTAAAGTGTGCCATCAAGTTCGTGAGAGCTTTAATCACTAGTTTGCTCATAACAAGTTTAATTCAGAAGGTAGATAAAAACATGAATATACTTGGAATAGCATAAGATAATAGGTAGGTATGGTGGACTCTTTGGAATAACTTGGTTTTAGGAGTTGGATGCATGAGTGGAACTCGTACTTGTTTATGGAGGCTAGCAAAAGACTGGGAGCGACCAACTAAGAGAGCAATAATGGCCATAATCATGCAGAGCGACAAAACATCATTAATTAAAGCATAAAGTGATACTACAAGTTGAAAACTAAAGGATCATAAAGGCTTATGGTGACTTGGTATAGTCATAACATGGTGTGAGCATGTGCCAAGTCAACCCAAATAAAGCATCAAAGGAGAATACCGTAATATTATGCTTTAATATGCTAAAATAACACATGATTCTTCCAAGGCACATTAAGCAATCTCAATTGTTTATAACAATTCATGCTACAGCAAAGAATACTAAGCATAAAGCCAAAACAATATCAAGCATGGCATGACAAAGCATAGGCCATAGTCAAAACAAACTCTCTTTTCCACTTAAGCATGAACTTTCCTACTCTTTTCCAATCCAAACCAACTATTTGAAAACCAATGCATGAAAGAGGGGGTCCAACCAATTTATTCAGCAAACTAAGCAAACCAAGCAAACGAAAAACCAAAACGAAAACGAAAAAGAAGACACTCCAAGAACAACATAACTATGCATGAAACAATAAAAATGAAGTGTTTGGAAGAAACCTGTGATTTTTATTGATGAAGAAGGGGGTGCCTTGGGCATTCCCAAGCTTTGAAGCTTGTACCTCTTGAATATTTCTTAGGGTTACACGGGGTGGCATCCCCAAGCTTGAGCTTTAGTCCATTCTTCATCTCATTACATCATTCCTTCCATACACCTGAAAAATTTCCTTCATACAAAACTTCACACAATCTTTATTAGCAACATTAGTGCACTCAAGATAATAAGTATTTTAGGTTAAGTTTCAACACCAATAAAACTTTCATTATAACACTAGCTACTGTAGCACTTCCCTCAAAAAGCTCAATTCCCCAAAAGAACTAAAAAAGAAACCAATAAGAAGCAAATGCAGAAAATGGCAGAAATCTGTCAAAACAGACCAGCAGGTAAAGACAAATTTTTTAGAAGACCTTATGTTGCTCAAATAGAAAAGTGTTGAACTAACAAACGTTAGATAACAACCTGGGGCGGAAGCACAAAAATTCACGCCTAAAAAGGACGTACAGAGATTTTACACAAATTTTTACGGTGAAGCACAGAAATCTGTTTCGGGACAGCAACTTTCCCAATCATTACTTATCTCTCATTAGAGGTTACTCTTGGCACAAAAAGCAAATAAAAAGGATAAGGAGCGGTTATTACAGAAGTAATAACTTCCAAGACTCATCTAGAATTTTTGGGTTATCTCCCAATAAGTACTTTTCTTTAATGCCTTTAAGTTAGGCATGATAGTTTGAGAAGATGCTCACAGAAGAAATATAAATTAAAGTAAAAGAGAGCATCAATAAGCAAATTCAAATAACATTTAAGTCTAACCCACTTCCTATGCATAGGAATCTTGTAAAGAAACAAGTCATGAAAGAACAAAGCAATAAGCATAGTAAAGCAAAACAAGTGCAACTTCAAGACTTTCAACATAAAGAGGGGAAACTTAATATTGTCGAGATACATAAAACCATGATTCCCTCTCTCATAATAACTTTCAGTAGCAACTTGAATAAAATTAACAATATAACTATCACATAAAACATTCTTATCATGAGCCACATGCATAAAAGAATTAATACTCTCCACATAAACATAGTCATTCTTATTAATTGTAGTGGGAGCAAAATCAACAAAATAGCTACATTATTATTCTCAGCACCATAGTCATCAAATATAGGAGGCATATTGTAATCATAATTAATTTTCTCCTCAATAGTAGGTCGACTAGAAATATCATATTCATCATTGTAATCATCATATCTTGGAGGTTTGGTATCATCATAAGCAATAGAATAGCTATCTTCCAAAGCTGGGGAACTAAAAAAGATAATTTTCATAAAAACTAGCTTCCCCAAGCTTAGACTTTTCCGTAGCATTAGCAATAATGGTGTCCGAAGAATTCATACTAACAACATTGCTATTAGCATGCAAATAAAGTTCCATAGGTTTTTTAATTTTCTCTTCAAACACTTCATGTCCTAACTCAAGATAAATACTATAAAGCTCTCTAAAAAAATTCCATTAAGCCTAACTAGTGAAAATAAAAACAAAAAGAAAAAGACAAAATTGCAGAACCTAAAGGAAATAACTTCGAGCACTCACACCGGAGGATGTGCGTACCTTTTACCTTACCTCCCCGGCAACGGCGCCAGAAAATAGCTTGCTGGCGCGTGGTTGACGTGAGAGCTTCTTCTCATTCAATCCCTGGCAACGGCGCCAGAAAATTAGCTTGATGTCTACGCACTTCTATTCTTGTAGACAGTTGTTGGGCCTCCAGGTGTAGAGGTTTGTAGAACAGCAGCAAGTTTTCCTTTAAGTGGATTACCCAAGGTTTATCGAACTCAGGGAGGAAGTGGTCAAAGGTATCCCCTCTCAAGCAACCCTGCAATCAAGATATAAGAAGTCTCTTGTGTCCCCAACACACCCAATACACTTGTCAGGTGTATAGGTGCACTATTTCGGTGAAGAGATAGTGAAATACAAGTCGTATGGAAATAAGACAACGGTGCTAGAAAATACTTTGATGGCATGGAAGAGACTAAAGGCAAACTGAAATAAGGATGGTAGCAAGCAAACATGTAACAGATCTAGTTGCAAACGGTGTTTCAATGCTTAGAAACAAGGCCTAGGGATCATACTGTCACTAGTGAACACTCTCACATAAATATATTATCTTCATGATACTTAAACTACTCTCCGGTTGAACATTATAATCGATGGTAGGGCTATAACAGCACACCTCAAAGTTCGCTTTTCGCATCTAGATAACCCCACACTGTCACCTTGAGCACTAGATGGTTCTAACAAACACCACAATTTCATAAAGACATCCAACTCCAAATATAACTCATAACAAGTATTTGTAATCTCTAGCCTAAGTGCCACCATGGTGTCCACACTATCAACTTCACACACATGGGGAGAGCAGAGATCTATTAAAGCACTTGAGTAGTGATGACCCACAAGTATAGGGGGTGTATCGCAGTATTTTCGATAAGTAAGAGTGTCGAACCCAACGAGGAGCAGAAGGTGCTGGCTAGTCGTATGGATCAGGAATTCTCTGCAAATACTTAGCAAACGGATTTTTAGGGGTTTTCGATAAAGCAAGTAAACAAAGTACGAGTAAATAAAAGATAGTAAGAATGAATGCAGCAAGTGGCCCAATCCTTTATGCAGCAAAGGACAAGCTGGTTGTATTTCTATAGATGACCAAACGTTCTCGAGGACACATGGGAAGACTGTCAAGTGCTTTTGCTTCATATAGTCGATTAATCTTCTCTAGCTTACTAAGTGTTGTGTGGGTGAACCTATGCTAATGTACCGCCCCATCCAAGACTAAATACATACTTGTGATTAAACCCCCTTGCAAACATCTGTAAGTACAATAAAGTAATTAAGGTAGAAACCTAACCACAGCTTTAAACTCTAAGACCCTTACGTCCCTTGTGCAATGGTTTCCTAACGGGGGTTCAGGTTTCTGTCACTCCAGCAACCCCTACGATTAGTAGCCAAATACACAATGCATTCCCCTAGGCCCATATAGGTGAAGTGTCATGTAGTCGACGTTCACATGACACCACTAGAAGAAGTACACCACAACTTAAATATCAAACTATTGAATCTTTCTCAACACAACTCCACTACTAACAACATGACTTCTCCCATGTCCTCAAGAACAAAACGAACTACTCACAAGACATCATATGGATCATGATCAGAGATGGAATAATGATGTATAACAATCTGAACATAAACAATAATTCAACGGTTCACTCAATAGCATCAACTACAAAGAGTAATCAACACCGGGAAAGTTTCCCCTATGAACTATGCAAGATTCAACCCAATTGTTACAGCAATATGGAGATGGTGCTGAGGGTGCTGATGATGATGATGGTGGTGATGATGATGATGATCCCGATGAAGTCCATCTTGATGATGGTGTTGATGGCGACGATCTCCCCTCTCTGGGAAGGAATTCCCCCGGCAGAAATATGTCTGTCGGAGAGATCTTTCTCTCTCGGTGTTTTCCGCCCCGTAGAGGTGGCAGAATCTTTCTGTGGTCGCTCCCCAAGTCTTAGGGTTTTGGGAGGATGATATACGCCAGAGGGGAGAGGCTGGAGTGGGCCAGGGTGGCCACACCACCTGTTGGCGCGGCCTAGGGCTGCCCGCACCAGGGGGTGGTGTGGGCCCCCTGTGGCCCATCTCCACTCCGTCTTCTGGCATCCTTTGTCTTCTGGAAAAATAGGATTTTCCGTATATTTTCCCGAATTTTCTGATATTCGCGAATTTTGCCTCCAAACAGCACCTTTTCCATCAGAATCCTGACTGCAGCGGTCCATGCTCCAAAAGTCATCAACCATGCAAAAACAGATGAAATAACATAAGTATAACCTCTCAATACGAAATATATCAATGAATAATAGTGAATTAAGACATAGAATAGTGATGCATAATGGACGTATCAACTCCCCCCAAGCTTAGACTTCGCTTGTCCCCAAGCAAAACTGAGCTCAATAAACATGACCTCAAGTTTATGGAGTGAAGAGTCGATAAAAGAATACGGACAAGAAGCATCACATTCATCAAATACATAGATCATAATAGAAGACAAATCACTATTATATAACTCAACTTGTAATAAGTAAAGGAAACACAATAAAGATACATAAAGTAAATCATAATTGGTAATGGAAAACTTAGCTCTTGGTTGAAGAATAGTTGATAATTTGCTGGAGTTCACAAATAGCTGGTTTTCAATGATAGCTTTCAAAAGTAGTAAACATCAAGATAAGAGCAATGTGCAAAACAAGGAACATAAGACACGATTGAATAAATCATCATATGAATGAATGAAACACAACAACTCAAAATACTTGCTGAGATAGAAGGGACTAGGTTTACTGACTCAATCTACAAAGTAAAAGAAAGGCCCTTCAAAGAGGGAAGCAGGGATTGCAAGTCTCATAAAGAGCTCCCAAAAATTATGATACTTACTAGCTTTCAGCTCTCATTGCCCCTATCATAGGCATCTTTAGGTGATTAAGGTTAAAGTGATCAAATATGAGGATATGCATTGACAAGTTGTAAGTTGAGAATCTCATGTCCCTTGAATACGAGGGCCGCTCCTCATACTAATCAAGTTTAGTCACCGGTAAGTTCTTGTCATCGTAACCATATGTGTATCATAGAGAACCGCCAACGGGGTACCCCTTGCCCGATGATACGGAAGAATCCCCATATCAAAATGACAAGGCAAGCAGACTAGAAGCATCTCAGCAATCTTATTATTTACCATGGGAATATGGTGCTTTTTTCTCTCTTTCCTCTTTTCATAATATCTCTCCCTTTTTTCTTTTCTATTTTTCTCAATCTCTATCTCTTTTTTTATAAGAAGAATACTTCATAGATACTCGTTATGGTTACGCTGCAGGTTTCCACCATGTCAGCATGGATTAGACCAGCGGCCCAGGCGTTTCTATAACACATATGCATAACTCCATGGACTTACAAGCTCCCCTTTCATTTCACACCGACGACATCCATAGACAAAAGAACATGATATCAACTTGGTATAAAGTACCAGTGCAATGTTGAAAGCGTTCCCCATGACAGCATGGTTCTGCTAATTCACAACTTACAAAGCGCAAGGATATACGCAACATAGGTGAGCACAATGGTTCAAATATATTAAATGCAAGAAAGTAAAGTGTGCCATCAAGTTCGTGAGAGCTTTAATCACTAATTTTCACATAACAAGTTTAATTTGGGAGGTAGACAAAACAAGAATTTACTTGGAATAGCAATAATGCTACTAGGCAGGTATGGTGGACACAAATGGCATGGGTTTTGGTTTAAAGGAGTGGATGCACGAGAAGTATACCCTCTCAGTACAGGTTTTTGGCTAGCAAGGCTGGGTAGCAAGTATAAGAGTTGAAGGAAACAAACAAACATACAAGTGATAAAAACAAACATGCAATCTTCCTTGGAAGCACAAAAGATCTTAACTAGGGAATACTAGACTTATGAGCAAATCAAGAAAGAAAGATGATGAGATTATTTTTCTTTAGAGTACTTTTATCTTTTTCATTCAACTCTCAAAAATAGTGTGCTACTGACCGAGCCAGGTTTGCCAAAACCAACTAAATTAACTCAATGATCCCAAAGTGCTACCAATACTAACAACAAGATCAATCATATAACCACGAATAGAAAACTAATATAAGCTATGCAAAAGAGTAAATGATAGAACTTCTCATTAATATTCCATAACGGAAACTCACACCAAGGGATACATATCTAACGAGAGAGGGGACACTTCCATAATGCAAACCATACTACATAATAACTCCTCTATTCATGATATGACTCTACTAATAAGGTAAAAAGATTTTGAACGTCATAGAACTGTGCTTGCAGTTCGTTGGTTGTTTGGCGGAGTGAGAGGACTTATGCGTTTAAACCTAGCCTCATACTCACAGTTTTGATTTTGAACGTCATAGAACTGTGCTTGCAGTTCGTTGGTTGTTTGGCGGAGTGAGAGGACTTCGTCTTTGAGTTCAGTAGTCTCCTTTTGGTGCTCGGTGATTGTAGCACCCCGATAAAACCACTACTAGAAAATCGTTGTGTTTCTGTTTTGTGCATCATCATGACTGCATGCTCATGTCATCATGCCACATTGCATTTGAGCATCTTCATGTCTGCATGCATATGTTTGTCTAAAACCATTTTCTAAAAACCTATATTTGTTTTCTAAATATACCCTATCTTTATTTCAAATTAAAACCCTGGCCTCTTCCGGATATTTTGTTTGTCTAAAAACAAATTTCTAAACTCATTGAAAAATAAACTAAAGCTAATAAAATATTTTATCGGGGAGGTAGCCGTAGGCCAGGCCCAAAAGCCCAGCCCACAGCCACCTACCACCCCTCTTCAAAATGAAACCCTAGCTAACCCGCAGCGCCGCCGCACTCCACTCACCTACATGCACTCCACCAGCGAGCCACCGCACCCCGCTACGTCGCACCGACACCTTGCACGGCCACCCCGCATCGCCAGCATCGCCCGCACGCAAACCTTGTACCCAACGACCCACCACGACGTGGTACATGCACGCTGGCCCACCCCATGATCCCCTCTCTGTTCTCTCCTTCGATCGAGCACCGATCCCGCATGTCTCATGCCCCTGGTCCCCCCACTCGTTGCATGTTCCTCGCCTCGCTCCTCTGCTCTTCAACCTCGCTCGACCAAGGCAGATCTCCCTCGATCCCCCACAGTCGCCGCCTCCTTCCTCGCTAGCTTCCCGCCTACCTCGATCCCCACCAGGCTCCCTTCCCCACAGCCGCCCCTACGACCAAGCGCCGCCGCCCCAGGGCAGCCCGTCCTCGGCCCCTTCCCGCAAGCCACCGTCGGGCCGAGCAGTACCGCGACGTTGCCCGAGGGAGCTGTGATCTGGCCGCCGCCGCTCACGAGCTCTCCCAGCGCCGCCCTATGCCACGGTCGTCGCTGCTCCTTTGCCAGGCCATCGCCTCCCCACCGCTAGGATCCGTGAACCACGCAGCACATCGTGCCTGGACGTGCCTCTTCTCCGTCCCGCGCTCGACCCAGCCTCGCGCGGCTCCGCCTCATCTCGCTGTGCCGTCATCGCCTGCGCGAGCGCCGCCGGCGACGCCTAGCTTCCGCCCCTGGCCGCCCTCGTCGCACGAGCCAGCCTCTCTGTTGAGCCCCGCACCACCGCCGGTCGCCAGGACATCGCCCTCTTCGACCTCGCTTGCAACTCCACCACCCTTCCTCAAGCCCGGCCGTGTTCGTCCACAGACAACGAGCCCCCTCCCCGCAAGCGCGCGCCCTGCTGGGACCCTGTCAGCCTCTGCACCCTCGAGCTCTCCCAAGTCTCTATGTCACGGAAGACCCGACCCCATCTCCAGGACGGCCAGTTGGTTTGTGAGGCACGTGTTGATGCATTGGTTTGTAATGGTGGAGACAATGGGTTGTCTGTTGATGTTGTTGTACCTCAGGTATGACTACATTGGCAACCACCGCCCAGAGGATGATCCAAGCTCGCCACTAGCAAACGGACCCAATTCTGAGACCCTCGACACGGATCTGAAGACCTCGACACTATCGGACCCGATGCTCAAAAGGCCATTGCCCGAAAGACCGATCCCGAGGACTCGAAGACCGATTCCTCAAGACCCCAAGATCTTCGGAACCCTAATGTGATCCCCTACCCGAGACCCCTATTTTCATAACATATAACATCTAACTTTTTGCATAGTAAATATTCATACTTGCATGCATATTGTGGTTGTTTGGGGTATTTGGATGATCCACCTAAATTAAATATGGAGGCCATATGCGGGCTATTCTAGTCTTATATTGGCCCCATTTAAATTTGTGTAGCGAACCAATGCCATATTTTGCCTTGTTAATACAACATTTAAATTGCGGGGTATCTAAATAACTTGAACCTTCTAATTAATTGTCGGGACCCCGATTCCGCTTAATATTGTCTAGTTGCACCGCATCTTTGCCATGTCATGCATCATACATGCATCATGCCCGATCGTCTGCAGTAGTATTAAATAGTGTATCCGGTGTTTCTTCTAGTGTTTTTCTTCTTCACGGATTAGGCCGTTGAGTTGATACGAGTACCGAAAATTTCTTCAGATATGAACCTTCGACAGTGTTTCCCAGGCGAGCATTCTCCCCCTTTCTACCTATTTCGCATTTATAGTCTTTATTTCCTTATGTTGATCTATTGCTATCCGTGTTGCGATGCTTTAGTGTTCCGTACCAGATATATTCTGTGCAGCCTTTATATTGCCTTGGACAGCTCCTATTACCTGTTGTTTGGTAGATAGATGGTCTTGCGAGTCGTAGTCGCTTGCTCAGGTGCGATCTCGTGTCGTGAAGTACCACACAGTTGTTGGAATGTTGTCATATGCTTTACGATGGAGAGGATCATGACTTTAAATACAATTATTAAATTGTTGGGATAACTAATGAAAGAGGCACCGGTGGGCAATATATGCTATTTGGTTTTTCATGTCCACTTGTGTCTCGTAGGCCCCGAGTACTTGATACCTGTTCCTTGACTATTCGCACTATCCACATACGGGAGACTCTATGAATCCCCCTTAGCCAGAGCTTGATTCATTTCTTATTTCTTGGGGCCATAAACTAGTTTGGGGCTTTATTACTATCCTGTACTTATGCCATGCTTTACTACTTTATTTAAGATTGTGCGTGGAGCACCTGTACTGTTTTGGATCGTGCCACGTTTTCGTGGTATTGACAAGCCCAGTCACACTTTCGGGTTCCCAGTCGTTTACAGCCGTCGTCACAAACCCTGGGTCCATTCCGGAGCCGGCCAACTTTGTTGCGGGTAGCTTAGTGGGGTGTCCCCCTGAAATGTTTTATGAATCCAGTGATTGCTTTGTCGTGAAAGCCTCGTTGGGTTTTGATTTGGTTTTTCCGAGGTTGATCGTGTGTGTGTTGCTATTTGTGCACCCCTGCAGGGTAAATCTTTCTGAAAGCCGTGTCCGCGGTTATGGATGACTTGGAGCACAGTATCTCGATCATAGACAAGCATAACTAAAGTAGTGCTATAAATTTGACTTAGTGACTAGTAATTAGCTTCACTACAATGGAATGGATAATAAAAGTGCCAACAATTGGTGGAACTGGGGTGTATCGTGTCATGTTATACCTGCCTAGTAAGTATCGCAACTCCAATGGAATGAAATAAAAGTGCCAACAACTACTGGGTTTGGGATGTCACATGCTAATTATATCTGACTAGTAAGTACTGCAACTACAACTGAATGGTCAACTAAAACTGCCCACTACTAATGCTATCAGGATGACTCATGCTATCTATATCTGACTAGTAAGTGCTTCAACTATAATGGAATGAATAAAACTGCCAACTGTGTGAGTTCCTCGGTTTGACTTCCTCGTTTGGTCTCGAGGGGGAAATACCAGGATGGGTATGATTGGTGTTAGTATCAGGATGGTCCTGAATAGGTCTTTCTTATCCCTCTCTAATAGCCGACAGTGGTTTCGGGTCTCTATAGGTTATTTCCTACATGCTTCGCTGCCGCTTCAGTCCACCATACCTATATAGGCGAGAGCCGCCGAATTCTAGCCTCGCCATGTACTGGCCTCAGTACTGACGCTCCTCTTTTTCCTTCGCCCTTTGTCGGCACCCCCTTTTGTTTTAGCATGTTTGTGATCGACGTCGTTAGCAGGGTTACCCTTCCGGCTTGGCCTAGGAAGGGTTATGGACGCCATTGGTTATTCTTCAGGGCTCTTAGCCCCATTTGCATCTTATCCGAACTCGGATGTTGTATCGTTTTCAAAGTGATTTGGATCTTTGTATTGTATATCTGTATTCTTGACTCATGGAGTCGTTGTTGTATATAAATGTTCTGTGGGTTCCATCGTGGACTAATGTGTAATCGTATAACTTCGTTTTCCACCCGCACGCAAGTGCCTGGTGGGCATCCTTGAATCGTTTCTATGCGGGTTTGGCGGGAAGCGCTAAAATCTGCATAGGGCCGATTCTAGGGTGTTACAGAGTTCGGAACAAATCTTATGGATGATGTCCACTTCGCGCTCCGCCATCTTCTTGTACCTAAAGACTTCTTGCTCCAGTGCTTCCATCCTGTCCTCCAGACTTCCTTTACCCTTAGGGCCTTGAACCTCTTCAATCTGTACCTCCCCACATGTAACTACCTCGGTGAATTACGCTCTTAGTTACATGCCTGGATGAACGAAAGTGGTTAAAATAGTACGGTGGGGCCCAGGGCCACTCACGGTAGACCTTACGACCGTCCTAACCACTTTCAGAACATCGAGACAAGAACGAGCGGCGTAATCGGCAGGCGAAGGGATCAACTACATACACAAACGAGTATGTATGCAAGCCACATACAACAGTCCTCAGAGCCATTCCATCTAAAAGAAATAGAAATATGGCAACGCCATACGGCAAGATCCAAATATCCTAGATAGAGGTAATATTTTAGGATAGCTCCTCATACAACACACATCAGAGTATCAGGCGGAAGCGGAAAACAAGATCCGAGTACGGATAAGAAGCAAATCGGCATAAGATGCCACATAAATAAACACATCCCGCCCACAGATCTCATGGATCCCAATTCCCGGAATCTCTACACCGATGATCGTTGCCAACATCATCTGTCTCCTCCACCCAGTATCCATCTTGCGGGTACACCTGCTCATCTGAATCAAACAATTTATCGTGTGAGACCCTAGGGGTACTCAGCAAGTCTTTATGCCACTAAAGGGGACACAACCTGGGAGTGACGCAATTGCAGCAAAAGATAATACCTGACAGTTCTATAGATACTCGTTAACCATCCGCCTAACCAATGATAGACGGATGTCCGTTAATTAAAAACAACGGTTATAACAGTATAATTAACAGATCCATCCTCCTCCTCGCTTACCAACGAGGAAGTGGACGAACAACCCCCATCATCCGTTAGTCAATTTAACAGCGGTACTTTAGTTATTCTTGTCTATGATCGAGAAACTATGCTCCAAGTCGTCCATAACCGCGGACACGGCTTTCAGAAAGATTTACCCTGCAGGGGTGCACGAATAGCAACACACACTCGATCAACCTCGGAAAAACCAACTCAAAACCCAACGAGGCATTCATGACAAAGCAATCACAGGATTCCGAAATATTTCAAGGGGCCACCCCAATAAGCTACCCGCAACAAAGTTGGCCGGCTCCGAGACGGACCCAAGGTTTGCGAAGACGGCTATAAACGACTGGGAACCCGAAAATGTGACTAGGCTTGTCGATACCGCGAAAACGTGGCACGATCCAAAACAGTACAGGTGCTCCTCGCACAATCTTAAATAAAGCAGTAACATGGCATAAGTACAAGATAGTAATAAAGCCCCAAACTAATTGTGGCCCCAAGAAATAAGAATGAATCAAGCTCTGGCTCAGGGGGGGTCCATAAGGCCTCCCGGATGTGGATAGTGCGAATAAACAAGGAACAGGAATCAAGTACTCGGGGTCCTACGGGACACAAGTGAGCATGAAAAACCAAATAGCAGATATTGCTCACATGTGCCTCTTTCATTAGTTATCCCATTACTACTCAGGTTATGTTGTTTAGGTACCTCATTGTTCATCAGACACTCACATACCCTACTCATGCTTTTCTACGACTCGCATGGCTCAAACAACTCC
Organism: Avena eriantha; assembly: GCA_910589775.1. Taxonomy (NCBI): domain Eukaryota; kingdom Viridiplantae; phylum Streptophyta; class Magnoliopsida; order Poales; family Poaceae; genus Avena; species Avena eriantha. The sequence goes on along the minus strand of OU342742.1, from coordinate 53,438,687 downwards.
TGTAGTAATGGCTCATGGGATGGAGGAACAAGCTTCGGTAGGGTTTAAAAATAAAGGCTATGCAGTACTTGGGATTCAATTTAATGCAATCGCGACTCAATGATGCAAGAATAAGATAGAGGCAATAGGTACTGTATGTATGCAAGCATGTGGTAGTGCTTGCCTGGCAGCTCAGTTGAAGCGAGAGATGGATCTGGGTAGTACTCCTATGATTCCTGGTTATTCTCCTGCTGGGCGTCTATTCGAAGAAGAACCAAACAAACAAGGGCCAACATAAATAAAGTGCACAAGCATATGAATTAAAATGCGACAAGCAAACAAGCATGCCATGATGAATGATGCATAATTTACATGGCATTAACGTAGCATGGCAAAGGTGAGGTGTGGATACAAGAAATAAAGCATTTTATTATTTATTTGGTCCACTTTATTGTCATAACCAGTTCAGATGTTTAATAATGACATGATGCATGCTTCAATTCAGAACAAGGCCCGTCGCGCTGATCGATTTAGACATATTATTTGTCAAATTTGGAGTTGTAGAATTAAAGTTATCAATTTATTAAGAAAAGGGCATTTTATTGTAATTTTAATCATCTCGAAATTTTAAAGTGCTCAAAACATATTTTGAATGGCATATTTGAATTCCTCACATTTTTCTGATTCAAAAACATATATTATTTGTATTATTCGGATTTGTATTTTAAAATTTATTTAAATCTGACTTGAATTTGAATTTAAATCAATTTTGAAAAAGGTTTAAATAAAACAGACAACAGGGAAAACTTTTGTTACCCAGCTCGACCCAGCCATAGTCACTGACGGGTGGGCCAGCCGCTGGCGGGGCATACGCGCGCGGGGAAACTTTTGCTACCGCGGCTTAGCTAGCTGCTGCGGGTGACAGGCGGGGCCAGCGAGCTAGGGCCCATGTGCCAGTGGGCTAACCCGCAGAGGCTGACAGGTGGGGAGCGGGTTGGACCGCGGGTTGGGTGTTCAAAAATTGCGGGGCGTTTTTGTAAAGCGGACAGAGAGACTGACTGGTGGGCTCGGCTGGATCGTGGGTTTAGAAAACAAAAAGGCTAGGGGGTTTTTTGGCAAAGTGCGCGGCGGCACTGTTCTTCTTTCTCCTCTGAACTATCTGACGGAAAAAGCAGCACGGCGACAGAGCGGCGAGACGGGGACTTGATCCCGCGACGCGGGGCGCGCGCACAGAGAAGCGGTACCAGTGCGGTAGGGCGGGGTAGTTGTCAGGGAGCAGCTACGCGACCAGTTGAGGCGCTACGCGGCACGAGAGCGTGCAGACATCAGCGAGCGGCGGCACACTAAGGGCGTTCGGCGCAACGCCTGGCGCGGCTAGGGCTTTACGGTGAGGCGGAGGTTGTCCAGGCGATAGAGGGGCTCACCGCGGGGTGGTCGGTGGTGGCGGATCGAGACGAGGCACAGCAGGGCGACGAGGAGGCTGTCGGCCGGAGAATTAGGGTTTGCGTTGGGCGGCGCTGGTACTGGCGGTCCTGGGGATCCTCTTCCTCGCTGGCGCGTCCAGGGCGATGCAAGGGATGATCCTCGACCTCCTCGACCACTTCCACGTCGTGCTGGCCGGCTGGAACGAGGGGACGACGCGGTACTGGCGGCGGTCGGCAAGAGACGGTGGCGACGGAGAAGAAGAAGGGGAGGCGAGGGCAGGGCCCCTGGGTAGATCTAGGAGAGGCGGAGGAGCCGCGAAGAAGGAGGAAAACGAGGGAGAGGGAAGAGGGGCATCGTGGGGCTCGGGTTAGGTAAAAAGTGGCTTCGGCCCTTTTCTCCTCTCCTCGATCACGTGCTCAGGCTGGAGCTCGACGTGAGCAGGGCAGGGACAGGTTGAGGGGCTGCGGATGGGTCAGGTGGGGATGATGGAGCCAGCTGGTAGCGAGAGGGAGAGGGATCAGAGAGGGATCGGGGGTAGCTCGGGTGAGCTAGGGTGTAGCTAGGGCATGCTCGACTTAGGCTAGGGTTTGGGGTGGTTAGATGAGTAGCTGGGGTGTGGGCCAGGGAGAGAGAGAGGGCCAGGTGGCCAGCATGGTAGAGAGAGGGAGTGAAAGAGAGAGAGGTGAGATTAAGGGTTAGGGTTTAAGTAGAACTAGGTTAGAGGAAATTAGAGAGAGATAGCTAGGTTAGGTTTTTGTTAGGGGTTTAGGTTTAAAACTTGTTTATAAGATCAACCCAAGAGGTAAAAGTGAGGGCTTGGATTTAGGCTAAGATGAGGTGAAAGAGTAATCAAGAAAAAGAGAAGGAAATAGATTATGGGTAAAAGGCCTCACTTGCATAATGAATGGAAAAGAATAAAAATAGTGTAGATGAGAATATGGAGATGGTGGAGAGGGATGGAGATGATCCACAAGGGGAGAAGCCAATAAAACTAAGAGGAGTCAAATGGACTAAAGGTGGTGGTACCCTTGCATGGCCCATGCACAAATAATAAATGTCATGTTTTATTTTGTGAAAACAATAATAATGATATGGCATTATTCTTATGCATTCACAAGAAGTGGAGTAAAGGCCAAGCAAAAGAAATGTTAGAATTAGATCCACCCCATTCACCTGAGCTAAGAATAAATTCAAAAGAAAAGAAATACAAGCTCATGGTTTAATGGGATAGTGGAATTATAAGGTGGTGAAAAGAAAGGTGATGGACTTGAATAAAAGATATGCCCCCAACTCAACTTGGGCATTTAGACAATATATCAATAACCAAATACAATATCAAGAGGCAAATACAATTAATAATGCATATGAGAGAAGAACCAAAGAAACAGGGTTTTATATGATGCTCAAATGCAAGGTGGCATGATGACATGAGCATGATATAATTATGATGCAACAATTATATATAGGAAGTAGCCAATATATTACTAGACCAAGTAGCATTACAATTGTTAGACAATTGGGATGCTACAACACCTTTGAGCAATAACTCCTTGGGATGAATCTTCAACTCTCTCATGTATGGGTTGATGATCTCTTCTAAGGAATCTCCCTCGGCTAATCCAGTGGAAGACATTGTGGCTACAAATCTAGGATTCTACCTGGCAGAAACAGATCGAAACAAAAACACGACGAAAACACGATATACGAACCTCGGAAGATCCGGGGGGTTATATATTACGAAGTTTCATAACAAGAGGAAGGTACTGGGTGAAAATGGGTCGGAGACGGAGTCTGGGGTGTCCTCACCACCTGGTGGCGCGGCCAGGGGTGGGCCCGTGCCACAGGGTGGTGTGGGCCACCCTGGCTCCATTTCCGTTCCTTTTTTGCTTCGTAACTTCCCTTATTGACTGAAAACTATAAAAATATAGTTGGATTGTATTTTCGCGGAACTTTTCTTACCAGAACTGTTACCTAATTGAAAACAGACTCTACAGGTCTTTGAATTTGGTCCTTGATGAATTTCTCCGGAGTTATAACTTGAAAGGCATCAACATCTTCATTGTAGGAATCTCCAACAATATAGTGCTTGAGTCGCTGCCCATTCACTACTTGTGTAGTCTTATCTTTTAGAGAAGAAATTTGTATTGCTCCTGAATGGTATACTTCATCAATGATGAAAGGTCCTTCCCATTTTGACAGTAGCTTTCCTGCAAAAAATCTGAGACGAGACCTATACAATAGAACTTTTTCACCAACATGAAATTCTCTCTTAAGTATTCGCTTGCCATGCCATCTTTTAACTTTTTCCTTAAAGCGCCTGGCATTTTCATAGGCTTCACTCCTCCATTCATCTAAATAACTTAAGTCAAATAATGTTTTCTCACCAGTGAGCTTACAATCCCTATTTAGTTCTTTAATTTCCCAGTAAGCTTTGTGTTCTAATTCTAAGGGTAGGTGACAAGCTTTCCCATAATCCATTTTATAAGGAGACATCCCCATAGGATTTTTGTAAGCAGTTCTATAAGCCCATAAAGCATCATTCAACTTTTTAGCCCAGTTTTTTCTAGATCTATTAACAGTCTTTTGCAAGATGGATTTAATTTCTCTATTTGATAACTCTACTTGCCCGCTAGTTTGGGGGTGATAAGCTGAAGCAATTCTATGATTAACATCATATTTAGCAAGGGTCTTCCTAAAACCACCATGAATGAAATGAGAACCCCCATCAGTCATGAGATATCTAGGCACCCCAAACCTAGGAAACATAACATCCTTAAGCATTTTTAGAGAAGTCTCCCCGTCAGCACTCTTTATAGGAATGGCTTCTACCCACTTAGTAACATAATCAACGGCAACAAGAATATGAGTGTAACCTTTCGAAGGAAGGAAAGGACCCATAAAGTCGAATCCCCAGCAATCAAAAGGTTCAATAACTAGAGAGTAGTTCATAGGCATTTCATTGCATCTAGAAATATTACCAACACGCTAACATTCATCACAGGATAAAACAAACTTTCTTGCATCTTTAAAAAGGGTAGGCCAGTAGAAACCTGATTGTAGCACCTTTTGTGCAGTTCTATCTCCTGCATGATGTCCTCCATAAGCACTACCATGACATTTACGCAATATCTCCTTTTGTTCATATTCTAGAACACATCTTCGCATAATACCATCCACTCCTTCTTTGTATAAGTGTGGGTCATCACAAAAATAATGCCTCAAATCATAGAAGAACTTCCTTCTTTGCTCAGCTGTAAAAGTTGGAGGCAAATACTTGGAGACAATAAAGTTAGCATAATCAGCGTACCAAGGGCTCCCTAGCGAGCTTACCCCTACTGCAGCTAACTGTTCATTTGGGAAACTATCATTGACAGGCATAGGTTCAAAAGAGATGTTTTCCAATCGAGATAAATTATCAGCTACAGGGTTTTCAGCACCCTTCCTATCTACTATATGTAGATCAAACTCTTGTAAAAGCAGCACCCATCTAATAAGCGTAGGCTTAGCGTCCTTCTTCGGCATAAGGTATTTAATAGCAGCATGATCAGTATGAATGGTGACTTTTGAGTCTACAATATAGGGCCTAAACTTATCACAAGCAAAAACAACAGCTAGAAATTCCTTTTCAGTAGTAGCATAATTCCTTTGAGTAGCGTCTAGAGTCTTACTAGCATAATGGATAACGTTTAACTTTTTATCAATACGTTGCCCAAGGACAGCACCTACAGCAAAATCACTAGCATCACACATTATTTCAAAGGGTAAACTCCAATCAGGTGGTTGAAGAATAGGGGCTGTAGTTAAAGCCTTCTTAAGAGTTTCAAAAGCTTTCTTACAATCATCATCAAAAACGAAAGGTACATCTTTTTGAAGAAGATTAGTAAGGGGTTTTGATATCTTATAAAAGTCTTTAATAAACCTTCTATAGAAACCAGCATGACCAAGGATACTACGAATACCTTTGATGTCTCTTGGGCATGGCATCTTCTCAATTGCCTCAACCTTAGCTCTATCAACTTCTATGCCTCTTTCAGAAACTTTATGCCCAAGGACAATCCCTTCATTAACCATGAAGTGGCATTTCTCCCAATTAAGAACAAGATTAGTTTCTTCACATCTCTACAAAACTTTATCAAGGTTGTGCAGACAATTATCAAAAGAAGATCCATAGACAGAAAAGTCATCCATGAACACTTCTACAATTTCCTCACCAAAACCATGAAAGATAGCAGACATGCACCTTTGAAAAGTAGCAGGAGCATTACATAAACCAAAAGGCATACATCTATAAGCATAAGTTCCATAAGGGCAAGTAAAAGTAGTTTTTTCTTGATCTTGTTGTTTAACAGCAATTTGAGAGAAACCAGAATAACCATCAAGAAAACAAAAATGGGTCTTTTTAGACAACCTTTCCAACATTTGATCAATAAAAGGAAGCGGGTAGTGATCTTTCTTAGTAACTTTATTGACTTTTCTAAAATCGATGCACATCCTATAGCCTACTACTATTCTTTGAGGAATAAGCTCATCATTATCATTAGGAACAACAGCAATGCCTCCCTTTTTAGGAACACAATGAACAGGACTAACCCATTCACTATCAGCAATAGGGTAAATAATACCAGCATCAAGGAGTTTCAATACCACATTCCTTACCACTTCCTTCATCCTAGGATTTAAACGTCGTTGGTGCTCTACCACCGGCTTTGCATCTGGTTCTATGTTGATAGAATGCTGACATATAGTAGGTGAAATCCATTTTAAATCATCCAGAGTATAACCCATAGCTCCTCGGTGTTTCCTCAAAACCTCCAATAGCCTTTCTTCTTCCTTTCCTGAAAGTTTAGCGCTAATAATAACAGGATATATCTTTTTATCATCAATATAAGCATATTTAAGATCATCAGGGAGAGGTTTTAGATCAAAAATTGGATCCTTTTTAGGTGGCAGCGTGGTACCCAAGTCTTCTACAGGCAAGTTATGCTTAAGCATCTTAGGCTGGTCACGGAGAATCCTATCAATCTCATTCTTTTCTCCATGAAGATTTCACTTTCATGATCTTCCATAAATTGCTGCAAAGCATTGTTAGGAGCAAGAGAAATAGAAGCAAGTTGTTCAACTCTAAAATCCTCATTATGGGTTTCCTCTTCACAAGGTTCTTTAGCAAATTTCGAGAAATTAAACTCATAAGATTCCCCAGCAAACTTAGTCAATATTTTCTCCCTCTTGCAATCTATAATGGCTCCACAAGTACTCAAGAAAGGTCTACCAAAAATAATAGGATAAGTTTTACTAGCAGCTGAACCGAGTACTAGAAAATCAGTAGGGTACTTAATCTTACCACAAAGAACTTCCACGTCTCGTACAATACCAATTGGAGAGATGGTCTCTCTATTGGCAAGGTGAATAACCACATCAATCTCGTCCAACTCGCAAGGACTGATTTCATGCATAATTTCTCTGTAAAGCTCATAAGGAATAGCACTGGAACTTGCACCAATATCACATAAACCATAATAGCAATGATCACCAATTCTAACAGAAAGCACAGGAACACTAGCCTTTTTAGTTCTATTAGGATGTGAAACAATATTAGAGGCATCTTCACAAAAGACTATGTGCCCATCTTCTATGATTTTAGTGACCAAGTCTTTCACAATTGCTACCACAGGTTCAACGTTTATTTGTTCATCAGGTTTTACAGTTCTCTTTTCACTTTGGTGATTACATTAGTTATCATAGGATGGTCCCTTACCTTTTTTGGGAAAGGAATCTTTTCGATATAGGGTTCAGGTAAGATGGGATCAATAATGCAATACTCAGCACTCCCAATAGGAACACAGTCAACAATATCTTTGTAAGGTGCATGGTATTTATTCCATCCCCTTTTTGGAATTTCGATATAGGAAGCAAAAGCTCTAAAGCACTTCGTAATAACTTGCAAATGAAGACCATAAGCATTACTAATATTTTGAAAGTCATCAGTTCCCATAAAAGATTCAATGCATTCATAATCATAATTTATACCTGACTTTCTACCTTTGTCATTCTCCCAAGCTTCAGCATTGTCTTGAATACGGTCCAGAAGATCCCATTTAGCTTCTTCTTCCATACGAGTGAATGATCCAACACAAGAAGCGTCCAATAAATCCTTATCATGTAGAGGGAGTCTTGCATAAAAGTTATTGATAATAATATTGTTGGGAAGCTCATGAATGGGACATTTGAGCATTAGTAACTTCAATATCCCCCAAGCTTGAGCTGTACTCTCTCCATCAAGAGGCCAAAAGTTGTATATTTGATTCTGATCTTTATGAATCTCACTAGGAGGATAAAACTTTGAATAAAAGAGAGGCACTATTTCCTCCCATTCCAGAGCTTGACCATTCTTCAGCAGCTTATACCATTCCTCAGCTCTTCCTTTTAGTGATAATGAGAATAACTTCTTCTTAACTTGATCTGTAGTAATACCTGCACACTTGAAAAACCCGCATAATTCGTGTATAAAGAGTAAATGATCACCGGGATGGACAGTTCCATCCCCAACATAGTAGTTATCCATAACACGATCAATAATTCGTGTAGGTATTTTGAAAACATCATTCTCAGCAGGTGGTCGCTTATCTACTACCTTAGCAGTGGTAGTAGCATTACCAAATAATAAACTCAGTGAATTATCCATAATGAAAATAAAGCAACTAACAGAAGTAAACAATACTCACAGTAGAAGTTTCCTTTACCAGTTCCACTCTCCAATAGCGCTTCACTCCCCGGCAACGACGCCAGAAAATAGTCTTGATGACCCACAAGTATAGGGGGTGTATCGCAGTATTTTCGATAAGTAAGAGTGTCGAACCCAACGAGGAGCAGAAGGTGCTAGCTAGTGGTATGGATCAGGAATTCTCTGCAAATACTTAGCAAACGGATTTTTAGGGGTTTTCGATAAAGTAAGTAAACAAAGTAGGAGTAAATAAAAGATAGTAAGAATGAATGCAGCAAGTGGCCCAATCCTTTATGCAGCAAAGGACAAGCCGGTTGTATTTCTATAGATGACCAAACGTTCTCGAGGACACATGGGAAGACTTTCAAGTGCTTTCGCTTCATATAGTCGATTAATCTTCTCTAGCTTACTAAGTGTTGTGTGGGTGAACCTGTGCTAATGTACCGCCCCATCCAAGACTAAATACATACTTGTGATTAAACCCCCTTGCAAACATCCGTAAGTACAATAAAGTAATTAAGGTAGAAACATAACCACAGCTTTAAACTCTAAGACCCTTACGTCCCTTGTGCAATGGTTTCCAAACGGGGGTTCAGGTTTCTGTCACTCCGGCAACCCCTACGATTAGTAGCCAAATACAAAATGCATTCCCCTAGGCCCATATAGGTGAAGTGTCATGTAGTCGACGTTCACATGACACCACTAGAAGAAATACACCACAACTTAAATATCAAACCATTGAATCTTTCTCAACACAATTCCACTACTAACAACATGACTTCTCCCATGTCCTCAAGAACAAAACGAACTACTCACAAGAAATCATATGGATCATGATCAGAGATGGAATAATGATGTATAACAATCTGAACATAAACAATAATTCAACGGTTCACTTAATAGCATCAACTACAAAGAGTAATCAACACCGGGAAAGTTTCCCCTATGAACTATGCAAGATTCAACCCAATTGTTACAGCAATATGGAGATGGTGATGAGGGTGCTGCTGATGATGGTGGTGGTGATGATGATGATGAGGATGATGATCCCGATGAAGTCCAGCTTGATGATGGTGTTTATGGCGACGATCTCCCCTCTCTGGGAAGGAATTCCCCCGGCAGAAATATGTCTGTCGGAGAGATCTTTCTCTCTCGGTGTTTTCCGCCCCGTAGAGGTGGCAGAATCTTTCTGTGGTCGCTCCCCAAGTCTTAGGGTTTTGGGAGGATGATATACGCCAGAGGGGAGAGGCTGGAGTGGGCCAGGGTGGCCACACCACCTGTTGGCGCGGCCTAGGGCTGCCCACACCAGGGGGTGGTGTGGGCCCCCTGTGGCCCATCTCCACTCCGTCTTCTGGCATCCTTAGTCTTCTGGAAAAATAGGATTTTCCGTATATTTTCCCGAATTTTCTGATCTTCGTGAATTTTGCCTCCAAGCAGCACCTTTTCCATCAGAATCCTGACTGCAGCGGTCCATGCTCCAAAAGTCATCAACCATGGAAAAACAGATGAAATAACATAAGTATCACCTCTCAATACGAAATATATCAATGAATAATAGTCAATTAAGACATAGAATAGTGATGCAAAATGGACGTATCAAGTAGCAAGGTAGATCTATAGATTACAAGCTCATGATCTTAATAAGATCATGCATAGAGAGAGAGATGAACACATAGCTACCGGTAGAACCCTTAGCCTAGAGAGAGAACTACTCCGTCCTCATCATTGGAATCGGCAATGGTGATGGAGATGGTGGTGGAGATCGATGGAGATGGCTCCAGGGGCACTTCCCCGTCCTGGCAGGGTGCCGGAACATAGACTTTTTATCTCCTGAATCTCCCCATCGATGGCGGCGGCGCTGCAGAACTTTTCGTGGCTGGAGGCTTGACTATTTAGGATTTCTGTATCGGGAGGAATATATAGGCGAAGGGGCGAGGTCGGTGGCCAGCCAGGGGGCCCACACCATGCCCTGGCGTGGCCAGGGGGACCCGCACCTAGGGGTGGTTTGGCCACCATGTGGCCCCCCTCCGTCTCGTCTTCTGGCTCCGTGAATCTTCCGGTAAAATATCGACTTTGGCTTTTGTTCGGTCCAATTCGGAAAATATTCATTTTCTGACTTTCTGGAACCAAAAACAGCAGAAAACAAGCAAATGGCACTTTGACTCTTGTTAATAGGTTAGTCCAAGAAATCATATGAAAAGTACTCCAAAGTATGGACAAAACATAAGAAAGTAGATAAAACCAAGCATGGAACATCAAAAATTATAGATACATTAGCAACGTATCATGGGGGTGCCCAAAACTTAATCGAAGAAAAAAGGTACTCTAGTTAATCAATTAGAAAGTTGCATTTTTTTTTAGAGTTTACTGTGTGGAGGCACCGCTCCATGACGATGGCTGGTTTTAGAGGAAGAGGTGGAGAGTGCACAATGTCTAGGATAGAACAAGGTGCTTGACATGTGCGTTTTTGTGTCATCACACGACCACCGTTCTTTCTGGTGGCCTGGTAAATAGTAATATCTGGAACTTTTTCCATATTCCAATCCCTCGGTTTGGTTTATATCAAAATATCTAAAATCAGGCTTATTCAATATTACTTTTCTCGACACTACTCAGCTCGCTTAATGGCAATGACTCTTGCTATTTAAACCATGCAATGCGCTACTCTCTTCAGAGCAATAGTAAGCAATCCTAGATAGGATTCCTACATATGTACGATGTTTTCTTCTTCTACCGTTCTTAAATGGCCTCCAAGCCAAGGGTGGCCCATAGTGGAGTTTGGAAGACATTAAAAATATTTTTAAGAAATTTCTAGGGGAAATTGCCCCTATCCTAGGGAAGCTCTCCCACTTTTTAAAAACTGCTTTGGTGTCAATTTTTCCCTAGGGCTCCAAAATCTATGGCCCGACCCTATACAAAACCCTCTCCCTTCCCCCACTTGGCCTCCACAAGCCCCTGCAGACTAGATCTCAAAACTCCCATGACTACGTCGCACTCTCAGATGTGTATCCGGATGGAGGTGCACAAAAATTAATCGAATGAATAAAGGTAGTCTTGTTAATCAATAAGAAAGTTGTAATTTTTGTTTAGAGTTCAGTGTGTGGAGGAACTGCTCCGTAACAATGGCTAGTTTCAGAGGAAGAGGTGAAGAGTGCATAGTGTCCAGGATGGAACAAGGTGCTTGATATGTGCATTTTTATGTCATCACACGGCCACCATTCTTTCTGGCGGACTGGTAAATAGTAAGATCTGGAACTTTTTCCATATTAGGTTTATAGCAAAATATCCATAAATCAGGCTTATTTAATATTATGTTTCTCGACACTACTTATTTTGTTTAATGGCAACGACTCCCTCTATTTAAACATAGCAATGCGCTGAGCAACAGTAATCAATCCTAGGTAGAATTCCTACCTATGTACGGTGTTTTCTTCGTCTAACCTTCTTTCGCGACATGGCCTCCAAGACGAGGCTTACCCATAGTGCAGGGCAGAATGGCGTTCGCCCTGGGCCACCTGACTTATGGGCCCCCAACCAAATACTTGTCTTTATGTTCATAATAGTCTTCTACTCTTGAGATCCAACGGTGTCGAATAATTCTAGAATATATATATATGTCTCAAATTGTAGGTTATCATGACTCTACTCTAACTCTTATTTCTTAGAAAAATAGTCCATCATTTCTGAATATTTTTCTTGAGACCGCATTTCTGTGGCCTATCCAAATGTGCAGACCATCACCGTAACTCACATGTCTTTACAAGGTTGTAAGCATTCATTACTAAAGGCTAAAGATGCAATCACATAATTATATCATTTCACAAACGGATTTCCTCTGATTCCAACAATTCTACATGTCACATCATACATATTCGAGATATTAATTTTGCGCCTAATATGTCTACTATTTTATTTATTTTTTGCACGAGCATATGGATTTGTTACTCTCATTATGTTGTTCTGTGATTAATTATAGAGATACATATGTATATACACATGTACACAAATATTAATTGATAGAAATAAGTATCATGGCATATAGTAGTTTCGAATTTTTCACAGAGATTTAAAAGATCATGGATCTATCAAATATACAGATTAATCAATTTGTTATTGCATTACACTAATATTTCTCTTGCGGAATACTAATATTTTTATGCAAACAAGTGGAGGAGCTTGGAAGACATTAGAAATATTTTTTATGGAATTTCCTGGAGTAGGGGGCCCATTGCCTCCTCCCTTTCCCCACTTGGCCTCCACATGCCCCTGCAGGCAGGAGCTCGGAGCTACCCTGGCGATATCGCACTCCCGGATTTGTATTCGGGCGGAGGTGCCCAAAACTTATGTTCTAAGGAAGCATTCGTTGAACAAAGGTACTCTATTTAATCAAATAGAAAGTTGTATTTTTGTTTAGAGTTCACTGCGTGGAGGCACCACTCCCTGGCAATGGCTAGTTTCAGAGGAAGAGGTGAAGAGTGCACAGTTTCCAGGACGAAACCAGGTGATTGATATCTTTGTTTTTCTGCCATCACATGGCCACCATTCTTTCTGGTGGCTTTCTAGATTCCAATCCCTGGGTTTGGTTTATAGCAAAATATTCAGAAATCAGACTTATTCAATATTATGTTTCTCGATAGCTCGTTTAATGAAAACAACTCTCACTATTTAAACCCATCAACAGAATGGTCTCTTCAGAGCAACAGTAAGCAATCCTGGGTAGACTTCTGACCTATGTGCGGTGTTTTTTCTTCTAACCTTCTTCTGTGACATGGCCTCCAAGCCAAGGCCAGCCCATAGTGCGGTGCAGAAAGGTGCTCGCCCTGGGGCCCTAGCTAAAGACTTGTCTTCGTATTAATAGTAGGCTTCTACTCTTGAGACTCAACGCTGTAGAATAATTCTACAAAATATATATGGCTCAAATTGTTGGCTATCATGACTCTACTCTAACTCTTATTTCTCAAAAAAAATCTATCATTTCTAAATATTTTAAATGATGCCGCATTTCTCTAGCCTCTTCAAATGTGTAGACCATCACCGACACCCATGTGTCTTTACAAGGTTGTGAGCATTCATTACTGGAGACTAAAAAGCAATTACATAACTATATCATTGCGCAAGTGGATCTCCTCCGATTCCAACAATTCTACCTTTCACATCATACATATTCAAGAGACTATTTCATCGTGATATTAATTATGTTCCCAATATGTCTATTATTCTATTTATTTTTTACACAGGCATGTGGATTTGTTATCATTATGTTGTTCTGTGATTAATTCTAAAGATACATATGTATAAAAAAGTAATGATAGAAATAAGTATCATGGTATATAGTAGTTTCGGGTTTTTTTACAGAGATTTCAAAGACCATAGAATATACAGATTATTTAATTTGCTATTGCATTGCACTAATATTTCTCTCACGGAATACTAAATGTTTTAAGCAAACAAGGGGTGGACCTCGGCAGATATTAAAAATAAGGGAGTCACTGAGAACTGATAAATAGTAAGATCTGGAACTTTTTCCATATTAGGTTTATAGCAAAATATCCAGAAATCAGGCTTATTTAATATTATGTTTCTCGACACTACTTATTTTGTTTAATGGCAACGACTCCCTCTATTTAAACATAGCAATGCGCTGAGCAACAGTAATCAATCCTAGGTAGAATTCCTACCTATGTACGGTGTTTTCTTCGTCTAACCTTCTTTCGCGACATGGCCTCCAAGACGAGGCTGACCCATAGTGCAGGGCAGAATGGCGTTCGCCCCGGGCCACCTGACTTATGGGCCCCCAACCAAATACTTGTCTTTATGTTCATAATAGTCTTCTACTCTTGAGATCCAACGGTGTCGAATAATTCTAGAATATATATATATATGTCTCAAATTGTAGGTTATCATGACTCTACTCCAACTCTTATTTCTTAGAAAAATAGTCCATCATTTCTGAATATTTTTCTTGAGACCGCATTTCTGTGGCCTATCCAAATGTGCAGACCATCACCGTAACTCACATGTCTTTACAAGGTTGTAAGCATTCATTACTAAAGGCTAAAGATGCAATCACATAATTATATCATTTCACAAACGGATTTCCTCTGATTCCAACAATTCTACATGTCACATCATACATATTCGAGATATTAATTTTGCGCCTAATATGTCTACTATTTTATTTATTTTTTGCATGAGCATATGGATTTGTTACTCTCATTATGTTGTTCTGTGTTTAATTATAGAGATACATATGTATATACACATGTACACAAATATTAATTGATAGAAATAAGTATCATGGCATATAGTAGTTTCGAATTTTTCACAGAGATTTAAAAGATCATGGATCTATCAAATATACAGATTAATCAATTTGTTATTGCATTACACTAATATTTCTCTTGCGGAATACTAATATTTTTATGCAAACAAGTGGAGGAGCTTGGAAGACATTAGAAATATTTTTTATGGAATTTCCTGGAGTAGGGGGCCCATTGCCTCCTCCCTTTCCCCACTTGGCCTCCACATGCCCCTGCAGGCAGGAGCTCGGAGCTACCCTGGCGATATCGCACTCCCGGATTTGTATTCGGGCGGAGGTGCCCAAAACTTATGTTCTAAGGAAGCAGTCGTTGAACAAAGGTACTCTATTTAATCAAATAGAAAGTTGTATTTTTGTTTAGAGTTCACTGCGTGGAGGCACCACTCCCTGGCAATGGCTAGTTTCAGAGGAAGAGGTGAAGAGTGCACAGTTTCCAGGACGAAACCAGGTGATTGATATCTTTGTTTTTCTGCCATCACATGGCCACCATTCTTTCTGGTGGCTTTCCAGATTCCAATCCCTGGGTTTGGTTTATAGCAAAATATTCAGAAATCAGACTTATTCAATATTACGTTTCTCGATAGCTCGTTTAATGAAAACAACTCTCACTATTTAAACCCATCAACAGAATGGTCTCTTCAGAGCAACAGTAAGCAATCCTGGGTAGACTTCTGACCTATGTGCGGTGTTTTTTCTTCTAACCTTCTTCTGTGACATGGCCTCCAAGCCAAGGCCAGCCCATAGTGCGGTGCAGAAAGGTGCTCGCCCTGGGGCCCTAGCCAAAGACTTGTCTTCGTATTAATAGTAGGCTTCTACTCTTGAGACTCAACGCTGTAGAATAATTCTACAAAATATATATGGCTCAAATTTTTGGCTATCATGACTCTACTCTAACTCTTATTTCTCAAAAAAGAAATCTATCATTTCTAAATATTTTAAATGATGCCGCATTTCTCTAGCCTCTTTCAAATGTGTAGACCATCACCGACACCCATGTGTCTTTACAAGGTTGTGAGCATTCATTACTGGAGACTAAAAAGCAATTACATAACTATATCATTGCGTAAGTGGATCTCCTCCGATTCCAACAATTCTACCTTTCACATCATACATATTCAAGAGACTATTTCATCGTGATATTAATTATGTTCCCAATATGTCTATTATTCTATTTATTTTTTACACAGGCATGTGGATTTGTTATCATTATGTTGTTCTGTGATTAATTCTAAAGATACATATGTATAAAAAAGTAATGATAGAAATAAGTATCATGGTATATAGTAGTTTTTTTAAAGAGATTTCAAAGACCATAGAATATACAGATTATTTAATTTGCTATTGCATTGCACTAATATTTCTCTCACGGAATACTAAATGTTTTAAGCAAACAAGGGGTGGACCTCGGCAGACATTAAAAATAAGGGAGTCACTGAGAACTGAGACCCTCCCCCCCCCCCCCCCCCCCCCAACAAGGGAAACTCTTCTACTTTAAACAAACGTCTTTGGTGTCGTGTTGCCCTATGGTCTTCAAAATCTATGGATCGGTCATGCCTAAGCCTCCTCCACTCGTTCAAGGTTCCTAGGTCCAAATTTAGCTCCGGATGGATGAAATTTATGGCCTAGGAACGGTATGTTTTCCAGCCGTGTTCCTACCTAGGAACAACGGGAAGAATGTGTGGCGTGACCTCGAAAACTTGGTGACGAGACGACGACGACACGCCGGCTAGTCCAAGCTCTGCCAAGCCGGCGTGGGGCAGCATGGCGAGCTAGGTGGCGCGACGGCCGACGGCGAAGCAGAGGCGAGCGGCTGGTGGGCGACGTGCCGGGCGGCCTGGCCAGTGGGCGAGCTCGTCGTCTCCGTGCCGTGCATGGATGGGGGGAGAGAGAGGAGAAGCTGAGGGTTGGTGGGGGAGAGAGGAGGAAATGGGGTGGGTGGACTACTCTTTTTGCTTTGTATGACCGACGCGTGGATCAGCCGGCCGAAAAACACTCGTCCGACGTTTCTAGTCTGTTTCTAGCGTCTTGGATTTGTTCTGAAAACGCGGGACGAAAAGCGGACGAAAATAGAATGCCTTTTAAGAACCCTATTGATATTTTATTTTTTGCAATCCGGACGAATAAAAGCAGTGGAGGTGCTCTAACCCGTTTCCGTTGTGCAACAAAAGCCGGCCTCTCCGAATGAAATTTCTAGCTGCAACCGGAATGATCGTCTTCTTGACATTCGCTCAGACGGCCCCGCGCACTTCATCATTTCGGGCACATCGCAGCTTCGGAATAAAGAATTTGGTGCCAGTCGCCGAACCGAAGCCGCCCTTTCACTAGCTTGTATCGCCAGCTCGCCACCTGCACAGCAATGAGTTTCAGTTCTGTCAGTGCCAGCACAGTGTAAACACCAACCAAACTTTCCACTAGTGCAGTGTGGCGACAGTCGATCACAGCATAAGAACACCCTCCGTGCACCTCCCGACATTCTCACACCACCATCCACAGACCAAATCACAAGTTCAAAAACCAGCAGTGTTCACAGCGCTACTACTTACTAACAGAAGCGTAGCAAGAATGGCAGCAAAGTCGTCCATCACGGGCACAGCATGGCCATCGCTGCTGCTCCTCTCGGCGCTAGCCACGGTACTGGCCCACGTCGACGGTGCAACAGGCGGCGGCGGCGTGGGCGCTCCAGCGCCGGCAGTGGACTGCAGCGACGCCCTGATCAGCCTGGTGGGCTGCCTGAGCTACGTGCAGGAAGGGAGCACGGTGGCGACGCCGGAGAAGTCGTGCTGCTCGGGGCTCAAGGACGTGGTGAGGAAGGAGGTGGCCTGCCTCTGCCAGGCGTTCCAGGGCGGCCAGGACTACGGCGTCGCCCTCAACATGACCAAGGCCCTGCAGCTGCCCGCCGCATGCAAGGTCAAGACGCCTCCCTTCAGCAAGTGCCACCGTAAGCTTTCTTTCTTTCTGCCTAGCCCGTTCTGTGATCGATCGTATAGTATCCTTGTTTGCTTTGTGTACTACTTGCTTTTGTAATTTAGTACTCCCTCCGTCTAGAAATAACTGATTTCGTTTTGTCTAGATTCGAATGCATCTATACACCAATGTTTCCCTCTAGAAATAACTGATTTCGTTTTGTCTAGATTCGAATGCATCTATACACCAATGTTGGAGTATGTTCATGTATGTAGACAATATTTGTACTGTACTACATGAATTGTGGTCAATTACCTTGGCAATTCCTCTGTACTAGTTGTTTCTCTGAACAATTGTTGATGTTCGTTTGATAGTTCAGCAAATCGATGGAACTTATTCTAACGATCTCCCTCTTATTGTTGCAGTTTCCATTCCTGGCGGATCTCCAGGTTTGAGCAACGGAACATATAATGGTTTCTCTCTCTTTTTCTAAAAGAACCTTCGCAACCTTTTGTACTGATGATGTTGCCATTATTCCAGCACCCGCGCCGTCTTCCGGGGCACCATTCTTCGGGGGATCGCCGTCGTCTTCCTCGACACCTTCAGCAACTTCACCGGCCGGAACGGGAAGCGACTCCACCGCTCGAGCTCCGTCCCCATCAGCTTCCGCTGCGTCCACCTTCCCCGCTTCCGCAAGCGTCCTCCTAGCCGCAGCAACTGTTGCTGCGACTCTGCTCCTGTAAGCTGGTCCGACCTGAGACTCTGTAAACCTGTCCTGGCGACCATTTCAGCCACACCTGCCTGACTGATAAGGCTGTGATTGCTTGGTTTGCTGCCTGTACCGAGATGTATCTTGTTTGAGAGTTTTCATTCTATTTATACACGTTTGAATCCAGTGTCCTTCGTCATGAACGTCCCATTGCATCATCTTAACGATTGGGTATGTTAAAATTCCAACCGCGAGAAGCACGGCACGATTTGTGAACATCGGCTCATTCAGAACAGAGAAAACAGCATGGCTCGCAACTTGCCGCGGCCATGGAAAAATTACAGCTTATCAATGGTCTATAGTTCAGATTTCCGAACAATGGACACAACAACTGTTACATCATCCAACTTGCCCCCAGAGTAACCCAGGTACCCAGCGTAGAGCGCCGCGTCCGAGAACGGGCTCCTTCCGGATCCGGACCTGCCCACTTCCTTTGCTCTAGCCGCAAGGAGCTCAGCAATCTCCTGCAGAAAGTTACGCACAACGAACAGTGTCAGGGTAATTCTTGGCTGACTATTTTCTGGAGGTGGGTTCATTCATTAGCCTAATGTTTCTTTCCAGAGAGAAGAGTTGGTTGGGTTCTGACCGTAGGCTTGAGGTCGGCTTCTAGAGATTTCGTGACAATGGTTGCCACCTCTTGGTCGTAGACGTTGTCGAACAGACCATCTGACGCTGTTACGATGACATCGTCTTCTTGTACATCAATAGCGTAATTCTGTGAACAAAGAGGATAAATTATATATGTATTAAGAGCTGAGAAAGCTCAATAGAGGAAACTGATAACAGAATATTGGCGGCAACAAGTGCTGTGTCACCTGTACAAGCCTTGAAGGATCAACACCATTTTCAATTTGCAAAGGGAAATTGAAACCATAAGTCATCGGCTTCGTTTGTGTATATACTTGTCCATTTCTTATCACCAGTAATCCAGAATCGCCGATATTGGATACATGAAGGACCTGCCATATCAATGAGCTGATAAGGAAAACTACATTTACAATTAACAACCAAGAAATATGAAAGTAAGGGGTGTAAAATCTTGACGAAACAACATACCTGCCCATCAAAATGAGCGACCAGAACAGTTGAAGAACCAGGGGACCGTGCTTCTTCTGCAGCCATAGCAAGAACCTCCTCTGTTCTCATCCCTGGTGCCCCTTGATTCTCCGTAACAACTTTTTTGGAACTATCCATCAGCTCTCTCGCATACAATCCCGCATTGATTCCTAAGGAAAAAGTTGCAGTTCTAAGTGATCATACGGGAATAACAGAGCATGACGAAATAAAGTACGCATTTTGTTGAAAATTAATGAAGCTAAAGATGGCCAATTAATTAGATCTGGACATTTTAAACACACTGATGGTAAAAGCACTTTCAAGTAGTCAACACAACTGAAGGAAACATGGTATAGGAGCGCAATTCGAACACCCACGAGTTCAAAGCATTCACGAGATTACAGAACAAAAGTCCAGCTGACAAATATAATTTACCTTCAAATGACCACTGACCAACTCCATCTGCTACACCAAACCAACCGTCACAAGCTATAAAATAAGCATCTTCACCACCTGTCAGCACCTGTTTTTTCAACAGATGTCACTGTCAGAGAGATATTCTAGAGAAATATGTGGTTAACTTGATGCAATTTCGCTGCAGGAAAAGATGAAACACAGATAGAGGGTAAACTTTCGTCCATGTGTAGTATCTCACATAAACACATAAATGGAACCTGTTGATGCAGCTACAACTGTGTATATGTTTGACAGAGGCCTAGAGTTGTTGTTTTGATCGTTTTGTAGGCATTTTTATGCCTAGGAACTATAGAATGACATCTAATAAGCTGGAGTGAGGAGCAAAAAATTAAGTCAGACATGAGACAAAACCATGCACATTGTCTTTTTAATCTTTGGAGAAAAAAAAGTCACTGAACTAAATATCAGCATAACAAGAATAACATGAACTCAGCAAGAAAAGCAATCATATGAACCGTAAGAAACTTCACAAAGAACTGCAGCTAGCACGAAATCCGTTAATTGAGTAATGCTGTACTCACTTGAAGCTTAAATTTGGATAAGAAAGGAACTCTTTCAAAAAGGAGGAAAACCCTGGCCTCGGCATCAATTGATGCACCCAGCCATTAAGAAAAGGAGCTCTGTAACTTGGGTGTTTTTGTTCTTTAAATTAAAGTGCAAGCATTCCAGGACTTTGTCTAGTTCGTTGAGAGCAGAATCATTGAGAGAGCTCTAACTGGGTTATTGGGAATTTGGGATAGAGGAAGTTTAGGTTGATGTGACTGAAATGAACAACCATTACCTTTGAAGGGTGAGGTAACATGGCTGCACCTGAAACCAACACAAGTTTTGATACAGCTACTGAAGCCATCCTGCATAAGAATTAAGCATGCCAAAATATGATTAATCATCTTTTCAAGCTTCACGGAGTAGAAAGGAAAATGAGAAAACAATGAGGGACAACCAACTTTAACAGGGAATAAAGTACAGCCCAAACCTTACTTGAATGGCCCTATGCAAGCAGATTAAGCCATAAGCGGGGAACTTCAAATGTAAGGTGCAAAGCTATAAGCAGAATAATACCTATCAGAGCTCTTCACCTCTGAAGTATTGTTTTCTCTGTCCACCTCACATGTAACTTCTTCCTACAAAGGGAAAAAACAGAAGTAAATATCCACAGCTAACCTGAAGAAACCTGTGCTATAGCAAATATATATATGCATATTAAGAGCGCAAGGGTGGTTTAAAGAAAGCTGGAGGTTTTTGATAAAGTTAATGCTAAATAGTCACAGAATCACCATGCGCTGTTAATTTGTAAAAACAGAGGTGCATCGTCCCAAACAATTCACATAGCACCATAATTTCTTCAGTTAGTTGAACAGAGTATCCTTTAGTAGTACAAGATTGGTCCCGATCATATGAAAACAGCATATTTCCATTATGCAATTAATGGAAAGGGGGCTAGCCTGGTTGGAAAAGTAACTGGAAGCTGGTACTAAATATAAACACAAGAGCAGAGTACCAAATGAAGGCAAATTCACAACCAAAAAAAGAAGCATTGCTGCCTTAAGCCTAATGTTTCAGAGACTTCAGTACATAACATCAATTCACCGACGGTAAGAGTAGCCACGTACAGCAAAAAAATACTCCCACCTAGCTTGGAGAAGTTTGTCAGGAAATCAGCCTGTACTGCTAATTTGTAAAAACAGGAATGCATCCTAACTAATTCACATAGCACATGATTTCTGCAGTTAGTTGAACAGAATATTCTTTAGTACTGCCTAACCATATGAAGCAATTAATGGAAAGGGGGCAAGCCTGGTTGGAAAAGTAACTAGAAGCCGGTACTAAATATAAACACAAGTGCAGGGTACCACATGAAAGCAGATTCACAACCAAAAGAAGAAGCATTGCTGTCTTGTGCCCAAAATAACTGCCTAATGTTTCAGAGATTGCACTACACAGCATCATCAATTCACCGACGCTAGGCATAGCGACGTACAACAAAAAAGATACTCCTGCCTAGGTCGGAGAAGTTTGCACGGAAGACATACCATGGGTGGGACGTGGACTCCATATCCCGTGTCCTGTTCCTCTATACTAGAGCTGCTGGACTCCGTCTCCACGTCGGTGTCAGAGTCCTCCTGCGTGGTTGAGCTGTCTGAGACTTCAGAGTCATCCAAGCTCGTCTCCATCCTGTCCACTCCTTCCTGAACCCGCGCGGTGGAGCCATTCGAGGCCTCGAACACTGTTGTCTCTGCCCCTCCATCACACGAAACGCCAGTTATCTCGGCGTCCCCATCGACGGCGCCGCCAGTAGCACGCAACTCCGATTCCAATTCCCCTTGGATAAGGCCATTTGGGCCATCCAAATCACCTTTCCCCTCGCTTCCGAGGTCGTGCTCGTCAGAGAATCCCGCTGGCTGCTCGTGTGCCTCTCGTGCTTGGCCTCGAGAATCACTCGCATCCGCCATGGACCCCTCCCCACAAATTGCCCCAGTGGTGGGATTCGAACTGGCGCCTGACGGGGACGACTTGACCAGTGAAGAGATATGGCTGATTGCGTCAGCAGCTTGGTCGGAACCCGAACTCCCAGAACCCGACTTCTGTTCGTCGACGGCTAGGCCTTCTGACGCCTCGCGACTCCCAGCCCGTCCCTCCGGAACCTCCACCGCGACGGCGCCGGCGTCCTCAGAGCCTCCAGGCAGCTCCTTCTCGCCCTCTACATAGATAAACGAAATACAAAATCAAATCGAAGAACAAAACAGAGGATACCATCGATCCGCGGCGCCGGCGCAAAGAGGATGCCTTACCGGCGGCGGGGCAGAACTCACGGGCCGCGCGTGGCGGAGCAGGCGCGTCGACGACCTCGCAGGGGCGGGAGCCGAGGACGCCGGTGGCGGCAGGGACCTCGGCCATGGCTCCGCGCGACGTGGCGACGGGTTGGGACTCTGGAATCAGGAGTGGGGGAGAAAAGTCCGGATTGGGGGATCAGCCGCTCGCTCGCTCGCTCGCTGTGGACCGGCGTTCGGGAAGTGGCGGTGGGAGCCGGGCGGGGATTTGGGAGGGGAGAAAGGATAATGGGGAGGGAAGGCAGCTTTCGCCTGAGGTTTTAAGGTGGTATGTCTCCCGGGGAGGAAGCGGGGGCGCGGGCAGGGGGTGCGCTGCTCGGCGGCCGGACGGCGTCGTTTTCTAGGGAGGGAGGGAGGCTCCTCCTTGGCTTTGGCTTTGGTACGGTGGGGTTTTCCGCGTGTTTTCTCGCTTAGTTTTCCCCGTCGCTCTCGCCCTTGTCGCTTTGGGACAGAGGACCTCCCGGAAGTTTGTATTTGGCGGGTCGGGTGCGATCGTGCGATCGTGCTGTGGACTGTGGTGCGCGCAACCGGCTAAAAGACCGCGGCGTTGCTGCTCGATGGTTTTGTCATGCTGGTTGGGTTCCCACGACTACTGGGAAATAGCTTTGCGGTGTCGAAAGTCGCCAAAAAAAGAAAAAACTTGTGGCGTCAAAATGTTGGCACGGTAGGTGAGTAGCGGCTAGGGCTTAATCTACCGCTTCTTTTTAAAATTTTGGTCGGCATGTGAAGGTGTTGGATCTATTCGATTGGTCAAAAGAACTATTCAACGATAACATTCTTTGAAATGCTCGATAAAAATATAAATCTGAGACCTTTACGGAAACAAAAACAAGTCTTAAGAAATTTATAGTTGAACCATTAAGAAATTCTTTAGTTATGCCAAAAGTGCAAGTGTTTTACTTGTTTAACGTCAAAATAGATGGTTCTAGTTATTTTGTTAACTCGTGGCAGTAGTGTGATATTTCTTTTTGGGTAAAACAACCTTGATTAGAGATAGAAGTCAGAAGATGGAAAAAATTGCATTGGCTCCTGTGCAATAGTCTGCTATGTATGAACTTAGTGCAAGGCCATAACTATTTGCCATGTTGGTATTTTAGTTATAGATAGTAGGCATTGTCTCGCGCACTTTGGAGTCGTTATTAATATTTGCACATTATGTATTGTGCAAAAAAAATTGGTATATATGTACTTCATGAAAGGGCATAGCTTTTGGCATGTCAACGTTTAGTTATGGATAGTAAAATTGTCTCCTGCAATTTCATAGATGTCGTCGGCTGTCGGCATTGACCGTGGCGGCAACGAGGGCCCTCGGGGTGCATGTAGCGCAGGTGGCGGAGGATGGACACCGGAGCGGCGGGCCAAGGTGGTGGTGGGCGACGACGGGGGTTTCGCACAGAGGCGGTGCAGCTGTTGTTCCATGTCGGTTGCAGGCGGTCGTCGGCCTCTTTGGTCGTGAGGGCGGCAATGGGACCGACAGAAGCTAAGCTTATGTGTTAATGTGGACCAGGAAGCAGCTTAGCAGATCTGGGTACGGATGATCGCTCCTTGAGTGAGGTCGACTTGAAGGCGGGTGGTGGTGGTGGTGCCCCGTACTCTCTTTATGCGAGGAACTCGGTAATGCTGAAGGGAATATGCCCTGAGAGGCAATAATAAAGTTGTTATTATCATATTCCAAGTATATGATAGATGTTTATTTTGCATGCTATAATTGTATTAGTTGGAAACATTAATGCACGTGTGTTTGATAAACAAAATACGAAGTTCCTAGTAATGCCTCTCATATAAACTAGCTCGTTGATTAACAAGATGATCAAGGTTTCCTGATCATGGATATTTGATGTTGTTAATAACGAGGTCACAGCATTGATGGAATGATGTGATGATTCATCCGAAGTATAGCAATACGATCAAAATCATTGTTTTTAAATTTCTATAATATCATACAAAGTAATTCTAGTACTTAAATCATGAGATCATGTCAATCACTAACACTAGAAAAGTAACTTGATAACATCAAACGTCACACAGTAACAGGGTGACTATAAAGGCGGGTTCAGATACTCCGAAAGTGTTATGTAGAGGCCCATGGATCAAGAGTGGGATTTTTCCCTCCCGATGACGGATAGATGTGCTCTGGGACCTCTTGGTGATATCACATTTAGATAGCTTGCAAGCAAGTTATGTGATCACTAGAATGTTATATCACGGGAACAAGAAAAGAGTGCATGTCGATAACGAGATCAAACTAGGTATGGGTGAAAGGGAAATGGACGTTGCCTAGAGGGGGGGTGAATACGCGTTTTAAAATAATTACGGTTTAGGCTCTAATAAATGCGGAATAAAACTTAACGTTTAATTTATCAAGCCAAAACCTATATCCACTAGTTTCACAAAGTGCACCAACAACCTATGCTAAGCAAGATAAACAACAAGGTGATAGCAAGATATAGTACTTCAAGCACGAAGGCTATCACAATGTAAATTGCATAGGTAAAGGGGTTCGGTTGAGAGATAACCGATGGACGCAGAGACGATGATTTGTTTCCCGAAGTTCACTTCCAAAGAAGCTACGTCTCCGTTGGAGAGGTGCAGGGGCGCAATGAACTTCGAACGCCACAAATGTCTCACCTCGAGGTGTGGTGGCTCGATGCTCACCCAACGCCACACAAGGCCTCACCAAGGATGCGAAGTCACGCAACTCACCGACGCCACAAAAGGCTCACCCTATTCTCCCGTGAGCTCGCCACAAAGGCCTACTCACGTTTCACTATGGGACACTTGAGGGCGGTCACCGAACTCGTACAAGGCTTGGGGCAATCTCCACAACTCAATTGGAGGGCTCCCAAGAAACTTCACAAAGGCTCCACAATGCCACAAAAGGCCTACAAGCTTGGGGAACCTCCACAACTCAATTGGAGCCCCAAGAACAATGCCACAAAGGCTACAAAGCCACAAAAGACAACAAGACCACAAAAGGTCAACAATCCAACCACACAACCGTCTAGGGTTCCTAGAACCCAAGAGAAACAAGCCCAAGGGCTTGAACTCGCCGAATCTCCGAGGAGAACTCAAACCTATGCACCAAATGCAAGAGGCAAGTCCTTCTCTCTCAAATTCCACCAAAGCTACAAAAGCTATTGGGGGAATAAGGGAGGAAGAACACAAGAGGAGAACACAAAACTCTCCAAGATCTAGATCCCAAGGATTCCTTCACAAAGAAGGGATTTTGCTTGGTGGGGCTTGTAGATCTAGATCTCCTCTCTCAAATCCCTCAAAAAGATGCAAGAATCATAGGAGGGGAAAGGGGAGAGGGCAAGCTCTTCAAGGTCAACAATGGAGGAGAGAGAGAGAGCAAGAACCAAGAAAAGAGCTAGTTAGGGGCGAAGGGGAAAGGGGAGCTCCTTTTAAAGGGCTCCCCGATCTGCCCGTTACCCACAGAAACGCGCACGGCCGGTAGTACCGGTGGGTGGCCGGTACTACCGGTGGCACCTAGCCAACGGTCAGAAAACAGCGAGGCAAAGATCAAAAACGCGAGCTTGGCCGGAACTACCGCTGCTTGGCCGGAACTACCGATGGCAAGAATATCCTAGCAATACTACCGCCTGAAAATCCGATCCAAGTTCCGTCAAATAGCGCTAACCAGGCAGAGAGGGTACTGAACCAAAATTTGGGTTGCCGGAAGTTGGGCCGGAATTAACATCGGTACTACCGGCGGCATTTCTGCCCGAGCGGTACTTCCGGCGTCTGGCCGGTACTACCGGTGGCCCACCGGAACTACCGGTGGCCCACTGGAACTACCGGTCAGGCAAAAACATCAGAACCAGAACTGCCACAACTTTTGCATCCGAACTCCAAACGAGATGAAACCAATTTTGTTGGAAAGATAACGACGTGTAGAATCCAAAAAAACGTGAAATATTGGGTATCACCAAGGGAGAAAATACCATGAATATATATGTGAGATACCTCCCAAGGTGTGGAGCCGGAAAACCCGCAAGATCAAAAACGCAATAAGATATGCAAGGGAAATCCGTTTTTGATGAACTAGTGCTTGTTATGAAGATAACCACAAGCTCTAGATCCTCACATGGACAAGAACCAAACAACAACCAAGAAAGATGATGCTATGTATGCAAAGGTTTGAGCTCTCACCGAAAGATACGAACGAGTCACCCACTCGAGAGCCCCTCTTGATAGAACGGTTATCTATCCTAAACCAGGTCTCCCAACACTACAAGAACACTACAAGAGACCGGTAAAAAGGAAACCCTATCAAGACCATACCTTTGCCTTGAGCATCCCACTTGAGCTTGATGTAGACGATCTTGTCACCTTCAAGATGGAACACCTTTCTTGATTGCACTTGTTTGCACTTGCTTGATGAAGTCTTGAGACATGCTCCCCCATACACCATGGGGAAGCATCTTTTTCGAATTTGTCTTCATCATTCTCTTGAGCTTGCACAACAAACCTTGACGATGTCTTGAAGATAGCCATGAGGAACTCCATCTTCTTCTTCTTCTTCTTCTTCAAGACATACTTGATCTTCTTCTTCTACTTGATTCCAATAGGCACAAAGCCCTTGGACGATGCTTCTTCTTTTTCATCCTTGAAACCAACACATGGTCCAAGCGATGCCAATGGACAAACCTACAAGTGAAACTCAATTTGCACATTAGTCCATAGGGATTGTCATTAATTACCAAAACCACACATGGGGCATACATGCCCTTTCAATGGGGATACTGATGATCGAATCTCGGACATATAATATATCGCAAGACAAAGGGATTTAGTTACTAACGTTAAAGGTTCTCACAATCACACAAGTCGTCGTTGAATGTGTAGGAGTCGGTGCAGATCTCTAGGTCTCGCTACTGACTATTGATCGGAGAAGGGTCTCGATCATGTCTGCATTATTCTCGAACAGTAGGGTGACACACTTAAGGGATACCAACACCGTTTGGAGCAAATATGTTCCAGAGAAAAGAATTACAAAGCGCTAGAATTATTTCAACGAACACCGGAATTGTTTCGATGAAATTGCTGAAATTGGTTCTACGTGTGATATTGAAATGTTGCAGGGGATTTTATGTGAATGTTTGATAATTAAAATAAATAACAAAATTATGAATAAAATAAATAAAAACGTTTTATAAATGAGAGTTGCATTAAATTTGGTGAAAAATTAATGGGGATGAGTGGAATTTTGAGTGGAGACTAAATTGACGTGAGTGGGAGCTCCACCCCACATGAATGTGGAAGAGGTGGGGGCACCTCCATTGCCGCCGTCCATGGGAGGGGGCTCCCCCCCTCTCCCCTATAAAAATTCCCCCACTCCCTCCTCTCATCTCACACCTCCTCATGAAGGATCTCTCTTCCTACTAGAATTATTTCCCCATGGTCTCGGATTAGCGAGATACATATTCCCGGTGGCTTTTCGTCTAGAAGGACTTGCTGCTTCCACTGCATCGCTGGAGCAAGGAGGCAGGGGTTGTTCGGTGGATTGGACGTGTGTGCGATCATGGATGCGATGCTGATTTGCGACGCTAGACTTCCTCTTGATCTTGAGATCGACAAGCGTACGACTACATCATCCACGAGTCTAACCTTGTATCACTTTGTCAGTCTTCAAGGATATATTATCTATGGATATATATCCACCTGTAGTTTGTATCTAGGTAGATAGATCTTGGTTCTTAGTAGTTTCCATCATAGGAATTTTTTTGTTTTCTATGCTACGAACCCAATAATGGTATCAGACTCTGATCTATGCGTAAATGCTTTGCATGGGTAGAACACATAAGAGTATGTGGGCGATGATGATCATGTTATTGCATCTTATATGTATTATGGATATTGGTGGCATAGTGGGATGAAGCGGCTCGGACTAACTTTACATGTCCTCGCACATGATACATGTTCCACGCTTGACATGCAACTAGTTTTGCATAAGTGCCTAGCGGGTGTCTGTCTCTCCTACTATAGTCAGTATCTGATTTACCATAAGTTGCTAATAATTTGGTTATCATTGTTGTGGTTCCATGTTCATAGGTAATACCGGTTCTGTCTTCGAAAGCCCTAAGCCACGTAAAACTTGCAATTGATAAATTAGAAGCGTCTAGTTTAGATTGTTGCTGGCTAGTATCATGATACGATAATGTTATTGACGAGGGTTTAACTCATCAATGCCCATTGTTATGGGCTTGGGTTTTGGAGAAGGAGGGAGCGCTGGAGACATCTATCGGCTAGCAAACAAGCACACAAGGGACAAAGATTTACCTAGGTTCAGGCCTCGTAGAGGTCCCTACTCCTGCTTGTCTGCTCGTGGAATTATCGAAGGAATCGAAGGTTACAATGGTGCGCAGTTGCAATCTGGCGAGGGTGGTGGAGCCTAGGGTTGCGTGTGTCCTCCTTGTCGCCCCCTCCTAGCCTTTATATAGATAGGCTAGGTCCCGGGTAGCAGGTCGAGTCGGTTACAAATTAGGGTTTTCCCCTTCAAACTTTCTATCTTTAACTTCTTGTTCTTCAAGCACTCGAGAGTCGTAGGTTACTCGAGTCCTTCGTTTAGGCCTTGGCGACACCGTGGACCTGTACGTATTTAGACCGTATATACCAAACTCGAGTACCTGTAGGGTATGCCCATGTCAGTAGCCCCCGAGTGTCCAGTGGAATCGCAGATTTGACTGGGGACTTTTTGAAGTCTTTCGAGTGCCTGAACGAGTGTATTTCGACTGCTTTATTTGTGTCATAGGGATTTTTGATGTACGTGCCTGATATAACCAAAGTATCGGTATCAGTTAACCACCTTAGGGTGAAACAACACAATCTACTCGAACTCGAGTCCCCGGACTCGAATCCGGAAAAGTGCTGGCGTAATTCGACTCAAGCCGCGGAGGTCTTACAGGAGTCGAATTCCAGTTATATCGGTGTGAGCACTCGACGCGTTCATCGAGGCATGTTCATCATACATGTAGGCACGGATATATTTCTGGTAGTGCGCAGCTAATGCGTTGCCAGGCCTTATTCAGGTCTTACCTTCACGTTGTAAGCACGACATCCGAATTTTACCATTGCGGAGACGATTTGGGTGACCCATGAGACGCAGTCTCTTTGTAGGGGAAAATTATGAGGCGGTGTTGCCATGAGTTTCGAGTGTGGATGTTATCAACACACAGTTTTCTGTATAAATAATCATAGGGTGCGCGACCAGCGCTCCCTATGGGAGTAGCCCCCGAGTGCCTGGTTGAGTCGAAGACTCAGGCAAAGACTAAAGAGCTTTTGCGACTACTGTCATCTTTTGTTTGCTTGTTTCAGTCGAATTTGTTTGCGGTGCTCCCTATGGGAGTAACCCATGTCCTCGGTCTAGTGGTTGGGTTTGCTTGTGATTGTCTGTATTCCTGTAAAAAGAAAAGAAAAATCATAGGGTGCGTGACCAGCGCTCCCTATGGGAGTAGCCCCCGAGTGCTTGGTGGAGTCGAAGACTCGAGCAAGGACTCAAATAGTCGAAGTTTTCCGCTGTGTAGCTTTGATGACGTCAGTGCTGGCGCTTTCGTGACCTCAGTTGCCCGCGTGAGCGAGTTTGACGGGACGTGACGAGCAGTGGGTCCCACTATCTGACTTTGATTTAACTGGGCGTGTGTAATCTTTATTTTAACTGTGGCTCCTCGATTTCCGCGTGTAATGGGAGTAGTGGAGGGATGGTTCGTGCTTCCACTCCTCCACGTGTCCAGCACGATGTTTGCCACGCGTCTAGTAGGGTTTTTCTGAGCCGTTGGATTGCATCTTCCAGGGGTTAAGTAGCGGCGCTGCGACAGTAATTTTTCCATCTGTTCTCATTCATCCTTTGCTGCCATCGCCATTGTCGCTGCTCCTCTTCTTTCTCTGCGCCCATTTCTTCCACGACGCTGGACCATCTCCGCTCGTTTCCGAGCTATTTTCTTTGCTCGCATCGCCGTCGCGCAATGGGGAAGAAGAAGGGAGGCGCTGCCGCTGATTCCGTGGCCACCGTTGCCACGGCAAAGAAGAAGGGAAGCTCCGCCGCTGTGGGCACCAGCACCGCCGGCAGCGGGAAGAAGAAGGTCGCGGGCACCCGCGTCACAAATGGTGTGTGGCGCCCCTCCATCATCAAGGCGTCTGATCTCCGTCTTCTCCGCCAAGACGGAGTACTATCCGCCGCAGTCGCCGACGCGCGCGTCCCCAGCGGTGAGACAATTCCTGCTCCCCCCGCTGGTTTTCAAGTGATGTTTTTAGCATTCATCATTCACGGTCTCTCCTTGCCCTTTCACCCCTTTTTTAGGGGTCTCCTTTGTTTCTACGGGCTTCAGCTCCATCAGCTGTCCCCGAATTCTATCCTCCAGATCTCTTGCTTCATCACTCTCTGCGAGTGCTGGCTCGGAATCGAGCCACACTTCGGCCTCTTCAAGCGCCTCTTTAAATAGAAGCGTCAATCTGCATGTGGCTCTTTAGTCTATGATGTAGGTGGTTGCGGAATTCATGTCGACCCATCCGCCACCTACTTCGACATCAAGCTCATGGCGTCCGTCCAAGGATGGAGGGACAAATGGTTGTACATCCGCGATGAGAAGGCTGACGGTGAGCTCTTTGGACTCGCGCCCTTCGATCCCACGACGCCATGCAGGAGGATGCGCTCCTGGAAGAACGTAGTCATGCCTGGCGAGTCCGCGGAGACAGATGCGTTGTATAGGCGCGTCTGCGACCTCGAGAGTCGCATAGGCAAAGAGGAGGGAGGCTACGCTCTCATCCGCACTTGGTTGCGCCGTCGCGTCTAGCCCCTGCAAGCCAGGGTCCATCCAATGTTTCAGTGGGCTGGCGTTGATGATGCCACTCGCGTGTCTACCGATGGCATGCGCGCGAGTGATGTGGACAAGAGGGTTCGACTAGTCACCAAGTACACCGTCAAGGATGTACTCCCCAGTGAGCCAGTTGTTCCTCCATTTGATGCTGCGAACCCTCCTCCTGAGGTATAGTTGTGCTACGCAGTAGCTAAATTTGTCGATTGCTTCTCTATTGTTTTCTTGTTTTTTGCTGAATTTGTTGTCTGTATGCAAGATTGGGCGGTATCACCTTGTATGTCCCCTCTCCCTGAGGGGATTATTCCTCGCAAGGCCTTGGAAGAGGACGAGTCGGAGTCAATCGTCCCTTCTGATGTGGAGGAGGAAGCCCCCGAGTCCGATAGTTCGGATACTCGCAAGCGTTCACGCAGTGAGGATTTCGATGCGTCGTCTCCTTTGACTCCCGAAGGTATGGGTGTTGGTGCGGAGTCATCGATACCTGCTATTCCTGTGAGCACCGTGGCACCATCTTCTCGCAAGAAGATGCAATTGCCCAAGGAGTCTTCGTCGGAGTCTAGGGAGGCTACCTTTGACTTTGACAAGTTTGACTAGTAAGTTCTCTGGTTCACTTAGTCTTCTCTGTTTTGTCCTTGTTGGCCTGTCTCAGAGTTTGCCCTTTCTCAATGTGGGTTTTGTCTTGCAGTCATGAGGCGTCGTCATCTTCTGGCGACGTCCAATTTTTGAAGGAATCAGGAGTCGTGACCTCGAGGGCCAAGAAAGAGGTCGAGCATGCTCCTTCCCCTCCATTGGCGTCCCACTCCGGGCACAACTCTTCCAGTTCTCCTCATGCAGGGGAACATCGAATGGTTGCCCGGATGACGGTACAGCAGACACCTTCGGAGTCATTGGAGGACCAGGTAAGTGTAGCTTTTCTCCTTTTTAGGGTTGCAGTCGATGTTTTCTATTGCCTTTGCTGATTCTTTGTTATGCGATAGCTCCTTGTGAAGGAAGCCACGCACTTGGCGGAGCGAGTGCTTGCGATGGGCCGCCAGCATGCGATGCTGGAGACGCGTCATCGCATGGTTGAAAGTGAGCGTCCTGCACTTCTTCTTCTTCTTCTTTGTTTTCTCCTTTTGATATAGTCGACTGATAGTCAGCTTTTGTTTGTCGTGTAGCTGAACATAATGCCCTATTGCGTGACGCCGCCACCTTGGAGAAGACGCTCGCCACGGCTGTGAAGGGTCGCGACGAGGCAATCGCAGCGCGTGACGAGTCGCGGAAGCATGAAGAGGATCTGCGTGCTTCCTTCGCAGCCAGGGAGAAGTTGTTCGAAGAACAACTGTTCTTAATTGCCAAGGCCCTCTCAGGTACTTTGCTTGTGGACATTGTTATCCTTTTCTGCTTCGAATGTTTTTGCCGGTGGCGCTGATGTTTTTGTCCGTGTGTGGATTTATGTACAGACGCTGGCGATTTGAGCTTCGACCCGCTGGCCCTTCATCGTGATGATGCTCTGGCGGGTGCATTATCAGCAGTCGAAGACCGCAACTCCGCCGTGCAGGACACGCTTGCCAAGGCCAAAAGTGTACTCAGTCGCCTTCGGGAGGATCTGATGCCCAAGGCAGAGCTAGTCGAAAATATAAACGAGCTGGTGGAGTCACTCGCTGGAGGTGTGCCTTCCAGCTTCAAGAATTCGCTCCGCGCGGCCGGCGCGTCCATGTCACTTGCCATGGTGCAGGCCCACGGAGTCGAGATTGATCCTGTCGCGGTCTCGAAGGCGATGCCTGTTAACGCGGATGGCCAGCAGGTAGTCTTTGCTCCTTTCGTGGCTGCCTGTGGCAAATATGGGCATCATCTCATAAATATTGTTACGAAGTACTCTGAGGAGCTCCAACGTGCCAAGAAGGCGGCGAAAGCTTCGGCATCAGGGGCCGGTGGAAAGTCAGTGGCGTCTGATACTGCCACGAACTTGATGAAGCCCCCGAAGTCGTCGAAGTCGAAGAAGCCAGTTGCTCCTTAGTTAGATTTGTAATAGTTAATTAGTTTATGTCCTTTTGTTTAAGAACATGCCTGCTGGCGAGTGTATCTATTGATACTTTTGCTAGTCTTGAGTTCATCTGATCCTTTTGTCTTTGTGTTGATTTGGTCGTCTTATTTGCTTCTGCCTTGACTTGTGGTAGGGTGCATCAAGTGATGCTTTGAGGGAAACTCAGGACTCGCCGACTCTTGATGATACCGTGGCACCGTCGTGCTCCAGGGTAGATGATCTGTCCTTGCTTTCGCGACTGCGTGATCGCGTGAAGCAGCTGGAGCGTGAGTTTCCCGTGCTCCGCGGTAATGCGGATGTATGGAAGTCGAAGGCAAAAAAGGCCGCCGTCCGAGAGCAGTATCTGCTTGGCGAGGTGATGCAGCTGGGCGACCAATTCAAATGTTAGTTTGCTCGTTCTCGTCTTTTCCTTGTAGTCACTTGCAGTGGTACATTGTACTCATGTTGCTGCTGCTTCGTGTAGTTGTCAGCACGCGTCATCCGCAGGAGGAGAAGGATAGAATTTCCATTCGCCTGCATGATCTTACCCAGGAGCAACTTCAAGAGAGTGGATACTTCTGGGTAGATCATGATCGTGCGACTGCGCTGGCGACCCTGCAGGATCGTGCGTCGCGAGTGCTGCTCTTTCTGAAGAAG
The DNA here is from genome assembly GCA_910589775.1 of Avena eriantha. Taxonomy (NCBI): domain Eukaryota; kingdom Viridiplantae; phylum Streptophyta; class Magnoliopsida; order Poales; family Poaceae; genus Avena; species Avena eriantha. The sequence goes on along the minus strand of OU342742.1, from coordinate 53,404,731 downwards.
TCGCAGTCATGCTTGAAGAACATTTATCGGGCGATGTTTCCATTGGATGATACTCCATCAAGTCTATTGGCCCTCCTTGCCAAGTTTCAAGATCTGACCGCGGTTCGCGAGTGCGTGAGGCAACAGTTGGTGGTTGGTGCCAAGGTTGCTCTATCAATGGTGCGACTGCACAGGCCTGATGTAGATGTGGCGGCAATTGCATCTGGGCCACCTGCACCACCAGCAGGTTCTGCCTGGAATATGGTGTCGCACTACCAGGCGGTGGATCGCCCAACAAAAGAGATCGTCGACTTCTTTGAGGAACAAACCAACGTTCTCCTGCTGCAGTAGTAGCTTAGTTTGTATCCTGCACATAAGTGTACTTGTGTTGTAAAGTTTTGTATAATTGTTGTAAATAATTTATTGTCGAATGTGCATAAAGAGCTTTGTTAGCATGAAGTGCGTTGCACTATGCGAGTCCTTTTCGTTAGCCTAGCCATGTTTTATCTCAGTCCCTTGTCAACCTGTCAGGTGCGTTGCAGCTAGGTTGAGGTTGTGTTAAGGGTTTCGATTGATGTACCAGCTACTCAGGATATCGCGTTTTGGTTCGAAGAACAGATGTGTATAGGGTGGCGCAGCCCCCCGAGTACATAAATTGACAAAGTAAAGGAGAATACAGAGTTTTGGGGTACTTAGCTTTTATTTATTTTAAGAATAGTGCGAGGTACAATGTGTGGCTAAGTAGCCTTGGCTGAGTAGCCTTATTTGTGATGTAAAAGTAAAAAGCGACTAGGGGTAGAAGCGTCGCAGTTGTGCGACGTTCCAGGGGTTGGAGTATGCGACTCATGTCTCCAAATCTTGAAGGCGATAGGCGCCACCTGGGATTACTTCTGTAATCACATACGGTCCTTCCCAGGGGGGACTCGAGCTTGAGGTGCCCCTGCTGCTTCAATCGCAGGACCAGGTCGCCTTCGACGAAGCATCTAGGGCGAAGCCTCCTACTGTGGTAGTTGCGCAGGTTCTGCTGGTAGATCGTTGATCTTTCCACGGCTATTTCCCTTGCTTCATCAAGGAGGTCGACGGAGTCTTGGAGTGTGAGGGATGACTCTTGTTCGCTGTAAGCGACCACGCGCGACGCCTTGTATCGTACCTCGACGGGTAGCACTACCTCTGCTCCGTGCACCATAAAGAATGGCGTGTAGCCCGTGGAGCTATTTGGAGTTGTACGTAGGCTCCAGAGTACGGATTGCAGTTCGTCCGGCCAGCAACCCGTGGCTTGTTCGAGTGGCCGGAGGAGTCGCTTCTTGATGCCGTTGTAGACGAGCCCGTTTGCCTTTTCCACCTGACCGTTGGTCTGTGGATGTGCTACTAAGGCGTAGCTGATTTTGATCCCTAGGTTCTCGCAGAATTCTTGGAACTCCTTGGATGTAAAGTTCGTCTCGTTGTCGGTGATGATGTTGTGTGGCACTATGAAGCGGTAGATGATGGACTCGAAGAATTTAACTGCGTTGTGCCCTGATTGGTTGGTTACTAGCATGGCCTCAATCCACTTGGTGAATTTGTCGACTGCGACCAAGAGGTAGACGTAGCCTCCTCGCGAGGACCTTGGAAGTTTGCCGACCATGTCGAGGCCCCATTGCACGAAGGGCCAGGCCAATGGGATTGGCCGTAGCTCTGCGCCCGGTGCGTGCGGCTTGTCCGCGAATCGCTGGCAAGCATTGCATTTTTAGTCGATGTCCTTGGCATCGCGCATGGCCGTAGGCCAGTAGAATCCAGCTCGTAGAGCTTTGGCAACGAGGGCGCGACTGCCGGCGTGGTACCCGCAGGTCCCTTCATGGATGTCGAGGAGAACTGCTTTTCCATCGGCCATGGAGACGCATCGTTGGAGTACTCCTGTGATGCTGCATTTATACAGTTCGCCGTTGATAACAGCGAATGCCTTGGATCGCCGCGCGATGTGCCGTGCATCTGTCAGATCGTCCGGTAGCCTCTTACTGAGGAGGTACGTGATGTACAGTTGCGTCTAGGATTGTTCGATCATCATGACGCTCATTGGTCCTTCGAGTCCGGTGTCTAGCTCCAAGTCATCAATTGCCATTGGCTCATTGGGTGGCGTAGCCCCCTAGCCCATTGTTGCGCTTGTTTTCTTCTCTGTGTCCTTTGGCTTGATGGAGCGTTCGCAGATGCGCTCGAGAAATACCCCAGGTGGTATGGGGGCGCACGTAGAGCCTATGTTGGCGAGTGCGTCCGCCTCTTCGTTTCTTTCGCGACCTACGTGTCGCAGCTCGCAGCCGTCGAAGTCTCCTTCGAGTGTGTCGTAGAGGTCGCGGTACGCGATCATGTTGTCATTCAGTGCGTCGCACTCGTGCATCGTTTGGTTGATGACCAACTTGGAGTCACCGTATATGATGAGCCTCTTAGTGCCACAGGCTTTTGCCATCCTCATCCCGTGCAACAGGGCCTCGTATTCAGCCTCGTTGTTGGAGGCTGTGAACTGCATTCGCAGGATATACTTTAGCTTGTCCCCTTGAGGTGATGTCAGTATGACACCTGCGCCTCCTCCGTCTTTCCGCTTAGACCCATCGAAGTGCATTGTCCAGAGGTAGGACATATCTGGCTTGTCCGGGAGTTGGTTCTCCATCCAGTGCACGAGGAAGTCAGGGAGAACTTGCGACTTGATTGCGTCGCGCTTTTCGTATGTGATGTCTCGTGGAGATAGTTCTATTCCCAAAGCGCGACTCTTCCCGTGGCATCGGGGTTATTGAGGATATGCCCCAACGGGGCGTCGTTGACCACCATGATTGGGTGTTCCTGGAAGTAATGGCGCAGTCGCCGGGCGGTCATGAAGACGTCGTACGCCAGCTTCTGGTAGTGCGGGTACCGCTGTTTTGTTGGCGTGAGGACCTCGCTGAGGTAGTATACTGGGCGTTGTACGCCGTGGACCTTGTTTTCCTCAGCTCGCTCGACGACGAGCACTGTGCTGACCACCTGGTTGGTGGCGGAGATGTACAACAACAGTGGTTCCCTTTCTCGTGGGGTTACCAGCACTGGCGAAGTGGAGAGCAGGCGCTTGAGGTCTTCGAATGCTCTTGCGCTTCAGTGGTCCACTCAAATTTTTCAGTTTTGCGGAGGAGCTGGTAGAAGGGCAGCGCCTTCTCACCCATTCGACTGATGAATCGACTGAGGGCCGCGATTCGTCCAGCCAGCTGCTGGACGCCCCTTATGTTTTTCGGCTTCTCCATGGCCAGTATGACTTTTATCTTCTTCGGGTTCGCCTCGATTCCCCTCGCGGAGATGAGATACCCGAGTAGCTGCCCAGATGGTACGCCGAAGGCGCATTTGTCCGGATTGAGCTTGATCCGATAGCGGTCGAGGTTGGCGAAGGTTTCGCGCAAATCACCGATTAGAGAGGCTTCCTCCTTGGTCTTGATTACTATGTCGTCGACATAGACTTGAATGTTGCGACCCAGTTTTTCCTTGAGGCAAGCCTACATGCACCGCTGATAGGTTGCTCCCGCATTCTTTAGCCCGAAGGGCATTGTGTTGTAGCAGAACACACCAAAGGGCGTTGTAAACATTGTTTTCTCTTGATCTTCCTCCTTCATTCGAATTTGATTATAGCCTGAGTAGGCGTCGAGGAAGCAGAGGTGCTCGCATCCCGCAGTGGAGTCGATGATCTGGTCGATCCGTGGCAACGGGAAGTGATCCTTTGGGCAGTGCTTGTTCAGAGAGCTGAAGTCCACGCACATCTGCAGGATATCCGTTTCATTTTTTGGTACCAGCACCATGTTGGCGAGCCAAGTACTTTCCTTGATCTCGCATATGAACTTGTCTTCGAGGAGTCTGTTGATCTCCATTCCAACTGCCTGCGCTCGTGGCTCAGACAATCGCCGAATTGTTTGCTTGACTGGCCTTGCGTCGGGGTTGACGTTGAGTGCGCGCTCGGTGAATTCCCTGGGAACTCCTGGCATGTCCGCAGGACACCAGGCAAAAATTTCCCAGTGCTCACGGAGGAATTCGACGAGCGCGAGTTCCTATGCGGGACTCAAGTTGTTGGCGATGAGGGCCATCTTGGCGGGATCCGATGGGTGGACCTGCACTTTCTTTGTGTGCACAGATGAGTCGAAGGAGAGATCAGGTGAGCTTGGCCTGCTCAGGGGAGGCAGACTGTTGTCTGTCGTGTCCTTCAGTCTCGCGAGTTCCTCCTACATGCCGAAGGACTGGGAGATTCTGTTGAATTCCCTATCGCAACTGTCAGATCGCTCGAAGCTCCCGTTGATCGTGATGACGCCATTGGGACCTGGCATTTTCATCTGCAGGTAGGCGTAGTGGGGCACTGCCATAAACCTAGCGAACGCGACGCGCCCGAGGATGCAGTGGTACTGTGAGGGCCAGTCGATGACCTCAAAGTTGATGCGCTCGCGCCGGAAGTTTTTCAGCGTGCCGAAGATGACGTCGAGGTTGATTTTGCCCAGGGGGTATACGCCTTTCCCTAGGACGATGCCATGGAACGTTGTGTCCGAGGCCTCCAGGCAAGTTAGAGGGATCCTCATTGCTCGCAAGGTACTCGCGAATATAAGGTGGAAGCCGCTTCCGCCATCCATGAAGACGCGGCTCATGTCGAAGCCCCCGATTTGTGCCTCGAGTACGAGGGGACAATGGCCTGGACGGGGTATCTGAGGCGGATGGTCGTGTTAGTCGAAGGTGATGCATGACTCACTTCCACTGAGGTACTCAGTGGTGGCTGGTGGTGAGTGTGTGGCCAAGTTGACTTGGTGAGTGATGGCCTTCTGCACCCTATTGGAAGGGCCTCCTTATTGGATCATCATGGTGCCCATGGCTCGTGGGTACGGTTCGCCTCCGTGGTGCTGGTCCGGTGCAACTGCGTTCGGGGGTGGCCCAGGTGGGGTGGCGGTGCGCCATGTGCCACGGCGCCTGGAGCATCCCCGTAGCCTCTTTCAACTGCGTTGCGGTTCATCCGAACTAATCCCTCATGTAGCTTGAGGAACTCGCGGCAGTCCTTGAGGAGGTGGCTGGACTTCCTCTTGCCATCATGCTTGTCGATGTAGAAGTGCACCGTGCAAGGCCCGGACAGTTTGTCCTCAATGGAGTTCGCAGGTGCCTCATCGCGAGTGCGGCGTTGCCACACCTGCGTGGTTTTCCTAGAGTCGCAGTATCCGCCGCCACGTTATCCGTTGTTGCGGTTATCGTCGCGTATGTCGGCGTAGCCAGCCACGACCATGTTGACGTCGTCGCGGTCATCATAGATGCGCATGCGGCGCTTGCCTCGGCGGTCGCGTATGCGTTCGAGTTCCGCTTCTTCGTAGGAGTGAACGCGATTTTTCACCGAATCTTCTCCATCGGCCCACCGATTCGCGATCTCCATCAGGTGGTCGATGGTTTGGGGCTTTGAGCGGCCCAGCTCCTCCCGAAGTTCTAGGCGGCAGACGCCACCGTTGAATGCGTCAATCGCGCGATCTTCCGAGATGTTCTCTGCGGAGTTCTTGATGATGGACCACCTTTGGATGTAGGAACGCAACGATTCGCCAGATCTTTGCTGGCATCATCTCAATTCTTCGATTGATGCAGGCCGCTTGTACGTGCCCTTAAAGTTGCGCACGAAGCTGTAAACCAGCTCATCCCAACTGTGAATGGATCCGCGTGGGAGGTTATTGAGCCATGCTCGAGCGGCGCCCTGCAGCTATAGCTGCAAGCATTGCATGGCCGTGCTCCGACCGCCTCCGTGGAGTCTGATGGAGGAGATGTGGTCCTCCAGCCAGATCTTTGGGTCCCGTAGGCCATCAAACTTCGGGTTCTCTGCTGGGAGTTTAAACCCCTTAGGCATTTGCTTCTGCCTAATGGATCTGCTAAAGCATCTGGCACCGCAGAGCTCCCCATCTTCTTCTTCCGTGTCAGTCGACCAAGCATGCCGTGCCCTTGATTTGTCGATCTTGCACTGTGTGAGGTCGTCGCACGCATCGTAGTCACGGTCGTGTCATCGTGAGCGGCGGCGTCGAGACAGGTCATGACTGTCCTCGCTGGACGAGGGCGAGGAGTAGCGCTTTGCCCTTCTTTGGGTCTGGTCTTGGCTCCTTGTCGAGGGTGGACTCGATTAATCCCAAGCCCGCGATCGTAGATCGATGCATGGCGGTTCGGGGATCTCCAGCTGGCGGCTGGTTGTTGAGGAGGTACATGGTGGCCGCTGTCACCGCAGCCTGCGGCGTCCTGGGGACCACGTTGCCTCGCGTGTCGACTGTCATAGAGCCGAAGTCGAGGACTTTTGCGGCTTCTATGCGTTCTTGCTCGGTGAGATGGGTCATCCGCGATTGCCTCTTCTTGGCGAGGTACTCGTTTCCCCTTGAGGAGGATCCTCCGTAGGAGGAGAGCCCAGCGTGACGAAGGCTCGATTCGTCCGCTGCCTTTTTATGTGCTTCGAGTTGCGCGATTGTTTGTAGTTGGCGCTTGAATTCTTCCTTCAGGAGCCAATGATAGCCCATCAGCAGTTCTTGCAGGGATCCGAAGGGTAGAGCAGCGCCTCGTAGGGCCTCGCGGCAGCGAGCCCATTCTTGCTCGTTGAGCCTGATTACGGCGCGTTCGCCGATTTGCTCATTTATTATGGATGGAGTTTCGACTACTCCTCCATTATCGACGGGGGTGCGATTGCCACCGTTATCGCCGTTGCCGCCGTTTCCACCATTGCCGCCGTTGCCGGCGATAGGCGGATCGGTCCCGTTACCGGGATTACCACCGTTGTCGCGATTGGCAGAGGTATCGCCTGTGTTGATGACAGCGCACATGAAGTGATTGGGGAAGATGTTGCTTCAACAACTCTCAGATCCGGAACCATAGGTTCCATCTTTAGTGGCCAGATCGCTCAGATCGGAGTCGCGACTGCTGTCGCTGACCGTGTTCTCGACTACTGCCGGGGCGTTGAGCTCGCTGAGGGTGCCGATCGATGGAGCGAACCACGATGCTGGGGCAATCGCCGGTGCTGTCGGCTGATCAGGCATGCGAAGCATGCCCATCAGGCCAACTGGGAAGTGGAAGCTCCCGATCGCCAGGCTGATTCCGTCGCCCACGGACTCGAAGGCCGGGCGAGTGGCCGGCGTGTGGACGGTGAATTCGAACGCGCCGAAGAGCTGGCGAATCTCCGCTATTGCGGAGTTGTAGATCGCAGTTGATGGGGCCGAAGAATCCACAACATCAGCACTCCCAATTCCCATAGACGGCGCCAATTGACGAGGGTTTACCTCATCAATGCCCATTGTTATGGGCTTGGGTTTTGGAGAAGGAGGGAGCGCTGGAGAGATCTATCGGCTAGCAAACAAGCACACAGGGGACAAAGATTTACCCAGGTTCAGGCCTCGTAGAGGTCCCTACTCCTTCTTGTCTGCTCGTGGAATTATCGAAGGAATCGAAGGTTACAATGGTGCGCAGATGCAATCTGGCGAGGGTGGTGGAGACTAGGGTTGCGTGTGTCCTCCTCGCCGCCCCCTCCTAGCCTTTATATAGATAGGCTAGGTCCTGGGTAGCAGGTCGAGTCGGTTACAAATTAGGGTTTTCCCCTTCAAACTTTCTATCTTTAACTTCTTCTTGTTCTTCAAGCACTCGAGAGTCCGTAGGTTACTCGAGTCCTTCGTTTGGGCATTGGCGACACCGTGGGCCTGTACGTATTTAGACCATATATACCAAGCTCGAGTACCTGTAGGGTATGCACATGTCAGTTATAATTTGAAATATGGTTGATACTCTTGTAAATTATAGCATATTTATGTTTACACACTTCTATTCTTGTAGATAGTTGTTGGGCCTCCAAGTGCAGAGGTTTGTAGAACAGCAGCAAGTTTCCCTTAAGTGGATCATCCAAGGTTTATCGAACTCAGAGAGGAAGTGGTCAAAGGTATCTGATACGTCCATTTTGCATCACTATTCAATATCATAATCTACTGTTATTCATTGATATATTTCATATTAAGAGATGATACTTATGTTATTTCATCTATTTTTGCATGGTTGATGACTTTTGGAGCATGGACTGCTGCAGGCAGGATTCTGATGGAAAAGGTGTTGTTTGGAGGCAAAATTCGCAAAGATCAGAAAATCTGGGAAAATATATGGAAATCCTATTTTTCCAGAAGACGAAGATTGCCAGAAGGAGGAGTGGAGATGGGCCACAGGGGGCCCACACCACCCCCTGGCGCGGGTCACCCTAGGCCGTGCCAACTGGTGGTGTGGCCGCCCTGGTCCACCCCTGGCTCTCCCCACTAGCGTATATTATCCTCCCGAAACCCTGTGACTCGGGGAGCGACCACAGAAAGATTTCGCCACCTCTACGGGACAGAAAACAACGAGAGAGAAAGATCTCTCTGGCAGACAGAATTCTGCCAGGGGAATTCCTTCCCGGAGAGGGGAGATCGTTGCCATCAACACCACCATCAAGTTGGACTTCATCAGGGTCATCATCATCATCACCACCATCATCTCCACCAGCACCATCATCACCACTTCATACCGCTGTAACAATTGGGCTGAATCTTGCATAGTTCTTAAGGGAAACTTTACTGGTGTTGATTACTCTTTGTAGTTGATGCTATTGAGTGAACCATTGAATTATCGTTTATGTTCAGATTGTTACATATCATTATATCATCTCTGATCATGATCCATATGATTTATTGTGAGTAGTTCGTTTTGTTCTTGAGGACATGGGAGAAGTCATGTTGTTAGTAGTGGAATTGTGTTGAGAAAGATTCAATGGTTTGATATTTAAGTTGTGGTGTATTTCTTCTAGTGGTGTCATGTGAACGTCGACTACATGACACTTCACCTATATGGGCCTAGGGGAATACATTTTGTATTTGGCTACTAATCGTAGGGGTTGCTGGAGTGACAGAAACCTGAACCCCTGTTAGGAAACCATTGCACAAGGGATGTCAGGGTCTTAGAGTTTAAAGCTGTGGTTAGGTTTCTACCTTAATTACTTTCTTGTACTTGCGATGCTTGCAAGGGGTATAATCACAAGTATGTATTATTTCTAGGAAGGTCGGTACGTTAGCACATGTTCACCCACACAACACTTAGCAAACTAAAGAAGATTAATCAACTATATGAAGCGAAAGCACTTGACGGAATTCCCATGTATCCTCGAGAACGTTTGGTCATCTTAAGTAATACAACTGGCTTGTCCTTTGCTGAATAAAGGATTGGGCCACTTGCTGCATTTATTCTTATTGTCTTTTATTTACTCGTACTTTATTTACCTGCATTATCAAAAACCCCTAAAAATCTGTTTGCTAAGTATTTATAGAGAATTCCTGCTCCTAGCCACTCGCCAGCACCTTCTGATCCTCGTTGTGGTCGACACTCTTACTTATCGAAAATACTGCGATACACCCCCTATACTTGTGGGTCATCAAGACTATTTTTGGCGCCGTTGCCAGGGAGTGAAGCGCTATTGGAGAGTGGAACTGGTAAAGGAAACTTCTAGTGTGAGTATTGTTTACTCCTGTCAGTTGCTTTATTTCAATATGGATAATTCGTTGAGTTTCTTATTTCGTAATGCTACTACCACTGCTAAGGTAGTAGATGAACCACCACCTGCTGAGAATGATACTTTTAAAATACCTACAAGAATTATTGGTCGTGTTATGGATAACTATTATGTTGGAGATGGAATTGTCCATCCCAGTGATCATTTGCTGTTTATACACGAATTATGCGGGTTGTTCAAGTGTGCAGGTATTACAATAGATCAAGTCAAGAAGAAGTTATTCTCATTATCGCTGAAAGGAAGAGCTGAGGACTGGTATAAGCTGCTAAAGAATGGTCAAGCTCTTGAATGGGAGGAAATAGTACCTCTCTTTTATTCAAAGTTTTATCCTCCTAGTGAGATTCATAAAGATCAGAATCAAATATACAACTTTTGGCCTCTTGATGGAGAGTGTACACCTCAAGCTTGGGGGAGATTGAAGTTACTAATGCTCAAATGTCCTATTCATGAGCTTCCTCACAATATTATTATCAATGACTTTTATGCAAGATTTTCTCTTCATGATAAGGATTTATTGGATGCTTCTTGTGCTGGAGCATTCACTTGCATGGAAGAAGAAGCTAAATGGGATCTTCTAGACCGTATTCAAGACAATGATGAAGCATGGGAGAATGACAAAGGAAGAAAGTCAGGTATAAATTATGATTATGAATGCATTGAATCTTTTATGGGAACTGATGACTTTCAAAATATTAAAAATGCTTATTGTCTAGACTCTCAAGCTATTGCAACTTATTTTAAGGCTTTTGCTTCCTATATTGAAGTTTCTAAAAAGAAGTGGAATAACTATCATGCACTTTATAAAGACATTGTTAGTAGTGTTCCTACAAGATATACTGAAGTTTATACTGCTAATCATGTTTTACCTGAACCTTACATTGAGAAAATACCTTTCCAAGTTAAGATAAAGGAACATTATGATAGCTAGTATGGTTGATGAAAGTACAAATAAAGCGGCTGAACCAGATAAACAAATGGATGATGAACCTATAATAGCAAATGTGAAAGACTTTATCACTAAATATGTAGAAGAGGGACACACTATCCTTTGTAAGGATAACCCTAATATTGTTTGACAAAGTAGTGTTATGAGAGCTAGTGTCCCTGTGTTTTCTGTTAGGATAAGTGATGATTGCTACCATGGTTCTTGTGATAGTTATATCATTAAGGTTACACATGATACTGAAAGTTATTATGAGAGAGGGAAGATTGTTCTTAGGCATCTCAATAAAATCAAGTTTCCTCGTTTTATGCTGAAAGTTTTTATGTTGCACTTATTTTGCCTTCCTATGCTAGTAACCTCTGGTTTCAACAACTTGTTTGTTTACAAAATTCCCTCACATAGGAAGTGGGTTAGACTTAAACAGGTGTATTTTTGCTTCTTAATGCTCTCTTCCACTTCAATTCATATTCTTATGTGAGCATCATTGAAATTATCATGCCCATAATAATGGCTAAAAAGAAAGAGCTTTTTGGGAGACAACCCAATTTATTTTTGCTTTCAGTTTGTTTTTGTTTCTTTGAGTCTTGGAAGTTATTATTTCAGTAATGACCTCTTCTTATTATTTTCTTTGGTTTTTGTGTCAAGATCAACCTCTAATGAGAGAGAAGTAAGATTTGGGAAAGTTGTTGTCCCGAAACAGATTTTTGTGCTTCATCATAAAAATTCGTGAGAGATCTTTGTACGTCGGATCGAGCTGTAATTTTTTGTGCTTCTGCCCCAGGTTGTTATTTATCTTTCGTTAGTTTTGCACTTTTCGATTTGAGCAGTAGAAGATTTTCGAAAAAAAATGATCTTTACCTGCTGTTCTGTTTTGACAAATTTTGCCACTCTTGCATTTGCTGCTTTAAATCGATTTCCTTTTTGAATTATTTTTGGGCTTTTGGAAGTAGTTGCTACAGTAGCTTATGTTTTGATGGATTTCAGTTGAAACTGAACTTAAAAGGTTTATTACCTGGCTTACACTAATGTTGGTAATGAGAATTGGGTGAAGTTTTGTGTGAAAGAAATATCCAGGTTATTGGAGAAAATGGTGTAATAAGAAAATGAAAGGTTTCATGACTCGAGCAATTTGTGTATGAAGATGAAGATGTTGATGCTTTTCAAGTTATAACTCCAGAAAAATTTATCAAAGACCAAATTCAGAGACCTGCAGAGTCCGTTTTCGAATAGGTAACAGTTATGGTAAGAAAAGTTCCGCGAAAATTCTGTCTAATTATATTTTTGTAGTTTTTATCCAACAAGGAAAGTTACGAAGCGAAAGAAGGACTGAAATGGAGCCAGGGTAGCTCACACCACCCCCTGGCGCGGGCCCCCCTGGCCACGCCAGCAGGTGGTGTGGCCACCTCGGACTCCATCTCCGACCCGTTTTCTCCCAGTACCTTCCTTTTGTTGTAAAACTTCATAATATATAATCCCCCGAGGTTCGTATATCGTGTTCTCTTCGTGTTTTCGTTTCGATCTATTTCTGCTAGGAACTATTCTTGAAAGTTAGAAGCACGATGGTGTCCGCCAAGGACAAGGGAAAGGAGCCTATGGAGGAAGATCCCCAAGACCCCGGGCAAGAGGAGGAAGTCAAGAGTGAAGATGAAGAGGAGGCAAAGTAAGGCCAACATCCGCACAATGGCACTACCATTGCAAGCATTGGAGTGTTGACAAAACCTGCCAGGGTCAGAAGGACTGCACGGATGTCGACTGGAGGGAAACCTCCGCGTCACTGTTTGGCTCCACGGTCACTTCCTCCATGCACCAAGAATCCTTTCCATACCCTTATCCATGAGCATCAATACCAGAATATGCCCAAGGGGAAATTACCCTCCAATTGGTATTTGCCTCGCTCTAGCCATGCAGGAAAAGAAGACTTTAAGGAGGAAGAGTGGGGGAAAAATCGCAAGAGCTGGAATTCTCAACCCGACATGATCATGAGCCGCATTGAGAAAAACTCACAGATGATTCGTAATCTCACCTTCAAGATTGAGGACTTGGGGAAACTAATCAAAGAGCTCATCGAGAGAACACCACCACCACCGAAGGTGTAATTCGTCATCAGGTTTTTGCATCCCCTTGGTTTGTTCCAAGCTTGGGGGAGTGCCGCGGTATCACATCACTATCTTCTCTCTTTTTACCTTTTTAGTAGAGTCATATCATGAATAGAGAAGTTATCATGTAGGATGGTTTGCATTATGGAAGTGTCCCCCGTCTCATTAGATATCTATGTATCCCTTGGTGTGAGTTGCCGTTATGGAATATTAATGAGAAGTTCTATCGTTTACTCTTTTGCATATCTTATGTTAGTTTTCAATTCATGGTTATATGATTGATCTTGTCATTAGTATTGGTATCACTTTGGGATCATGGAGTAATTTAGTTGGTTTTGGCAAACCTGGCTCAGTCAGTAGCAACACTATTTTGAGAATTGAATTGTCATGGTGGTGTCACGGCAGATGCCATGGATAGGCTAAAGGTGGGGACTAAATGCACTAGGGGAATCCAGGGAGGTATAGTGTGGTGATTCCACACACGGTAGCTTTGAATTTGATTCACCTTCACAGATTACAAGTGCTCCTTGAGCTGTATTGGGGAGAGGAGGAAGAAGAACTCTCTTACTCTCACCACTAGCTAGCCCCTAGGAACACACTAGTAAACCGCAACACCCTAGAGATCAACCCCTTCTGCAGAGGCCCTAGCCCCCCCTTATATAGGAGTGGCTAGGTATCCACTTAGGGCATACGTGGAGGCATATTCCAGGGAATATGCCTCTTCCCAAAATAGTAAGCCGACCGGGTCACTTTAACCCCGCGTCATCCATGTAGAGGCTACGTGAGCCTCTGTGGCGCCTGCGTCATCCGACATAGGCTTCGTCATCTTTGTCGGCCATGCCTCGGTGGTCCTGCCTCTGTCCGCTTCGCTCATGCTCTGTGTATAGCAGTCACGTTTGACCAGCGAGATACCTATCTTCTCTTACATGCTTGATATAACCCGGATCCTACATAGTTGATCCGGCCACACCTGTTCCTGCATACAAGTTAGATACACCTTACCAACTTACGGCATAAGTCGGTTGAGACCTAGTTGGGTGAACGTCCCCTGGTCCGGGTTACTCTGTGATTCGGCATGCCTTGAGGTGACTCGGCCAGCACTTGCTTTGACCTTGTCGTACCTCGGCTAACTAGACCTTCATATCCCGGCGTGACCCTACCCGAGGGTATCCCCCAACATTAGTCCCCGAAGCTGGTGTGGTCTTAGCTGCCTTAGCCGCTAAGGCCACAGCAGGTTCAATTTTACTGAGCCCCTTGCTCCTTCTCCGAGTTACCTCATAATCCTGATTCCATAGGTTTATTTTCCCTTGGCACATTCCAAGTTTTTACTTGCTGGTCGGGTTACCTCATACTCATCCGGGTCTTTCTTCCTTCTCCCGTACGCTTCCCCACGTGGAGGCTAATCATTACGTTGCCTCATTTTAAGGGCCTGCTATAGTAACCGTCGTAGTTATTGTCAGAAGTTACTGTGGCGCATGTCACGTCGTGTCTGCCTCCTCGTTAAATGTATCACAACGTCGTGTCGAATGATCCGCTGTGCCCTGTGGCCCTTCCTGTGGCTCGTCACTGATTGGTCAATCCGGATCATACACGGCCACACGGTGTGGCCCGCCCGCGGAACGCGATCCCACTACCCCCTTAAGGGAGTGGTTAAATAAGGGAGGGGCGCGCCTCTTGGGTCATTTCCCCCCTCTGCGCCCCCTACCTCTGCTCTTTCCTCATCTTCTCCGTCGATAGCGCCGCCGCCACCGCATCTGAGCAGCAGCTCCACCGCCGTACTGCTTCCACGCGCTCCACCGCTGTCGCCACCTCCGCTCATCCTCTCCGCCACGGGTCCCCCCCAGTCCAGGCCGCTGCCTCCCTCCACCGCTAGCGCAAGTGAGGGGAGCGATCTTGAGATGACTGAGGAGGAACTCACCATCGTCGAGCAGGAGATGGAAGAAGACATGGCGAACGTCGACCGCGGCGCGTGGGCCGGATCCTGGGTCTGCCAGGATGAGCAGGATTGGCTCTACCGCACCAGGCGCATCCCGGAGGGCGTCGCTGCACGCCTCGCTTCCGCCGAACTTGCCCCCTCACCCAATCCGGGTGAGTATGTGGTGTTCTTTTCTCATTTCCAACGCGGATTTGGTCTCCCAGTCAGTGACTTTTTCCACGACTGGCTAAACACTTACGAGCTTCAGCTGCACCACCTTCCGGCTAATGCCATCACATCTCTCTCCGCCTTCGCCTCCACCATCGAAGGTTATGCCGGACTATGGCCCACGAAGGAGCTCTGGATCCGGTTCTTCGGCCTTCGTCGGAACGTGATTCCGAACGTAGAGCTAGATCCGGAGGACAAACAGCTCACGCAGTTCGGTGCTGCGTCAATCTCTCCCCGGAAGCTGTCCGTCTTCCCCCGAGTCACGGGGCTTGACTCCTGCAAGGGATGGGCCCGGACTTTCTTCTATGTCCGGAACTGCACCACGGAAGATCTGATCCAGCTGCGCCCCTATACTCCGGGTCTTCCTAACCCGGATTTGTGGGACGCTATCCCCAAGAAGCCCACCGTCCTTGCGAACCAAGTCAACAAGAGGTTCAAGGAGCCGAAGTACCTCGGATTGCGCAATGAGGATGCCATGATCACATTTGTTCGCAACCGGATCTCCCTCCTCCAGAAGCGCACACATAAGCTCTGTCATATGAGCTGGGGCCACGACCCCAACCGGACCTCGTCTTTTGAGTTGAGCAACACAGAGATCTACCGCCGGGTCAAGGCCCTCTTCACCACCCACAAGGACTTCTCCTCTGAGTGAACGTGGGGAATTGAACACTTTTTCCGGGATAGGCTTCCTCCTGCGGTAAGTCTTGTGCCCCAAACTCTTTCTGAATTAAATCATATGCCGGTCTTTTGTTGTAGGTTTTAATCCTGTTGCCCTTTCTTTTCCTTAGATGTTTCTTCAGCAAACTATCGAGGATGGCACCGAGCCTTCCCTCAAATGGGCGCCTGACTGGGATACCTCGGACGAGGAGGAATCGGATCAGGAGATGTTCCTTCCGATGGCGGATGCGACCAAGCAACACACCGGTAAACTCTCTTCCATTAGAGATTGGCCCGACGATGAAGATGATTCAGATGTTGAGGTGATGGAAGCATTTGACGCTGTCTGCCTTTCTTATGCTTTTCCGGCATCAGCTAACCCTGGTGGGCAGATCCATGAAGACCCTCCCCTTGCCGTGGGTGAGCCTGTGTCGGTCGCGCCGAAGAAGAAAAGGGGAGCTGCATCCACTTCTTCCTCCGGACCTTCTCAGCCAGCCAAAAGGCGAAAGAAGTTCGGGGACAAAGCTGCCACCAAGCCTGCAACCAAGGCCATAGCTCGGAGGGCTCGGAAGCCCAAAGAGCCTCTGACCTCAGATGAGTAAGCCTCTTCTCTCTTTGCTATTTACTTGTTCTTCTTTTATTATAGTTTCTCATCATACATTATTTGATTCGGCAGGGCCGCGGTGGAGGTCCCACAGAGTGGATCCGGCATTGCCTCGCCGCTCCGACACAGCCCATCTCCTCCTCATGGCGAGGATTCACGCCCGTTGAGCCCCATTCCGGAGGGTTCAGCGGCTGCTCCGGGTTCCAGCCCACCTCGTCGAGAGGAGGGCAACCTCGGAGCGGGGGAGACTGGCTCTGCCGAGGCAACAACAACCACCACTTCGGCTCTGCCGCAACCAGCTACCACCGAGGTTCCCTCAGCACCTCCGCTGAAGCAGAAATCAGCACCAGTACCAGCACCAACCCCAACACCAGCAACACCAGCAACAAAAGCAACAGCAGCAGCAGCACCAAGAGCAACAGCAACACCAAGCCCCTCCACCTCGTCCGAGTCTTCCAAGGCTCGGCGAGAAGACACCAGCAGCGCTAAGGGAAGCACCAAGGCAGCTCCCAAGGGCAAATCTGCTGCAGCAACTTCCACCTCATAGCAGCAACCCAAGGGCAAGAAAACTCCTGAGGCCACCAAGGCAACGTCCGTCGAGGCTGGACAGCGCACCCTCACGTCCATGCTTTCAAAGAAAACTCCACCACCGAAGGACGCCCCTGCCGAGCCAGCTGATGCGCAACTTGTTTTGCACACCAGCCCCGCCATTGCCCAAGTTGAGAGGAGGGAAACGCATGCCAAGGGTTTAGTGGCGCCCCATATGCTTAGCGGCGAACGATACCCTCCGACCTTGATCGAGTTTGTAAATAACTAGAACAAGGCGGAGTTCGTCTACAACAACGATCTCCCGGAGAAGTTCGGTCCCGCCGAATTTTCTGCGCAGATGAATACTACCGCCAAGGCAATTAATCTTGCGGGCCGGATGATGGAGGTACGTCACTTCGTTTTTTCCTTAACATGCAGTAGACATTAGTGATATAACCATTAGTCCCCGAGCCTCCGGGGGAGTAACTTGTTACTCGGCCAGATGCTCCTTAGAGAATTAACGTAGCTCCTTAATAACTTTGAATATGCACACACCTAGAGCCGGGTTAAGTTCAACTTGGCCCGGATTTTGTACACTTCGAACATGCACACACCTAGAGCCGGGTTAAGTTCCACTTGGCCCGAATCTTGTACACTTCGAATATGAACACACCTAGAGCCGGGTTAAGTTCCACTTGGCCCAGATCTTGTACACTTCGAATATGCACAAGACTAAGCTGTCCATTTTTTCTCTTTCAGGTGACCACCAATCGTCGGAGCGCTGAATTTCAGCGTCACCTTGATACTCACAAGATGTTGCGTGCCAAGCAGAGTGCGCTGCTCGTCGAATACGAGAAAAGGGGTAAGTTTTCTCCTTGTCAATTTTCCATCTCTCTTCATCTTTTTCCGCCGAACTAATCCCTCATTCGGATTTCACAGCTGGTGTGGAAGCTGAGAATACCATCATGAGGAAAAACTTGGAGCAAATCAAGGGTAAGTCGTTTTTGCTCAACTTTGCTATGCTCTCTATCTCCTTTTCTCCGTGGCTCGGCAAACATTCATATCTCGGTTTTGCCGGGTCAACAAATTATTTCAGCGTCACTTGAAGATAGTATGCCCGTGCCTGATATGATGCTGCATTTTCTCGAACAAGCAGGGCAGCATCAGGCTGAACTCAAAAAGAAAGATGATGAGCTCACCCTCCTCCGAACCAAAGATGATGAGATTGCCAAGCTCAAGGCAGATATGAAGAAGCTGAAAGCGCATCACCAAGCCGAACTTCAAAAAGCTAGCCAGGACTATACTGAAGAGTGGGAGCGCCTTAACCTCCAGATTGCCAAGGACTAAGAATTACTTAAGGAGGCCGACGTCAAGCTTGAGTCAGTGAATGCTGAACTTGTGCAACTCCGGGAGAGGCACGACAACTGCACCAAGGAGCTAACTCGGGTTCACAGCCACATTTCTGGTAAGTTCTTTTCCTTCGAACGACATTGATCTTTCTAGGTCTACTTCCTTTACTTACTCCCCCTCTGTCATTTTTTCAGGCAAATTCCCGGAGAGCAATGTCATTGCATCCAACACTGTTACCAAGTTCCGCATGTAGAGGGGTACTCCGTCTGGTTCCGGCTCCATTCCTCTTGATCTCGAAGACTTGATAGTCAGCTTGTCCGCCCAAGTCGAGACCGTGAAGAACTACGGCAAGGATATCATGGACATAGTAATCCGGATCTTCAATACCTTTTGGCCTGAAGAAGATACTCCGGAGAATATGGCTGTTCTTTTTACCAGGCTTATGGAATGCGAGACTCAGCTCGATCTCTAGAGAGAATCTGTTGGACGTGTCGGAGCTGAGATCGTTCTCCACTACGTGCTTAGTGGTACGAGAAGATCGACCTCAACCTCCTAGCGCGCATGCGCACCGGATCTAGATGGTCCAGCGACCCGGAGTGGATTGCTCGATGCAAGGCTTGTGCCCATAGCCTCATTGAATATGCCCCCATTCATCAATGGAATGAGGGTCCAAGCTTCCTTGGCACCGCTGACGATGAAAACGCCGAAGATGGTTCGGGTGAGGACGAGGGAGACGATGCCTCGGACGTCGAAGACAGCGAAGATGACGCTGAACTTCCTCCCCCTGCTGCTCCTTGAGCGAGAAAAAACTTTAAAGTTTATTAGATCCCCGGTATGCCGGGTGCAATTGTATCTAAGCACATCAGTTATATTTTGCTACTCAGTTTTTATGCCGGATTAACTTGGGCGTAGTCCCCGAGTTTCATTTTCTTGTTCCTCCAATTTCTTGGCTCGGCTCGTGTCTACCTTGGTTCAGTTTTATGACTTACGAGTCCGAGTTTCAAAAATTGACTTAACAATACTTGGAAACTTTAGAATTAGCTCAAAATAATTTGGCGTAATAAATTTGAAGTAAGCACAAGGTTAGTCTGAAAAACAAACGTCGGCTCGATTAAGTTTCTTTCCTTAGTCGTTTTTCATGTGCTACGCAATTCCAAACTTGTTCTCTTGCTTGCCATGAAGCCAATTCTTGTTGGACAGCAGCAAGTCGAAGAGTTAGGTTTTTGGTGCTCACACACTACGAATCCAGCTTAAGTAGAAGCAACTTATGCCAGCCAGCGTATAAATAATAAATACAGAAGACAAACAATATTATTAAGGCAGTCCCCGAGTTACTGCTCGAGGTACCAAGATTTCATTGATAAGCTCATTGCCAGCATTCATACCGACATATGAGAGACTCGGATACATACACTTCTCTGCTAAGTGTAGAAAGGACAAAGTAGAGCTACATTCCATGGACGCTTAGATTCCTCGTCCGACCTGTCCACCTTGTTCTTCTCCTGTGGTTTTGCATCGATAAGATAATAAGAATCATTGTGCAATGCTTTTCTCACAATGAATGGCCCTTCCCATGGGGGGATAATTTATGCATGCCAGTATTACGTTATACCAACCGGAGTACTAGATCGCCTTTCCGGAAAATTCGGGGGCTTACTTTCCGGCTATGATAGCGTCGGAGTTTTTGCTGATATATGGAGGATCTGGACAATGCCAATGCTCTCGCCTCTTCTGGCAGATCAACATCATTTTGCCAGGCTTCTTGCACTTCGGCTCCTGTGTATTGGGTGATCCTAGGCGAGTCATGCTCTATGTCGGCTGGTAATACAGCTTTTTCCCCATATACCAGAAAGAATGGCGTATAGACTGTTGAGCGATTCAGAGTTGTTCTTAAACTCCATAGTACTGCTGGTAGTTCTTCTATCCAGCACCCCGCTGATCTTTGCAGCGGCTCCATGAGCCGGGGTTTTATCCCGGATAACACCAATCTATTGGATCTCTCCACTTTCCCGTTCGATGCGGGGTGTGCTACCGAGGCAACCTCCAGCCGGATCTTTTTATCCCGGCAAAAATGCGCAAATGCTCCTTCGGCAAAATTTGTGCCATTATCTATTATGATACTATGAGGATAACCATATCTCAAGATGATGTCTTTGAGGAAAGTTACGGCAGTAGCTCCATCACATTTTCTTATTGGCTTCACTTCAATCCATTTCGTAAATTTGTCAACCATGACCAGGATGTGGGTCATGTTCCCCCTTGCTGGTTTAAACGGGCCAACCATATCCAATCACCATACGACAAATGGCCATGTAATTGGTATAGTTTTGAGCTCCGACATTGGCATATGTGTCTTTGTCGCATATCTCTGACAGCCATTGCATTTTCTCACCACATCTTCTGCTTGTTCTAAGGTACTTGGCCAGTAAAACCCATGGCAGAAAGCTTTTGCTACCAAGGCTCTGGACGAGGCATGATGCCCACATTCCCCTTGATGTATATCTCGGAGGATGTCAAGTCCTTCCTCTGGGTCAACACATCGCTGGAGGACATTGGTCACACTCCTTTTGTATAGCTCGGAATTGATGATCGTGTAAGCTTTTGCTCTCCTCTGAGTTTGCCTGGAAAGTACCTCCTCAGTGGGTAAAGTTCCATCTTTTAGGAATTGGAATATGGGCAGTGCCCAAGCTGGTACAGCTCGCACAGGGAACACATCCTCATCAATTTCCATCTGATCCACCGGCATAACTTCAACCAGACCACGCTGCACAGTCCTCGGGTCCTGTGAAGCAGCCCTCGCGTTTGCGGAGGCAGTCCCCTGGTTTCGCGAACCAGCCCCCTCGTCAATGTCCATGGGCACAACCTCTGATTTCGGGTTTGCCGGGATAAAAATTGAGTCGGACTCCGGGGATGGCCTGATAGATGGTTTTCTGAGGTGCTCTAATGCTACGGCCGGTGGAATTGCTTGTCGGGTTGATCCGAGCTTCGATAATATGTCGGCAGCCTCATTTTCCACTTGGGGTATATGGTGAAATTCGCATCCCTCAAAGTAACCAGATATCTTCTGCACATGAAATCTGTACAGTGCCATGTTTGCATCCAGAGCATACCATTGTCTGGAGACTTGCTGGACAACGAGATCTGAGTCACCGAAGCATTGGATCCGACGTATTCCAATCTCCTTCGCCACTTTGAGCCCATGTACAAGTGCCTCATATTTTGCGACATTGTTTGATGCAGTGAAGTGGATTTGCAGCACATATTTCAATTGGTCCTTCTTTGGCGAGGTAAGCACAACTCCGACACCTAACCCGGTTTTTGTTTTTGACCCGTCAAAGTGCATTTTCCAGTAGTTCGGATCTGGTAATGGTGGCTCATATTGCAGATCGGCCCAATCCACAAAAAAGTCGGCCACAGCCTGAGATTTGATCGCTTCTCTTCTGTCATATTGTGGCGCATAAGGAGCTAGCTCAATTGCCCATTTTGCAATCCTGCCACTTGCATCCTTGTTGCTCATTATCTCGGATATGGGGGCTTCACATATGACCTTGATTGGGTGCTCCTCGAAATAGTGCTTCAGCTTCTTAGCTGCCATATACACGCCATATGCCACCTTCTGATAGTGAGGATAGTTCTGCTTTGAGGCTGATAATACCTCGCTCAGGTAATACACTGGCCTTTGCACTGACTTACCCTCTTCGTCGCGCTCTACCACAATTACTGCACTTACAACTCGGTTGGTTGCGGCTATATAGAGCAACATTGGCTCCTTTGATAGTGGAGAGGCTAACACTGGTGCAGTGGCTAAGATCTTCTTCAGTTGGATAAAGGCTTCATTGGCCTGCGGCGTCCAAATGAACTTGTCCGACTTTTTCATGAGTTGATAGAGAGGCAGTGCCTTTTCTCCCAACCGGCATACAAACCGAATTGAGGATGCCAGGCAACCAGTGAACTTCTGGATATCGTTAAGACACTTCGGCAGTTCCATTCGTTCTATGGCCCGGATTTTAGTTGGATTGACCTCGATACCTCGGCTGGAGACGAGAAATCTGAGTAATTTTCCAGCCGGGACACCGAAGGTACATTTTTCTGGATTAAGCTTCATTCGGAACCTCCTTAGGTTCGCGAATGTCTGCCTGATATCGTCAAGGAGCGTTTTGCTTTCCTTGGTCTTTATCACAACATCATCCACGTACACCTGCACAATTTGACCAATTTGGTCATACAAACATTTTTGCATACATCTTTGGTACGTTGCCCCTGCATTACGTAAACCAAAGGGCATGGTGTGATAGCAATAAGCCCCATACGGGGTGATAAACGCAGTATTTATTTGATCACTTGGGTTCAGAGGTATCTGGTGGAAACCAGAATATGCATCAATAAAAGACAACAACTCACACCCTGCAGTGGAATCTATGACTTGGTCTATCCTTGGTAGTGGGAATGGATCTTTTGGACACGCCGTATTTAGGTTCGTGTAATCGATACACATATGCCAAACCACTGCCACGTTCGGGTCATCCTTCTTCTTTTCCACCAGCACCGGATTAGATAGCCAATCCGGGTAAAGTACTTTCATGATAAATCCTGCAGCCAACAAACGAGCTATCTCATCTCCTATGACCTTTCTCATGTCTTCGGCGAAGCGGCGGAGAGGTTGCTTCACCGGCTTTGCTCCGGGTCTGACATTCAAAGAGTGCTCGGCCAACTCCCTCGGAACACCTTGCAAGTCCTGTGTGGACCAAGCAAAAATATCCTGATTCTCACGGAGGAAGTTGACGAGCTCGCTTTCCTATTTGTCATTTAACCCGGCACTAACTGTTACGGTGCGCTCAGGGAACATATCATCAACAAGCACCTTCTTGGTATCCTTTGTCGCTTGGAATGAGACGCTACCATGCGGGTTACTTAGCGCTGGCATATATTGCTGCGCGGACTGAGCCAATGCCGCCACCTCTTGGATCTTTCTCTTTTCTTGCGCAATCACGAGTGACTCGGCCAGGTTAGATCCGGTGGATGCACACTCTATGGAACGTCGGAAATCCCCAGCTATGGTAATTACACCATTTGGCCCGGGCAGCTTCATCTTTAAGTAACTAATGTGACAACTTGCCATGAATTTGTTCAGAGCTGGCCTACCGAGCAACGCGTGATATGCGCTCTCCAAGTTTACAACCTCGAACTCCAAATTCTTAGTCCGGCAGTTATCCCTTGTGCCGAACAACACGTCAACCCGGACCTTGCCTATGGGCTCACAAGAAATGCCTGACACAATGCCATGGAAAGTTGTCCTTGTAGCTTGGAGCATATTCTCCGAGATACCCAACTTGCGCATCATGTCCACATACATGATGTTGATGCTACTGCCATTATCTATCAGCACCTTTGAGAACCTCACATTGATGTTAGGTCTAATGAGTGTTGGATCCAACACCAGTGCATACGATCCAGGGCTTGGCATGAGCTTCGGATGATCCTTGATGCTCCAGGTAATCTCCTGATCTGACCAAGGCATATACCTCATCACGGCCGGCATAACTGCATTGACCACCATATGTCGGCGCTGCAAGCTCTTTCTGTCTATTTCTTCTGTAGTAAACACACAATAACTCTGATGATGCTCTCTGTACTCATTTCTCCCCTTGTTTCCGGGGTACCTCTGATCCTGTTGGTTTTGGTTCTCCACCTGATGCACTGCATCCCTTCTCTCATGGTTGTCATACCTCGGTGGAGGGGGAGGCAACATTAACCGTTGCGTGTTCGCTCCGGAGAGCAATTGCTGCCGAGGTAACTCCTGCCGAGGTTGATCATTCTGAGGTGCCTGAGCATTCCCCGAACCACTCTGTTCTATTTTCCGCATCCACTCACACTGCCTGGTTGTGTGACCTGCTGGGTTACTCGGATTAGGCGTGTGAAATTTACACGGCTGATCCAGCATTGCCTCATAGGTGTATCTCGGACGGTCCTTCTTTTCTTGCCACTGTTTTTTCTGCTCTGGTGTCCAAGTTTTCTTCCCATCATTCCTCGGCGTCCATTGCTGCCCTCCAGTTTTCTGACGTTGACTGCCTCCTGCTCCGGGTTGGTCCTGATTCATAGTTGCAATTTGTTGCGAACTGTACCAGTAATCTGGTCTGTCATCCCTTCTTTTACCTCGGTAATCATTTCTTCAGGATGACCCGGGCCCATCTCGCTGACAATACTCCTCGCTTGACTCGTTGGACGTGAGTCTAGGTTGCGTGGGATCACCCAAGGCATACCACTGATGGGTTCGTAGCATGGAAAACAAAAAAATTCTACCGCAAGAACGAACAAAACCCAGATCTAATCTAGATAAAAGCCAAGATCTAATCTATTAGACATGTGCAACGAGATAGATATGTACTAACCCTTGTAGATCTGAAAGCGTTACGAGATTCGGATCTCGTGGTTGATGTAGTCGATCACTTGCCGATCTCAAGATCGAGTGGACGATCCTTCCAGCGCCGCGTTCCGGCAGCGCTTCCGCAGTCGGTCACACGTACGGAGTCGAAGCAGACCTTCCTCTTCTCGTTCCAGTGAGCAGCGGAGGTAGTAGATCTTCTCCACGGAATCCCAGCAGCACGACGGCGTGGTGGTGGTGGTGGAGTAGAGAATTCTGCAGGGCTTCGCCTAAGCCTGAGCAGAAGAAAGGAGGAGGAGAGAGGCGGCTAGGATTGGAGTAGTGGAGGAGGGCTAGGGGGTGGCGCCCCCACCCCTCTATTTAAAGGGGGGAGGCGCCATGGGGAGGTGGAGTCCTTGTAGGACTCCCCTCTCCCTTGGCCGGCGGATTGGGAGGGGGAGGAGTCCTCCTCCCCCACGACTCCTTGTATTGCCCCACAAGGACTCCTTGATCCTTTCTTGGTTTTCAAGCAAACTCCAAGAAATCTTCCAGAACCTTCCGGAACATTCCGAAACCTTCTAGAATCCTCATACAAATACTTCGGAACATTTCCTAACTCAGAAAATGATCCCCAATATATGAATCTTATTCTCCGGACAATTCCGGATCTCCTCGTGATGTCCCGGATCCAATCCGAGACTCCGAACAACATTCGGTCTCCAACGCACATTCCATATCTACTTAAAACAACTTCGAACCTTAAGTGTGTCACCCTACGGTTCGTGAATATGCAGACATGATGGAGACACCTCTCCGATCAATAACCATCAGCGGGATCTGGAGATCCATAATGGCTCCCACATACTCAACGATGACTTCGTGATCGATAGAACCATTCACGAAACCAATTCCCTTTGTCACGCGATACTCTACTTATCCGAGGTTTGATCGTCGGTATCTCCATACCTAGTTCTACCTCGTTACTGACAAGTACTCTTTACTCGTTCTGTGATATGTCATCCCTTGTGACCTAGTCACATGCTTGCAAGCTAACTAGATGACATTTCACCGAGAGGGCCCAGAGCATATCTATCCGTCATATGGATGGACAAATCCCAATCTTGGTCCATGCGCTTCAACACATACTTTCAGAATACCCAATGACACCTTTATGACCACCCAGTTACGAAGCGGTGTTTGATGTCATCAAAGTACCCATCCGGTGATGGTGATTAACATAACCTCATGGTCGAAGGATTAGGTTACTATGTATTTTAAAGCTTATAGCAAACAAACTTAATGACTTGATCTTATGCTATGCTTACTACGGGCGTGTGTCCATCACATCATTCTCCTAATGATATGATCTTGTTATTATCGACATCCAATGTCCATGATCAGGAAACCATGATCATCCATTAATCAACAAGCTAGTTTAACAAGAGGCTTACTAGGGACTCTTTTATGTTTACAAAACACACAAGTATTAATGTTTCCGGTTAATACAATTATAGCATGGGATGTAAACATTTATCATAAACATAAAGATATAATAATAACCACTTTATTATTGCCTCTTGGGCATATCTCCAACATATGAATCAGCAATTCGGATTGTTTCTGCCAAGGTGGTTGGCATATCTCTTTGCAACCTTTGCCATAGCATGCTTGCATATCTACATCCTTGCGCAAACCAAGCTATGGCCTGTGACTCAATCACACCCTCACATGAGTTTCGCACAGTGCACCAACGGGTTAAGAACTCCCGGTCTGTCTCATTCGGTCTCTGCCTGCACATTGCTAGGGTCTGTGGCCTGTTGGGCCTTTGATACGTACTTGAGAAGTTGCTAACAAACATCTCCTCAAAATCGATCCAACAGTTAATACTTCCGGGTGGCAAATTGTTTAGCCATACCCTCACTGGCCCTTCCAACATCTGGGGTACATATCTCACAGCCCATCTCAAGTTGCCTGTGGCAATTTTTATAGCAGTTGCATAGTTAATCGACCAATCCTCCGGCTTAGTGCTGCCGTCATACGTCTTTGTGCCTCTAGGTAACTAGAAGTTAGGCACCGGAGGTTCCTTCATGATTCGGGGCCCAAAACAAGCTGGACCCAGAGGACCTTGACACTCAATTTGCTCCGACCTATACAGTTAATCCAGTTTTAGCCTGGCGTCATCAGGCATCAAGTTCCCGCCTCCCAATCTTGACCCTATCACGTGATAGTTTGGTCTAGGATAGCTAGCATTCACCATCTCCGAATCACCATCATTGTACCTATCTTGCTCCTGTGGAGCTGCTCTCTGTTGCATACCTTGGTCGGCACTGCGCTCTTGCCGTGGTATATTCCGCTGCTGCGGTTGACCTGCACCTACCGAATTACGCTGTCCGGCATTGCTGTTTACAACATTCCCTTGACCGGCGTTGCCTTGGTTGCGGTTACCTCGGCCAGCTTCACCTCGGCTCACACTCCTTCGATCCTCATTTCTTTGCACTTCTTTTCCTTTCCCTGCCCTTGCCGGGTCATATGGGACTATCTGCTTATTCCTCCTGGCCGAAGTTACTACCTCTTCTCTCCTAGGACCACCATGAAGAGACGATGTGGCTCCAGCGGATTTCTCCGGGTTACCTACCATCGAATGAACGGTCTTAGAGGCCGCAGCTCTCTCCGGGTTAGCCCTGAGCAACTCCTCGTTCTACCTGTTGCAATCTGAACTAGCTCATTGACTCTATCCTGCTGTCTTTGACGGGCTTCACCCGTCAGGCCCTCTAACTCGGACGCAGCTGCATCCGCTGCTCTGAGGTTCTTTGCCAGGGTACTATACCTCGGCAGCCCCACGGACAAACAGTTCTTTGATTCCTCAATCCTAGTATCACCCTCTCTGTTCATTTCACTCATGAGA
This sequence comes from Avena eriantha, assembly GCA_910589775.1. Taxonomy (NCBI): domain Eukaryota; kingdom Viridiplantae; phylum Streptophyta; class Magnoliopsida; order Poales; family Poaceae; genus Avena; species Avena eriantha. The sequence goes on along the minus strand of OU342742.1, from coordinate 53,377,615 downwards.
TTTCTCCCCTTCACTTTTACAGCATCTACCTTGTTTGCCTTAGCGTACTCACGCAGTGTCATGTTCAACGACTGCTGAGCCACGGCTATCTTTTTGCTCCCTCTAGTATTTTTTGCCTAGTTTCCTCTAGGTCGGCCTGTGCCTGAGCCGGATCTACTACTGCTGCTACTGGGTTTGCCAACCTGTCCATTGCCTGCTGCAGCACATTCTCAGGCCTCTCTAGCGGAGGTCCTCTACTTTTCCTCGGTGCCTTAGGTGTTACCTCCGAATCTGGTGCTGGATCCTTGCTTGCGCCAGCGCCAGGCGCGGTCATCATCACCTCAGCATGGTCCGGGGAGCGAGTGATACGCGCCCCGCGAGCCGCACTAAGGGGTGGCTCTCCTCCTTCGACGACGTGTTGCGGATGAACGCATGACACATCGACAGCAACGTAGATCTTGTGCGCACCGAGATTAACGAAGAGGCCGTTGCGCGGGAGAGGACGCTTGCCGAAGCAGCCAGCATTGTCGCTGACAAAGTCCAGCGCTCCAAAGCGCTGAACGAGCCCGGAGACGATGCGTTCGCCGGTGCCGATGAAGTTTCCCGTTCGGAACTTCACCCCTGCTAGCACTGCTATCCCCACGGTGGGTGCCAACTGTCGTGGTGGTGTCACGGTAGATGCCATGGTTAGGCTAAAGGTGGGGACTAAATGCACTAGGGGAATCCAGGGAGGGATAGTGTGGTGATTCCACACACGGTAGCTTTGAATTTGATTCACCTTCACAGATTACAAGTGCTCCTTGAGCTGTATTGGGGAGAGGAGGAAAAATAACTCTCTTACTCTCACCACTAGCTAGCCCCTAGGAACACACTAGTAAACCGCAACACCCTAGAGATCAACCCCTTCTGCAGAGGCCCTAGCCCCCCCTTATATAGGAGTGGCTAGGTCTCCACTTAGGGCATACGTGGAGGCATATTCCCTGGAATATGCCTCTTCCCAAAATAGTAAGCCGACCGGGTCACTTTAACCCCACGTCATCCATGCAGAGGCTACGTGAGCCTCTGCGGCGCCTGCGTCATCCGACATAGGCTTCGTCACCTTTGTCGGCCACGCCTCAGTGGTCCTGCCTCTGTCCGCTTCGCTCACGCTCTGCGTACAGCGGTCACCTTTGACCAGCGAGATACCTTTCTTCTCTTACAAGCTTGATATAACCCAGATCCTACATAGTTGATCCGGCCACACCTGTTCATGCATACAAGTTAGATACACCTTACCGACTTACGGCATAAGTCGGTTGAGACCTAGTTGGGTGGACGTCCCCTAGTCCAGGATACTCTGTGATTCGGCCTGTCTTGAGGTGACTCAGCTAGCACTTGCTTTGACCTTGCCGTACCTCGGCTAACTAGACCTTCATACCCCGGAGTGACCCTACCCGGGGGTATCCCCCCAACATGAATGAAAAAGACAAAAGTACTCTTAAAGAAATATAATTTCATCATCTTTCTTTCTTGATTTGCTCATAAGTTTAGTATTCTCTAGTTAAGATCTTTTGTGCTTCCAAGGAAGATTTCATGTTTGTTTTTTATCACTTGTATGTTTGTCTGTTTCCTTCCACTCTTATGCTTGCTACCCAGCCTTGCTAGCCAAAAACCTGTACTGAGAGGGAATGCTTCTCGTGCATCCAATCCTTAACCCAAAACATATGCCATTTGTGTCCACCATACCTACATGCTAGCACTATTGCTATTCCAAGTAAATTCATGTTTTTGTCTACCTTCCAAATTAAACTTGTTATGTGAAAATTAGTGATTAAAGCTCTCACGAACTTGATGGCACACTTTATTTTCTTGCACTTAATAAACTTGAACCATTATGTCCATCTCTATTGCGTATATGCTTGCGCTTTATAAGTTGAAGTTAGCAGAACCATGTATCATGGGGAACGCTTTCAACATTGCACTTATATTCCGTTGATATCATGATTCTTTTGCTTATGGATCCCGGTGGTGTGAAATAAAAGGGGAACTTGTAAGATCATGGAGTTTATATGTGTGTTAGAGAAATGCCTGGGCCGCTAGCCTAAGCCATGCCTAATCATGGTGGAAACTTGCAGCATAACCATAATGAGCACTCTATGAAGCATCCTCAATAAAAACCTATGCAAATAGAAAATAAAAGGATCGATGAGATGCTCATTGTGTGCTTGCCTTGTCATTTTGATTATGGGATAGCTCCTGTATCATGTGCAAGGGGTACCCCGTTGGTGGTTCTCTATGATACATATGTATTTACAATGACAAGAGCTTACTTGTGACTGAAGTTGAGTAGCATGAGGTTCGGTACTCGTAAGTAAGGGGCATGAGGTTTCCACTTATAACTTGTCAAGCATATCCTCTTAGTTGTGTCACTTTAACCTTAATCACCTAAAGATGCCTATGATGGGGGCAATGAGAGCTGAAAGCTAGGAAGTACCATAATTTTTGGAAGCTCTTTATGAAACTTGAAATCCATGCTTCCCTCTGCGAAGGGCATTTCTTTTACTTTTTAGTTGAGTCAGTAAACCTATTCCCTTCTACCTCAGCAAGTATTTTGAGTTGTTGTGTTTCATTCATTCATATGATGATTTATTCAATCATGTTTCTTATGTTCCTTGTTTTGCACATTGCTCTTATCTTGGTGTTTACTACTTTGAGAGCTTTCATTGAAAATCAGTTGAAAGGGCATTTAACGCCCTTACTATTATTTTGATGTTTGGTGACAACACTTGGATAAGTTTAATCATCTGTTAAATGTTTCAGGAGATTCCAGCTGTCCCATGTATGGTGCAATAAAGGAAAAAGAGCTTCCCTGGGTCAGGTCTTTGCAAGGGATAAGTCCTAGCCAGACTGTCCGGCTGATCCAGGCCGGAGTGTCCGGTGGGATTCGACCGGACTGTCCGCCCATGAGAAGTGGGCAACTTCTCCGGACACTCAGAACAGGTTTTCGGACACTCCCTGGACACTTCCCGGATTCTGGCCGGAAACTTGGCCAGGCCGAAGTGTCCGGCTGGCCTCACCTGGAGTGTTCGGCTGGGCCGGACTATCCGCCTAGTTCTGGCCGGACTATTCGAGCCAAGTGGCTCCCAACGGCTCCATCTCTAGGGGGCCTATATAAAGGCCCCTTATTCTACCTTGGAAGCTGCTCGTCCATCTCAAGAACTCCAGCACCATTAGAGCCACCAAATCCACAAGATCTCCTCACTCAACCATCCAAAGTCATTAATCTTTGGAGAATCGAAGGAGGAGGCCTTGATCTACATCTTCACCAAGAGAGATCTTCATTCCCCCCTCATTCACTTCAGGGCCCCTTGCTCTAGTGTTTCATTGAAAACCCTAGCTTGTGATTTGGTTCTTACTAGCTTGTCTTTGATTGTTTGACAGCTAGCTTGTACTTGGGAGCCTCCAATTAAGTTGTGGATGTGTGCCCCGAACTCGTTGTAAAGGTGCCGGTATCCACCTCGAAGGTTGTCGTATAGTGGAAGAGGTGAATCGAACCCATTGGGGTGAGGTTCATCGGAGAACAAGGGAGGCCTCTCGTGGCGTTGGTGGTTTGAAACCACCCCCTCTCCAAACATAGACGTACTTCCCCTCAAAAGGAAGTAACTACGGGAAACAAATCCTTATGTCTCTGTGTGCTTCACTTTGGTTACTTCTATCCTTTACTGCACTTTTCTTATCTAGTTATTGCTTAGTTTGTGCTTGTTTGTCATATAGGTAAATTCACCATAGTTGCATAATCTAGAGAATTTACCTTTCATGTCAAACCCTAAATTGAAAAGGAGTAAAATTTGAAGTAGCACCTATTCACCCCCCTCTAGGTGTCCATACGATCCTTTCATCAGTTATTTGTGAACTCCAGCAAATTGTCAACTATTCTTCGACCGAGAGCTAAGTTTGCCATTACCAATTATGATTTACTTTATGTATCTTCATTGTGTTTCCTTTACTTATTGCAAGTAAGTTATATAATAGTGAGTTGTCTTCTATTATGATTTATGTATTGATGAATGTCATGCTTCTTGTCTGTATTCTCTTATCGACTCTTCACTCCATAAACCTGAGGTCATGTTTATTGAGCTCAGTTTTCGCTTGGGGACAAGCGAAGTCTAAGCTTCGGCGGAGTTGATACGTCCATTTTGCATCACTATTCTATATCATAATTTACTGTTATTCATTGATATATTTCATATTAAGAGATGATACTTATGTTATTTCATCTATTTTTGTTTGGTTGATGACTTTTGGAGCATGGACCGCTGCAGTCAGGATTCTGATGGAAAATGTGTTGTTTGGAGGCAAAATTCGCGAAGATCAGAAAATTCAGGAAAATATATGGAAAATCCTATTTTTCCAGAAGACGAAGACTGCCAGAAGGAGGAGTGGAGATGGGCCACAGGGGGCCCACACCACCCCCTGGCGCGGGCCACCCTAGGTCGTGCCACCAGGTGGGGTGGCTGCCTTGGTCCACCCCTAGCTCTCCCCTTTGGCGTATATTATCCTCCCGAAACCCTAAGACTCGGGGAGCAACCACAGAAAGATTCCACCGCCTCTGCGGGGCAGAAAACACCGAGAGAGAAAGATCTCTCCAGCAGACAGATTTCATAGGGGAAACTTTCCCGGTGTTGATTACTCTTTGTAGTTGATGCTATTGAGTGAACCATTGAATTATCGTTTATGTTCAGATTGTTACATATCATTATATCATCTCTGATCATGATCCATATGATTTCTTGTGAGTAGTTCGTTTTGTTCTTGAGGACATGGGAGAAGTCATGTTGTTAGTAGTGGAATTGTGTTGAGAAAGATTCAATGGTTTGATATTTAAGTTGTGGTGTATTTCTTCTAGTGGTGTCATGTGAACGTCGACTACATGAAACTTCACCTATATGGGCCTAGGGGAATGCATTTTGTATTTGGCTACTAATCGTAGGGGTTGCTGGAGTGACAGAAACCTGAAACCCCATTAGGAAACCATTGCACAAGGGATGTCAGGTTCTTAGAGTTTAAAGCTGTGGTTAGGTTTCTACCTTAATTACTTTCTTGTACTTGCGATGCTTGCAAGGGGTATAATCACAAGTATGTATTATTTCTAGGAAGGTCGGTACATTAGCACATGTTCACCCACACAACACTTAGCAAACTAAAGAAGATTAATCAACTATATGAAGCGAAAGCACTTGACAGAATTCCCATGTATCCTCGAGAATGTTTGGTCATCTTAAGTAATACAACCGGCTTGTCCTTTGCTGAATAAAGGATTGGGCCATTTGCTGGATTTATTCTTATTGTCTTTTATTTACTCGTACTTTATTTACCTGCATTATCAAAACCCCCTAAAAATCCGTTTGCTAAGTATTTACAGATAATTCCTGCTCCTAGCCACTCGCCAGCACCTTCTGCTCCTCATTGGGTTCGACACTCTTACTTATCGAAAATACTGCGATGCACCCCCTATACTTGTGGGTCATCAGTATCCCTCTCAAGAAACACTGCAATCAAGATACAAGAAGTCTCTTGTGTCCCCAACACACCCAATACACCTGTGAGGTGTATAGTTGCACTAGTTCGACGAAGAGATAGTGAAATACAAGTGGTATAGATATAAGACAACGGTGCCAGAAAATAGCTTGATGGCATGGAAGAGACTAAAGGAAAACTGAAATAAAGATGGAAGCAAGCAAACATGTAACAGATCTAGTTGCAAACAGTGTTTCAATGTTTAGAAACAAGGCCTAGGGATCATACTTTCACTAGTGAACACTCTCATATAAATATCTTCTCTATATGATACTACTCTTAACTACTCTCCGGTTAGACACTCTAATCCTTGGTAGGGCTATAACAGCACACCTCAAAGTTCGCTTTCCGCATCTAGATAACCCCACACTATCACCTTGAGTGCTAGATGGTTCCAACAAACACCACAATTTCATAGAGACATCCAACTCCAAATATAACTCATAACAAGTATTTGTAATCTCTAGCCTAAGTGCCACCATGGTGTGCACGCTGTTACTTTCACACACATAGGGAGAGCAAAGATCTATTAAAGCACTTGAGTAGCAAGGTAGATCTACTTGATTACAAAGCTCATGATCATAATATGATCATGCATAGAGAGAGATGAACACATAGCTACCGGTAGAACCCTTAGCCTCGAGAGAGAACTACTCCTTCATCATCATGAGAATCAGCAATGGCGATGGAGATGGTGGTGGATATCGATGGAGATGGCTCCGGAGGCACTTCCCCGTCCCGGCAGGGTGCCAGAATAGAGACTTTCTGTCCCCCAAATCTTCCCTTCGGTGGCGGCGGCGATGTGGAACTTTTTTTGGCTGGAGGCTGTTCGATTTAGGGTTTTCGTCCTAGGGGCTTCTTATAGGAGAAGGGGCGAGGTCGGTGGCTGGCCAGGGGGCCCACACCATGCCCTGACGCGGCCTAGGGCTGCCCGCGCCAAGGGGGTGGACGCCCTATGCCCCCCCTTTGTCTTTCCTTCGGACTCCATGTGTTCCGGTAAAATATTGACTTTGGCTTTTGTCCCATCCAATTCCGAGAATATTCATTTCCTGACTTTCCTGGAACCAAAAATAGCAGAAAACATGTAACTGGCACTGTGGCATCTTGTTAATAGGTTAGTCCAAGAAAGTGTATAAAAATACTCCAAAGTGTCGACAAAACATAATAAAGTAGATATAAACCAAGTATGAAACATCAAAAATTATAGATACGTTTACAACGTATCACATACCTAACGTGTAAGTTCCATGGACCTTGGCCTTACACATAAAGGTATTATAAAGATCATACCACGATGCACATGATAGTGATCAAGTGTAAGAACCATATCATTTCACTTTATGCATATGATGTTTGTTTACATCTTATATTGCTTGTATGGCGCTTTAGTAGCATTATAAGATGATACCTCATTTATATATCAAGATAAAGTGTGTTCTTTCTTAAGTATGCACCATTAAGAAAGTTCGTAGTTTTGAGACATCACGTGATGATCGGGTGTACCTGACTCTATGTTCGCATACAACGGGTGTAAGACAGTTTTACACACGCAAGTACTAAGGTTCTTACTTGGCGAGCCTAGCATGTACAGATATAGCCTCAGAACACGGACCAAAAGGTTATGCATGAGTCATATGGTTGATATGATTCCTATATAGATGCTCGCCTTTGAAGCTACACCGACTCACGTGATGATCGGACTTGGTGTAGTGGATTTGGTTCATGTAATCACCAAAAAGACACGAGGGATGTTGTTTTTGAGTGGGAGTTCATTTGTAATTTGGATTTGTTGAACTCAATCTATCATAAACTTAGTCTAAATAAACTTTACAAATTCTGTTGTATATGGCACCACTTGCTTTTAATTTCAATGTATTCATGGAGAAAGAGAAACTTGCGACGAATGGTAGCAACTTTACAAACTGGGCCTTGAACTTGAGGATTCTCCTCACTGCTGCATAAAAGCAATATGTGCTAGAAGCGTCGCTAGGCCCCCACCAGCTTTTGATGCCCCTGACGAGGAAAAGTATGTCTACTTGACTCATCAGGAGGACCACAATATGGTTCATTGCAGCATATTGTATGGGCTAAAGCTGGAACTTCGAAAGCGTTTCGAAAATGGAATGCCTTTGATACCATGGGTGAATTGAAAATAATTTTCGATACCCATGTTGTCGTAGAGAGTTATGATGCTTCTAAAAAGTTCTTTAGCTGCATGATTGAGGAGAACAACTCCGTTAGTGAGCACGTACTCAAAATGTCTAGGTATGCCGATAAGCTTGTGTCCTTGGGAATAACGATTCCCATTGACTTAGGCATACATTGTGTTCTCCAATCTCTACCACCTAGCTATAAGATATTGATGATGAACTATAACATGCAGGGCATGAAGAAGTCTCTTCTTGAGCTTCTGTCTATGCTTAAGACTGTTAAAGTGGAGATTATGAAAGAACATCAAGTGTTGATGATCAATAAGACCACCGGTTTCAAGAAAGACAAGAAGGGTAAACAGAAGGGAAACTTCAAGAAGGGCGACAAATTTGTTGCTGCACCTGAGAAGAAGACCCGGGCTGGCCCTAAGTCTGGTAACGAGTGCTATTATTGTAAGGGGACTGGCCACTAGAAGCGCAACTGCCCCAAGTATCTGGCAAATAAGAAGGCCAGCAAGATGAAAAAAGGTATATTTGATATACATGCTATTGATGTGTACTTGACTAATACTCACAGTAGCACCTGGGTATTTGATACCGGATCAGTTGCTAATATATGTAACTCGAATCAGGGGCTACGAAACAAGCGACATCTAGCAAGGGATGAGGTCACGGTGCATGTCGGCAATGGATCAAGAGTTGATGTGATCGCCGTCGGAACGCTGTCTCTCCATATACCATTGGGACTAGTTATAAATCTAAATAATTGTTATTTCATGCTCGTGCTAAGCATGAACATTGTATCTGGATCGTGTTTATTGTGAAGCGGTTATTCGTTTAAATCCAAAAGCAATGGTTGTTCGATTTATATGGATAATATCTTTTATGGTCATGCACCTGTGATGAATGGTTTATTTCTGTTAAATCTCGGTAGTAGTGATACACATATTCATGATGTTAATGCTAAAAGAATTAAACTTGATAATGATATATCTGCATATATGTGCCACTGTCGTCTAGGTTATATTGGCGCTAAACGCATGAATAAGCTCCATTCTGATGGAATTTTGGAATCACTTGATTTTGAATCAATTGATACATGTGAGCCATGCCTCATGGGCAAGATGACTAGAACCCCGTTTTCCGGTACAATGGAGCGAGCGAAAGATTTATTGGAAATCATAGATACTGATGTATGTGGTCCAATGAGTGTGTCGGCGCGAGGTGGATATCGTTATTTTGTTACTTTCACGGATGATTTGAGTAGATATGGATATATCTATTTGATGAACACAAGTCTAAAACCTTTAAAAAGTTCAAGGAATTTCAGAGTAAAGTGGAAAACCGAATGAAGAAGGAACTAAATGATCAAGAAACTCCGAAAGAGGACACTACCGAACCTCGCAGGTCAAGCATGACACGTGCAGCTACTGAACTATACGGAAATCATGTCGTGAATTTCATGGTAGATGGAATTGATGATCCTGCGACGTATGAAGAAGCGAGTGATGAGCCTGGATTCCAACAAATGGCTAGAAGCCATGAAATATGAGATGGGATCAATGTAAAAAAACCTAGTTTGGACCTTGGTGGACTTACCTCACGACCGAAAGGCCGTTGAGAATAATTGAATTTTCAAGAAGAGAACTGATGTTGATGGTAATGTGACCATATATAAAGCTCGACTTGTCGCAAAGGGTGATGGGGATATGCCTAATGGGGTATGCCCAGCAGGACGTTTCGACTGGACCAGGGGCCTTGCGAGTGGGCCTGCCGGACGGCGATTGGAACGCGGCTGAAAGCAAGCCTGGTGACTGGAAGCTAGAGGCCTAGAAGTGTAGCTGAAGCCCAGTCGAATTAGGTCAAACCCTTAGAGTCCCATTTATCCCATTCATGCATAGCAAGAGGTGGGACTAAAGTTTAGTCCCACATTGGTAATTAAGTGAGAGTTAAACCTCCTTATAAGGAGGCTAACTCGTCACTTGTACAAGCATGTGAAAAAGAGAGATGTACCCGTGTGCTCCTCCTCCGCTCACATCCATCTCTCCACGCCTCGCCTCGTCATGACGTGCGCGCGCAACGGGTTGTGTGAATGATTCGAGCCAATGACCTACCTATGCCTCATGTTGCTTTCTTTTCGTCATGCATACCTGGAATCTAAACATTTGTGCAAGTAGATTTCTAATACAAACTCAGTGGCGGCTAGAGTTTGCTCCTCTCCAAAGGAACACACCGACACATACTAGCACTATCCGTTCCAAAGCACTTAGCAATCTTTAAGTCTTTTCCATCCTGTCTTGCGGTGTAGACCACGAGGTCGGACAGTAGGCCTCCAGAATTCTACTCTTATGATCTTGTATGGGAGAGAGGCAATAAGGTTTTGGGGAGCACTACCGCGCCACTGCTGGCTTCATCATGGATGCTGATGGCTTCTTTCCCGACATTGAACACCTCTTCGATGAGATGGCTGAAGTCACTTCCAACTCTAACACCAACGTGACTGATTCCTCCACTACACTATGTGCAGTTTTTTCCATCTTGTTCGTATCATATTTCTTCAACTACAAATTATGCCTCTTATACTAAGTGTATCAATCTGTTTAGATCTGCTATTTACTATCTATCTATTATATTGCATGACTACTTTTATCCCTATATTGTTGAGAGAATTCCTCATTTTATACTACTTAAGAATATGGTTCCTTATTTGACACTAAGAAAGTTTTTCCTCCCTATTTGACACTTGGTCTAAATATTTTGCCCTATATGACATCACCGTCCGGTCCGTTAGCCTCTTCCGTCAACTGGGACCATACTACCCCTCCCTGTATCGCTAGTGTGAAAGGCGACCATGTCAGGCTTCGCGCTCCGGAACGGGACCTAGGCACGATGCTGGAGGGCGGGCAAGGCGAGGTTGCGCACGGCAGACAAAGCACGGGGGCAAGGACGCGGCCAAGGAGCGGTCGTCGACAATCTCAGCTGCGGGCTCACCCCATGGCACGGCCGCAGGGATGGGTGCGGCTGCTGGCTACTCTTCTAGGGTGTGCATTCTGGTGCGGGGTCGGGCCGCCGTGTATGCCGGCATTGTGGCCCATCAGCAGCGAGCTCCATCAGCGTTGTGGCGGCAGCGCTCTGCATGTCCATCTTCAAGTCCTGGCACAGCTCTCAGAAGTTTGTGTTTGCCGCGTCGTCCGCTGCCATGGGTGTCGTTCCGTAACTCGCTTCAGTTCTCTCCCAACTCTCCCCAGTCCATGGCTCAGCTCGTTGCATGTAATTAGAACTGGAGGGCAATTAGTTGAGCTGGCCAGAATATGCCATACCTTCACTTCACTTTCATTCATCTAACGTGATTCAGTTACATGTGTAGAAAATAGGGTCAAACACTGTTGCTTTTGTCCTCTATGAAATTTGGTCGCAGAATGTATCCAGGGAAAAATCGTCTATTTATGTCTCTACTTAACACCGTTGGAGCTAAAAATGAACTAGGGTGTCATATAGGGAATAAAATTTGGACAAGATGTTAGATAGGGAAGAATTTTTTCAGTGTCAAATAGGGAACCATATTTTTAGGTAATAAGGAATTCTCTCTATATTGTTAGTCATATTTTATCTACTTTTTATGGTTCAATTCATATAGTAAATTGCTTATATTTCCAACACAATTAGAGAATGACTTGTATTGATGAGCCCCATACTTTTGTTATTTTACGAAATAGAGTTTTTTTCGAAATGAGGAAGATCACCCGAGCCTCTACATCTAAAAGATGCACATGGCCTTATTCTCAAAACCTTACAAGAGAGATTACAAAGATCAAACCGAAGCCCACCAAAAACAAGCGAAAAATCACTAATCCTACCACATTGATGAAGGAGGTGTCCATGAACAGGGCTAATATCCCTAGCATCTGACGAATGCGTAACATCTAAAACTGAAGGCCTCGACAAGTCGTCCAATGGCGAGCAAGTGGCACAATCGGTCCGGCAGACTCTGAGCGTGTACCGATACATGCTCCAGAAATTTCTCGCTGTCGCCATTTTCTGCATACCCATCTTTAGAAGAAATCAAGGCAATGACCTTGTGAGATCTGCCGCTAATGCCACCATGGCTCCAAACATACCATCACCCTGCGCACTTCCAACACGCACACGTGGTCAACATCGAGACCCCTCGACGCCATCCGACGCCGCTAGAAACAACCAGGAGATCCGTCGTGCATAGCACCTCTGAACCAGACATGATTGAGCGTAGCACCTGGCAGTAGGCACGAATTGACCAATCCACCGAAGTCACAATGCGAGACGAAGCTGTACCACCTTCTACCCCTTCGACCAGTAGCTGCTCCAAAAACGATGCCCCCAGGAGGGAGAACAGTGTCGAGCGTCGTCATCATCCGATCCGGTAAACCTAGATCTAGGGTTTCCCTCGGAGCAGCCCGAGTCAGGTGATGAGAGATGCAACGACGATGCCTTCAACAAGGTTACGCCGTCGAAGACGCCGCCATCGTCCACCATGACCAAAGTCGGCGCGACTTTCACCAGCAATCCCATCTCTAGAAACTCGTTGTTTAGATCGACAAATGTCGGCCGCCCTTAGGATAAACCTGAGGAACACCGCCATCTGGACCACCACCGAGCCCCGTAGAAAATGCTTTGTCGCGACATCGCAGCACTGTCGAGCAGTACCACCGCCGCTCCGTCGCCACCCTTCGTAGATCGTGCTGCCGCCGACGAGGACCGATCTGTACAGCAGATCGTCACCACCAGGCCCCGTAGAAAATGCTTTGTCGTGACATCGTAGCACTGTCGAGCAGTACCACCGCCGCTCCGTCGCCACCCTTCGCAGATCGTGCTGCCGCCAACGAGGACCGATCTGTACAGCAGATCGTCACCACCAGGCCGTGACCCCACCACACCAGATGATTTGTGCGCCCACCGTCGATCCGACCAGCGCCTCTGTCGTCTTGGACCTCCGCCACCGCCCTCGTCAGAGGCCCTCACGATGGGGTGTGTCGGGAGAGAGAGAAGGCCCTGCCTCCACCGTCAGCGACAAGTGCTTTGCTCGGCCACGTCCTCCGATGGAGGCGGAGGAGGAGAGTTAATTGGGTGGAGGGAGGCCCCGCCGGCAGCTAGGGTTTTCCGTCGATGCCGCCCGAGCGGTAAGGACACAGGAGGGTGGATGTATGGCAAATTTTCTCCGGGGATGGCAAAGATTCCAAAGTCTACAACTTACTTTTCTCCGTGGAATACTTTTTTCGAGCGTTCCTGCGGCATTTGATCGCCGCGGTTGTTGTTCTAGCTTTTGAGCTCTATTTTCTAACTATTGTATGGAATGTATTTTGCAGTAAACTACGGCTGCATCAATCGATGCGAAGCCCAAATTGTTTCCAAGCTTTTCTAAAAGAAATAAATTGGTCAGCCACGGATGATGCCTGAAATAGCAGAAAAGGCGGCCATATATACCAAATGTCGAGTTGGAGTGCGAGCGGGTACAATGAGTCAATCAGATGACGAGCTCCGTCTGGCCTTTCGTTATTTTATATGAAACGGATTTTTTTGTTTATGATGTCATTAAACATTTCAAGGTCTACCATCTTACTTTTCTCTAGGGAATACTTTTCTTTTTTTGACATGGAAATACTTTTTTTCAATGGCAAGATATCTCGCCCAGCTACAAAAATGACATTCTCCCATCCATCCGTTGACACCTCTACCCACTATCCATTCTCAACTTGTAATAAACACAAATAAGACCCGAATGTAGGCGTGGAATCGTACCCCGCATGTTTTTGTGCTTTTGTCTATGTGCTGCGACAACGACCGTATACGCGAGGAGACTGGAGAGCCCCCAAGCCCAAAGACGAATATACGAGCTTGGCATGGGCAATACCGCAAAAAGAGGTTGATTAGTCGTCGCGGCCTGTCGAGCTGTTTCGGTTGTGGATAATTTTGTGGATGCCGAAACCGCAGCGGCGCCACGTGGGACACACCGCGGCACCACATGCGACCACTCGCGCCGCTCCACCTACCTACCTATGCGTCGCCTCGCCCCTATCCTGCGCCGGGCCCAGCTGACAGTTGAAGAACCGCGTCGCCTCGTCGCAGGCGCAACGCGCCGAGGGCACCCCGCGACCAAACTAGCGAGCCAGAACGGGTGCCGGGTTCCGATCGACCGGTCCACTCTCCACCGCTTATCTGTTCTCCGATCGATCAGGATAAGGGCCACGACGACAATTAGCACTCCGTTTTCAGGCCTGATTAGTTAACGAGTAGTAGTACGTACTAATTCCTGTCGTCGTGGGCAAGCCATCTGCCGGCCGATGCGATCTGCACTTGCATCCATTTTTTAATTTTATTTTATTTCCGAGATGGTTGCGAATGCGACCTTACATTAATACACCGGGAGAATGAATGAGTGAGGAGCAGCGTGTCGTGCGTCGGCATCGACCATCATCCTTCTCTCTCGGATAAGTTGCAATCATTGGGTTTCTGTTCCCTTTTCGTTTTCTGATACTGATCTACAGATCTGTCTGCCGGCTGTATTATGGTTTGCCGTTGAGCAGATCCGAGGGTGAAGTCACCAGCGCAGAATTGTGGTAGGTCGTGGAGAGTTCAGAGAGACTTCAATCTGAATAAATTCTGAATTTCTTAACTACGCCTCGGCTCCAGTCTGATCTTCATGTCGAGCTCCATAATAAGAGGATTCCTCGCAAAAGAAAAAGGAAGTTGAAAAAAAGGACAGCAAACTAGGTACTATTAGTACGATGCAAACTTGGGAACCTGCAGTCATGTCGTGAGTTGATTAATAAAGTAGATATAAGGTTACCATCGTTGTTACTACATCAATCAAGTTGATAAATTCCGTGAGGGCGGCAGTGCACTGGACAGATATGATATAAAAATGCCTCGGTGGCCAAGAACTTTATGATACAGATCAGTAGAGCTGAGGATAGGATAGGATCCCTGAACTGCTTCCACTGTTCGATGACGTTGCCCAGCCCATAGATAGGTTTGATTACCCTCCACCGACTCGTTCATCTGTGCTGGGCCCTGCCAGCATCTTCGCATTCTTCAGAGTAGCTTCTTTTTAAGAGAGAGGATTTCTTCAGATAGCTACTGAACCTGATTCTGCAGCATGAGGCTCCACGAGGAACACAAAGGCATGCTCGCCACTGCACTACCACGAGTGCGGATTTATTCTTCTGATCTCCAAACAGGCTTTGGGATTATTTCTTCTAATGTAAAGTAAAAAATATGAAATTCCAGTGCTCCACTCGCAACATTCCATCTCCACTCATTCATGGTGGCCAATACTAGGGTTGCGAAGCGGCACCTGATCCACTCCGCTTCGTAGGCAAAATTTGTTAGTCTAGTTTAATTTTTTTAACAAAATTTGTCTAGTTTAAACTAAATTTTGGTTTTAGGGGCTCTCGCGGGTTGCCGCTTTGCAACTAGCCAATACTAGTACTCCACGTTCTCGTTACAAGTTGCGAAGACGAATATCTTCTTGGGAAGATGCACTCCGGTTGATATCACATGTCCATGTGACCATCATCGTGGAACTAAACGTTATTAGTAAATGCTTCTTCCTTGACTAGATTTGGATCCAGGTTTGAAAGTTGAAACAACTTCGGCCCCGATCCTTTATGCTTTGCGGAATATTCTCGCAAGCAGGAAATTAGGACTAACCGCATGTGGCTCTGCTTTAGTGATCTTTGGTGCCATGTTGCAGGAATATTTGACTTTTTTTTCCTATGATCTTGGAATATTTGATTTGCGACGGTCGGAAGTAAAGTCTCTGCGCATGTTACTGATCGGGTCAGAAAGGAGAAGCAACATATAGGCTTACAAAGAATTCTGATCAGAGACAAGCTAGATCAAATCTCAATACACAGAAGAACTGCGCGGACTGTCTGAATACACACTGTCAGTTTGGTGAGGCTGTCGCTATGAATCTGTTCATCTGAGTAGATAAAAAACATACTACTAGTAGGAAAAATGTCTGAGCATTCTTGACTGAAGACAAATAGTAATCTGAACATCAAAAGTTTTGTGAAAGAGGTAACCTGAAAAGGCTCGAGTATGGATAGCTCCGCTGCATCTGTGTGTCGGTGGACAGCAACCTGGCCCTGACAGCAATAGGTAGTGCATTCTCACACAGTCTTGGTTTCTTAATCGCAATTAACGCTATGCTGCACCGCTACTGGCTTCAGCTTAAAGGCAGTGAAGATTCCAGCCGTTTGTATTCACAAAACAGGACAATCTTTTGTTTCTGATTCCTTGCTAACTTCACACTTATCCTTCGGTTTTCATTAATAACAGGTACCGCCAGCATTTCCACGAAAAAGAAGTGTAATAATCATCTTATCGAGACGGCCGAAGCAGATGCTGCCACTAGGCGTCTGGGCCGGCCCCCAACCATTCATGTGTCCAAGCCCAACCAGCATTATAGAGCAAAGTATAAGTAATAATCATGATACCTGCTCGTCATTTTACTCATGTCTTGTTTATAATTCTTCATCAAGAAACCGCCTTTGATGTTAAACTAATATTGAAGGTATTTTTTTTCAACCATGACATCAGCAAAGACGAAACAACCTCGTTCAGAAAATCAGGGCACATATCGAAGCTGCTCAAAGGAGCACTAAGACTAAGGGAATGGCGTGCACGCGTATGTGGTGCATTTTTTTATCTTACTTCTTCATCTCGGTGAGGATATGTATTCCACCAAACCTCAAGACGGCATTACAATTCCACGCTGTCACAATGGCCTGACAATCCACATATTTTTTGTCAAAGCCTCTCTCGCCTCCTCGCTAGATAACGTCTCGGCAAGCCAATAATCAGCCAGAAGCAGATCTGTACCGACATACTTTATGCATTTAGCATACAAGAAGTTGCCTCTCTCGTCTCTTGGAATTTGCCCCCCACTCCTTCTGTAAAATTAACTTGATCAATCAAACCATCAATATTGATCTTTATCCACCCTACAGCTGTATGTTTTCAACCCGGAGCAACCCCAGCTGGCTGCTTCTCTTCCGGTGGGAATTGCAGCACACGGATCAGTTTATTTACTTTCTCCATCGACTTCGGAGGTTGAAACTGAACCTCTCCATGAGTAAACTTATTTCTGCTGCTCCAGATCGTCCACATCAGTGAAGCAATAGTAGCTGATAGCTTCTCGGACATTATATAGCATTTCAAGATATCTCCTCTATCCAAGGATTCAGCATGGTGAGCGTTGTCAAGGCTAAACGCAATCTATAAATACCAGTTTGTTCCGAAGCCTGGGACCACATGTCTTGCTGGCTTGTTCTAGGTTTTGGCCTTGGAAACCCTTACAACGATAATGTTCGAAAATTATTCACGACAGCCACAGTTATCTTGGTAGGAGATGGAGAAAACGCAAAATTTTGGAGCTCGCCTCGGTTAGATGGAATATGTCCAAAAGATATTGCGCCCAAAATCTTTGAAAGATCAAAACGATTAAATTGCACGGTTTGGAAGGCTAGTGAGAACAATTTTTGGGTGAATCAAATTAATACTTCTCATGGTTTTGACATGGATCATATTCAACAATTTGTCACCCTATGGGAATTGCTCACCAACATCCATCTAGCACATGATGTCCTCGGAACTATTCTTTAGATATTCACAAATGCTGGAAAATAACCCACCTCGCTGGCCTACAAAATGCAATTTGAAGGCCTCATTTTAAACTCTCAATGCATCCATATGGAAAGTTTGGGCTCCCCAAAATGTAAGCTTTTTGTTTGGTTGGTAATGTAAAATAGGATTTGGACGGCGGATAGGCTACAACATAGAGGTTCGCCAAATTGTGTAAAATTCCCTCTATGTAACCAAGTGCAAGAATCGGCGACACACCACCTCTACAAGTGTAGAATTATCACAAAAATTTGGAAAAAAATCCTCCCGTGACGTGGCATCAATAACATGCTCATGGCACTTGGCCAAATGATACATCCGTGGAGAAATGGTGTACAAAGATGGCTCTGGAGACGGGAAATGAAAAAGGGTTATGGTATATATGAACGAAACACTTAGAAATGACATGGCGTTTTGGCTCCCAGTTCTAGATGAACCTATTATAAAAAATATATTTTATATGAATTTTTAAATGTTGAAAAAATCCGAAACAAAATCCTGGGTGTACATCTTGACATGCTATGTTCTCACACAAAGTATTTGTGGTGAAAAGATATTTTTTATGGTATGTGTAAAAAAGACAAAAATATGTCTTGTGAAAAGCTATTTTACAACACAAAAAATTGTCCTTTTTATACTAGCCACATAAAATATCTTTTCTTCATGAAACTTCGTGTCAGCATGTACATCTGGTTATTTTTTCTGATTTTTTAAACATTTTGAAATACGTCATTTTAGCGGTGGGTGCATCTACACCTATGAGCCAAAGTGAATTTCCGTGAAACACTAGAGTTTTTCGATATACATTCTCCCCTTTCCACTTTAGTGATTGCGGATATTAAAGAAGAAACAAAAACTTGGAGCCTCGTTGGTGATAATTTTTTGAATCTTGTAATCTCGGGAGAGTAGACGTACCATTTTTTATAAAGTCCTATGGCTTGTGATAGTCATTTGTTCTAAAAACATTCACCTTTATTAATGAAAATGACAAAAAAAAATTATTGTTTCAAAACAAAAAGGATCACATCTGCATCTATTGGAAAGAAGATCTTTAGAATTTAATCATCTTTCCATTGATTAGTATCTTAAGAGATAATGTTTGAAACTAGTTATAGTGGCTCCTCAGCCAACCTGCCCCTAGGCCTCATTGAACATGTACCATCAATCCCGTGATCATGCCAAATTTTAGTGGTTGTGCTTATCTTGTTGGAAACATTCCCACCTAGAGGAAATAATAAATGAGTTATTATTTTATATTTATCTTTCATGATTAAGTTTATTATTTTGTGTTATAATTGTATTATTTCTAGAAAATAAGTATTCGAAAGAAAACCCTAATACATATATGGAACTATAAACATCATTTAGATATGTCTAGTCCTCTTCATGTGGACTGTGAGAAGATGGACTTATGAATCCTTTCAGGTGGTCCAAACACGTGCAAGAGCCCACCAGTCTTTACGGTTACGATCAAGGGTCATTTTGGACATTGCACATGGGGGAAGGGAGAGGATAAGCCTCTCACCCAGCCACCACAAGGTGAAGTGACGAAAATCCAGGTTTGCCTCTATTAGGGAATAACATCAAAAGAGAAGAGAAGGGGACAGAGTTGAAGGAAGAAGCTAAATCAAGCACTGGACTCTGCCCATAAGGTCATGACTTCTAGGTCCACTATCTTGACTCGTTCAAGCTATGGTTTCACCATCTTTGATGAGATTGTTCCAATCCCTGACTCTTGTGCCCCAAATCTTATTATTGGCATCCAAGATCCGTGTGTATCTTGATGTATGAAATTCTCTAGTGCTCTCTAGAGGAAAACAAATTGTATCCCAATTTGATAATGGTGGAAGAAGATTTGGGAGGCTTCGACCCGTGATTTTTCCTCTCAAATTGAGAGATTTTTCAGGTGAAAATAATTGGTATCCTTGTGTGCTGATTTGCTTGTTGCTGCACCTACGTGCTGAGAGCATATTGGACTTATCATGTCTACATGTAGATTTCAGCTACTTGTGTGCTGAGAGCACCCATGACTTTTCCTCAGTTGGGCCAAATCCATTTCTCCATATATGTATGATGCATATATTTTCTTCCATGATTGAGAAACTACCTATGGATTTAGAACATGCGTGATACCGAAGTTTACATCTTATTCCGCTACGTACTTTCAGATCAAGTTTGAGTGTGCTAATTTCCCAACACTAGTTACGTCTAAGTCTGGTTCATATATCATTGTTAATCCTGATTTCCTGACTATAGAGCAAATACAAAGTATTGTAAATGTTGCACATGATATATGTGATCAGAGTTGTTAGAGAATAACGATGATGGATATAACCAACTTGATATATTGTGAAATATATTATCAATATTGTTAATAGTAGTTTCTCATAAAAAGTATTACCGTTATTGAAAGATCGTTGGACCATAGGACACATACATACTTGGATACAATATGGATGTGCTAGAGCCCTTCAAATATTATTTAGAGAAGTGCTAATACTTAGAAAATGTTCAAACTAAAAAATATTCATGTTCCTAAAATCGAATTTTGTAAAGATGTTTAAATTTGAAATTTATTCAGATCTAAAAATGTTCAAAACTTTTTAAAAAATCCTGATATAAAATTCAATTTATTTCATATTAAAAAAAGAAACATGAAAGGACAAATAAAACAAAAGAAAAGCTTGGCTTTGTGTGGTGTGTGTGTGCGGGGAGGGGGAGAGTGCTATATGCCGCTTTCAAGCGGCACCGACACGATACCGGAGCCTACAGAGTGAGGAGCTTTCAATTTTTTTATTTTTTATGTATTTTATTTTAAACTTTGAACATTTCTATAATAATCATTTAACAACGGTGAACTTTTTTTTTGAATATTTGAAGATTTTTCAAACATTATGAACATTTAAAAAAAATCATGAAATCAAAAACCATGAACCAATTTCAAAATTCATTAACCAAATTTCCAAAATCATAAACACAATTTCAAAAATCATGAACCAATTTTTGGAAAACATGTTTTTTTCTATAAAAATGAACATTTTAAAAAATAATGATTTTCTTTAAGATTTTTTTCTTTTAGAAATCATGAACAATTTGTCAAAGTCTAACTTAAAAAGGGAAAAATAAAAATAAAACAGAAAAATAGAAATGAAAAGTAGAAAAAGAAAAGCAGAACGAAAAAGACTAAGGGTACGATTTGGATCCCAGGCAAAATTAGTTATAGCCTTGCCTAGCTAGGATATACGTTTGGTAGAGGGTGCTTTTGAGGGCCAGCTAGCCTCACGGAGCCAGGAAAAGCTCGCCATGGTGGGAGAGTCGTTTCGGCTCGCTCGCGACGGCAAACTGCTTCGCGCGGAAAAAAATTCCCACGATCGCACATTCTGCTGATTAACGTGTTAGTTTTGTCTTTGTAGCATTTCATCCAAACGTCTAGCTCACTTGAACTTGCCAGCAAAAGCAATCCGCTCAACAAAACGCGTAACCCAAGCAGACTAGCCAAGCGGAGCTGAGCAAAGCTGGCTAGCTCAGCTATGGCCTGCCTAGCGACGGAACCAAACGTACCCTAAAGCAAACTGGCTGGCACACAGCAACAGGGGAAGGCCTTGTGCGGCGGGAGCTGCCCGCGCTATTTGTGGCCGGGTCTAGATTAAACTGTATTTCGAAAGCATGGTTTCTGTAAAGGCCCAGTAAGCTACACGAGCCCATAAAAGCATCTGACCGGCCTCCTACGTAAGGCCCACACAAATTTTCTTGCCAAAGAGACCCTGAAGAGCAACGAATTTACTCACTACCACTCTCTCACACCCTCAGTCACAGGGACGAGGCGATTCCTCCCACCAAGCTCCCCCCCAATTCGCACCGTCGTCTCCTACCCCACACTAACCCTAGCGACAGCCGCGCTCCCCATCGCTCGGCCTCCCGCCGGTGCTCTAGATCTGCAGGTGCTTAATTCGCCGCTGGTGGTGAGGTTCACGGATCGGAGCCAAGATGACGGAGGCCTTGGTGCGGAACAAGCCCGGGATGGCCAGCGTCAAGGACATGCCGATCCTACAGGACGGGCCGCCACCGGGCGGGTTCGCGCCCGTGCGCTACGCGCGCCGCATCCCCACGACGGGGCCCAGCGCCTGGGCCATCTTCCTCACCACCTTCGGCGCCTTCTCCTGGGGCATGTACCAGGTCGGAAAGGGGAACAAGGTCCGCCGGTAAGTTCGTGCCCTACCCGTAGATTTGTATGTATAAATCTCACCAGTCACCGATTCCATCCAAATGGCCACTGGTCACATATCTATCATCCATGCCTTCTTGCCTTGCCCACTGTAGTCGATATGCATTAGTTACGTTCTTGCTTTAATTCAGACAATTGATGCAGTTGGATTGATCTCAAAAAAATATTTAGTTTGATACTTTGACATCATATGGGAACGAAGATACACCGATATAGTAATGTCAGTAGTAGCATCTAGCAAGAACTTGCATTAGTAGGACATACATTCCATTCGCCAAAAAGAACTAAGTGGTCTCCAAATGATTTTTGTTCTGGTCTCAAACCGCCGGAGTGTCCTTGAATCGCCTACCGTAATGGAATATCATTTTCTGTAAAATTTTGGCCAAACCAATGGGATGTTTATGATTTACAATCTTCAATGGCATTTTAACAATTCGATATTTTCTTGATGGAACACGGACTAAAGTTTCTGTAAAACAATGTGCCTATACGGTGTTTTTTGCTGCTGAGTTGTTCGGTTGCCGGCTGTTGACATCATTTAGATGTATTCCTTACGCTGAAGAAACTAAGTTGCCTTAATTAATTGCTGTTCTTGTCTTAAGGCACTGAAGGTT
The DNA here is from genome assembly GCA_910589775.1 of Avena eriantha. Lineage (NCBI taxonomy): Eukaryota > Viridiplantae > Streptophyta > Magnoliopsida > Poales > Poaceae > Avena > Avena eriantha. The sequence continues at coordinate 53,355,428 of OU342742.1, read as the reverse complement.
CATTTTTTAGCTTTATATGCAAGTGGATGTGTTACATTCCTATTAATATGCGACTGCATTCTTTTGCAACTTGCCACTCAACCTACTGTAACATCTAATTATCTGAACATCATTTTGAGAATTCTTACCTATCTATCACCAACACTATAGCCCAGGAACCAACCTGAGTATGATTGTTGGTTCCTATGTAAAAAATATGATGGATTGGCGCAGAATTGTTGTGCATAACTGAAAGCAGCAATTCTTGCTGCACATTCTGTGCATATTATAAGTATATTATCAGTAGGATAATGGTCAATGTTGTAACATACTTTAGGTCAGCAACCAGCACTATGCTTACACATTGTGCCTTAGGCAATACTTGTCACCATCATAGTTATAATTATGGCTCCATCATTACCAAATCTTATTCCGTTTCTCTCTCTAAAAAGTATTCGGCGTGCTGGGCCTCTAGATATAATCTAACAATCCAGAATGCTCTTCCACTTCTGTTATACATCAATAACCTAACCACCCTTCTCCCTCTCTCACCGAGGTCTTGTCTCCATGGTAAACACTAAACTTGCTGCCATCTCCTCCTCGTTGACCTGCCATCCAGTCCCGCCCATTGGCTGACCCTGCGTTTCATGGTGCTGACGCTCTTTCCAGTGGAATCACAGGCGTGAAATCCTAAAATTTATGATATTTGAAGTCACGTGTGTTGTAGGTAAGCTGTATGAATTCGATATTCAACAGAGATGGCTTTAGCGGTAACTGTAACTTTTCTTTTGTACTTCCTCCGATGCATAATAAGTATCACTGATTTAGTACACAGTTGTTCTCCCTCCGGTCCATACTAAATCAGCGACACTTACTATGGATCAGAGGGAGTACTAAATTAGCGACATTTATGATGGATCGGAGGGAGGAGTTCTTTTTCATTCATTTTTTTTTCAAAAAAATAAACCTTCAACTAGAGTGAGTCCAATTGTAACCTAAAGTTCCAAAACTTTCTAAATACAGCCTATGACTTCAAAAACACTCACTTTACCTCCTTTGGCCCTTCCCGTCGCAGTTTTCACATGACGTTGCAGTGGGTCAGATGGATCTCACTCTCGCATGTCAGCTGGTAAACCAATGACAGATGGATCTCACTCACGTTTCATCTTCACGATCTGATGAGCAGCAATTGGCAAATTTTTCAAAATCCTCCTCCCAATATAATCAAATACTGCCAACCTGACCATCGGTCCACTCAGGGAACCCTCTAACTGAGATCCCTTTTATGGACATGCGAAGCTGCACCTTGCAAACTCATGGTGTGAACACATCAGAGAGTATCTCTGTCCATGTCCAAGCTCACCACTAGTCTCCTCCTAAGACAATTTTTTGCCATCTCACCTACCCAATGGGTCCGGGGTGTAGGGTGGGGTGGAGGGTCGAGTCTGGGCAATACTTCTACTAGGAACAATTGAGAGAATATATTTTCTGTCATTACAGTGATTTCATGAAAGTCTTCCAGTCTATCTAAACATTCAGGTTTTCATGATGGACAAACTTTGACAGACACTAGTGGTACTGCATAACAATGTCTTCCAGCTATGTACCTTCGTTCTGTGTAGTGTTTTGAAAAAGAGAGTTTCCTCTCCGATTTCTATTACCAGAAACCAGCATGTTTTCTACAAGTTTAAACAGGGAAGTTTTAAAATAAGGCATAAATTGTATCAGCAGACACAAACTGCTATCTAACTGGGGAAAGGAAATTATGAAGCAGAAACCATATATGCCTGTAGATGTAGAGCAAAAGCTCACTGGCATCACAAACAGGCTATCAACAGAAACGAGAAAGCTAAAAATCCAGCAGCAATTTCTTCCATTTGCCAAAAGAACTTCTGGTGTCTTCACACCATCCTTTGTACATCTTCATCATCAAAAGAGAACACCAGCAAACTCTCTTCACCATTTTATTTACCTGTGCATCATTTTGTCAGCACAATACCAAGTTTTGCTGTTTTTACTTCATTTTATACTGGAATCAGCCGGGGTCCTTGTTTTCTGTTCATGCTTTATAGGTTCACAGTTCTTATTTTGTACTGTCACAGCCATGTTATACTATATATCTATCTTTTAGCTTCACAGGTCTTGAATGCCGTGCATGTTATGCGTATATTTTAGTTTAATGGTGGCGGAATTCTCTATGTGCAGTGCACTGAAGGAAGAGAAAATCGCTGCACGTAGTGCTATACTGCCAATGCTCCAAGCTGAAGAGGATGAAAGGTAAAACCCGAAACCGTAGGCAAATTGGTTTTTACCCTCTATCATCTGCATGATACCATAAGGTCCTTTGATTTGACACTCCCTGTAGATTTGTGAAAGAATGGAAGAAGTATCTTGAAGAGGAAGCGAGGATCATGAAAAATGTTCCTGGCTGGAAAGTTGGTGAAAGCGTGTATAACTCTGGGAAATGGATGCCTCCTGCAACTGGCGAGCTGCGTCCTGAGGTCTGGTAAGGCCTGTGGTGGATTATCATCATGTCTTGAAGGGGCATGAATAAGGCTTTTAGACCTGGATACCCCGAAATTTACTATGAGGAGTCCACTCCCAAGCACTTGTCGTGTATTTCTTGTTGTTGACGAAATTTGGCTGGCTAATAATAGGACATACAAAGCCGACTTTGGTCCTATATGAAGCATCTTTTTTTTTTCAAGCATGTTGTCTTTGACTCCTTGTACGATTACTGCTATAACTATTTTTTCCCTTGATGTTCTGTATTTGCTGGGAAACATGGGTATATCACCATATCTCTATTCCAGGAAATTGGTGTCGATTCTCTGAAATTGAACCTGGGAGATGTTTATATGGAAACTGTGGATCGTACGACCGCCATTGAAGCACCTTTTATACTCCCTAGATCCTTGCAAATCTAGACAAATCTAAGTATGTGATATACTCCCTCCGTCCCAAAATAAGTGACTTGCAAAAGTATGTGATATACTCTCTCCGTCTTAAAATAACTGACTTGCATTTATCTAGATTTTGGATGTATCTTACACTAAAACAAGTCTAGATACATGTAAATCTTGCAAACCCAAGTCACTTAGACCTTTATAAGTATCTGCACAGTTCAATGAGTTGGGCGAACTTTCGTTTCCTAACTTCATTTTCTTATTTCCGGCCCGTTCATATGTTCCCTTTGACACCTCTCTCGGGGATGGCCTGGAACCGTATGCGCTCAAGCGACGGGTCAACATATCGTCTGGTAGTACTGCATGTGTGCTGTGGAAGAACCGACATGCTCCTACCCCCACTACTCTCGGCTACGTGTTGCGCATCGCACCGTTGACCACACGAAGACGACGCTGTTCCACGTCCGTCCTCCATGCCACCAGCAGCAAGTCAGCAGCCACGGCGCTACGCACGTAGCCAGCCAGCCAGCCAGCCATTCTGCAGCTGCTTCTGCTTACCCCGTCACCCGTGAACCCCAACATTTGCTGCGTAAAGTGTTACTCCAGATTTACAGGCGTGCGCAGAAGCACGAGATCCAAAGGCAGAAGCTCGATCGGCGAGTCGTGTAGGCCCCCCCTTCTGTTCTGTCTCAGCCTTAGGTTTGGGTCGTCCATGGCCGTGGACGCCAACACGTTGCCATTGCCAAGGTCACGGCCGGGGGAGAGAGATACAGTATAAAACTGGCATATAACTGAAGGCTTCCCCTTGTCTTTTGCCAGGGCCTGACACGAGCTGCGTAAATGCAAGCTACTCCTCCTCCTACCATAGTCGTCGCAGACATGCAGTTATTATTGATACTGCAGTGGCCTTGGCTTCTCGCGCCTCTTCTCCTATACCACTGCTGCTGCTGCTGCCACGCATCCTGGCTCGGTTTCTTCTTCCGGGCCCTGCGGCACCGCGCCAGCCCTTCCCGCTGCACCGTTGCAACAGTCTACATGCAAGTGCAGCAGGCAGGCCAGCAGCAGCACGAGATGGCCGCAGTAGATAACATGTTTCTGAGCTCACGCACGCCGCAGACCAAATAAAAGTAGACACTCGACCCATTTTCTCCTGCCAGGTTTATTAATGCATTTCCAGCTTTTCTTTTCTTTCTACTGCGTGATCGCTTACGCAGTTACGCGGCGGCAGAGTCCAAAAGCTTCGTTCCAAGTGACGCTTCCGAGTTGAAGCCATGACAGAAAAACCAACACTCCAACGACAGAACAGATAGCAGTCCATGCTGTTTCAGTCAGATGCATTATCGTTTCGTGGCTAGTTAATTTCCAGCTAGCGGCTGTGTTTACCACCAGCGCCAAGACCAACGGTCTCTCCAACTTCATCTACACAATCGCAGAGCCATGGATGGGATGACTGATCCCCGCTGCGATCGGTGGGAACACCCTAGACCAGCGGAACAGCAAACAGGATGCTAGGCAGAGAATGGCAACGCAGTAAACGTGGACGCAACTGTTCCCCTACTCCGTTTTTATTCTCTCGGTAGGCTAGGCGACCCGCGTTGCCGCTCGCTCTGCATCAGGAACGAGGAGGGGCTGGACCTCTGCATAGAGCCATAGCCAGTAGCCCATAGACAATGGCAATCTGCTCATACTTCTTCCTGGCTGTTCCTCCCCGTGCAGCCAGCGTGCACTGTGGTCTGTGGGCGTGCACGTAGCTAGCATTATTGGACATTGCCGCACGTACTCCACCCGATGAGCATTCATTTTCCTTCTCCTCCTCGTGACCGACCTCGTCCATGTTCGGGCTCAGTACTTCGGCCCCTGCCTATGCTGCTATATATACTGTGTGCGTCGAAGCGTGCCACTGTTTACCTTTTGCTTCCAGAATTCCTGCATGCATGGCATAATCCGTGGAAAGCTGCTAGATCGCCTTCAGCGAATTTATATCTCGACACAGACATGAAAAGGGGTATACGATGCCCTTCTTCATTCTCTGTATTTTGTGAGCTGGTATATCGCGAACAGCAGGAATAATGCAGGATCATCGTCAGAATGCAACCATTTTTGTTTTGTTTTTCCAGATCGAGGAGGCATGTTAAGCATGTCACCTTGCCTGTCTGGACACAGCTGCTGATCATGGGGTGTAGTGGTATACAGTACTACTGCTACAATTAATCACGCTCAAGAGGTCTAGTTCTAGCAATGTGTACGAGTAGCTAAAGATAGGTACATGTAGCGTGCGCATCACAAAGGAGGGCCCTTCGTTTATTCAAAGCACACCTGGCTTAACATGACTAGCATCCTACCCGCAAAAAAGAAAAACATGACTAGCATGATCCATTGATGTCGATCCTGCTGTACTTACGCGAGCTAGCGTCGGCGTGGTTGAAGGGCAACGATATGAATTCGGTGCCCAAGCAAGTCTCGCGGTCGCGAAGGAGGATCGAAGACATCGGAATGCCTACTAGTACTGACGAGATAAATTGGAGCAGTGCTAGACATGGGAAATAAATTGGAGTAGACTTCAATTTGCTACTAGTACGAATGAAGTTTTAATTACGGCTACTACCACTTTGTTGTCCTGCTCGCAGGCGGGGTCGCATGCATGCAGAGCCATCCGCTATTATTCGGTCTTGACGGCACACACTGTACTGATAATGGCCCCCTCATCGGTGAATGTGTGCAGGCAGGGCGGCAAGTTCTAATTCTACACCTTTGAGGCTTTGACTTGTAATATTGAGCCACTTCTCTTTGATGGAGCACAATAAGAAACGAACAAAACTCGAAGAGGTCAGATAATGCAAACCCAAGATCGATCAGAGCTATGGACGGAGCGCTTGGATTTTATTCCCTCCGCCCACCGAACTTGCAGGCCAGAGATCGTTCCATGCACGAATGACCTGTCCAATTTTTCCCGATCTCGTGCACGCATCTCGCATCGGATCCACCAAAGATAAAGCTGGTCTTTCCGTGAGTGGAAAAACAACAACCGGCCAAGCCTCCCCGTTTCAACGAGCCACGGCCGGCTAGCTTCCAAAAGCTGCAGTCCATCTCATTACCACAAGCCAGCCAAACCCAACCACAACCCGACGCTCTCAAGTCATAATCTCTTCACGACATGTGGCCCCCTGTTGTATGGATGTCAAACAAATTTCAAACTTTAGGCGATCGATTAGCGCGTGCGTGACCCACCACCACGCAAACCCAACCAGGGCCTAACACGCGGGCCCTGCGCTGTGACACTGGCTCTAGTGGCAGAAGAGAAGAGGCCAGGACGGCCGGGGCCGGGGCAGCCCGCCAGAGGCAGCTACCACTGCTCGCCGTGGCAGGGGGCACTTAATGCGCGACAGCAGCGCCGCATGCTTGCTTGATGACGCCCTGCACCGGCGCAGCCGAAGGAAACGTATTTCTCTCTCTCTCGCTCCACAAGGTTAATTTCTACGCGGAAAAAGTGCGAAATAAAACTTGAAGTCCTAGTCAAAAGATACGTAGATACATCAGCTCATGACCCCTCAAATTTGCACTCTCCGCCTTCCCGGTCTAACCTGAACCCTGAGATCTTTCCTCAAGAAGGATTCACTAATGTCGCAGGTGGAACCCGCGATTTCACAGGGGCCAAGGGAAAATGGCTGGTTGGAAGCACATTTAGGCCGACTTTTTCTTAGCTTATGATTCTTGAGAAAAGCTGGATTTTGAGACATTGTGAGAAGAAGCTACGGTGGGGAGAAGTTGATAGAATCTGCTGCCCTCTATTCTTTTTAGCTTCTAGACATTTGGCTTGTTTGATGGGTTGAGTGGTGAAATGTCTGTAACGCCCTTGAATTTCACTTGTACGCCAGTTCTTGGTAAAACTGGAACTACACTGATTACCAAAACCAAATAAAAGTCTTTTCTAGTGATTCAACAATTACACTACACTGAAACTACACTGAACAATGTCTAGAAATTCATTTGCACTGACATTACACTGAATAAAGGTCTTGTAAATGAACTACATTGAAACTGCACTGAAATTCATTTGCTCATGCTCATGTCTAGAAATGAACTACACTTTCCCAACAAAAACAGGGACTTCCTGCATGCGATGGCGGCTGAGAGGAGGCCAGGGCGAGGCCGGCCAGCGGGTGGCGGACGATGGCGCTGGGAGAGGGTCGGGATGGCGGCGGCGGGCGAGGGGAGGGTCGGGGCAACGGCTTCTGGGCGAGGAGCAGGTCGGGGCGGCGACGCCTGGGCGAGAAGAGGGTCGGGGCAGCGGCGTCGGGCGAGGAGAAGGTCGGGGCGGCGGCGGCAGGCGAGGAGAAGATGCAGCTGATGCGGCGGCGGGCGCTGGCGGCGGCGGAGCGCAGCGAGCTAACCCTAGCTCGTTTCTGATGGGGGGCCGTGCGCGTGCAATGCGGGACGAACGGGTCAGCGCGTTGGTCTTGGACAGTGGCATTTCTTTGTAAATATGAGCAACCAAATGTCTACAGATAGACAACCTTTCATTCCACTGGGGGGAATCGCGGTAATCAGCTCAGAATCAGGGTCCGACCCGATTCTCAGTTTATGAACGAATCCAGCTTCCCGGTGGAAATAAGCTGGACAGAATCAGACTCATTCTTTTGGGCTTCTGAGATTCTGGGCCCAAAATCTGTTGGAGAAGTTAAAAAGAAGTCGGCCTTAGCCTGAAAGAAGCTGCTCTGATCCATTGCGGCTAACCAAGCCCATCATCCCCGTTCGAGGCATGCCCTCGCATTTCTTCCCCTGTTCCAGCGATGACAATAGCGAGTGTTAGAGTTGTAAAATAGTCCCATCTGTACGTGTATGGGTACAGTATAGTATACCGACCCATACACGTACACAACTTGTACATGCCACCGACCAGGATTGTTCTGGTCCTATATAACATGCAACCCGACCCTCTACGGAGGCAATCGGTTCCGCCCTAGGTTTTCCACATGGTATTAGAGCCACCCTCTTCCATGACCTAGCCGCCACATCAAAACCGCCGCCGCCGCTGTTCCCAGCCGTCGCCACCGACAAAAACCAAACCACGTCCAAAGCCCTGTCGCCGCCGCGGTTCCCCTGTCGCCGCCGCCATGACCTAAACCAAAACCAAGCCACAACTCACCGCCGCCACTGCTGATCTACAGCCGTCGCCGTCGCCAAGACCAAACACAAGCCTACAACAGAAGCTCTACACACCCTAGCCGCCGTCGCCCAAAACAAATCTACACACCCAAAACCAAAAACCCTAGCTGCCCACTGCCGCGGCAGGAAAAGCCCTCAAATTCCTGTTGCGACAGCCTACCGCGGCACAAAAACTACGTCAAATTCTGCCACGGCAGGAATCGATCTGCCTTTTTTCCATGGCTTCGTCGTCCTTCTCCGTGACATCACTTGCTACTGACCTTGTTGCACCCCCACCCAGCTTCTCATTCGCGAGAACTCGCTGGTTTGGAAGGCTCCGGTGGTGCCTGCACTTCGGGGAGCCCGTGTTCTGCAGCTTGTCGAGGGGACTGAGGTTGCACCTGATGAGAAGCTCGAAGCAGAAGACAGCGACAAGAATAAGATCATCATCGAGAACCCCGAGTACTCCGTCTGGATTGCCAGTGATCAGCAGGTCCTCCATTGGCTTCTGAACGCTCTCTCCCCAAATGTTCTGGCCCATGTTGTTGGACTGGAAACCTCCGCTGAGGTGTGGGCAGCCCTCAACTCTCAAATCTCCGCCTCCTCCAAGTCTCGAGTCCAGCATCTCTGTGGTGCCCTGATCGACACCAAGAAGAATAACCTCTCCGCAGAAAAATACTTCGCGAAGATGAAGACTCTCGCCTCTGAACTTGCTGCTGCGGGAAAACCCCTTGATGATGGTGAACTCATCTGGTATGTGCTGCATGGTCTAGGAAATTCATATAACACCCTTGTTACTGTAGTTCGTGCAAATCCAGGCACGACCCTGGAGGATCTATTTGACAAGGTTCAGGCCTACGATCATCTTCACAAGAGCGATGATGTCAGCTTCACATCGTCGGCCAACGTGGCACGCTGCGGTGGCCCTCCTCCACGCAGTCAGGACCGTGACCGTCAGGATCGCTGGCACGATGATCGCGGCCAGGATCGCTTGCGTGATGACTGCCCCCGCTGATACATTGCAAATGTATCTATAATTTTTGATGTTTCATGCTTGGTTTTATCCACTTTCTTGTGTTTTGTTCCAACTTTGGAGTACTTTTCATATGATTTCTTGGACTAACCTATTAACAAGAGCCAGAGTGTCAGCTGCCTGTTTTCTGCTGTTTTTGGTTCCAGGAAAGTCAGAAAATGAATATTCTCGAAATTGGACGGGACAAAAGCCAAAGTGCCTATTTTTCCGGATGTCATCAAGTGCCAGAATACGAGACGGAGATGGGCCAGGCCTGGCCTGGCCCGCGCCAGGGGGCAGTGTGGCTAGCCCTGGCACCCCCTCGGCCTCCCCTTCCAACTATAAGATGCCCTCGGGACGTAAACCCTAAGTACCCGATCAAAAGTCCACGAAAGAGTCTGTAGCCGCCATCATCTCCATCCCTAGACCGGGAGGGATCTGAAGCTCTTCCCGGCACCCTGCCGGAGAGGGGAATTCACCCTGGAGGCCTTCTTCATCACCATGAAAGACTCCGGTGTGATGTGTGAGTAGTTCATCCTTGGACTATGGATCCATGTAGTAGCTAGATGGCTGGTTCTCCTCCTTTGTGCTTTCATGTCTAGATCTTGTGAGCTCCGTTCATGATCAAGATCATCTATTTGTAATTCTGCATGTTGTGTTTGCGGGGATCCGATGGATATTGACATGCTATTTCAGATTGATTATTGATTCTATCATGTCTTTGTTATTTGTGATCTTGCATGCTTTCCGTTGTTAGTAGCTATCTTGGCCAAGTAGATGCTAGCAACTCCAAGAGTTAGTATTTATGCTCGATAGTGGGTTCATGCCTCTGGTAATCTGGGGAAGTGATAGAAATCTCTAAGGTACTAGATGTGTTGTTGCTACTAGGGAGAAAACAACAATCCTTTGTTCATAGAACAATCGTATTGTTTCCTTTACACGCAGTTCGTAAAGCAATAATCTGTTGCTTGCAACTTAATACTTGAGGGGGTTCAGATGATAACCTGAAGGTGGATTATTAGTCATAGATGTAGTTGGATGGCGGTCTATGTATAATGTTGTAATGCCCAATCAAGTCTCAAAGGAGTCAAGATGATTAGTATATGCATGTATTGCGTTCTCGGTGTTTGTCAATTGCCTCGCTGTAATTTGTTCACCCATCATGTTATCTATCTAAGGAGAGACACCTCTAGTGAACTATGGATCTCGGTCCTTTTCTTTACATACAATCTACAAACTGTTTACTTCTTTGTGTTTAATTTCTGCAAACTTTTACTTCTTTCCATTCGATACGTTTAATCCTTTGTTTTCCGCAAAACACGGTGAGATTGACAACCTCATCGCAAGTTGGGGACAAAGTTCTGTGGTTGTGTTGTGCAGGTCTCCACGTTGCTACTAGCACCGGTAGTGCGCCCTGCCAAAGCTCAGCTAGTAACACCTTTGGGGTGTTTCCTTGCTCCTACTGGTTCGATTAAACCTTGGTTTCATTACTAAGGGTGAAAGGGCATTTATGCCCTTCCTATTATTTTGATGTTTGTTGACAACACTTGGATAGTTTAATCTGCTATTAAATGTTGCAGGAGATATCAGATAGTCGAGAGTTCTTGCACTGAAGGAAAAGAGCTCCCCTGGATCATGTCTGTGCTAGAAACATGTCCCAGCCGGACTGTCCGGCTGATCTTCGTCGGAGTGTCCGCCCCAGGCCGGACTGTCCGGTTGGATCCGGCCGGAGTTTTCGCCCTTGGGATGTGGGCGTCTTCCCCGGACAGTCTGAACACCATATCAGACTCCACCCAGACACGGTCCGGAATCTTCTCTAGCCGGAGTGTCCGGTGAGCTTGCCCTGGAATGTCCGGCACTGGGGGCTTATCAATCAGTCTAGACATTCTGTCTGGCTCATTGGACTCCACCCGGACTCAGTGCGGACACTGGCCGGAAACTTTGCCAGGCCATAGTGTCCGGCTGGTGTCACCCGGAGTGTCCGGCTAGGCCGGACTGTCCGACTTGTATTTGCTGGACTGTCCGGTGTAAGTGGCTCCCAACGGCTCTAATTCCAGGGGCCCTATAAATAGGCCCCTTCTTCTACCTTGGAAGCTACTCGTCCAATTCAAGAAAAGCATCACCATTTGAGCCACCAAATCCACAAGAACTCTTCACTCAACCATCCAAAGTCATTGATCTTTGGAGAGTCGAAGGAGGAGGCCTTGATCTACTACTTCACCAAGAGAGATTTCCATTTCCCCCTCATTCACTTGAGGGCCCCTTGTTCTAGGGTTTCCTTGGAAACCCTAGCTTGTGATTTGGTCTTACAAGCTTGTCTTTGATTGTTTGACAGCTTGCTTGTATCCGGGAGCCTCCAATTAGGTTGTGGATGTGTGCCTTGAACTTGTTGTAAAGGTGCCGGCTTCCACCTCGAAGGTTGTCGTTATAGTGGAAGAGGTGAATCGAACCCTTTGGGGTGAGGTTCATCGGAGAACAAGGGAGGCCTCTCGTGGTGTTGGTGGTTTGATACCACCCCCTCTCCAAACATAGACGTACTTCCCCTCAAAAGGAAGGAACTACGGGAAACAAATCCTTGTGTCTCCGAGCGCTCCACTTTGGTTACCTCTATCCTTTAACGCACTTTACTTCTCTAGTTCTTGCTTAGTTCTTGTGCTAGTTGACGTATAGGTAAATTCACCTTAGTTGCATAATCTGGAGAATTTACCTTTTGTGTCAAACCCTAATTTGATTGAGAGTAAAATTTGGAGTAGCACCTATTCACCCCCCCCTCTAGGTTCCCATACGATCCTTTCAATTGGTATCAGAGCCTCGACTCTTTATTCGGGCTTAACCGCCTAAGAGATTATGGCCACCACCGGGGAGGGAGAAAGTGAGGATAGCCATTCGGTGACCATGGTAGATCTCAAGAAGTTGGAAACAAGCTTGAGCTCTACCTTGGGCAACGAGATCCAACAATTGCGTCAACTCGTTGAGCAACTTGTTAAGGACAAACAAACCTCACCTCCTCCCTCTCCAGAGGAAACACCACCTAACTCAAAGGCTAAGCCTTTGGAGGAAGTGGTGGGGGATGAACATAATTCCACTAACTCCACCACCAAAAAGAGTGATGGGAAAGAAGAGTTCCATGCGGTCCCCGAATGGTACTCTCCCGACCCTCCCATCCCACATCCACATATAAATAATAGAGGAGACCCACCTAAGTTATCTGCACATTCCTTTGCTCAATGGCAAGTTTTAATGAAATCTCATGTGCGCAGCTCTTGCATTGATTTGTGGAACATTATTGAAGAAGGACTCAAAATTGAGGATCCAACCAACTTGACTAGAAGAGAAGTGGTCAATAGCCAACTCAATGCGACTGCCTTGCACATGATTCAACTTGGAGTGGGGCCAAAGGATTTTCCCCACATTGAGCATTACAACACCGCCAAGGAAGCTTGGGATGCTCTCATTGACTTGTTTGTTGGCAATGAGAGTATGAGAAGAAATAGATATGATGCCTTAAGCAATGAGGCCGAAGGATTCTTGATGAAGGATGGTGAGGATCATGAAGACATGTATCGAAGACTCAAATCCACAGCCACCGCCTTTAGGAATGTTGGTGCCTCTCACATTGATGATTCTTGGATCAAGAGGAAGTATGTGAGTGCACTCATGCCTTTTGAGCCTACTGACTTGAAGAGTCTCCAAGGAAGACACAATTACCATCTCATGACCTCCAATGAAGTGATGCAAGAGATGGCCGCCTTCAAGGTCGCTGCCAAGAATGCCAAAGACGCCCGCGCTTGTGCCATTGGAATGAGTAGCGGTGTCAATCTTGCCTTGAAGGCCAAGGTTGTGGAATATGATGAAGATGAAGGAAGTGATGAAGGACTTTCAATGAGCCACCCCAAAGATGTCAAGGTAGCTCATGGTGAATACATGGCCTTCTATGCAAGAAACTTTTGGAAAGATCCCGCCAAAGCCAAGATGGAAATGCAACGAAGAAACAACCCCAATGGGAGAAGAGATAGTGGTTCCAAGTTGAGAACTTGCTTCAACTGTGGTGACCACTATCACTTCGTTGCAGCTTGTCCCTATGAGAAAAGAGAAGATCGTGGTGGTGAACTTGTGTTGAAGAAGACCTCCAAAGCTCCCTACAAGAAACCCTTCGTCAAGAGGAACTCAACCAACAAGAAGCCGGGAGAAATTTCTTTGATCACACATGAAGAGTTCTCCTCCGATGATGATGAAGAAGAGAAAGATGAGGATACACCAAGTGGTGTGGCGGATCTTGCCACCACCTCTACTCCTTCATTCTCACTCTTCGACTCTCCAAATGAGAACCTCTCCAACAAGAACGTCACTTGTCTTATGGCAAGAGGAACGGAGGTATTATCATCATCACACTCCACTTCTTTAATCAATGATGATTTTGATGATGAGTTATCTCTTGAGGTCAAAAAGGAACTAGTTGCTTTTGATGTGTTCATGAATAACTTGCAAGGGGAACACAAGAAACATGTTGTGGACCTCTTAAATCAACTTTCACACACACAAGAACTTCTAGATGAGAGATGTCAATTAGGAAGAGAGCACATGATTGAGATAGAAGCTCTTAATAATGCTCTAGAAGAAGAACAAGAAACTAGAATATCTCTTGAAACTAAACTAGAGGGCCTTGATGGTGCTAATGATCTCATTATTAATAAACTCATCAAGGAACGTGATCATGCTATTGCTAAATACAAAAAGGCTAAAAAGGATAAGATTGAGTTTGGTGTTGTTCATGGAAAACTTGCCGAGGATTTTAGGACACTTGACAAGGCCCACAAGGCCTTGGAAAGTGAACTCTTGTCACTCACAAAGTCTCGTGAAAAGCTTCAAACTCAATTGATCAATACTCCCTCACCTAGTACATTCATTCCTTCTAGTTGTACAAACACTCTTGAAGAACATGATAGGTTGAAGAAGAAGCTAGCTAAGACCTCCTTTCCCAAAGGAAAAAAGTCTATTGATGACCTCTTAAACAAGCAAAGGTCAAATGGTGAAAAAGAGGGCACTGGCTTTGTCTCTAAAGCCAAGAAGAAAAAGAACAACAAGAAGAAGAAGGCCAAGCCCGCCCAAGAAAAGAACAAGGTCATTCTGGGAAGTAAGACCACAAGTGGAAAAACTTTGTCTCATGATGACTACGCGGGAAGTGCTAACCCTCACTATGTCTTAATGCGTGATAATTATGGTGATGTGTATGCAAAATATGTTGGCCCGTTTGATAGTTATATTGCATGGTCTATTACCCTTGTTGCTAACAAAAGAGGACCCATTGAAAAATGGGTACCTAAGAACTAGTTTGATCTTTTGTAGACCTATGCTTCCGGAGGGTCAAAATGGGTGCTTGATAGTGGATGCACAAGTCATATGACCGGAAGCGCGTCTAGTGTCAAGAAATTGAGACCAAATGTTGATCAAATATCCGTGACATATGCCGACAAGTCAAAGTATAAGATAATGGGTTTCGGCAAAGTTGTGGTTGCACACGATATCACTCTCGTGGACGTCATGCTTGTTGAGACCCTTGGTTATAATTTACTTTCAGTTCGTGCTCTAGGAAAGATGGGTTTTGCCGTCTTTATTGATGTTGATATTGTGATCCTCTTGTGGAGCAAGTCTCTCAAGGTTGCTTTCGTTGGGTACGTCGAAGATGACTTGCATGTGGTGGACTTCTCGGGGAAAACCACAACAAGTCCGATGTGCCTATTCGGAAAAGCCGACGTGGGTTGGCTATGGCATCGCCACCTAACCCATGTCAACATGAGAACTTTGCAAAGCCTTCACAAGGATGGCCATATTGTTGGACTAAAAGAAAATGTTTGCTTTGCCAAAGATCGTGTTTGCAGGACATGTGTTGAAGGAAAAATGCATGACTCTCCCCACAAGCCAAAGAACCACATAAAGTCAAAGAGGATCTTGGAGCTCCTTCATGTGGATCTCTTTGGTCCTCCCTCTCATGCAAGCCTTGGTGGGAAGAAATATTGTCTGGTAATTGTTGATGACTAATCAATATACACTTGGGTATATTTCTTCAAGCTAAAAAGTGAGACCCAAGAGAACTTCATTGACTTCATCAACATGGCTCAACGCCAACACAATGTCCCGGTATTGACAATAAGAAGTGACAACGGTACCGAATTCAAGAACTACACATTGAATGGATTTCTTAGTGATGAGGGAATAAAACATCAATATTCCGCTGCATATACCCCTCAACAAAATGGTGTAGCTAAGAGGAAGAACCGGACTCTTATTGATATGGCAAGGACCATGTTGGCGGAGTTTAAGTCTCCATACAATTTTTGGGCTGAAGCCATCTCCACCGCATGCCATGCTTCAAACCGTCTCTACCTCCGCAAAGAATTGGTCAAGACCCCTTATGAAATACTTAACGGTAACAAGCCTAACGTCTCATACTTCCGGGTGTTTGGTTGTAAGTGTTTCTATCATATTAAGGGTATTCGTTTGTCCAATTTTGATTCCAAAGCATTAGAGGGTATTTTTGTTGGTTATGGTCTCGAATCCCACACTTATAGAGTCTATGACATGCTCTCTGGAGTTGTCATCGAATCTTATAGTGTGGTGTTTGAACAATATGATGGTCCCCAAGTGGGGCGTATTGATGTTTGTGACGTAGATGATGAAATGCTTCAGGATGCCATAGGAAGAATGGGTGCGGGTTTCATCCGTCCTATTGAGGAACCCCTTATGGCGGATCGAGAAGAACTATGCTCTACTCAAGTGGAGCCCTCATCTTCACAACATCCACAAGCTCCGATCGAAGGGGATAATGACCCACACCAAGAACAAGTTGTGGACCCTCAACCCACTGATCAAGAAGATGCCCCCAACCAAGAAGTGATTGAGTCTCTGTTTGCTAGAATGTCCAGTGGTGCTAAGGACATTACACAAGGAAGATCTGTACAAACTGCCATAAGAACAGCTGAATACCTAGCCAGTCGTGGGTTTGATCAAGACCAAGGTCAATCTCTGCCTCCTGTAGAAGAGGATATCTCCAATGATGATCAAGGTTAAGTTGATGGTCATGACGAGGACCAATATGATGAAGTGATTCCCACAAGAAACAACAAGGAAATCGAAACTCGTCGCCAAGCTAGAATGGATAGAATTTTGGAATTTAGAGACCACACTCTTGAGAATGTGGTAGGAGATGTAAGAAGAGGAATATCTACTCGAGAACAATTGAAGAACTTTGGTGAGCACCAAGCACACATTTCCATGGTGGAACCAAAGAAAGTATGGGAAGCTCTTGAAGATTCGGATTGGTTGGATGCAATGCACAAAGAGCTCAACAACTTTGAGAGAAACAAAGTATGGAAGTTAGCGGAGAAGCCAAAAGATTGCCGCAATGTCATAGGCACCAAGTGGATTTTCAAGAACAAACAAGATGAGCATGGAATTGTGATAAGGAACAAGGCAAGATTGGTTGCACAAGGGTTCTCTCAAATTGAGGGCATTGATTATGGAGAGACTTATGCACCTGTGGCTCGCCTTGTGTCCATCTGTATCCTTCTTGCTTATGCGGCACATCATAAATTTAAACTACAACAAATGGATGTAGAAAGTGCATTTCTTAATGGTCCATTGCATGAGTTGGTATATGTGAAACAACCCCCGGGGTTTGAGGATCCCGACTTCCCAAACCACGTCTACAAACTCGATAAGGCACTCTATGGGCTCAAACAAGCCCCACGCACGTGGTATGAGCACCTTGGAGAGTTGTTGTTAGATCGTGGGTTTGAGGTTGGGAAAATCGATCCCACTCTTTTTACTAAGAAGGTCAATGGGGAACTTTTTGTATGCCAAATCTATGTAGATGATATTATCTTTGGCTCATCTAACAAAGCTTTTAATGATGAATTCTCAAAGCTTATGACTGACAGGTTCAGGATGTCTATGATGGGAGAATTGAGAGTTTTTCTTGGCTTTGAGACCAAGCAAGTAAGAGGAGGAACATTCTTCAACCAAGCCAAGTATACTCAAGATATGCTTAAAAGATTCAACATGAAAGACCTAAATGGAGCTCCCACTCCCATGGCAACAAAGACTCATCTTGAACTAAATCCAAATGGTAAAGATGTGGATCAAAAGGTATATCGATCCATGATTGGCTCTTTGCTTTACCTTTGTGCATCTAGACCCGATATTGTGTTGAGTCTAGGACTGTGTGCAATATATCAAGCGGCTCCTAAAGAAAGCCATTTGATGGCGGTCAAGAGAATCTTTCGATATTTGGTTCATACCCCAAACTATGGTATTTAGTATCCTAGGGGCTCAACTTTCTCTCTTTGTGGGTACACGGATTCGGATTGGGCTGGTGACAAGGATGCTAGAAAATCAACCTCCGGGGCTTGCCAATTCCTTGGGAGGTCCTTGGTGTGTTGGTCTTCTAAGAAGCAAAATTGTATATATCTTTCCACCGCCGAAGCCGAGTATGTGGTAGCTGCTAGTGCTTGTACACAATTGCTATGGATGAGGCAAACTTTAAAGGAATACGGTGTCCATTGTGACAAAGTGCCTCTCCTATGTGACAATGAAAGTGCTATCAATATTGCATATAACCCAGTGGATCATACAAGGACAAAGAATATTGAGATTCGTCATCACTTCATTAGAGATCATGTTGCCTGAGGTGATATTCAGCTATCATATGTGTCAACCAAAGACCAACTTGCTGACATTTTCACGAAGCCACTTGATGAAGCAAGGTTTTGTTATTTGAGGAATGAACTAAATATCGTGGATTCTAGGAGCTTGACTTGATTACCTTGCATACTCACCTATGTCTTGACCCATATTTGGTGTAGGTGCAGGCATGGTGATAGGGGGAGTGCGGTCCTAATACATTGGACTATCCCTCCCCCCATAATGCCAACATTAATAAATTCAATACTCTTAATATCATTTTGTGATATGTGAGTTTCATTGATGAGTAGTGGCTATAAACCCAAGGATAATTCTTCGCGGTGTCATGCCACAAACTCTTACATGGTGGCCTCGGCCATCGCCCTCTTCATATTGAAGAGTTGGTTCTTGGTTCGTTTGATTTGGAACTTAATTTGACATCTTCTTGAATATCAATGTTTTCTTGGTTCTTCAAAGTACCTCATCTGAATCCCAGGCCTATTCTCATCTCTAAACATGCTCCTCTAGCCACACATTTGTCCACTACTTGAAACTGGGGTTTTTGGTCGCGGGGGGCCAGACTGTCCGCCCTGAACCAACCGGAGTATCCGGCCAGACCGGACTCTCCGCTTGATTCACGCCGGACATTCCGGCCGGGCCGGACACTCCGGTGCATATCACCCGGACACTCCGGCCTCGGCAGTTTCCAAATCGTAAAAGGGGGTCGGGGAGAAGTGGACGGTTTAGTCCTCCTTCTTCCCCCGACTCCCTCTTGCTCTCTGCCTGCTGCCCTCGACCAAGGACTCCACCGGGAGGGCTCCTCCACCCCGGATCCAGCCGTTGCCGCTGGCCATTCCCTTCCCTTTGCCGCTAGGATCAATTCCCCTCCGATGAAGGTCTCCATGGATGCTGGTATAGTGCCCCTCCCCTTCCCCATACCTAGGGTTTGCTCTAGATGAACTTTTGGGGGCAATGGCTTACCTAGATCCATGGATACATCATATTGCGTGCAATACTAGTCCTGGTAGTGGTTCTAGCAATCCCGATCTGCTATGGTTGAACACACTCGAACTGCCCCAAAAATCGTCAAGACTCCAGTCGGAATGTCCAGCGTGTACGGGCCGGACACTCCGGTCCGACCGGAATGTCCGGCAATTAGGCACCGGAATGTCCGATCGAGGCGGAGTCTCCGGGATGATTTTGCCGGACAGTCCAGGTGTTTTCAGTTAGTTCAGCTCCTGCATTACTTTAACTACTGCTACGTGTTTGTATCTTCTAGACAAATGTGCTTACCCCATATGCTATCCTTCTACTCTGATCTCACAGGTAGTTCTCGTCCTTGCCGACCTCAGGCTACTAAGCAGGCACATCCTCGCAGATTCCGTGATGAAGAGTTTGACGTTCATGTAGATCCTTCTATGGTACGACAGGCTGCTCGTGACCGTGCTGCAGCAAAACATGAAAAGATCAGAAAACTGAAAAGGGATGAAGCCAAGCGCATGAAGTTTGAAGCATTGACCACTCTGGCAGATTTGGGTATCGAGGAGTTTGTGGAGATGAGAGTCCAGCAGTTCTACTCTCTGCCTCGCACCTCGGATGATGATCGCTTCTAAAGAAATGAACAAGCCCTACTTTTCTCTAAGGTGTTTTGTGGGTTCAGGACTGCTGTGTGCCCCATGCAGTGGTTGGATCTCGCGAAGCTCCAAGCACATAGGTACTTTGAGGATGCTCTTTGGGTGACAGAGAAGATGGGGCTGCACACCATCTTTCAAGTAAAAGAAGACTATAATGTTGAGTTGGTCTAGCAGTTCTGTGCTACAGTGGTCTTTGGGGACACTACGGATATTCCCCTTGAGTGGATCTCTGGCACTACTAGGTGCCGCTCCAGCATGGCTCAGTTTGCACAGGTTCTTGGATTTCCTTTCAATCCCAATGCTCCCAGTGGTCTCAGAATGCATGTACATGGTCAGGCATATGACAAGCAGAGGTTGGCCCCAGTCTAGTCTCAGAATGGCGTGGTTGGCCAAACCATCAACATTAAGCTCATCTACAACATTCTGCTTCGCATGTTTCGCCATACACTCAATCCCAAGGCAGGCAACAAGGATGAGATGAGAGGTGTAGAAATCAATCTTATGGCACATCCTCACTCTGTGTATACTCATGGTCCAGACCACCAAGGTGGTGCTATTAATGTCATGGATTTCATCTATCAGGACTTGTACAAGTGCATCATTGACAAGAAGTGCCCTTTGTTCGCTCCCTATGTGATGAAGCTCATTGCTGCTCAGGCTCCAGCAACTCCATTGCTCTACACTGATCTTGTTCCACACCTTCCTGCCAAGCTACAGAGGAAGGCTGCCCCCACCACCAAGGCTCCTCGTGGCTACCCCCTGCTCAGGACATATTTGAGGATGATGAGATGGATGCTGATGCTTCGGACAGTGATGATGAGGAGGTATTGGAGGCTGTGACCCGTGGCCCTCGCATGAACCATGCCAACAATGCATATCGCTTCGCTACCTCTAAGGAGGAAGTACACAAGAAGGTGAAGAAGGCCTCCTGGTGGACGAAGCTTCTACTATGCCAGAACATTGACATTCGCCATGGACAGTATGATGCATACAAGGCTAACCGGAATATCATGAAGGAACTCAAGCAGATCAACCAGCCCATGGATGTGGATCCCTCTCAGCAGCAGGCATCAGATGGCACTCTTTCCTATGGTCACTGGTCTCAGGGTCGTGTGGACTGGTCCATGTTTGAGGACGTGACTTCTTCTTCTCGCCCTCACGGCCAGAGCTCGACTCAGGGTGATCATGATGGTGAGGATGACGATGAGGATGAGGACGAGGATGAGGAGGAGGATGCCGACGATGACTACAGTGGTCGATTTGCCTCTTTGAAGCCTCGTGTCGTTATCTTACGTTACTTGTTTGAGTACTATGTTGTGTTGAACTCAGTTATGTGTGTTGTGACTTGCTTACCCGGTTTTGTTAACGACTATGTTATGCCTAGATTATCAATCAGGTTGCTACCGGGATTTGCATGGGTACACGAGTGCTTCACGTTATTTCGATTTGCCTCTTTGAAGCCTCGTGTCGTTATCTTACGTTACTTGTTTAAGTACTATGTTGTGTTGAACTCAGTTATGTGTGTTGTGACTTGCTTACCCGGTTTTGTTAACGACTATGTTATGCCTAGCTTATCAATCTAGTTGTTACTGTATCATGTCATACCTTGTTAGCTACAAAACCAAGTTAGGATGTGATCCTAGGGTGTGTGATTGTATTAAAATGCAAAGCTAAAATTGTCACACATCTAGGGGGAGCCTCACTATATTTTGTATATCTCCTATTGTGAATTTTATTACATATCCTGTTTGCAAATCCTTGGGTTGTCATCAAACACCAAAAAGGGGGAGACTGAAAGGGCATTTATGCCCTTCCTATTATTTTGATGTTTGTTGACAACACTTGGATAGTTTAATCTGCTGTTAAATGTTGCAGGAGATATCAGATAGTCGAGAGTTCTTGCACTGAAGGAAAAGAGCTCCCCTGGATCATGTCTGTGCTAGAAACATGTCCCAGCCGGACTGTCCGGCTGATCTTCGCCGGAGTGTCCGCCCTAGGCCGGACTGTCCGGTTGGATCCGACCGGACTTTCCGCCCCTGGGATGTGGGCGTCTTCCCCGGACAGTCTGAACACCATATCAGACTCCACCCGGACACGGTCCGGAATCTAGCCGGAATCTTCTCTAGCCGGAGTGTCCGGTGAGCTTGCCCCGGAATGTCCGGCCCTGGGGGCTTATCGATCAGTCTGGACATTCTGTCTGGCTCATCGGACTCTACCCGGACTCGGTGCAGACACTGGCTGGAAACTTTGCCAGGCCGGAGTGTCCGGCTGGTGTCACCCGGAGTGTCCGGCTAGGCCGGACTGTCCGGTGTAAGTGGCTCCCAACGGCTCTAATTCCAGGGGCCCTATAAATAGGCCCCTTCTTCTACCTTGGAAGCTGCTCGTCCAGTTCAAGAAAAGCATCACCATTTGAGCCACAAAATCCACAAGAACTCTTCACTCAACCATCCAAAGTCATTGATCTTTGGAGAATCGAAGGAGGAGGCCTTGATCTACTACTTCACCAAGAGAGATTTCCATTTCCCCCTCATTCACTTGAGGGCCCCTTGTTCTAGGGTTTCCTTGGAAACCCTAGCTTGTGATTTGGTCTTACCAGCTTGTCTTTGATTGTTTGACAGCTTGCTTGTATTCGGGAGCCTCCAATTAGGTTGTGGATGTGTGCCTCGAACTTGTTGTAAAGGTGCCGGCTTCCACCTCGAAGGTTGTCGTTATAGTGGAAGAGGTGAATCGAACCCTTTGGGGTGAGGTTCATCGGAGAACAAGGGAGGCCTCTCGTGGCGTTGGTGGTTTGATACCACCCCTCTACAAACATAGACGTACTTCCCCTCAAAAGGAAGGAACTACGGGAAACAAATCCTTGTGTCTCCGAGCGCTCCACTTTGGTTACCTCTATCCTTTACCGCACTTTACTTCTCTAGTTCTTGCTTAGTTCTTGTGCTAGTTGACATATAGGTAAATTCACCTTAGTTGCATAATCTAGAGAATTTACCTTTTGTGTCAAACCCTAATTTGACTGAGAGTAAAATTTGGAGTAGCACCTATTCACCCCCCCTCTAGGTGCCCATACGATCCTTTCAGAGGGAAACTTGCTGCTGTGCTCATCATACCTTCCTCTTGGGGTTCCCAACGAGCTCTACATCAACATCGCCATCAAGCATTTTTCTGGGCGCCGTGCATTGAGCCGTCACCCGCTATGATGACCGTGGTCGCGGTGATTATCGTGGCCATCAGCAGGATCGTCGTGATGATCGTGGTCGTCGTGACGATCGTGATCGCCATGATGGAGGTGGCGGCTATCAACCTCGCCGCTATGATGATGATTGTCCTCGTCGTCGTGACGATGGGGACAATGGTGGGCGTCCACGTCGCTAGCTCACTCCCTACATCGACACCACCTGTCAAATCTGCAACATCCATGGCCATCCGACAAAGGAGTGCTAGTGGTGCTATGGAGATGACCGCAAGGACAATGTAGATCGTGGCAACAAGGGTGCAAAATTTGCATCTCATGGAGTTGATACCAACTGGTATTATGACACAGGCGCCACCAACCACGTTGCTGGTGAACTGAACAAGCTCGCCATCCATGACACCTACAATGGACAAGACCGTGTTCACACGGCTGAAGGTACGGGCATACACATTAGTCACATTGGTCATTCAGTTTTACGTACCCCTCATAATTCTTTCAATCTCAATGACATATTGCATGTTCATAGTGCCTCCAAAAATCTTCTATCTGTTCATAAATTCACACTTGACAATCATGTTTTTATTGAGTTTTATCCTTTCTATTTTTTGATCAAGGAATAAGAAACACGACGAATTCTGTTTAGAGGCTCTTGCCATGGAGGTCTTTACCCTTTGATGCCTATCTTCAACAAGTCCTCTAGGCATGCGTTCATCACAATAAAGCCATCATCCTCTACGTGGCATCGTCGTTTAGGACATCCATCTTTTATAGTTCAGCAAGTTCTTAGAAAAATAAAATAGCTTACACTCCAGAAATTACTCCTTATGTTTGTGATTCTTGTAAACTAGCTAAGAGTCATCAGTTGACATATCCTACATCCTCCAGTTGATCCACTGTTCCTTTGGAGCAAGTTTTTTCTAATGTATGGAGTCCTGCACCTCTTTCTGTTGGGAAACATGCCTATTATGTAAGCTTTATTGATGATTATAGCAAATTCACTTGAATTTATTTGCTCAAGAAGCGTTCTGATGTTTATCAAGATTTTATTAATTATCAACAGTATGTTTAACGAAAGTTTGATAGGAAAATTGTTACTATGCAAACTGATTGGGGAGGTGAATATGAAAAACTCAATGCCTTCTTTCAAAAAGTCAGTATCACACATCATGTGTCTTATCCACATGCTCATCAGCAAAATGGCTCAGCTGAAAGAAAACATAGACACATAGTTGAAGTTGGTCTCGCTTTGCTTGCTACACTACAAGAAAAAATGGCTTTTACAACAAACGATTTTCGTGGTTGAAGGCCCGTTTTTCGTGGCTAAAAAGTCTTCTACGACAGATTGCCATCGTGGTAAAAGACCCGTCATAAAAGAATCTACCACGGGTTTTTTCCTGACCGTGGCGGATCGTAACCTTCAGCCACGAAAACTTGTTCCGTCGTAGATCTGTTCGCCACCCGTGTTAACTGCTGACGTCATGCAAACTGCCACGTGGCAGCCACCGTTAGCGGTCAGTTACCGCCGTTAATGGCCATAGAAACCGTGGTAGAAGCCACGCCCAACCAAGGCTAGCTAAATTCTAACTGGGTCGGCCCATTAAGGGATCCCAATAAGAGGATGACATGTCACTGTTTTGTCCTGTACCGTTTGAAATGAGCCCAAATTTGCAGCCAGCAGCGGCCCACCCAGCTCTAAAATCCCCACTCACCCCGAGCTCCTCCCTCTCCCCACCTCTGAAATCCCCACACCCCCTCTATGTTTCCCTTCTCTCTCCGGCACGCCCCCAGGCTGCCGGAATTCCTTGCCAGAGCCCGCACCGCCCTTTCCGAACCTTCTGACTCCCCTCGCTCTCCCTCATCATCTAGACCCCCTTCCCTTCCTTTCTATAGAAGCTGGGGCACACCCTCGTCGATGACCAACATCGTCGCCACTTCAGCCTCTCCCGCGTGCCATTCTAGGAAGCGCAACACCATGACGTTGCTGCGTTCGACCTCCCCTCGAAGCTACACTCCTCGTCGGCATCTCCAGGGTCTCAGAGGACCGCCACAGCCCTGATCCGACTACGTCCGAGCCACCCGCCGCCGTCGCCACAGTCTCTAGCAACATCAGCGACACCAGGTGATCTCCCTTCCGTTCTCGGCCGTTGGATCGAAGACCAACGCCTTAGATTAGATCTAGGACGAAGGGGTACTGACCTATTAGATCACGCCGCATAGCCTCCGCGTCACCTGCTTCTTCAGAGCCACGTCAACATCACGTGGCCACCACGTCAGCGCCACGTGGGCTAACTCGGCCCAGTGTGTATTGTCTGAATTTAAAAATAGGTAGAAAATGATTTATCTTGCAAAACTCATATTAAATGTTCTGCTTATCAAAAAATGCATGTAATATATACCTAGATTCAGAAAATGTATAGAATAGTATATTGTTTTAAAATGTGAACTTTGTCGAAGAAAATTATTTTAGATATTTGAACTCTAATATAGGGTATTTAAATCATAGTAATTATTCTGTAAATCCAAACATTACAAAGAATACCTTTCTAAAACCCTTGTGAGTAGTACTACAATACCCCACTGTTGGATTTCAAATTTGAACTTTTTAGATTGAACAATATTACATAATTGCTATTTAGCCATGATAGGCATAACTTTAATTCTAAAAATGATTTTGAAATGACTTCTTTTTGCAAAATGCTCATATTTTAGTCCTATGTCCAATAGGACCAGAGTAAAATTATTTTGTAGGTTTACAACAATGATATTAAAATATGAAGCCTTACCTCTTTCAAACACTATTTTGGAATTTATTAAATTAAGGAAATGGTTTTCAATAACGATTTTTTTTTGAAAAATGTTGAGAAATGGTTTATTTGTTCAATAGGGCTAATTGAAACAACATTCGTGGGAATGACCACGGCAGTTGCTACCCCTGGTAGCGAGTGATACGATTAGGGGCAAGAGCGAGTCGCCATCCGCGGTGCGATATTGGGAGGAGACACAAGGATTTACCCAGGTTCGCCCTCCCGTAGGGTAAAGACCTACTTCCTGCTAGATTGTATTGCCGGTGAGTGGATTACCAGATCGGAGAGCTCGGCGGCTAGGCAGTGAGTCACTTGGATGAGGTAGCTAATATCACGTAAGTTTATAGAGTATCCTATGGAGTTTTATATATGGGAAACTTGTTAGGATTTATAAGATTACAACCGAATCAGTTTAGGTTCTGAAGGATTTGACCTAATCCGCCTAGACCTAACTAGAGTCTTGGGCCTTAAACTTTTAGTCATCGGGCTTTATCTTCAGTCGTCGGGCTTGTAGGTCCACTCACCCTGGGCCTAAGTCAGTCGAACCGGCCTCCTAGGTATACCCGATTGGCATATCCTATCAACAATGGAGATGGTTGAGTCTTCATTATTTATCAGCAAAAGGGCCTCATAAATGCTATGAAGGACTACCTACCAAATGATGAGCACATACTATATGCTAGACATATCTATGCCAAATGGAGAAACAAGTATATGGCACATGAATGGTAGAAAAATTCAGGGTAGCTGCCAAAGAATCTAACAATGAAGATTCAACTACTTCAAAGCAACACTTGCTTAGGAAAAATTCTAGGCAGTTGCAAAAGGATTTTTCCTAGTGGGTTCCAATTGTGAGTCAGTTGACAACAACTTCTGTGTATCCTTTAACCATGTAATTGTGGATGCAAGGTTCTACCCAGTTATTTCCATGCAAGAGAGAAGATCAACAAGAAGGTATTTAGTAGAGTTCAGGAACAAAGGGAGAAAGGGGAGAGCTTTCATTGAAAAATATGCCCAAACATAAATAAAAAGTTGAAGGTCAACGTGGCAAGAACACAGTCCATGGCGGTGTTGTGGAATGGAAAAGATGGCTTTCAAGTGAAGCTTATGGCAAGGAGAAAGAGGCAATACGTTGTTACTCTTAAGAGGACCAGATCTTGTGGCAACTTCTAGCTTGTAGGTATTCCTTGCATTCATGCAATCACAACAATATACAAGACTAGGAACTAGTGGAATATTTTATTGACCCTTGCTACTCAGTTGAAGTGTTCAAGAGAATTTATGATTACCCTTTCTTGCTATTGGAAACTGAACAAATGTGGTCAATTTATGAAAAACCAAGTCCACGAGCTCTAAGGTATGTTAAGATGACATGCATAACTAAGAAAATGATGGAAGAGGGAATAATATGAGAAACTAAAGTCTAACAAGAAAAGGAGCAAGCATGGTAGTGTAATAGTTTGCTCAATTTGTGGGAATACTCGACACAACAAGTCAAGTTGCTACAAAAATCCAGAGAGATGCAAGAAGAAGAAGAACACACACCTTGTGAAGACTACCAAGAAAATAAACATATCAGAGGTATTTTTAGATGAATTTTAGTGATTTATATGCATTTTAGCGACTATACATGAATTTTAGTAATTATAATGATTTAATTGCTACTTAGTGAGTGTACATGATCTATACTGATTTATATGCATTTTAGTGGGCTAGACCTTCTTCGGTACCTACACAAGAGTATCAACCTAGATATGCACGAGCTGCTCTATCTGCTCCACCAAAACAACCTATACATGCACCAGCTTCTTAGTCCGCTCCAGTAAAACAACCAAGAAATGCAGCAGATCCTCAACCTAGATATGCTCCACTAAAACAACCAAGACTCACACCAGCTTTAGGGTTTAAACATCCAACGAAGACAATTTCCAGTGTAGAGGCTAGAGCAACAGGTACCGTTGGGAGTGGAAAGGACAATGCTGTGAAAAGGAAGAAGAAAACTGAAGGGAATATGCCCGAGAGGCAATAATAAAGTGGTTATTATCTTATTCCATGTTTATGATAAATGTTTATTTTGCATGCTATAATTGTATTAATTGTAAACGTTAATACATGTGTGTTTAATAAACAAAATAGAAAGTTCCTAGTAATGCCTTTCATATAAATTAGCTCGTTGATTAACAAGATGATCAAGGTTTCCTGATCATGGACATTGGATGTTGTTAATAACGAGGTCACAACATTGGTGGAATGATGTGATGAACATTCATCCGAAGTATAACATTACAATCAAAGTCATTATGTTTATATTGCTATAACATCATACGAAGTAATCTTAGTCCTTAGACCATGAGATCATGTTAATTGCTAACACCGGAAGAGTATCTTGATAACATCAAACGTCACACCGTAACAGGGTGACTATAAAGGTGGGTTCAGTGCTACGAAGGTGTTATGTTGAGGCTCATGGATCAAGAGTGGGATTTGTCCATCCCGATGACGGATAGATATACTCTAGGTTCTCTCGGTGATATCATATTAAGATAGCTTGCAAGCAAGGGATATGATCACTAGAATGTTATATCAAGGGAACGAGAAAAGAGTGCATGTCGGTAACGAGATCAAACTAGGTATTTGGATGCCGATGATCGAATCTCAGACATGTAATATATCGCGAGACAAAGGGATTTAGTTACTAGCGTTAAAGGTTCTCACGATCACAGAAGTCATCGTTGAATGTGTAGGAGTCAGTATGGATCTCCAGGTCCCGCTTATGATTATTGATCTGAGAGGGGTCTCGATCATGTCTAAATTATTTGTGAACTGTAGGGTGACACACTTAAGGGATACCGACACCATTTGGAGCAAATATGTTTCAGATAAAGATTTAAGAAAGCGCTGGAATTATTTCAATAGACACCGAAACTGTTTCGGGTGAAATTGCTGAAATTGGTTCTGCATGTAATATTGAAATATTGCAGGGGGTTTTATGTGAATGTTTGTTAATTAAAGTAATTAACAAAATTCTGAATAAAATTAATAAAAGAGTTTTATTAAATGAGAGAGCATTAAATTTGGAGAAATTTAATGCATTTAAAGTTGAGACTTTAAAAGAGATTGTGAAGGTGCATTTTAATGTGGACGGGGTTACCACCACATGGATGGGGAGGTGAAGGGACACCCTCCATGGGCGCCGGCCATGGGAGGGGTACCCTCCCCTCCTCCTATAAAAGGCCCTCCTCTCACACCTTCATACTCACACCTCCTCGTGAAGGATCTCTCTCCCCCTCAAGTATATTATTCCCCAGGGTCTCGGATTAGCGAGATACATGTTCCCGGTGGCTTTATCTAGAAAATAGTTTCTGCTTCCGCTGCTTTGCTAGAGCGAGAGACGGAGGTTGTCGGGGTACCGGATGTGTGTGCGATCACGGATGCACTGCTGCTTTGCGGTGCTGGACTTGGTGGTGCTGGACTTGCTGGAGCTGGATCTAATGGACATGCTGGAGCCGGACCTGCTAGACTTCATCATGATCTTGTGATCGGCAAGTGTACGACTATATCATCCACGAGTTACAACTCGTTAACAAAGCTTTGTTATCTTCGAGGGTAAGTTCTCTATGGATGTATATCCACCCGTTGCTTGTATCTAGTAGATAGCTCTTGGCGTATAGTTCCCATTGTAGGAAATTTTTATTTTCTATGCTGCGAACCCAATAGTGGTATCAGAGCCTGATCTATGCATATGTGCTTTGCACGGGTAGTACACATATGTTTATACATGGGCGATGATGATCATGTTATTGCATCTTATATGTATTTTGGATATTGGTGGCATAGTGGGATGAAGCGGCCCGGACCAACCTTACATGTCATCGTACATGAGACCGGCTCCACGACTGAGATGCAACTAGTTTTGCATAAGTGGCTAGCGAGTGTCTGTCTCTCCTACTATAGTCAATATCTTATTTACAACGAGTTGCTAATAACTTGGTTATCCTCGTTGCGGTTCATGTTCGTAGGTAAGACCGGTTCTATCTCCGAAAGCCCGAAGCCACGTAAAACTTGCAATTAATAAATTAGAGGTGTCTAGTTTAGATCGTTGCTGGGCTAGTGTCTTGATATGGTATTGTTGTAAGTAGATGTATGATAGATACTGTTACAACACACTTAACGTGTAAGTTCCATATACCTTGGCCTTACACACAAAGGAATGATAGAGATCATACCACGATGCAAATGATAGAGATCATACCACGATGCAAATGATAGAGATCAAATGCATGGACCATATCATCTCACTTTACACATTAGATGTTTGCATCATACTACTAGTTTGGTGCTTTTGGTAGCATTGTAAGACGATTTCTCATTTAGATATCAAGATAGAATGTGTTCTTCCTTCAGTATGCACCGTTCTATGGATCGTGTTTCGAGACATCACGTGATGATCGGGTGTACTCGACTCCGCGCTTTCATTCAACGGGTGTAAGACAGTTTTACACACGGAATACTAAGGTTCTTACTTGACGAGCCTAGCATGTACAGACATGGCCTCGGAACACGGACCGAAAGGTTAAGCATGAGTCATATAATTTATGTGATGCCCATATTGATGCTCTCCTTTGAAGCTACACCAACTCACGATGATCGGACTTGGTGTAGCGGATTTGGTTCATGTAATCACCAAAAGGGCACGAGGGATGTCATTTTTGAGTGGGAGTTCATTTCTAATTTGGATTAGTCGAACTCAATTTGTCATAAACTAAATCAAAGTGAATTTGCATAATTTGTTGCACTCATTGACATCTGTTCACTACCTTATGCTTTATTTTAATTGAGATAATAAGAATTCTGGATATTTACTTTACAAACTGGTATCTTATTGTTTTGAATGTCAATTTAAAGTTTAGAAGTCCTATTGCAAACTTTCAGCAAAGTCTATTTACTCCGTGAAGTTTAATAAGTAGTATTAAATCAAGAGTAAGAATTCCATTGTTAGTATCTAAAGTATCATGTTTGCCTCCATGATTATTGATATTCAAAAGTTGTTTTAATATCAAGATTATATAGGAGCTGAAAATTGTTTTAGAAACCATCATGTGTGAAAGATATTGTGATATCTAAAACAATGTTTTTTGGTTGCATTATGATAGAGTATAATTTAGCAAAATACATGTTCTCATATTGTATGAGAATTTGTGAAGGATGGAGATGCTAAGCATCCGGATCTCCCAAAAAGGTTTTGGGAACTGGCATTATACTCGCGATTCTTACTTATAGGCTATAGTAGCTTGATCATGAAAGTTGTCATGATAAGGATGAATAGAAGATGTAAGTAAAATGTTTACTACACTAATAGATTACTAAAGAATGGATTTTTGAAAGAACACCAAACATTTGATGATGGTGATCCACTTCAAAGTGCAAGTTCAAAGGTATTAGTATTTGACTATATACACTACCAGAAGAGTATCTTGATAACACAAACGTCACACCGTAACAGGGTGACTATAAAGGTGGGTTCAGTGCTACGAAGGTGTTATGTTGAGGCTCATGGATCAAGAGTGGGATTTGTCCATCCCAATGACGAATAGATATACTCTGGGCCCTCTCGGTGATATCACATTAAGATAGCTTGCAAACAAGTGATATGATCACTAGAATGTTATATCACAGAAACGAAAAAAGAGTGCATGTCGGTAACGAGATCAAACTAGGTATTTGGATGCCGATGATCGATCTCGGATATGTTATATATCGCGAGACAAAGGGATTTAGTTACTAGCGTTAAAGGTTCTCATGATCACAGAAAGTCATCGTTGAATGTGTAGGAGTCAGTATGGATCTCCAGGTCCCGCTTCTGATTATTGATCTGAGAGGGGTCTCGATCATGTATGCATTATTCGCAAACCGTACGGTGACACAGTTAAGGTATACCGACACCATTTGGAGCAAATATGTTTCAGATAAAGATTTAAGAAAGCACTGGAATTATTTCAATAGACACCGAAACTGTTTCGGATGAAATTGCTGAAATTGATTCTGCATGTAATATTGAAATATTGCAGGGGGTTTTATGTGAATGTTTGTTAATTAAAGTAATTAACAAAATTCTTAATAAAATTAATAAAAGAGTTTTTTTTAAATGAGAGAGCATTGAATTTGGAGAAATTTAATGCATTTAAAGTTGAGACTTTAGAAGAGAATGTGAAGGGGCATTTTAATGTGGAGGGGGTTACCACCACATGAATGGGGAGGTGAAGGGACACCCTCCATGGGCGCCGGCCATGGGAGGGGTACCCTCCCCTCCTCCTATAAAAGGCCCCCCTCTCACACCTCCTCGTGAAGGATCTCTCTCCCCCTCTAGTATTATTCCCCTATGGTCTTGGATTAGCGAGATACATGTTCCCGGTGGCTTTATCTAGAAAGGAGTTGCTGCTTCCGCTGCTTTGCTGGAGCGAGGGACAGAGGTTGTCGGGGTATCGGATGTGTGTGCGATCACGGATGCACCGTTGCTTTGCGGTGCTGGACTTGGTGGTGCTGGACTTGCTGGAGCTGGATCTGATGGACGTGCTGGAGCCGGACCTGCTAGACTTCATCACGATCTTGAGATCGGCAAGTGTACGACTACATCATCCACGAGTTACAACTCGTTAAGAAAGCTTTGTTATCTTCGAGGATAAGTTCTCTATGGATGTATATCCACCCGTTGCTTGTATCTAGTAGATAGATCTTGGCGTATAGTTCCCATCGTAGGATTTTTTTTGTTTTCTATGCTGCGAGCCCAACAAAAACCACATCTTCGATTCCCATTTATTCATACTTCATTGCAAGTGGGGACTACTAAATTATGTTGCGGTACTATCATTTTGGTGATCGTGTACTAAACTATCTGCTTATCAGTTTGTATGTAGCAAACATGATTTTTTGGTGAAACTTATTTTGTTGATGGTCTCGTGAGACCCATAGATCAGTGATACATGTTGTTTATGTTCCTCTGAAATGGCAATCTAGTTTCAGTTCATGTTGCTTTCAAATATTGCTCTATCAAATGATCATCATATGATTCATATTTTTTTTACTTTGTTTTAGTCCCCGTGCTAGTTCAAATTGAACCAACAAAACTATTGCATTTGTTTTGCTCATTTCATTTGCACTTTGTCCTAGCTCAAATAGATAACAATTTCAAACTTTCAGAAATCTGACAGAACAAGTTTCACACATTGCATAACATGGAATTAACTTGTCAACGATACATTGCACATCTTGATTACGCTGCCACAATCTAACACTACTGGATAAAAAGTTTCCCTACAACTAAACCTAACACAAAAACAATAAAAACGACCACCAAATTATCATATTTTTATTTTTACATTCGTCTCCTTGCTGACCATGCACACTTTTTTTTGGAAAAGAGTATATATTAATATCACGAGGATACCAATTACACTCAGCCTCTGCAACAACGCATGCCCTAGCGACCCTACGGATGCACACAGCCTAGAAAAAAGAAAAAAGAATTACAAAAAAGAAAAAGTCCCGCTACAGAGAACTAATCCTCAAAGCAGTGACACTGACACCATCCGAACAACACCGGTAGTCCTCCACTCCAATAACAAGGCCTTCAAGAAGGAAACAATGCCCAAGCACCGTCGTTGACCGATCAAAGATCATAGGTTTTCACCCTGGAGAAAGTCCTCGCTCACAAAACAATGCCTTCAACAAGGTCATTGCCAGGCATAACCAGTTAAGGCCAGACCTTGGATTTTCACCCTGCAAGGTAAGACTGAGAACTCCCCCTGTGTTGTCTTCCCGCACCAGCAGCCACTGCAACGAGTCCCAGATCACACAGCCAGTTCTCCGTCGCCACAAGAACTAAAATCACCATCGCTACCCTCATATTTCCGCTTTCCTGACATTCTCCGCATCTGACTTCACCATGGCTCAAAGAATGGCACTTGGTGGGAACAAACAACAGAGCTTCGCACCGCTCCCGCTGAAACCAAACGGCCAGAAAAACAAGGTGCGCACGATCGAATACCTTCCGATCTAGCAATCTCCAGGCATGATACGCCCATGGGAGTTCGCCGACGGAGCCTTCCGGAACCCGCCTCTCCAGATCAGATCAACAAGGGCAAACATCAAGCAGATCTTCGTCTTCGTGCGAAAGAAACCAAAGGACCACCTCCTTTATTAGATCCGACGCAGCGATCCCCACACCGCCGGCCGGTTCCCGGAGAACGGATCGAGCAGGCAATTGGGATAGAGAGCCGATCTAGGTCTTCCAATGGAATCCCATCGTCGGCACCTCCTCCACCAGATCGCCACCCGCTCCATGCCGGTAGAGGCTGCCGCCTCTAGATCCAAGCTCCCACGAAGCCACCGCCGGCCGGAGTCGTGAAGATGTCGATGGCGAGGGGGGCCCGTCCAGCGTCGGCGTTCTCCTCCCTACCGCCGCGCTAGGGCCGGGAGGCCAGATCCCCGTCGCCCCCATCATCGGCGTCGCGTACTTAGGCCGGCGAACCTCCGGGGGCGACGAGGAGGGAGAAGGATGGAGGGGGAGGAGGTGGCGGCGGGGTTAGGGTTTGGCCCCCTCGGTCGTCGGGAGGGGGCGACGCGAGGGGGAGGGAGCTCAACCAAATATGATTAGTGTCGACCATGCAACCTCCTGCATGTTCTCCAGACAGAGGAGGCACAACTTCACCACCCAACCTCCACACTACATCTCGCATATCACCAATCAAATTGCTCTAGCTCCACTCTGTGCAATCATCCAAGCTTAAACAAGTTAGGGTGAGAGGAGAAATAAACAGGAAAAATTACGAAGAGATCGAGCTCAACATGGTATCCTCGTGCTTAGGTTCCGAGCACTTCACTAAATCCACCTAGTCGCCTTCCTTCGCGGATTGCACTGGAAGAGCTTCTGTGGCTCGTAGGCCATCGAGTTCTCCTTTGGATGCTTGTCGAGTGTGCACGGTCGACTAGTTGTAAAAAAAACCGAGAGTAATTAACCATGTGGTAAATAAAGCTGGCGAGTTACACGGATGGGTGGGGTGGGGGTGGTTGGGCTCTCTTTTTAGCACCGCCAAGCGCGCGACGTGACATACATAGCAGTGCCGCGCTGTGTACACGTAGAAAGCGGAGACAGAGGAATAGAGCATGGGCGCTCGGTACTAGGATGTTCCATTCCCACTCCACACGCATCGATCATGGTGGCATGATGACGATCTCAAATCCCATCCTCTCCCCCAGTCTCCCATCCTCTCCTCTAGTAAAACCTGTGGGGCCCAACCAACGCCTACCAGGCCATATAAGCTGCTGACTTGTAGCGGCCAGCGGTTACATTTGCAGCTAGCCAGAGTAGTGAGAGTGAGACTAGCCTCCGGCCGGCCTCGGGAGAGGAATGGAGATGGCGATGGGGGATGGGAGGAAGCAGCTGCATCACGTGAGCGGCAGGGTGGCGGTGGAGGCGAGCCCGGAGCGGGGCAGGCCGGCGTACGCGTCGGCGAGGTCGGCGCCCGCGCGGCCGATGCGGCGGGTGCAGATCATCTACTACCTCTGCAGGAACGGCCAGCTCGAGCACCCGCACTTCATGGAGCTCGCGCAGCATCCCCACCAGCCGCTGCGCCTCAAAGGTATACTTGCTGGCGTTGCATACTTCTACTACCTTTGTCAGTCGGAAGCGTTCTAAGTTTTTTTTCACTGATTCATTATATTTTCTTGGAGCGAAGATGTGATGGACAAGCTCACGCTGCTGAGGGGGAAAGGCATGCCTGCTCTCTTCTCATGGTCTTGCAAGAGGTACCCATTTGCTGCCCGTTTCACACCCCTCGTCTTGGTCGGTGTATTTTTTAGGACAGTGCAGCTCCTCCTGCAACTTACACATGGTTTTGTATTCGTGTGAACATCTGTAGGAACTACAAGAACGGTTACGTGTGGAACGACCTCTCGGAGAACGACGTGATCTACCCTTCAGACGGCGTGGAGTACGTCCTCAAGGGCTCCGAGATCTTCCCCGGCTGTTCTTCTACCGGTAATGACCATATGACTCAATATTACTCTTGGCTGTGTTCTGCCAAGAAACGGTCATCATGACTCTGCATGGTTCGTGTGAAGCTAGAAAATAGTACTGAGGAGAGCAGATATATTTTATTTTATTAAGTTTTCCTGAAAAAACAAGACATCTTGTCGATCGAACACGACCCCATTTTTCATTGTTTCTCTCTCTTTCCATTGTCAACTCTTTTTCAAACAAATGGGTCCAAGTGAGCCGGTGAGAGTGTGAGACGAAGTACAGCAGCTTCTTACACCTCTCACGTTCCCTTTCTGCGCCCGGTCGCATCATAAGTCGCCAAGACTTTATTAGCCAACGGCTCCACGCTAGAATTCCTTGGCCTTTTTTCTCCCTGAGGTTAATGCATCAATGCATGTACCGTAGCACCAGAAAGTCTATCATGCTATGGATTGGGACTATTGCATCCGTTGTTGAAATGAATCTGAATTTATGTGCAGCAGTCTCTGGCTCTCTGCCCAACTGTTCAGCTGACGGAGCGATTCAATATTTCTTTCTGAAAGCAGCTGCAGCAGACCGGTTCCAGCACCTCCGCGTGACGGACAGGTCTCCGACGAAGCCGCCGCTGGCCTTGCCCGCCGCGCACAGCCACAAGCAGTACGCGGACGGGTACCGGGACGACGGCGGCGAGGACCCCGAGGACGACGAGCAGCAGCTGGGGTACCCGTACCACCGGCGAGGAGCAGCCGCAGCCCGGCTCGCCCGGCAGGGGGACAGGCCTGTGTCTGTCCGCACCACCAACCGCGGCCATCCCGTGGAGCTGCCCGTCGAGGAGACCTCGCCGCCGTCCTCGACGTCGTCAGACAAGCCGCCGGTTGCGCGGCCGTCGAGCCGCTGCGACGAGGCCGAGCCGAACAACAGGACCGGGTCGGTGCTCCTGCAGCTCATCGCGTGCGGGTCGGCCACCGCCGGCTCGGCCAAGTGCGGGGGCGGGGGGCGGGCAGAGCCGAGGCGGAGCTGCGGCCTGGTGAGCCGTCTCTCGTCGCGCGCGGGCGCTGAGGAGGATGATGAGGAGGAGGAGGGCGGCGAAGGCGAGCTGAGCCGGCGGTTGGGCCACATGCGGGTGGACGAGAAGGAGTACTTCAGCGGCAGCATCGTGGAGAGGGGAGGCAGGGGCACCCCGCTGCCTGCTTCGTCGCTCAAACGCTCCAACTCCTACAACGAGCTGGAGAGGTAAAACAGCCATTCTTCCATTATTATTTTTCCTAATGCCACCAAAATTTGCTTCTCCTTCGTTTGGATCTTCAGTGCGAGGTACTACTTGTGAGTTTTAGTATAGCTTCTTCTGTAGTCACAGCGATCGGTTTGTCGTGTCCAGAAACACGTGACACCGATTACCATTAGGTCATGTCATGTAGACATGCATGCATGCTAGCCCACGAAGTTTGGTCTTTAGCCACCATCGTCACAGACACACCCATAGGTCAAAAGGCAGACATGCACGTCCTTCCGTCCTGAAAAAACGCAAAGAAAAACCTTTGCATGCATGTCGTCGCTCGCCAACAAAGCCAAACACACTGCACGATCCAGTGGTTCGTGTAGCATACATACCATGCATATGGCGCGCAACACCCACAACTGCACAAGCATTATTGCTGGCGAAGTACGTAGGAGTAAGAGCGAATGTGTGTACTGTTTCCACGGATTCTCGTTGGTGGTTTGCTGTACGGCGTACGTACGTTTAGGCATGTCATGTGGAGTGGGGGACTTTGCGTCGTGCTGCGGTGCACTGTGCATGAGCATGCACGGACCACCTCCCGCTCCGTTCGTTCTTCTCGTCGAGCCGAAGTGCCTTTCACACTGAATATTGCACATACATCGTCTATATGTTTCGTGCTCGCGTGCATACCATGATCGATCGCTGCTAAAGGTGTGTCTGGTTTAACTTGTTACCAGGAGCTCGAGGCTCGGCGCTGGAGCGATCGGCGACGAAGCGGCGGGCGAGCGGATGGGAGCGGAGGAGGGGATGATAAGGGGAAGGTGCATCCCCGGCAGGAAGAGGCAGCCACAGCAACACAAGTAGGCCGCCGGCCGGTGCCTCGGCTAGCTATCCGGATTAATTTGCTGAAATCAAAACATCTTGCTCTAGTAGCAGTAGTACTTAGCATCTCGACGTGCCTGTAATGGACTGCGAGACTAGTCAGTATTGAGAGCTTAGCAGAAGCAGGCTTAGCTAGAATTGTTAGGTAGTTGGATGTATCCATTTCTTGCTGTCAAGTGATTGCGGGCGCGTAGCGCTTAATTTTGGATCCTGTACTGTGATCGTGTGGAACAGATAGAGTTGGTAGTATGCTGATACGGACTGAGAGCTACTAGTAATGTGCTACATAAGCGTTCATTGATCGGTCGTGCCCATTCTGCATTTTTCACGCTGTGGTCAATCATGGCCTTGTCTGTAGTGTCTATTCGTGTGCTCCTCCTGTCAGCGAGCGGATAGGCCGCTATGCTCCACGAAACACTCATCCGCTGCACTAGAGCACCTCCACTCTCTGGGTATTCCTAGACCGAAATCCGGTTGGCCTGAAAATAACCGTTTTCCTGCTTGTGTTTCCAGGCGTGATTCCTAGGCGACTCAAAATCGGCGACATATTTGAATATTTTTTGTTCCCGCCGGCGAAATCTCGTCCAAAGATGTCCGACAGAAATAGACCAGAAGAGTTCGACAGAAATACGTCCAGAAAAGGTTCGGCGAACAATCTATTACAAAACAGGATGAAATCCGGCGATCATTCGTCGACGGGATGGTCTCCTCCGGCATGTCTGATGCGACGGGGATGGGCTCCTCGGTCAGGACAGGGCCAGCCGACGGATTGGAGGAGGTGGAGGCAGATCTTGGCAAAGGAGTGGTGGCCGAGATGGTAGACGCCGGACTCGGCGTGTTGGCAGTGACGTCCTCGTCGAGGATGGCGGTGCGGCACGCCATGTACCAGGCCTTGACCTGGGGGCTCATCGCCGAGGTGTCTTTGCCACCCAAGAGGAACTGGAGGTCCGTGTTCCTCTTCTTGGCGGCGAAGTTTGCCTTGAGGAGGTCGAGCTTCCTTTCTTGGTTCTGCAGCAACTGCGTCCATCTCTCCTCGGCCTTCTGCTCCCTCTTCACGGCATGGGTCTTGGAGTCGGCGATGCACTTCTCGACCCACGAGTGAAGACGTTTTGTGGGAGGTCCTATAGCTTTCAGCATCTTCGCCTTCTTCTGGCTAACTTCTGGCCTTCCTTCGCCGGCAGCTGGGGGAGCCTCCGGGTTGTACACGCCGTCCTTGTTCTTGGCGAGGCTCATGCGAGTGTCCGCCCATTTCAGGCAGTTCTGAATCTTGCCGAAGACATGGTGGAACTTGCACTCCATGCCGGTGTCGTCCCTATACATGCCGAGTGCACGGATGAGCTGCACAAACAAGGCGAAGTGTGTCAGGACAGGCATCAAGTCGGCATAGTTTATGCTTGAGGTCGGTGACCTACCTTGCTAACCATGCTTCTGCCGCTGACTGGTGTGCGCCCAATCTCTTCTAGAATGACGTGCCACTTGTTGCACGCCTGCTGCACGAGTCCCCAATGATTGATCATGGCCTTCTCGCCGCGCTCCATGTGGATCTTACTGAACTTCGAGTCCATGAGGTTGCGCTGATCGAATGCCAGCTTCACACGCTTCCAGTATTTATTCGAGTTTTTATTTGCCCCTGTGATGGGGTCCATGCTCATCGACTTCCATGCTTCGGCGAGGCAAAGGTCCTCAAGCATCGTCCACTTGACGCGGGGCTCCTTCGTCCTTGCCTTCTTCTTGCCTTTTCCCTTGCCCTTCGCCGCTGCCCAGGCGCCCTCTTCGGCTTGCCGTCTGGTCGGCATCCGCCTCGGCCAAGACGTCCTCTTCGTCGAAATCCTGGGACTCGAGGGCATGTTCGGCGTCGGCCTGGGACTGCTCTTCAGTGGAGAAGCCGGTCGCCGTGGAACTGGAGGCAATCATGTTCGACATGTAGGCGTCGCCCGCCATACCACCGAACACGTTGCGGGCATCCGGTTCATCGAAGGGGACGGGCGAGGAGCCACTAACGGTGAACAGAAGAGGACCATGGCGCATGGCCGACAAAGTGCCGGCGTACGCATGGAGAGCTGGCAAAGGGGACGTTGATGTCGATGTTGAAGGCCGGAGGACGAGGTGCGGGGCCAAATCCGGCGCAATTCGGCGTCCTAGAAACGCGACTAGGCAAAATTTCATCGTTCGGACGAAAAAATCGCCCTGGGAATGCCCTCCTGGGAACGCGAGTGGAGATGCTCTTAGCTTTGAACCTTTTCTATCACATCCACCATGTTCCTTTTTTGAACAGGAAAGAGTCCAGAAAGACCCGAAGTTGCGCATTACTAATCCGGGTGGGTACAATTTACATAAAGGCCCCTTACATCTATTGCCTTGACAAATCTAGAATTTGAAGAAGAGGCCACGGACATTACAAAAAGGGCCCTAGGACAAAATCTAAAAAAGCAATCAGGTCCTAGATCCTCTCCACCACCAGTCGCTGGCGACCTCAAGGCGTTGAAGATGCCGAGGTCTTGGAGGAAATTGCTCAAGCTCTCGCTTTCGACGAAGAATCGCTACCGCCGGCCCCCTCAATTCCTCCGGGGACAAACCACTTGGCAGCAAAGGGGTGTCGAGCTCCGGCATAGGATTTGCTGAGGGCCTCCGAACGAGGTTGAACCATCAGGCCACCATTCGACCAGAAATGGCAGTGGCCCCAAGACCGCACAGCCGCTATCGGACCACTGTGGATGAACACCAACTGAGTTTACATCCATCCGCAGATAAAGGCCACCAACACGCTCTATGCCACTTCAATTTAATGCCATCCCCTCCCTTGCCACCACGACCAGCCAGGAGAATGGTGGAAGCTCGAAGGATAAGAGAGCACCGATGACCACGATGCTTATTGAAGAAGTAGCTCAGCGGGGAAGCAACCACTAGCCTCTTCCAGCTCGAAAGCATGCCATGGAGCTCCCTCGCCGATTCCACAGCGCCGCGTCTAGGCTCTAGAGATGGAGAAGACCACCACTGCCTTGAAGCCCCACCGGCACACCCGCTGCTCCTCTCCTTCCCCTCGCCTCCACGGCTGGCCAATAGGACAGGAAGCAACGGGGCAACACTGATGGGAAATGCCCCTTTATTTGAGGAGGAAGCAGTCGTCCGCTTCAGAGCCCATGCCTCCAACCGCTGGAGCTCCGCGTTGAGGAAGAAAGTCCACCGTCGGCTGCAAGTCTCGGGAAATAAAACCACCAGCCACCTCGGATCCTGACATAGAGCCAATACCTAGCTACCCTAGTACTACTAGACCCTACTTCTACCTCGACGCCACTCCTCCGCCATGTTCTTTATAGATGACCGCATCCACCACGTTTGGGTGAGGGACATTGACCAGGACCTGATATGCTGTAGTAGCTTCACAACTTTTGTATACCGATGTCTAGATATGCCAAGATCGAGAATTACTAGTTAGCGCGTTAGCTTATTGACCTTACCAACTTTGGATTTAATTGAGTGAGAATTCGTCTGGATCTTGAATTTTGTTTTTTGTTGAAATGGGAAGGACACCCCGACCTCTCCATTGAGCGATGTACACAACCTTTATTTATTACTAAAACATCGAAGACTAGCAAACGACATTATAAAGATCATACACACTAAGACAATTCAAATAACACAACCGAGCATGATGATAGTAGTCCATCGCAAACTCCCACACGAAATTTGGAAAACACCCAACCGTCCTATGCTAGAAATGAGCCCGTATTCGTCTAGGATATTCACGGAACAACAAAGTGTGTTGGGTCCGCAGCATAGAAAACAAAAAATTTCCTACGATGAGAACTATACGCCAAGATCTATCTACTAGATACAGAGCAACGGGTGGACATACATCCATAGAGAACTTACCCTCGAAGACAACGAGTTTTGTTAACGAGTAGGAACTCGTGGTTGATGTAGTCGTACGCTTGCCGATCTCAAGATCGTGTGGAAGTCCGAGCGCCGCAAATCAGCAGCGCATCCATCCTCGCACACATGTTCAAGCCACCGGACAACCTCCACCTCCTCGCTCCAGCGATCCAGCGGAAGCAGCAACTCCTTCCAGACGAAAAGCCACCGGGAACATGTATCTCGCTAATCCGAGACCATGGGGGGATAATTCTAGAGGGGGAGAGAGATCCTTCACAAGGAGGTGTGTGGATGAAGGAGGGAATGGGTGGCCTTTTATAGGAGGAGGGGGGTGCCCCCCCTCTCTCCATGGCCGGCGCATGGGGGAGGGGGGGGGGTGACCCCTCACCTCCCCCATTCATGTGGTGGTAACCCCTCCACATTAAAATGCCTCTTCACATTCCCTTTTAAAGTCTCCACTTTAAATGCATTAAATTTCTCCAAATTTAATGCTCTCTCATTTGATAAAACTCTTTTATTAAATTTATTCAGAATTTTGTTAATTACTTTAATTAACAAACATTCACATAAAACCCCTTGCAACATTTCAATATCACATGCATAACCACTTTCTGCAATTTCACCCGAAACAATTCCGGTTTCTATCGAAACAATTCCTGTTTCTATCGAAACATTTCCTGTGCTTTGCAAACCTTTTGTCTGGAACATATGTGCTCCTAAATGGTGTCCGGCAACCCTTAAGTGTGTCACCCTACGGTTCGTGAATAGTACAGACATGATTGAGACTCCTCTCAGATCAATAATCAGAAGCGGGACCTGGAGATCCATACTGACTCCTGCATATTCAACGATGACTTCTGTGATCGTGAGAACCTTTAACGTCAGCAATTTAATCCCTTTGTCTCATGATATAATACATGTCCGAGATTCGATCATCGGTATCCAAATACCTAGTTTGATCTCGTTACCGACATGCACTCTTTTCTCGTTCCCGTGATGTAACATTCTAGTGATCACATCACTTGCTTGCAAGCTATCTTAATGTGATATCACCGAGAGGGCCCAGAGTATATCTATCCGTCATCGGGATCGACAAATTCCACTCTTGATCCATGAGGCTCAACATAACACCTTCATAGCACTGAACCCATCTTTATAGTCACCCTGTTACGGTGTGACGTTTGATGTTATCAAGATACTCTTCCGGTGTTAGCAATTAACATGATCTCATGGTCTAAGGACTATGACTACTTTGTATGATGTTATAGCAATATAAACATAATGACTTGATCGTAATGCTATACTTCGGATGAATGTTCATCACATAATTTCACAAATGTTGTGACCTTGTTATTAACAACATCCAATGTCCATGATCAGGAAACCTTGATCATCTTGTTAATCAACAAGCTAGTTTATAAGAGAGGCATAACTAGGAACCCTTTTTGTTTATTAGACACACATGTATTGATGTTTCCTATCAATACAATTATAGCATGCAAAATAAACATCTATCATATACATAAGGAATATATAATAACAACTTTATTATTGCCTCTCAGGGCATATTTCCTTCAGTCTCCCACTTGCACTAGAGACAATAATCTAGTTCACATAGTGATAAATCTAACACCCATGGAGTTCTTGTGTTGATCATGTTTTGCCCTAGGGAGTACTTTAGTCAACGGATCTGCTACATTCAGGTCCGTGTGCACTTTACAAATCTTTATATCTCCATCCTTGACATGCTCGCGGATGGAGTGAAACCGGCGCTTAATATGCTTGGAATTCTTGTGAGACCTCGGTTCCTTTGCGTTGGCTATGGCTCCATTGTTGTCACAATAGATCACCATCGGGTCCAACGCACTGGGAACCACACCCAGTTCCGTAATGAACTCTTTCATCCAAACTGCTTCCTGCACCGCTTCTGAAGCAGCAACATATTCCGCCCCCGTCGTTGATCCAGCCACCACAGCTTGTTTGAAACTCCTCCAACTAACTGCTGCTCCGTTCAAGAGAAATACGTATCCGGATTGAGACTTAGAGTCATCCGGATCGGTGTCAAAGCTAGCATCGACATAACACTTAGCGACTAGCTCTTCTTCACCTCCGTATACAAGAAACACATCCTTAGTTCTTCTCAAGTACTTAAGGATATTCTTGACCGCTATCTAGTGTTCCGAAC
The DNA here is from genome assembly GCA_910589775.1 of Avena eriantha. Taxonomy (NCBI): domain Eukaryota; kingdom Viridiplantae; phylum Streptophyta; class Magnoliopsida; order Poales; family Poaceae; genus Avena; species Avena eriantha. The sequence goes on along the minus strand of OU342742.1, from coordinate 53,311,902 downwards.
CTGTATCAGATTGGTACCTACTAGTTAAACTAATAGCATGTGCCACATCCAGTCTTGTACATAGCATGACATACATTATAGAGCCTATGGCTGAGGCAGAGGGGATCTTATCCATTACCTCTCTTTCTTCCGCCGTTGCCAGACTTTGAGTCTTACTCAATGTCTTGCCTTGCAACATAGGTAAGTACCCCTTCTTACTTCCGTCCATATTAAACTTCTTTAATATCTTATCAAGGTATGTACTATGCGATAGCCCAATTAGGCGTCTTGATCTATCTCTATAGATTTTAATGCCTAATATATATGAAGCTTCACCAAGGTCCTTCATCGAAAATTTGATGTTTAGATAACTTTTAACACTGTTTAAAAGATCTATATCATTTCCAATCAATAATATGTCATCCACATATAATATCAGAAATGCCACATTGCTCCCACTCACTTTCTTGTAAATACAAGCCTCTCCATAAGTTTGGACAAATCCAAACTCTTTGATCACCTCATCAAAGCGGAGATTCCAACTCCGGGATGCTTGCTTCAGTCCATAGATGGATCGCTGAAGTTTGCACACCTTATCAGCATCCTTAGGATCGAAAAAACCCTTAGGTTGTATCATATACAACTCTTCTTCAATATTACCATTGAGGAACGCAGTTTTGACATCCATCTGCCATATTTCATAATCGAAATATGCAGCAATTGCTAACATAATCCTAACCGACTTAAGCATCGCTACGGGAGAGAATGTCTCATCGTAATCAACTCCTTGAATTTGTCGAAACCCCTTTGCGACAAGTCGAGCCTTATAGATGGTTATATTACCATCAGCATCCGTTTTTCTTTTGAAAATCCATTTATTCTCAACGGCCTTTTGATCGTGAGGTAAGTCCACCAAGGTCCAAACCTGGTTTTCGTACATGGATTCCATCTCGGATTTCATGGCTTCTAGCCATTTGTTGGAATCAGGGCTCATCATCACTTCTTCATACGTCGTAGGGTCATCTATTTCATCAATCATGAAATTCATAACAGGATTGCCGTACAGTTCAGGAGCTGCACGTGTCCTGCTTGACCTGCGTGGTTCGGTAGTGTCCTCTTTCGGAGTTTCATGATCTATATCATTAGCTCTCTCTTCATTAGGTGAAGTCAACTCCGAAACAACTTCCGGTGCTGCGCTACTCGCCATTTCATGAAGAGAAGGTTCAATAACCTCTTCGAGTTCTACCTTCCTGTAGCATCCCAATTGTCTAACAGTTGTAATACTACTTGTTCTAGTAAGATATTGGTTACTTCCTATATATAATTGTTGCATCATAATTATATCATGCTCATGTCATCATGCCACCTTGCATTTGAGCATCATATAAAACCCCTTTTTCTTTTGGGTTCTTCTCTCATATGCATTATAAATTGTATTTGCCTCTTGATATTGTATTTGGTTATTGATATATTGTTTAAATGCCCAAGTTGAGTTGGGGACATATCTTTTATTTCAACTCTACCACCTTTCTTTCACCACCTTATAATTCCACCATCCCATTAACCATGAGCTTGTATTTCTTTTTCTTTTGATATTTTTATTCTAGCTCATGTGGGTTGGGGTGGATCAAATCCTTAAATTCTTTTGCTTGGCTTTTAATCCACTTCTTGGAAATGCATAAGAATAATGCCATAATTTTATTATTTTTTTCACCAAAATAAATCATGGCAGTATTATTTTGCATGGGCCATGCAAACTTCTTCACCACCTTTTACTCCATTGATTTTTCCTTGGATTTAATGGATCCTACCTTTGTGGACCATCTCCTACCATTCCACCATCCCCATATTCTCATCCATATCTATTTCTTTTCTTTATTTTCTCCATACATGAATCAAATGGGGGCTTCTTCCCATACATCTTTCTTTCTCCTTTTCCTTGTTTATCCCTCCACCTCATCTTATGTTAAATCCAAGGCCTCATTATCTTTCCTCTTGGTATGATCTCATAAACAATTTCAAAATAAACCTAAAACCCTAATCCACACCTAACCTATCTTTCCTCTCTCTCTAATTTTCTTCTAACCCTATTCTACACTAAAACCTAACATTAGCCTCACCTCTCTATCTCTATCTCTCTCTACCATGAGGGCCACCCGACTCCCTCTCTCTCCCTGGCCCACACCCCAGCCACCCCTCTCTCTAACCCTAAACAAAACCCTAGCCCGAGCTACCCATCTACCCTAGCCCGAGCTACCCCCTCTCTCCCTCTATCTTCTCTCTTCCTGCCATGAGGGCCCCTCCATCCGAGCCTCCCCCTGCCTGTCCCTCTCTCCTAGCCAAAACCCCACCTGCAGCCACCCAGGTCGAGCCCCAGCTCGACCACGTGAGGAGGATGGAAAGGTGGCACCCGAGCCACCTTTATCTACCCTGATTCCCCACAGCGCCATCTCCTCCCTCTCCCTCACTTTTCCCTCCTCTCACACGCCTCCTGGAAGCTCCTAGATCTGCCCCGAGCCTGCCCTCCTCTCCTCCTTCTTCCTCTCCGTCGCCAGCGCCTGCCGCCAGCAACGCATCGCCCCCCTCGTTCCAGCCGGCCAACGTGTCGTGGAGGTGGCCTGGAAGACCGAGGAGGCTCCTCTACGTCGCCCTGCACGCGCCAACGTGGACGAGAAGCCCCAAAAGCGCCAGTACTGCGCCGTCCCGTCGAAACCCTAGCCCGCCAGGATGCCTGCATCCCCGATGATCTGCCGCGTCCCTCCTCGATCTGACCCCTCCGGCCAACCCGCGGTGAGCCTCTCTCCCTCCCTGACACCCTCCGCTTCGCTGTCGCCGTCTAGCGCCGCCACTCGTTTCGTCGAACGCCCGCCGTGCGCCAGAGCTCGCCGGTGTCTGCCAGGTTCCCGCGCCGCTTAGAGCCTACCTAGGGCCCAAACCCTCTCCTAACAGCTCCCCTAGCCCGCCGCAGTGGCTGGCTTCGCCCCTCAGGGCGCTCGCCCGCGACCCCGGTTCGATTCCCCGCCCTGCGCCGCGCGCCGTTCCCTGTCATTTTCGTCAGATATCCGAGAAGAGAAACAGTGCGCGTGGAAACTTTGCACTTAACCCCCCACCTTTTTGACTCCTGCAACCCGCGCTCCTAGAGACCCCACCTGTCAGCCGCTCTGGCATTATTGCAGAAAGCCCCTCTGCTTTCTCAGGCCATAACCCGCGCTCCAGCCACGCCCCACCTGTCAGCCTCTAGGTGTAACCCCACTGCCGCGTGGGCCCATAGCCGACGGCCCCACCCGTCACCCTCAGTGGCAAGACAGAGCCCCGGTGTAAAAAGGAAATTCGCGCGTGGGTCTCGCCCAGTCAGTAGCTGGCCCACCGTCAGCGGCTGTGGCTGGGATCGTCTGGGTAACAAAAGTATTTCCTATGCCTGTTTTAAATAAACCTTTTCAAAAATTGTTTTTAAATTCAAATTCAATTCAGATTTAAATAACTTTTCAAATATAAATCCAAATAATACAAGTAATATATGTTTTGGAATCAGAAAAATGTGAGGAATTCAAATATGACATTCAAAATGTTGTTTGAGCACTTTAAATTTTCGAGATGATTAAAATTACAATAAAATGCCCTTTTCCTTAATTAATTAATAACTTTAATTCTACAACTCCAAATTTAACAAATAATATGTCTAAATCGATCAGCGCGACGAGCCCGTTCTATCTATGCAGTCCTTGTTCTGAATTGAAGCATGCATCATGTTATTATTAGAAATCTGAACTGTTTATGACAATAAAACTTGGTTAAATAAATAATAAAATGCTTTATTTCTTGTATCCACACCTCACCTTTGCCATGCTACTTTAATGCCATGCAAATCGTGCATCATTCATCATGGCATGCTTGTTTGCTTGTTGCATTTTAATTCATATGCTTGTGCACTTTATTTATGTTGGCCCTTGTTTGTTTGGTTCTTCTTCGAATAGACGCCCATCAGGAGAATTACCAAGAATCACAGGAGTACTACCCAGATCCATCTCTCGCTTCAACTGAGCTGCCAGGCAAGCAATACCACATGCTTGCATACATACAGTACCTATTGCCTCTATCTTATTCTTGCATCATTGAGTCGTGAATGCATTAAATTGAATCCCAAGTACTGCACAACCTTTACTTTTAAACCCCACCGAAGCTTGTTCCTCCATCCCATGAGCCATTACTACAGGAGTTGTTTGAGCCATGCGAGTCGTAGAAAAGCATGTGTAGGGTATGTGAGTGTCTGCAGAATAACGAGGTACCTAAACAACTTAACCTGAGTAGTAATGGGATAACTAATGAAAGAGGCACCGGTGAGCAATATCTGCTATTTGGTTTTTCATGCTCACTTGTGTCCCGTAGGACCCCGAGTACTTGATTCCTGTTCCTTGTTTATTCGCACTATCCACATCCGGGAGGCCTTATGGACCCCCCTGAGCCAGAGCTTGATTCATTCTTATTTCTTGGGGCCACAATTAGTTTGGGGCTTTATTACTATCCTGTACTTATGCCATGTTACTGCTTTATTAAGATTGTGCGTGGAGCACCTGTACTGTTTCGGATCGTGGAATGTTTTCGTGGTATCGACAAGCCCAGTCACACCTTCGGGTTCCCAGTCGTTTACAGCCATTGACATAAACCTTGGGTCCGTCTCGGAGCCGGCCAACTTCGTCGCGGGTAGCTTAATGGGGTGGCCTCCTGAAATATTTCTGAATCCTGTGATTGCTTTGTCGTGAATGCCTCGTTGGGTTTTGATTTGGTTTTTCCGAGGTTGATCGAGTGTGTGTTGCTATTCGTGCACCCCTGCAGGGTAAATCATTCTGAAAGCCATGTCCGCGGTTATGGACGACTTGGAGCACAGTTTCTCGATCATAGAACAGTATAACTAAATTACCGCTTTTAAATTGACTAAGTACTTGACTAGTAAATAGTGCAATACTCATGGAATGGTTAATAAAACTGCCAACGGATGATGGGGGTTTTTCGTCCGCTTCCTCGTTGGTAAGAGAGGAGGAGGATGGATCTGTTAATTATACTATTATAACTGTTGTTCTTAATTCACGGACATCCGTCTATCATTGGTTAGGCGGATGGTTAGCTAGTATCTGTAGAATTGTTAGGTATTATCTTTTGCTGCAATTGCGTCACCCCAGGTTGTGTCCCCTTTAGCGGCATAAAGACTTGCTGAGTACCCCTAGGGTCTCACAAGATAAATTGTTTGATTCAGATGAACAAGTGTACCCGCAAGATGGATACTGGGTGGAAGAGACAGATGATGTTGGCAACGATCATTCGGTGTAGAGATTCCGGGAACGGGGATCCGTGAGATCTGTGGGCGGGATGTGTTTATTTATGGGGCATCTTATGCCAATTTGCTTCTTATCCGTACTCGGATCTTGTTTTCCGCTTCCGCCTGATACTCTGATGTGTGATGTATGAGGAGCTATCCTAAATTATTATATCTATCTAGGACATTTGGATCTTGCCGTATGGCATTGCAATATTTTTATTTCTTTTAGATGGAATGGCTCTGAGGACTGTTGTATGTGGCTTGCAGACATCCTCATTTGTGTATGTAGTTGATCCCTTCGCCTGCCGATTACGCCGCTCGTTCTTGTCCCGTTGTCTGAAAGTGGTTAGGACGGCCGAAAGGTCTACCGTGAGTGGCCCTGGGCCCCACCGTACTATTTTAACCACTTTTGTTCATCCAGGCATGTAACTAAGAGCGTAATTCACCGAGGTAGTTACAATTGGTATCAGAGCCATCCCGCCCTTTAGGGTCTCAGCCAAATGGTCGTTGTCAGTCTAGCAAATATTTTGGTAGTTATGTATACTAGGGAAAAAAAACGTGAGAGTAGGACTGCTTCCATTTTTCTTCTTACCCACCCACCCACCCTTTTCTGGTAAGGAAGTGTAACGTTTTCAATCCTCTTCTAAAATTCAAACTAGGATTCACGTGTTCTGGGTTCCGTAGTACCATAGGTTGTGTTTGTGGGTGTGTGTGTGTGTGTGTGTGTGTGTGTTAATTCCTTGTCTATCTGTTGCATCCAAATGTTATCACTATCTGCCTTTTGGTTATCAACTGTTGGTACATTCCATACCGACAGGCCTTTGTAAACCGACGCGATCTTTTCTGATTCGTTGTATACCGATGCGATCTATCTTACTCTTTGTTATCCGACGTTATCTTGTTGGGGTGTTCTTTTTCGTAGTACCAATCTTTAGGTTCATCTTAAGAAGAAGGTATTGGGATATGTGTTTTACTGATTCATGTGCGGAGTAATGATTTGAGTGCGGGATGGAGTCGCGACCATACCACTACTTCTATAATTTGCTTTTGTATATTGAACTAGTAGAGTTACTAATCTTGATTCGTTAAGTGGTTTTGCGCATATAGTGGTATTTTAATGCCGAAATTTGCGGAAATTTTTTCTTTGTTAGTTTGTATACCACACTCCTTGTTCAGTCGTGTGCGTTATGCTTAATATCTTCTAGTTGCCTTGAACTTTGTTGATATTTTAATATCATCTCAGTGAATTGCATTCTTTAATCTTGATTAATTCAATTTTGGTACTATTTTGGAGTATTATCATTCTCCTTTATAGTACTGACTTGTGTTTTATATCAATCACAGGATGGCACCACCACGCCGTTCTGAGGAGGACATACCACCTGAACTTGGGGCTGCTTTGGCAAGTATTGCAAATGCTTTGGGCACTATGCAGCAGAACCAACAGCGCTTCGAGGAAAGTGTGAGGAGGAATGAGTTTGTTCCGCTACCTCCACCTCCCAAGCGAGGAGACATCAAGAGTTTTCTCAAGTTCAACCCACGCCAATTTGAGGTGTCTGATCAGCCACTTGATGCGGATGACTGGCTTCGTGAAGTGTCAAGGTTGCTGATGACTGCGGATGTTCCCGAGCAAGAATGGGTCAAATGTGCCACTCACCTTCTGAAGGGAGATGCAGCTCTCTGGTGGGAAAATTACCTCAAGGCAGATCTTTCTGGTTTTCAGCCTACTTGGGAGCGGTTCACTGCTGCTTTCAAAGAGCAATATCTGTCAGAAATTGTCATGGAAAGGATGAAGGAAGTGTTTCTCAACCTCAAGCAGGGCACTGACAATGTCAACACCTACATCAGAAACTTCATGAACCTGTCTCGTTATGGTGGCGATGAGATCTCTGATGACAAGAAGAAGCAAAAGAGGTTTCGGCAAGGCCTCAATGCTTCCATCAAATATGCAATCACTCATGCAAGGCCGGCATCTTTTCTAGAACTTCAACACACAGCTCTGCAGGAAGAAGCAAGTAGGCAAGTGTTTGAGGAGTCAAAGAAACACAGCCGTGATACAGCAAGCTCTTCTGCTATGACAGCTCCTTCTAAGCGTCGTGTCTGGGTTCCTAACACCCCACCGTCGCTCCCTGCTCCACCAAGACTGTCAAGCTACGCACCAAGGCCACCAAACTCCTTCACTACGGCTCCCAGGGGCTACAACCACAAATACCCTGGAGCGCCTGGCGGAGTCCCTGGCTACGTTGCTCCACGTCCACCTGGTGCTTGCTATACTTGTGGAAACACTGGGCATCAGCACTGGAATTGTCCAATGAACAACAAAGCTCTTCCACCACCACCTCCAAGACCTGCGGCAAGTGCTCCTATGATTCGTGCACCTCCACCTCGGGCTCTCAACATCAACACCAAGCCGGGGTCTACGGTTGCTCGTGCCAACTGTGTCAACATCGCTCAAGCTGAGCATGCACCTAGAGCTGTCATGGGTATGCTTCCTGTTAACTCAGTTCCTGCACGAGTTTTGTTTGATTCTGGTGCTTCACATTCTTTCGTTTCTCACAAATTTGCAAATGAGCATGAGCTTGTTATAGGCCAGCTGGATAAAAAGTTAATGGTTCTTTCTCCCGGGGCAAGATTGTTATCTACTAAGATCAGCCATGGCAATCAAATTGAGATTGGTGGTTCTTCGTTTCCGGCTTCCTTAATTATTCTGGGCAATTCTGATATTGATGTTATCTTGGGCATGGATTGGTTAACAGCAAATGCAGCTGTGATTGATTGTGCTGAACGTTCGGTTTCTCTAAAAATTCCTGAAGGCCATATAGTCTATTCTCCAAGTCTGACTCCTGCAATTCAGCTTTATTCTTTGGCAGCTCTGAATGATGATGCTATGGAAGGTATTCAGAGTGTTCCTGTAGTTTGTGAGTTTCCAGATGTCTTTTCTGAAGAGTTGCCAGGTATGCCTCCGGATCGTGAGGTTGAGTTTGTCACTGAACTTGAACCTGGTACCGCTCCTATCTCCAAGCGGCCTTATAAAATGGGTCCTGCTGAGTTGGCTGAACTTAAGCGTCAGTTGGATGAACAAGAGAAGTTGGGTTTCATTCAACACAGTACTTCTTCTTGGGGTAGTCCAATCATCTTTGTGAAGAAGCGAGACAAGACTGATAGACTTTGTGTTGACTATCGGGCACTCAATGCTAAAACAATCAAGAATAAATATCCCCTTCCACGGATTAATGATCTCTTCGATCAGCTAGCTGGAGCAGTGGTATTCTCTAAGCTTGATTTGAGAAGTGGTTATCATCAAATCAAAATTCGCAAGGAATATGTTCCTAAAACAGCTTTCACCACCCGTTATGGTCTGTATGAGTACACGGTCATGTCTTTCGGTCTCACCAATGCACCTGCCACCTTCTCGAGGCTTATGAACTCGGTTTTCATGGAGTATCTTGATAAGTTCGTTGTGGTCTATCTGGATGACATTCTAGTCTATTCTAAGTCTAAGGAAGAACATGAAGAACACCTTCGGTGCGTCCTAAACAAGCTTCGTGAGAACCGCCTGTATGCAAAGTTCTCCAAGTGTGAATTCTGGCTGCCTCAAGTCACCTACCTTGGTCACGTCATCTCTGCCAAGGGCATCGCCGTCAACCCAGAAACTATTAAGACAATTATGGACTGGCTTCCACCCATAAATGTCAAAGAAGTCCGAAGTTTCCTTGGTTTGGCCAGTTACTGCCGTCGCTTCGTTCAAAACTTCTCAAAGATTGCGAAGCATCTTACCGATCTCCTCAAGAAAGGCAAGAAGTACCTTTGGACTCCTGCATGTCAAGTAAGCTTTGAAACACTCAAAGAGAAGCTCACTTCCACACCAGTCTTGGTTCCTCCAGATACATCAAAGCCTTTCCAAATATTCTGTGATGCTTCATTGCAAGGATTGGGTGCGGTCCTTATGCAAGAAAAGCAAGTTGTTGCTTATGCCTCTCGTCAGTTGAAGACGCATGAGATCAACTATCCTACACATGACCTCGAACTCGCAGCAGTTGTCTTTGCTTTGAAAGTATGGAGGCATTACTTGCTTGGCAACCGTTGTGAGATCTTTTCTGATCACAAGAGTCTCAAGTATATCTTCACACAACCTGATCTCAACCTTCGTCAGAGGAGGTGGATTGAAACAATCAATGATTTCGATTTGACCATCAACTACACTCCGGGCAAAGCCAATGTCATGGCAGATGCTCTCAGCCGAAAAGCTTATTTCAACAACCTCATGGTGGAAGAACAACAGCCTCTCTTGTGCGAGGAATTCCGCAAGCTCAACCTTGAAATTGTGGATCAAGGGTATCTTCTGAACCTTCTAGCAACACCTCTCTTGGAAGAAAAGGTCCGTTCCATTCAGCTTGGGGATCCTTACACTAAAAAGATCATCTCCAACATTCAACTTCCGAAGTACGAGTATTTCCACGTTGATGACCAAGGCACTCTTTTCTTTGAACACCGGATGTTTGTTCCGAACTACCCGGGTTTAAGAGAGCAAGTTCTCAAGGAGGCGCATGATTCTGTTCTTTCTATCCACCCTGGCAGCACTAAGATGTACATGGACTTGAAAACACAATATTGGTGGCCTGGTTTGAAACGATATTGTGCCAAGTATGTCTCGGAGTGTGATGTCTGTCGCAGAGTTATAGCTGTCCATCAGAAACCTTCCGGTCTTCTACAGCCATTGAAGCCTCCGGAATGGAAATGGGAGAAAGTAGAGATGGACTTCATCACTAGTTTTCCAAGGTCGCAGAAGGGCAACAATGCAATCTTTGTTGTCATTGACAGGCTTTCCAAAGTAGCTCACTTCTTTCCAGTTAAGGAAACAATTTCTGCAATTCAGTTGGCTGAGCTTTATATCAACAGAATTGTCTCTCTGTATGGAGTTCCTCTTGAGATCAGTTTAGACCGTGGAAGTATCTTCATTTCCAAGTTCTGGGAAAGTTTCCAAAATGCTTTGGGAACAAAATTAAACTTCAGCACAACTTACCACCCTCAGTCGCAAGGACAAGTTGAAAGGATCAATCAGATTCTAGAAGATATGCTCCGTGCTTGTGTTATCTCTTTCGGCATGAAGTGGGAAGAATGTATTCCTTATGCTGAATTCTCTTACAACAACAGCTTCTAGAAAAGTCTAAAGATGGCACCATTTGAGGCTCTCTATGGTCGCAAGTGCAGAACTCCGATTGGTTGGTCGGGCGCAGGTGAAAGAATATTGTTTGGCCCCGACATTGTAACTCAAGCGGAGGAAAAAGTTCACATCATTCTTGAAAATCTGAAGATTGCTCAAAGTCGCCAGAAGAGCAATTATGACAGAAAGCACACGGACATGGAGTATGTCCCTGGTGATCTCGTTTATCTTCGTGTCACTCCCATGAGAGGCACGCACCGCTTTGGTATCAAAGGAAAGCTGGGTCCTAGATACATCGGTCCTTTCAAAATTCGTGGAAGAAGAGGAGAAGTTGCTTATGCTCTTGAGCTCCCTGAACAACTCAAAGTCCATGATGTTTTCCACATCTCTCAACTCAAGAAGTGCTTCAAGGATCCCGGCAGGACCGTGGACCATGAACTCATCAATCTCCAAGAAGATCTGTCTTATCAAGAACACCTCACAAAAATTCTTGAAGTCGCAGAAAGAAGGACTCGCAACAAGTCCATCAAGTTCTGCAAGGTGAAGTGGTCGCACCATTCCGTTGATGAAGCAACCTGGGAACGTGAAGATGAGCTCCGTGCCAAGTACCCTACCCTCTTTGAGTATTCTTCTTCTTCCTAGAATCTCGGGGCGAGATTCCTGTTTAGTGGGGGAGAGTTGTAGCATCCCAATTGTCTAACAATTGTAATGCTACTTGTTCTAGTAAGATATTGGTTAATTCCTATATATAATTGTTGCATCATAATTATATCATGCTCATGTCATCATGCCACCTTGCATTTGAGCATCATATAAAACCCCTTTTTCTTTTGGGTTCTTCTCTCATATGCATTATAAATTGTATTTGCCTCTTGATATTGTATTTGGTTATTGATATATTGTTTAAATGCCCAAGTTGAGTTGGGGGCATATCTTTTATTTCAACTCCACCACCTTTCTTTCACCACCTTATAATTCCACCATCCCATTAACCATGAGCTTGTATTTCTTTTTCTTTTGATATTTTTATTCTAGCTCATGTGGGTTGGGGTGGATCAAATCCTTAAATTCTTTTGCTTGGCTTTTAATCCACTTCTTGGAAATGCATAAGAATAATGCCATAATTTTATTATTGTTTTCACCAAAATAAATCATGGCAGTATTATTTTGCATGGGCCATGCAAACTTCTTCATCACCTTTTACTCCATTGATTTTTCCTTGGATTTAATGGATCCTACCTTTGTGGACCATCTCCTACCATTCCACCATCCCCATATTCTCATCCATATCTATTTCTTTTCTTTATTTTCTCCATACATGAATCAAATGGGGGCTTCTTCCCATACATCTTTCTTTCTCCTTTTCCTTGTTTATTACTCCACCTCATCTTATGTTAAATCCAAGGCCTCATTATCTTTCCTCTTGGTATGATCTCATAAACAATTTCAAAATAAATCTAAAACCCTAATCCACACCTAGCCTATCTTTCCTCTCTTTCTAATTTTCGTCTAACCCTATTCTACACTAAAACCTAACATTAGCCTCACCTCTCTATCTCTTTCTCTCTCTCTACCATGAGGGCCACCTGACCCCCTCTCTCTCCCTGGCCCACACCCCAGCCACCCCTCTCTCTAACCCTAAACAAAACCCTAGCCCGAGCTACCCATCTACCCTAGCCCGAGCTACCCCCCTCTCTCCCTCTATCTTCTCTCTTCCTGCCATGAGGGCCCCTCCATCCGAGCCTCCCCCTGCCTGTCCCTCTCTCCCGACCAAAACCCCACCTGCAGCCACCCAGGTCGACCCCAGCTCGACCACGTGAGGAGGATGGAAAGGTGGCACCCGAGCCACCTTTATCTACCCTGATTCCCCACGGCGCCATCTCCTCCCTCTCCCTCACTTTTCCCTCCTCTCACACGCCTCCTGGCAGCTCCCAGATCTGCCCCGAGCCTGCCCTCCTCTCCACCTTCTTCCTCTCCATCGCCAGCGCCTGCCGCCGGTCGCCGCCAGCAACGCATCGCCCCCCTCATTCCAGCCGGCCAGCGCGTCGTGGAGGTGGCCTGGAAGACCGAGGAGGCTCCTCTACGTTGCCCTGCACGCGCCAACGTGGACGAGAAGCCCCAGAAGCGCTAGTACCACGCCGTCCCGTCGAAACCCTAGCCCGCCAGGACGCCTGCATCCCCGACGATCCGCCACGTCCCTCCTCGATCTGACCCCTCCGGCCAACCCGCAGTGAGCCTCTCTCCGTCCCTGACACCCTCCGCTTCGATGTCGCCGTCTAGCGCCGCCGCTCGTTTCGTCGAACGCCCGCCGTGCGCCAGAGCTCGCCGGTGTCTGCCAGGTTCCCGCGCCGCTTAGAGCCTACCTAAGGCCCAAACCCTCTCCTAACAGCTCCCCTAGCCCGCCGCAGTGGCTTCGCCCTCAGCGTGCTCGCCCGCGACCCCGGTTCGATTCCCCACCGCGTGGCGCGCGCCGTTCCCCGTCAGTTTCGTCAGATATCCGAGAAGAGAAACAGTGCGCGTGGAAACTTTGCACTTAACCCCCCACCTTTTTGACTCCTGCAACCCGCGCTCCTAGAGACCCCACCTATCAGCCGCTCTGGCATTATTGCAGAAAGCCCCTCTGCTTTCTCAGGCCGTAACCCGCGCTCCAGCCATGCCCCACCTGTCAGCCTCTAGGTGTAACCCCACTGCCGCGTGGGCCCGTAGCCGATGGCCCCACCCGTCACCCTCAGTGGCAAGACAGAGCCCCGGTGTAAAAAGGAAATTCGCGCGCGGGTCTTGCCCAGTCAGCAGCTGGCCCACCATCAGCGGCTGTGGCTAGGATCGTCTGGGTAACAAAAGTATTTCCTGTGCTTGTTTTAAATAAACCTTTTCAAAAATTGTTTTTAAATTCAAATTCAATTCAGATTTAAATAACTTTTCAAATATAAATCCAAATAATACAAGTAATATATGTTTTGGAATCAGAAAAATGTGAGGAATGCAAATATGACATTCAAAATGTTGTTTGAGCACTTTAAATTTTCGAGATGATTAAAATTACAATAAAATGCCCTTTTCCTTAATTAATTAATAACTTTAATTCTACAACTCCAAATTTAACAAATAATATGTCTAAATCGATCAGCGCGACGAGCCCGTTCTATCTATGCAGTCCTTGTTCTGAATTGAAGCATGCATCATGTTATTATTAGAAATCTGAACTGTTTATGACAATAAAACTTGGGTAAATAAATAATAAAATGCTTTATTTCTTGTATCCACACCTCACCTTTGCCATGCTACTTTAATGCCATGCAAATCGTGCATCATTCATCATGGCATGCTTGTTTGCTTGTCGCATTTTAATTCATATGCTTGTGCACTTTATTTATGTTGGCCCTTGTTTGTTTGGTTCTTCTTCGAATAGACGCCCAGCAGGAGAATTACCAGGAATCACAAGAGTACTACCCAGATCCATCTCTCGCTTCAACTGAGCTGCCAGGCAAGCAATACCACATGCTTGCATACATACAGTACCTATTGCCTCTATCTTATTCTTGCATCATTGAGTCGTGAATCCATTAAATTGAATCCCAAGTACTGCATAGCCTTTACTTTTAAACCCCACCGAAGCTTGTTCCTCCATCCCATGAGCCATTACTACAGGAGTTGTTTGAGCCATGCGAGTCGTAGAAAAGCATGTGTAGGGTATGTGAGTGTCTGCAGAATAACGAGGTACCTAAACAACTTAACCTGAGTAGTAATGGGATAACTAATGAAAGAGGCACCGGTGAGCAATATCTGCTATTTGGTTTTTCATGCTCACTTGTGTCCCGTAGGACCCCGAGTACTTGATTCCTGTTCCTTGTTTATTCGCACTATCCACATCCGGGAGGCCTTATGGACCCCCCTGAGCCAGAGCTTGATTCATTCTTATTTCTTGGGGCCACAATTAGTTTGGGGCTTTATTACTATCCTGTACTTATGCCATGTTACTGCTTTATTAAGATTGTGTGTGGAGCACCTGTACTGTTTCGGATCGTGGAATGTTTTCGCGGTATCGACAAGCCCAGTCACACCTTCGGGTTCCCAGTCGTTTACAGCCATTGACATAAACCTTGGGTCCGTCTCGGAGCCGGCCAACTTCGTCGCGGGTAGCTTAATGGGGTGGCCCCCTGAAATATTTCTGAATCCTGTGATTGCTTTGTCGTGAATGCCTCGTTGGGTTTTGATTTGGTTTTTCCGAGGTTGATCGAGTGTGTGTTGCTATTCGTGCACCCCTGCAGGGTAAATCTTTCTGAAAGCCATGTCCGCGGTTATGGACGACTTGGAGCACAGTTTCTCGATCATAGAACAGTATAACTAAATTACCGCTTTTAAATTGACTATGTACTTGACTAGTAAATAGTGCAATACTCATGGAATGGTTAATAAAACTGCCAACGGATGATGGGGGTTTTTCGTCCGCTTCCTCGTTGGTAAGAGAGGAGGAGGATGGATCTGTTAATTATACTGTTATAACTGTTGTTCTTAATTCACGGACATCCGTCTATCATTGGTTAGGCGGATGGTTAGCTAGTATCTGTAGAATTGTTAGGTATTATCTTTTGCTGCAATTGCGTCACCCCAGGTTGTGTCCCCTTTAGCGGCATAAAGACTTGCTGAGTACCCCTAGGGTCTCACAAGATAAATTGTTTGATTCAGATGAACAAGTGTACCCGCAAGATGGATACTGGGTGGAAGAGACAGATGATGTTGGCAACGATCATTCGGTGTAGAGATTCCGGGAACGGGGATCCGTGAGATCTGTGGGCGGGATGTGTTTATTTATGGGGCATCTTATGCCAATTTGCTTCTTATCCGTACTCGGATCTTGTTTTCCACTTCCGCCTGATACTCTGATGTGTGATGTATGAGGAGCTATCCTAAATTATTATATCTATCTAATAGAGTTGTTCTTTTCCATCATGCAGCTAAAGAACTTTTCAGAAGCATTATAACTCTCTACGGCAGCATGGGTATCGAAAATCATTTTCAATTCTCCCATGGTATCAAAGGCATTGCCATTTTCGAAACGTTTTCGAAGTTCTGGCTCTAGCCCATACAGTATGCCGCAATGAACTAAGTTGTGGTCCTCCTGACGAGTTATATAGACGTTCTTTTCCTCGTCAGAGGCATCAGGAGCTGGTGGGGGGCCTAGCGGCGCCTCTAGCACTAGGGTTCCTAGTACTGCCTCTCATATAAACTAGCTTGTTGATTAACAAGATGATCAAGGTTTCCTGATCATGGACATTGGATGTTGTTAATAACGAGGTCACAACATTGGTGGAATGATGTGATGAACATTCATCCGAAGTATAGCATTACGATCAAAGTCATTATGTTTATATTGCTATAACATCATACGAAGTATCTTAGTCCTTAGACCATGAGATCATGTTAATTGCTTACACCGGAAGAGTATCTTGATAACATCAAACGTCACACCGTAACAGGGTGACTATAAAGATGGGTTCAGTGCTATGAAGGTGTTATGTTGAGGCTCATGGATCAAGAGTGGAATTTGTCAATCCCGATGACGGATAGATATACTCTGGGCCCTCTCGGTGATATCACATTAAGATAGCTTGCAAGCAAGTGATGTGATCACTAGAATGTTACATCACGGGAACGAGAAAAGAGTGCATGTCGGCAACGAGATCAAACTATGTATGGAGATAGCGATGATCGAATCTCAGACGTGTAATATATCGCGAGACAAAGGGATTTAGTTACTAGCGTTAAAGGTTCTCACGATCATAGAAGTCATCATTGAATGTGTAGGAGTCAGTATGGATCTCTAGGTCGTGCTTCTGATTATTGATCTGAGAGGGGTCTCGATCTTGTCTGCATTACTCGCGAACCATAGGGTGACACACTTGAGGGTTACCGACACCATTTGGAGCAAATATGTTTCAGATAAAGATTTAAGAAAGCGCTGAAATTATTTCAAGAGACACCGAAACTGTTTTGGGTGAAGTAGCTGAAATTGGTTCTGCAAATATTGAAATATTGTAGGGAGTTTTATGTGAATGTTTGTTAATTAAAGTAATTAACAAAATTCTGAATAAAATTAATAAAAGAGTTTTATTAAATGGGAGAGCATTAGATTTGGAGAAATTTAATGCATTTAAAGTGGAGACTTTAAAAGAGAATGTGAAGGGGCATTTTAATGTGGAGGGGTTACCACCACATGAAAGGGGGAGGTGAGGAGTCACCCTCCCATGGGGCGCCGGCCATGGGGGAGGGGTACCCCCCTCCTCCTATAAAAGGCCCCCTCACACCCCTTCTTCCACACACCTCCTCGTGAAGGATCTCTCTCCCCCTCTAGTATTTTCCCCCCATGGTCTCGGATTAGCGAGATACATGTTTCTGGTGGCTTTATTTGGAAAGGAGTTGTTGCTTCCGCTGCTTTGCTGGAGCGAGGGACGGATGTTGTCTGGGTACTGGACGTGTGTGCGATCACGGATGCACCGCTGCTTTGCGGTGCTGGACTTGGTGGTGCTGGACTTGCTGGAGCTGGATCTGATGGACGTGCTCGAGCATGACCTTCTGGACTTGATCACGATCTTGAGATTGGCAAGTGTACGACTACATCATCCATGAGTTCCAACTCGTTAACAAAGCTTTGTTGTCTTCGAGGGTAAGTTCTCTATGGATGTATATCCACCCGTTACTTGTATCTAGTAGATAGATCTTGGCGTATAGTTCCCATCTTAGGATTTTTTTGTTTTCTATGCTGCGAACCCAACAGTGGTATCAGAGCCTGATCTATGTGTAGGTGCTTTGCACGGGTAATACACATCTGTTTATATGTGGGCGATGATGATCATGTTATTGCTTCTTTCATGTATTTTGGATATTGGTGGCATATTGGGATGCAGCGGCCCGGACCAACCTTACATGTCATCGCATATGAGACCGGTTCCACGACTGACATGCAACTAGTTTTGCATAAGTGGCTGGCGGGTGTCTGTCTCTCCTACTATAGTCAATATTTTATTTACAACAAGTTGCTAATAACTTAGTTATCATCGTTGTGGTTCCATGTTCGTAGGTAAGACCGGTTCTATTTTTGAAAGCCCTAAGCCACGTAAAACTTGCAATGGATAAATTAGAGGCGTCTAGTTTAGATTGTTGCTGGGCTAGTGTCATGATATGGTAATGTTGTAAGTAGATGTATGATAGATACCCTTACAACACACCTAACGTGTAAGTTCCATAGACCTTGGCCTTACCCACAAAGGAATTATAGAGATCATACCACGATGCATATGATAGACATCAAATGCATGGACCATATCATCCCACTTTACACATTAGATGTTCGCATCTTATATTGCTAGTTTGGCGCTTTTAGTATCATTATAAGATGATCCCTCATTTAAATATCAAGATAAAATGTGTTCTTCCTTATGTATGCATCGTTCTATGGATCATGTTTCGAGACATCACGTGATGATCGGGTGTACTTGACTCCACGTTTTCATACAACGGGTGTAAGACAGTTTTACACACGCGAATACTAAGGTTCTTACTTGGCGAGCCTAGCATGTACATACATGGCCTCGGAACACGGACCGAATGGTTAAGCATGAGTCATATAGTTGATATGATGCCCATATTGATGCTCGCCTTTGAAGCTACACTGACTCACGTGATGATCGGACTTGGTGTAATGGATTTGGTTGATGTAATCACCAAAAAGGCACGAGGGATGTCGTTTTTGAGTGGGAGTTCATTTCTAATTTGGATTAGTTGAACTCAATTTGTCATAAACTAAATTGAAGTGAATTTGCATAATTTGTTGTAGTCATTGGCATCTGTTCACTACCTTATGCTTAGTTTTAAGTGAGATAATAGAACTATAGAATTCTAGATATTTACTTTATGAACTGGTATCGTATTGTTTTGAATGTCAATTTAAAGTTTAGAAGTCCTATTGCAAACTTTCAGCAAACTCTATTTACTCCGTGAAGTTTAATAAGTAGTATTAAATCAAGAGTAAGAATTCCAATGTTAGTATCTAAAGTATCATGTTTGCCTCCATGATTCTTGATATTCAAAAGTTGTTTTAATATCGAGGTTATCTAGGAGCTAAAATAATTGTTTCAGAAACCATCATGTGTGGAAGATATTGTGCTATCTGAAACAATGTTTTTGGTTGCATTATGATAGAGTATAATTTATCAAAATACATGTTCTCATATTATATGAAAATTTGTGAAGGTTGGAGACGCTAGGCGTCCTAATCTACCAAAAAGGTTTTGGGAACTGATATTATACTCACGATTCATCCGTATAGGCTATAGTAGTTTGATCATGAAAGTTGTCATGATAAGGATGAATAGAAGATGTAAGTAAAATGTTTACTACACTAATAGATTACTAAAGAATGGACTTTTGAAAGAACACCAAACATTTGATGATGGTGATCCACTTCAAAGTGCAAGTCCAAAGGTATTAGTATTTGACTATATACACTTCGTACTATGTGTCATGTGAATGACACCACTATTAATGTTGATAGATTCTTTTAAAAGGAAAAGGAATTGCTGAAAGAGAATCTATAAAATATTTGTCAGAAAAGAAAAGTTGGAGATGTCTAGCTTAGGTATATAGAAGATATACATGTTATGGTTGTATTCTTTGCTTGTTAAACAATGTGGTTCTTAGGTATTGGATACCGGTATTGGATACCGAATTGGTTGGTATGAAGTGTCATGCATGACAATGCAATTCATGAACTACAATGGCCTAAGTAACTAGCAAGAGATTAAGTGATGATGTTGATCGGAAACAAATAAAGTGTTATTATGTTTCTCGTTGACATCAAAGCTTGTCTTCAAGATTTGTTTAAATAATTGTTATTTTGTTTTGATATTACGAGAACAATGGTTATTCAAATAATTACCGTATTCCATAATGGATGGATGAACTTTTACAAGTCTAGTGGGAGAAATCACATCCATAAACACTATTGCTAAAATGTCGCAAGACAAATGATTGAAAGATCACTTATGAAGTGACATCATTGTTTACATTATATTGGAAAGAAAACATGCAGAAACTCCATGTTGATGGATTTTTGGAGTCTTTGATTTTGATCAACTGGCGCTTGTGAGACTTTCTTTGAGATAATTGAAACTCAGTTCATAGGCCAAAGAGGAACGGATGACTAGCTTATTGGAAATTGTGCATGCTGATGTGCATAGTCCATTATGTGTAGCCATATGCGATGGATCTTTTTGCTTCATATGCTTTCTCTACAAATTTGAGTGAATATATCTATATATTTACTTAATAAGGAAGAAGTATGGAACATTTGAAAATCGTTCAAAGACTTTCAAGATGAAGTGAAAAATCATTGTAACAAGAAAATAAAAGAGTTTATGATTTGATAATAAAGGAAAATATTTGAGTTACATGTTTAGCAAAACACCTAAGATTTCAGGAATTGTTCCATGAATTTGTATTTCCCGATAAACCACAGGAGTATGGCATATTCGAGAGATGAAATCAAACCATGTTTGACATGGTAGGATCAAAGGTGTCATTTATAAAACTGCCATTATGTTTTAAGGATTAAAGCTTTAGAGACTACCGCTTTTACACTGGAAAGAGCACCATCGTGATCCATTGAAATGACACCACATGAGTTATGGTTTGGGATAAAACCCGAATTGTCTTCTCTTAAATTTTGGTATGCTATGCATAAGTAAGATGTTTACAACCAAAGTAGGATAAGCACATCTTTGTAGGTTATCCCAAAGAATTTGTTGGGAATTCCTCCATAACACCGAGGACAAAAGATTTTGTCGCTTGGAACGTCAAATTTTCTTGAGAAGGAATTTTTAGTGAAAAGTTAAGTGGGGGGACAATAGAACTTTGATAAGGTCGTTGAACCTTAGCTATATGTGCTAAGTAGCGCAGCGCCGGAAAGTGTCCCAGTGGCAGCCACGATGCTCATGGCTCCTGTGATTACAAAGGTTGTGATCTCGGAGATTAGAGTTCCTATTGAACCATGTGGGTTGGTAAGAATCAAATAGTGAGATTTGATAAACAAGTCGTTATTGTTTTGACAATGATGAACCGACTACATGCAAAGAAGCGATGATGGGCTCTGACTCCATAAAATGACTAGAAGTCATAGAATCTGTGATAGTATCCATACACGAGAAATCAAGTTTCGAAACTTGGAAGACCCTCCAGAAAGGCGTGAAGCATATCGGTCGTGTTTGGATCTATAAAGAAATAGACATGGATGTTTAATCTATGAAATAGTCTACATGTCGGAAAGAAGTTTATGACAATGTTAAAGGAGTTGACTATGATAAGATTTGATCTTTCATAGTGATATTTAGTCTTGACAGATTAATGTAGCAACCACTACATATAATTTGGTATATGGTAGTTGAATAAACAAAACAAGGTTTTTCTAATAGAATGGTTACCTAGGACGTGTACATGACATGGTCTGAAGGGTTTTGTTAATTCAAAGGGTGTTAAAAGGGCATGCAAACTTCAATAGTTGAAGTGAGCATAGCGGAGTTGGAATCTTCACCATGATGAAAATGTTAAAGGAGTTTAATTTCATCGGAGATGATGGAGATGCTTACATTTGCAAGAAATTAAGTAGGAGCGCTGAGATAAATTTCCAATACATTATGCAGAGTACATATTGTTGATTGGAAATGATGTATCTTTTATTGACACAAGTGAAGAATTTCATTAAAATAGGATTTCGATGAAAGACTTGGGCAAAACCGGAATATTTGGCATCAATGTATATATGGATAGATTGAGGTGCTAATAGGGTTATGCCAGACATACATATATGAGATATTGAAAGGGTTCAATATTGAAACAACACGAAAGGATTGTATCAAGATTCAAGTGCATCAACACTTGGTGAGTAAAATCGCATGAATATTTTGATCAATTATACCATGATATGTATATATCCAGATATGTCATATGCTCTAAATGTTATGAGCACAGACCAGAATGATTCATAAGATGATCATTGGACGATAGTAAAGATATTCTTATGAGCTTTGGAAGAACTAAGAATATATCATGTATAAGTGACAAATAGTTAAATGTAGTTCATTGTAAAGTGTTACATTGATACTAGTTTTGTCACAAGATACAACTTAAAATTTATCTCAATTTAGACTATGGGTGGGACAATGTAATGGAAAGGATATTCCATGATGGATTTAGATGAGATCCAAAGTTGAGACATTGTGACGGATACTACAACAAAAGGCTAACTATATGACTGCTATAGTAGCAGCAAAGGAGGGCATTTGTGTTAAGTAGTTTGTTATCAAACTAGGTGTGGTTCGAAGTGGGCTAATACTATGAAGATATATTGTATGACAATAATATCAACATATTTTAACCTGAACGAACTAAAGGTCTCACCAAAGGACCAAATTTATACAATGCTATCTCGTTTGAGAATGAGTGATGCGTAGAGACGCAAAGACATGCAAATACACACCGACCTAAAAGTGGCAGATCCGGAGATTATGTTAACCACTAGAAAACGCGTATATTCAACACCTAGGTGTTGTATATACAAGTTTACAAACTAGATTATTGACTCTAGTGCAAGTGGGAGACTGAAGGGAATATGCCCGAGAGGCAATAATAAAGTGGTTATTATCTTATTCCATGTTTATGATCAATGTTTATTTTGCATGCTATAATTGTATTAATTGGAAACGTTAATACATGTGTGTTTAATAAACAAAATACAAAGTTCCTAGTACTGCCTCTCATATAAACTAGCTTGTTGATCAACAAGATGATCAAGGTTTCCTGATCATGGACATTGGATGTTGTTAATAACGAGGTCAAAACATTGGTGGAATGATGTGATGAACATTCATCCGAAGTATAGCATTACGATCAAAGTCATTATGTTTATATTGCTATAACATCATACGAAGTAATCTTAGTCCTTAGACCATGAGATCATGTTAATTGCTGACACCGGAAGAGTATCTTGATAACATCAAACGTCACACTATAACAGGGTGACTATAAAGGTGGGTTCAGTGCTACAAAGGTGTTATGTTGAGGCTCATGGATCAAGAGTGGGATTTGTCCATCCCGATGACAGATAGATATACTCTGGGCCCTCTCGGTGATATCACATTAAGATAGCTTACAAGCAAGTGATGTGATCACTAGAATGTTATATCACGGGAACGAGAAAAGAGTGCATGTCGGCAACGAGATCAAACTAGGTATGGAGATACCGATGATCGAATCTCAGACATGTAATATATTGCGAGACAAAGGGATTTAGTTACTAGCGTTAAAGATTCTCACGATCACAGAAGTCATCGTTGAATGTGTAGGAGTCAGTATGGATCTCCATGTTCCGCTTCTGATTATTGATCTGAGAGGGGTCTCAATCATGTCTGCATTATTCACGAACCATAGGGTGACACACTTAAGGGATACCGACACCATTTGGAGCAAATATGTTTCAGATAAAGATTTAAGAAAGCGCTAGAATTATTTCAATAGACACCGAAACTGTTTCAGATGAAATTGCTAAAATTGGTTCTACATGTAATATTGAAATATTGCAGGGGGTTTTATGTGAATGTTTGTTAATTAAAGTAATTAACAAAATTCTGAATAAAATTAATAAAAGAGTTTTATTAAATGAGAGAGCATTAAATTTGGAGAAATTTAATGTATTTAAAGTGGAGACTTTAAAAAAGAATGTGAAGGGGCGTTTTAATGTGGAGGGGTTACCACCACATGAATGGGGGAGGTGAGGAGTCACCCTCCCATGGGGCGCCGGCCATGGGGGAGGGGTACCCCCCTCCTCCTATAAAAGGCCCCCCTCACACCCCTTCTTCCACACACCTCCTCGTGAATGATCTATCTCCCTCTCTAGTATTTTCCCCCATGGTCTCGGATTAGCGAGATACATGTTTCCGGTGGCTTTATCTGGAAAGGAGTTGCTGCTTCCGCTGCTTTGCTGGAGCGAGGGACGGAGGTTGTCGGGGTACTGTACATGTGTGCGATCACGGATGCACCGCTGCTTTGCGGTGCTGGACTTGGTGGTGCTGGACTTGCTGGAGCTGGATCTAATGGACGTGCTGGAGCCGGACCTGCTGGACTTCATCACAATCTTGAGATCGGCAAGTGTACGACTACATCATCCACGAGTTCCAACTCATTAACAAAGCTTTGTTGTCTTCGAGGGTAAGTTCTCTATGGATGTATATCCACCCATTGCTTGTATCTAGTAGATAGATCTTGGCATATAGTTCCCATCGTAGGATTTTTTTTGTTTTCTATGCTGTGAACCCAACAGTGTGATATGTAAATAAACCAAGGTTCCTATTAGCCTGTATTCAACTAGTTCATTGGGCACCCATGATCAAGGTTTCCTGATCATGGAGCATTTATGTCGATTGATAATGAAGTCATATCATTGGTAAATGATGTTATGGACATTACCCAACATAAGTATTGCGACACGATCAAGTAACATAGTTCATCATTGCAATAATTACAAACGTACTGACCTTATCCTTTGACCTTGATTTCATATTTAATCAATCACCCGAGGCTGCATAGATTTACACCAACCATCACACCGTAACAGGGTGATCATAAAGGTGTATATTGGGTATTCCATAGGGATAGGTTGCGGTATATGCATCAAGATCAAGATTTATTCTCCAGCGTGACAGGAAGATAGACTAGGCCCACTTAGTGATATTGTATCCAAGAAGCTGCAGCGAATGACTAGGTCATGAGGATACGATATCATATGAACAAGTTAAGTAGACTTATCGGTAACTGTATGGAACAAGGTATGAATGATACCGATGATCATATCTCGGACGTGTTTTGTATCAAAGTAACAAAAGGAATTGGACTCAACATTTATGGTTCAATCGACAAGAAATCATGGAATGCACATGGGTCATTATGGGCATCCTGAGCCCACTGATGATCATTGATATGAGAGGTGTCTCGATCATGTTTGTGATGTTCCAGAACCATAGGGTAACACACTTAAGGGTTCTACAATGCTTGTAGATTGTTCTGGAAGCATCGGGATTTCTAATGGAAAGAACGAGAGAAACCGAAAGGGTTCCAGGTAAAGTCTAAAGTAATTCAGAGTGATCAAAAAGTGTTTTAGATCATGAGGAAATGTTAAATATGTTTTTAATATTAATTATCGAAACTAATAATAAAAATAATATTTAAAAATGATTTATGGGCATAACTCCCCTAATGGGCCAATTCCCGGAGGAAAAGGCCCATGAGGGGGCACCTACCAGGGGCAAGGCCCTGACCGACCTTGGTCGTGCACGTGGAATACGGAGGGCCCTCTCGGCTAGCACCCCCTCCTAGCCGCCCCGTCCTCCTTTAGTCCCACATTGTCAGTTGGCAATGTGAGGGTCCCTCCCTTCTCCTATATAAAGAGGGACAATCTTTCATGAGGTGGTTTGAGCGTCTTCTCCTCCCAGAGTCAATGTATAAATGCATATTGCAGGGTCCCTTGATCGAGCATCTGCATTGGAGACATTGGGATCTCCCGAGCCCTTGGCTGGTACCGCTGCATCGGTTGGCTCCCTCTGGCATCGTCTCTCTTCATGCGGTATCTGCTACCACGATCATCGCTTCTCAGGTTGTCCTCTCTCGAGAAACCAGCCATAATGTAGCTTGGCCTGTTGTACCCATGGTTGCTTCGCCTTCTCCTGTCATTATTGTTCCTATCCCGATCTTCCTTCAGTGAGCGCCCTTGCTTGTTGTTTACTGCGTCTTCACTGTCTGCCCAGCGATTGACCATGTCCATCAGCTGGGAAATTGTTTTGGGTTTGACCCATCCCATCTCCTCAATGAATTCTCTTCTGCGAAGTCTATCCTTGAAAGAATCAGTCACCCATTCATTTGATATACCTTTGGCTGAGTTCTTGATGATGTTCCATCTTTGGATAAATGCTCTTATTGGTTCTCCAGATTTCTGCTTGCACGCCCGCATGTGCTCTAAGGATGCAGGATGTTTGAACATAGATGTAAAATTTCGGATGAATTTATCTTCGAGGTTGTTCCAGCTGCTGATGGATTCTTTGGGTAGCTGTCTGAGCCATGATCGGGCGACACCGCATATGTGCAGCTGGAGGCTCTACATCGCGGTAGCCTTGGATCCACCCTGGAGTTTGATGGTTTGCTAGTAGTTGGCCAACCATGCTTCGGGTTCCTGGAGGCCATCGTACTTTTGGAGATTGTGAGGAAGTTTGAAATCCTTGGGTACTGGAGTCTTGAGAACCTGTTGGGTAAAGCAACTGGCCCCACACCTCTCTTTCACCGTCATAGTACCTTCGGCTGCCGCGCTCCTCCCTGGATCTGTCGATCCTGCATTGTGTAATGTCATTTCTAGCATTATCATGAGGCTCGTGGTTCAAAAAGTGCACCTAATGCGGTGATCGTGATCGTCGGATGTCCCACATGCCAAGGGCTATTGCGAAAGCGTGGCGATTTGTCGGATTGCTGGGTAATTCCTTGTTCCCCTTGTGCGAAAAATGCTCCTACCTTGCCGAGGTTCACGAGAGCGGAGCAATGGAGAGCCGCCCATGGATCATCGGGTGCAGGTTGAGTTGTGATCAGGTAGGTCTAGGTGGCGACAATGGCGATTTCCGCTATTTTTGCTTTTATGTGTCCTGCTGGATCTACTACCATGAAGGACAGGTCCAGATCTCGCATCAACTCGTTTCTCTCGGCTTTCGGAATATTCTGCAGTCATGAGGTTCCTCTCCTTGGTGGAGCGCCTTCGGTTACGCTGCTAGATCCGCGAGTGCATCTTAGATGTGCCCGCCGGACGCTGGATTTCTCGGCTAGCCTTCTCCTTTCCTAGAGTTGCCTCAACATCTTAAGCAAGTCCTCTTCTTGTGGTGGAGTAAGTACTGGTAGGCCATCAGATCTTCGCGCGTGGCGTCCGCTATCATTCGGACCGCGCCCGAAACTGCATCCCTTGCTATTTGCCATGTTTCCGTTGATAGTCGAAGGGTTAGCCGTTCGCTGTCATGTGTTCCTTCCTTCCCTTGTGTGATGCGATTGTTGGGTGGATCTCCTTCGTTTCCCCGGTTTCCTACATCGTCACCCGATAAATATCATTGGGATCAAAGATCGGGTTACCGTTGGAGTCACGAGGTGTTGATGTTCATTTGCCGATGATTACGCACACTTGGTGGTGCGCCATGTATGAGCTATTGCTATTGCTATCAGATCCATAACAGACATTGTCTGAAAAACCAGTGAAATCCTACGGATTCTGTTCTGGGTAGGTTTCAACTTTTTTGATTCTGGAGTCGACTGTTTTGTTGGCTTCGTCAAATTCAGCGTTTGCTGGGCTTGAGCCATGCGGTGTCGTTAGCTGAAAATCTGACCTGAAGGAGAGACCGTCGTATAGATCAGCCAGATCCTCTAGATCTATGGAGTTTCTATGATTTTCTTCGCCGTTTGTCGGATGAGGTTCCGCTTCTTCAGATAAGCCGGCGAAAGATGCAGGTATCACTGTAGGCGTTGTTGTTATGACTGACTGACCCAAATAGATCGGTCCGACATGCAGAGTTTCTCGGGTTCCTCCACTCGGAAGTGTAAGCTTTCGATTATGAGATTGTATCTGTCGTTGAAGTCGACGGGAACCGAAACAGGGGTGGGCGGGCGTGGATCCGTTGCTATTGGGTTGTTGCTCAGTGAAGAGGGGGCCGCCAAATCCATGACTCCATCGTTCAGGTTTCCCACAGACGACGCCAATTGACGAGGGGTAACCTCGACAATTCCCATGATTATGGACTTAGGGGTTTCGTGGAAAAGAGAACGCTGGGGATTTCGTCGATTGTTCAGATAAACAAGGAAGTCGAAATAATCTGATTGCTGTAGAAACTATGATCAAAGCTTCGGTACCTCTCTATTGGGTCCTCCAAGCCTTTATATAATAGGCTAGGTCCCAAAGCCTTATACGGATAGGTTACAAGTTATAATTATAATACTAATACAATGTCGGTTTCTACTTCTTTCTTGACCGCCAAGATAGCTTCTGTTCGTCGGATGCTCTCATGACTTTCCTTTTACTCTTTAGAGGCTTCGTGGGCCATAGGACTTTGTACGCTTACGGTAGTAAATCACAGGGACCCGATTGGTCATGCCCATGTCAGAGAGGGAAAATACACACAAAGTTGGGAAATTCCTAAGGCAATATTCCTTAGAGATTTCCCCCTTCTCTCTCTATCTCATTGGCTCTCGTGCTTGCGGTTCCTAGTAGAACTGCGTGCGTGGGAGAAGACACCACTCTGGTACGCCCTCGCGTTGCTGGATCCCAGTTCCATAAGGTATACTTCCGCATCCTGGCTAGATCAGGGACAACGAGAGTCGTTG
The DNA here is from genome assembly GCA_910589775.1 of Avena eriantha. Lineage (NCBI taxonomy): Eukaryota > Viridiplantae > Streptophyta > Magnoliopsida > Poales > Poaceae > Avena > Avena eriantha. Next base: position 53,283,997 of record OU342742.1, on the reverse strand, counting down.
GAGGACACCAGACGTGTTCGAGACCACGGAGGTGCTGCCACTTGTGGCACCTCTACGTCGTGTGACAAGCAACACAACCCTGAGGTCGGCTACGAGTACGACTATATCGCCCATGTTTCCCGTGGAACATTAAACTCTTTCGGCCTATAAGGGTGTGTCACCGAAACTCTCTCGTTACTACAATAACGCATAGATAGATCCTAGCAATGGTGTTGTGCTAGTTATAAAATTTATTGTTTTCTACTACAAACTCGTTCAGTGGTATTAGAGTCGATCTATGCGTAGTTATGCTAGTACGGGTAGAACACATGCTGAATATGGGCATTGATCCTATAATTATTACCCTCTCACGTGTACTTGTTTATATCGCGGCACTGTGAGATGAAGCAACCTAGACTGATCTTATGCGTAAGCTTACATGAGACTGGTTCCATGCTCGACATATGACTTGTATCATATAAGTGACTAGCGGGTGCCAGTCTCTCTCACAGTAGTTTATATGGGATTTGCAACGGAGGGCCCCAAAAAGGATGTAGTAGAGACAACTATTTGATTGATGTAGTGGTTGAACTTCGTAGGTATGAAACAGTTTTATCGCGAAAGCCCTAACATCCACGTAAAATTTGCAAAATATAAAGCATAGATGTCTAACTCTATTCGGTATGCGGGGCATGTGATATGATATAGTTGCAATCGTGATCAAGGTAAAGTCATTTATTTTCTGTTGCTAAGTACGAATAGTAGTTATAGTCATCATGATGGACGGACAACTGGTGACGTCGTAGATTTGACGCCACATCGGTAGGCAAGATGAGGATCATGCCAAGGCGCATGATGGAGATTATGGCGCACCAGGAAGGATCATATCATGTCACACATATAACTACATATGATGTTTGTGATTATGCTTCTTGTTTGATTGATTGTATTAGATATGCGATGGTAGCAATTAATAAGATGATTCATAAATTCATACCAACTTTAGTGTTTTCCCTTAGTGTGCACCACTAAGAAAATCCATCATTATGAAGCATGTGTGCTGATTAGTTGTTAGACATATCGCCGTTCGCATATGGTGGGTGTAAGCCATGTTGCACAACGAATACACTTAGGTTGAACTAGAGAGCCTATCATATACATACTTGGCCTCAGAACATGAGAAGATCAAAAGGTCGAGCATGAGTTACATGAATAATGTGATTGCCACTGTGTTATCTACCTTCGTAGCTATATCACTGACCATGATGATGGGTGGTGTAGTGAATTTGGGTAGTGTGATCACTAAAATATCTTAGGGGTGATTTAGTGGGAGCTCATGTAATAATTTGATTATAACACTTGAACTCCTATTATGAACTTAATCTTAGTATCTTTAGAAATATCTATGTAGATCATGGCATATAAATATGTGTATTTTGACCATGAGTCTTTTCTGCAAGATGAGGACCTTAAGTTAGATGGGTCCACTTCATAGACCAGTATCAATGCTTGAGGAACATCCTCAACATTAATGACATACTCTACACAATCATTGTAAGCAATGTGTTGACTAGTGATTCTTTTTAATGACCATGAATTTTTCATAGATCTATAACCATTTCGAATCAAAAGGTCGTAGGCCATTTGGGAGGATTTAGACACTACAAAACTATGACTTTTTTTAAAGAAAGATCATAACTTCCTAACACCGATTGGTCTTAACATAGATAACATTGGTCTATGACCTTAATTTTAAACGGTTACGACTAATTTAAATTGAAATGATCGTTCCTGCTAATTCGTGATACATTTAAACGTCCAGACGACTGGCTAAGCAGTTCTATCTATGTGTCATGCCCACGTGCCAAATTTTGCCTACATGTCATGTCCGAATGTCCATTTTTGCCTACATATCATGACCGGCTGGACCCATCGCAGGTATGACAAGCGAGACCCACCACCAACTGATAGGTCGGACCCAGATCGATCTATGTGTTATGACCACGTGGCAAATATTGCCTACATGTCATGTCTCCCAATGTCCATTTTTGCCTACGTGTCATGACAAGCTGGACCCATCGTGGCATATGATAGGCGGGACCTACCACGACCTGACAGGTCAGGCGGGACTTACTAGGCACCGACAGGTCAGACCCATATCTGACAGGCGGGACCTGCTCTCTGGATTTAATCCCAGCAAAAATTAACAACCGGGTATCCGTACCCGCGACCTCCTTCGGTGTTTGTGTAACATAACCGCACGAGATGAATATAATCATTTTACTTCAGTGTTGGGCTTGGGACTCGGTCGGATGTGGCGTCCGCCCCTTTTTCTTTCATAATTTCCTTAGCTAGATGGGCCAACGGTCCATTAGAAGATCGATTGGATTTTGAATTGTGGGCTTCTTGTGAAGTTTAAGTGCATGAAAATAGTAGCACTTGATTTTAAGTCTAAACATATAAATTTGCCATTAATTTTTTTCATATTTACTCGGAACAAGATGCTACAAAAATAATTTTGGTTAATCTTGAAGATATGCACAACTTTCATTAGGCCAATTTCCCAGTTTATGTGATCTCGAGTGAAATGACCTAATTTTGGAATGTGTAATTGATGGTTTCTTCACACAAAAACTTTTTTTTTGCACTATCAAAATGGATTTTTTTATGTAACAAAAATTAAAACTTTCTTCGGCCACATTGTTTGCCATGCCAAGTATCACATGTTTGCAATGCAAAGATTTTTTATTTTTCTATTTTTAACTAGTTATGCCAATTTCAAATCACGGTCAGACCGATGGGAGTGACCGTCCTTGTCTAGGGTTTAGTATCTATGATGAAACATCAATTGTGAAACTAAAAATGAGTTTTGTAAAAAATATGAGCATTGTAGTTTAAATCTTACCCACTTCCTACCGAATCAGCACGGATTTGTCTTATTCATGAGGGGTAGACGAAAGATACCACGATTGTGATATTGCCCATGTAATATGGTCTAGTATTTTTGAAAAACGGGATGATTAGCATTTTGAAACTTTCATTTGGTGGTTGGTTCACAAAACGGCCTTTTTGGCACTCGAAAAATGAAAAATGACTTTTTGCATGAAAAAATAGAAAACATCCTTCTGCAACATTGTTCGTCATTCTAAGATGCACATATGTGCATAATATAGGGACATTATCATAAACTAAGCCACAATTTTAAACAGAACATTGGGCGTTTGGCCTGAAAGCCATGAAACTTGAGACAAGATAGCTCATGTTTACAAACATTTTTCTAAGATATTTATGATATTTTAACTTTATTATTTTTCATAGATACTATGTCATATAAAACGACGTTATGCGAAGGTTTTCCATTTTTTGATTTTTTTGAAGTACTTATGCCGGTTTCAAGACACGATCAAAACAGCAGGAGTGATGGTCCTCGTCTAGGTGTCGAGCCTTGCAAATATTTCTGTGGATCTATGATAAAACAATATATTTGAACCTAAAAGTTATTTTTTTGAAAAATCATGAGCATTAGATCATGTATCTATAGTTCAAATCTAACACACTTTCCACCGATTCGGTACAAATTTGTCTTTTTTATGAGGGGTGGAAGGTATGATTTAAGATACCCCGGTTGTGACATTGCACATATAATGTGGTCTAGTATTTTTAAAAAATGGGGTGGTATAATTTTGAAACTTTCATTTGGTGGTTGGTTTATAAAACGCCCCGTTTTTGGTACTCGGAAAATGAAAAATGATTTTTTCATACAAAGAAAAGAAAGACATCCTCCTACAATATTGTTGGCCATTCCAAGATTCATATGTGTTCACAATATGGACATATTATCACAAAGTATGTCACGATTTGACCATAACATTGGTCGTTTGGCAGAAAGCCATGAAACTCCATATATCATAGCTCATTTCTGAGAACACTTTTCTACGTTATTCGTGATATTTCAAATTTTTATTTTTCATGAATACTATGTCATATAAAACGACGCAACACGAAAGCTTTCCATTTTTTCTAGTTTTTAAGTAGTTACGCCGGTTTCAAGACATAGTCAAAGCGGCGGGAGTGATCGTCGTCGTCTAGGTGTTGAATCCGAAGAAACTTTTAGCGCATCTCTAATAAAATAGCATACCGTGAATCTAAGAATTTTTTTTTAAAATCATGAGGATTAAATCATGTACCTATAGTTTAAATTGGACCCACTTCCCGTCAATTTGGTAAGAATTTATGTTTTTTGCGAGAGGTGCATATAAAGCTCTTATGGTGCAACCAATTGGTGATCTATACTGCAAATGTGGTATGATATTTTAGAAAATGGGATGGTGCAATCTTGCGGCATATTTTTAGTAGATGCTTCAAAAAGGCACTTTTTAGCACTAAGAAAATAAGAAAACGATAAGAGGAGAGCCGTTGGATCATAGCAGAATGGACGAACCAATATAGATTTAGAGTAGCTGGCACATATCGATGACGTGGACAGACCCGTAGCCGAACCCACCCAATCCACACGCGGACGGACCCACTCGATCATCTCGTCATCTCCCATCCCGACCCATCCCACAACGCGATCCCCGTGCCACCTCCCCTAACCCTAACCCTAAGCAGTTGCGCCCTTCTTCCCCTCATCCTCCCCATTCGTGTGTCATTGTCCCTAGCCCTAAGGCCTAAGCAGTTGTGCCCCTCTTCCCCTCATCCTCCCCATCGAATCCCCTCGCGCCAGATCTTCTCCTCCCCGACAACACCACTCCCGGACCGGCTCAGCATTTGGTGACGCGACAGGCTTGTTCGTCGGCGCGAGCGTGTGTTCGTGCATTGACGCGCTCGGCTCCATCGACTTATTCATTTTTAAGAGAGAGAAGATAACATGACTTATTCATTTTTAATTTTGATATTAAAATGGTTCTTCCGTGTTCTATAATTTAACATATTGCTTCGGTGATTTTATGGATTTTTTTAAAGTGTTGGATATTTACAAAGCCCTAAACTATTTTTAGAAAATTTGCACAAGTAGCCATATAGGCTAAAATGCATAAGAATATTTTGTGTATTTACTTGGGACAATAAATAGTTTTTCATAATGTCCTAAAGACCCATTCTGTTTTTTATAGATAGTTAGAAATTTGTTTGGATCAGGTTTGATACTTAAAACAAAAGTTAGGGAAAAAATATCAGGAGATAGATATAAAAGTATAAAAAATAAACCGACCCGACCGAACAGGTCCATCCCGGGCCAGCCAGGGGCAGCCCCGTCGCCATCTCCCCTTTCTTCTTTTTTCCCTATTCATCTCTTCATAGGTCGAAATTTCCTGGCCCATCTCTCCTAATCTTTTTTTAACCTAATTTCTATTTTCTTGTTGGGACGTAGTAGTTCAGTTAGCCTATGCAGCCGAGCCTTCCTGCTCGTTCTGTACATGAACAACGGCTGCAGTAGCGATGTAGCCGTTTTAAGTCCCACCTCGCCTCCTTGGTGAGCAATTCATACTACCATTTATTTCGATTTAGTTAGATCAATAAAATATAACTTTTGGTAGGATTTCTCAATATATTTTTCACGGGTGCTTCTCTCACTTAAGGATGTAAACGGATCGGATCGGATCAGATATTGCTATTACCATATCCTTTACCATATTTTTTTGGCGGATTCGGATCGGAGCAGATAATAGACGGATGCGGATTCGAATACGGATAATATCGAATTACGGATATGGAGCGGATTCGGAGCAGACTCGGATCGGAAGAGGATAATCAAACAACTACATGTAGAAAAATAAAAATTTATTTAGTTTATGCAAAAGAAATGACAAGAAAGTGTGAAACACTAGATAATAGTAATATAAAAGTGCAATATTGGTAATAACATAGTATAACATGCATACGTAGCATGCAAAGCTAGCCGATACACTAACTAGATTGTCTAGATATTAGGGTTGTGTTAAATTTATTGGATTATCCTATTTGAGTACCTCGGATAATCCGCATAAAATGTCGGATTATCCTTCTCCGTCGGATATCATCAATACCATATCCGCTACCATATCCGTCGGATATCCACCCGACAGATATCCGCATCCGCATCTATATCCGCCGGATATCTAAAAATGTATACCATATCCAAAAAACGGACGCGGATGCGGATTTGGAGCGAAAATTATCCGTACCATTTACATCCCTACTCTCACTATGAAGGTACATCCGACGAATCTCTTTCTTTCGTTTGTATTTTGTATTTTCGTAAATCCCATTCTTAGCATTTTCGATATTATGAATCGAGTTTAGCAATAATATTCTCGATCTGGAGATCATAGCTCTTTAATTTTATTCTTCTTCGTAGTACACTTTGTAGACTCGTCTCGCCAATTCATCATGCCCGTTTCTCTAAATCCAAATTAACTTTGTGAGTAATTTAGTCTAGTCATTTCCCACAAGTTTTGTGTAGAAAGTTTTTTCATAGATCACTGGAACCATGTCATCTAATGCATAAATATCAGAGGCACCTAAGACCAAAGTAATCTTATTTTTCCGCGGAATTTCTAGCAAATCTAAAATATATTTATTATCTGGTTGACGATACGAATACATTTTCATCATCCATTGCAAACAGACGTTTTACAACTCCTGGTCCAATAGGGTGTCAAGTGGGATTCCACTTAGATCTCACCTCTAGTGCATTTTGAGATTGCTATTGTAAAATTTTGCACTACAAAATTCAAAATAAAATAGAAGTGGGATTTAGGTGGGATCCCCCTTGACACCTTATGGTCCATCCAAAGACCTGACGACATATCGATATATCATTGTCTGGGGTGTCAAATACTTGTTTGCCATCCATGTCAATGTAGTAGCTGCATGTCTGGTTTGGCTTGCCTGTAGGCTTAGATGCCGAGACAGAGTCCTAATTTTTTTTGAAAGGGGTAGGGGTCTGGAAAGACCCCGATGCTGCAATATATTACTGTCGGTGGAGGTACAAATGCAGAACAACCCTCAGGAAAAGAGGAAAAACAACACATCCCTGCAAATATACAAAGAAGACCCTAGGACAAAAACTAAAAACGCAATCGGGTCCTGAACGTCTTCCAACTCCTTCTCCACCACAACTTCGTCGCTACCGAGCCCGTCCGTCTGCACCACCACCGGGGACTACGCCACTTGGAGTGGAACAACGGGAGCACACCATTCTCAAAGCCGGAGAACCTCCGCGTCGACATCATGGTCTGGAGGAATTGCATCCTGTGCCAGCAGCGTGGCAAACAGGGAGGGAGTCGCTGCCCTAAGACCCTTGAGTTCGGCGACCGAGCGGAACCTTGCCGATGAAGCGTCGGCGAAGAAGAACTCCCAGGATAACAGAGCGGCTGCCCTTCAGTTGATGTGATCGCCGACGACCCTGCCGATGAAAATTCGCTCTAGTAGAGCGCAGCACCAGTGCCTCCACGCCCGGAGCTGGCCACCATCGACGACGTTGCCGCGCTCCAATCCTTCTCTCCCTCGCCACCTCGGCCGGCCAAGAGAAGAAACAGAATGCCGCCGTCAACTAGATGGAGCCAGCTGTGCTTATACATAGGACTCGTGTCAACACCCAGATTTTTAATCCCAGATGCCTATTATGCCAAACATCGTAATCCCAGGATTACCATTTTTGCGAGACATAACATATTGGATATCACAGTACATCATCCATTATAAACCGTAATAAGGTCTTACACAAATAAAGGATCTCATGATCTAGTCTTAATATAAACAAGCAACGGAATAATAAGCGTAGTAGTTGGCTCCATCTTCAGTGTCACAGACAATGCTGACGATGGAATATGATCCTAGTTGTCGTACCGTCCTACTGTCCATCTTCCTGATAGTCCTCCTCATAGTCTGGCCGCGGGAATATCTAGGGACAAAGCCACGAGTACTCTTTAAGTACTCGCAAACTATCACTAACAAGTAAGGTAGTTCTAGTAGGATTCCTAAGCTCTAAGTTTATTTGCAAAAAGCCAGATTTATCTAAACTGAGTTCAGATGTAAAGAAAACTAAGTTAAATGTCATAAATCACTTTAAGTTGGGAACCTAGTTTTCATATTCACAACCCTGTTGTGGTCAAGTCAAAATCATAGTTCCCTTCACCAATCATTTTGAAAACATCTGACGACAGAACAGTACGGCCACTCCAACCGTCCATAACCGCGGACGTGGCTATTCGAATAGTTTGACACTCTACAGAGGTGGTACACTTTCACCACAAAATTTAATACATCTGTCAGGGATAACCCTGAATCATCATACTTAGTATGTGGATAATCAATCATAACCTTTCAATTACACACTCTAGTATAGGCACCTCGCCTATGAGCTTGGCCTCCCAGCCATGGCCATCTGCCATCCTGGGCACTGCATAGGTGGACATCATCAAGAGGTAGCCTCAGCTCAAACCTCTTCCGTGAGGGAACCCATAGTAATGCATATAAACTTCCGGCTAAGCCTTATCCAATTCAGGTATTGTGGTTATATGGTAAAATTGGAATGGTATCGCATCCGAACCCAACCATCAGTTTTTATAAAGGGCTAAGGCTCATGCCTCAACATTTTCATCATCAAGTCCATTTGTGTTTCTCAACACATGTCAAAACATTTCAATAGAATGACTTATCATTCCAAGGTTTTCATAATCATTTTCACCAAGTATTCCCATCTAAAGTGATCAAGCTTTATGCTTAGCACTAGCCACTGAGTTAAGAGTGTTCACTAATGAGGGATGCTAATCTCAATCTTATGCCATAGAATGACATCTAGTATAGGCCTAGTTTTATACTCTTTATGCTATCTATACTATTTTCCAATACTCACAAAGCACTAACTAAAAGTAAAGAACTTTGGTATAGTAAAAGAGTAAAGCTTGCAAGTAAAACTTGGGATGGGTATAAATCAAAGTTGTATCACCAAAGCATGCCTAAGGCATCTTTATTAGGTTAATACTTGCAAGTGTTAGCTTGCACGGGTCTAGCTTGCTTAGTAATGATGGCTTGTTTTGATTGGTGCAGTGATTGAAGTTTTCTTCCTCTTCTTCGGGGTAGAACTCCTCCTCCTCGTATCCTTGGTCGGTACTATCGTCTATAAATGAATACGAGGTACAAAATCACCAAACAATACTTAACTAAGTCTATTTAGCAAACTAAGGCTCACACTTGATGATCTAGCATCATCACTATCATCACATGAATTAAAGAACTAGTTTTATTTAGTTTATTTGAGAAAATTAATTTCTACTCATTGTAATTAATTAAGATTTAATATTCTCCAATTTAAATATGGGATCATGTGGACACATGTCATCATCACATATTCTATACATGGGAATGTGATTTAAAGGGTTGGTCACATTTTATAAAGTGTAAGATTACTATTTAAATGATTTAAAGTGACTAGAAATGCCTATATAGCATTATTTTGGTACTAGTCCAAAGTCACTGCATGCAAACCTAGATATTTTTACATATTCAGATAGATATTGTCAAATGTGATTTTTGAGAGTTGGAATCAACTCAAAAGCTATTATGGTTGATTTTTGAAAAATGTTTAAAGTTGCAAAAGTCTCTGTCTTATTATTTTTACTAAAGATCATCTCTAAATGCAAATGATTTAAATCCAACGGGCTTGGATAGATAATTTCAATACCTTTCTAGAAAATTTTTAATCATGCAATTTGGTTCAGTGAAACACTCTAAATTGATTTTTGAATATGCGGACAGAATAGGGTTTTAGCTAAAAAGGAAAATCCATATTTGAATTTCTAGGCCTGAGCGGGAAACTAAACGGGCCGGCCCAGCTGCACTGCACAGCGCAACGGGCTGCTGACAGGCGGGGTCCACCAGTCAGCGACTATTCTAACGTGAAATGGTATTGGTGAATCTAGACCGTGCGATCAAATTCTAATCTAACGTCCGAGCGTCATCCTCTACGACGAACAGCTCCGGCGAGAAATTAACCTAGCGCCGCGGTGGGGGTCTCGCAGGGCTCACCTGGGCTCCAGCTAGGGTCGATGACAGGGGCAATCGACGTGGTTGACGACAGCGAGGCGAGGCGTAGTCACAACAGGGCTTGGGGTGGTCAGAATCAACGGCGCCCTTCTCCTCCAGCAGCGGCGGGCTCCGGTGAAATTCCGGCATGGTGGTGCTCGCCTTGCTCCGGGGAGAAGTGGGAGAGGTCAGTGAGGAGTGGAGAGTGGAATGGTATGAAGAAAGGAGGCAGTGGAGGGCTCTATTTATACTGCAGCGAGGGGACCGAGCGGTGCGATGTGAGCTCGACGGTGGCGTCGCTACAGTCGGCTATTGTCGTGGGCGAGGGCGTAGGACGGTGCAGTTCTCGCGGGTGGTTCTTATGGGCATAATGGTGAGGTGTGGGGTGGCGTGGTTCGGTCGGGAGCGTACAGTGTTCTGAGCGGGAGCGGAGGTGTTTGCGGTGGCGTGCGGCAGCTGCGGGTCGCGCGGCGGCGAACGGGGGTGTCTGCTTGGGTGAGGTGATCATGGCGGGCTGGTACACGCGAGGCGGTGGCAAGGCACGAGCTGGGCGAGCTGGTCGGGCACGGTGCACTGGCGCCACTACTAGGAAACAGCTTATAGATAGACAAGATATTCAGTGGCGCATATGTAAAACTATGCGCCACAGATATATATCAGTGGCGCACTAGAAAAAATGCGCCACACAAGTTTGGCACTTCAGTGGCGCACGAAACCAATATGCGCCACATAAGTCCATATTTCTGTGGCGCATATTTTCGTGTGCGCCACTGAAGTGCCAAACTTCTGTGGCGCATATAGACGTATGCGCCACAGAAGGTTGATGGGACCAAGCAGCAAAAAAAAGCGGGAGAAACTTCTGTGGCGCATATGTCCATATGCGCCATAGAAAGTGATGTTTCGGTGACGCATATAGGTGTATGCGCCACAGAACAAGCATATAGGGGGGAAACAGACCCCCCTGGATTGCATTTTCAGTTTTGTAAAAAATAAACAAAAATGATAGAAACTTCAAAAAAACAATTACTTTAAGTTGTAGTTAGATTTTAAGGTATAGATCTAGACGAAACTGAAAAACATGAATTTCGATGTATTTTGCAAAAATAGGTCATGGCACCGTAAAACGGCTCTAACTTTTGCATACGATGCCGGAAAAAAATCTTTAACCTATCAAAATGATCGTCTCGAAATTTTCTACTCGATTTCAACGCTAGAAGCTGTTGAAGATTTTGTAGATTCCCCAAATTCCAAAAGAGTAAAAAGTTATGGCAGACAGAAGATTTTTCCTGCAAAAAAATAAAAAGGAGGAGAAACTTCTGTGGCGCATTTCCCCCATATGCGCCACAGAAGTCTTGGGCGGGATTCGAAATTTGAATCCCGCCAGAGCCCTTCTCCCTCCCTTTTTTCCTTTTTCTTCCCCTCCCCACTTCTCCTCCTCCTCCTCCTCCTCCTCCACCACCAACTCCGGTGACTAACTCCGGCGACCACCACCACCTCCTCCACCACCAACTCCGGTGACCTCCTCCTCCACCACCAACTCCGGTGACCTCCTCCTCCACGACGACCTCCTCCTCCACCACCACTTCGATGACCTCCTTCTCCTCCTCTTCCACCACCAACTCCGGCGACCTCCTCCTCATCCACCACCACCAACTCCGGCAACCTCCTCCTCCTCCACCACCAACTCCGGCAACCTCCTCCTCCTCCTCCTCCTCCACCACCACCAACTCCGGCAACCTCCTCCTAGCCCTCCTCCAGCCACCACGACCACCACCACCACTAGCCACCACCACCACCACCAATTCCGGCCAGATCTAGATTTGGCCTGTTTTTTTTTGAAATTTGAAAAAAACTTCTGTAGCGCATATTGGCCATATGTGCCACAGAAGTTTGAGACTTTTGTGGCGCATTTTGAAATGCGCCACAGAAGATAGTTATCAGTGGTGAGGTATCAGTGGCGAGTAGGAAATGCGCCACGGATAATGAAAAAAGGTGCGCCACTGATAAGCTGTTTCCTAGTAGTGTGTGCTCTGGACATGGCGCAACGAGGTGGTGCTCGACGTAGCTAGGGTGGTCCATGGCTCGGCTGGGGTCGTGGCCTGGACTGGGGGGTGGCGGTAGAGTGCGACGCACCTCCTGGACATCCTGGATGGGTGTGGGGCGGTCTGCTGCGAGTTGGCCGTGGTCGGCCGACGATGACCAAATTCGGGCGGTGCTCGACTGTGCTGCACAGCGAAGGGGGGCTTGTCTGGGTGCTGGCTAGGCTTAGGGGAAACAAAGGAATAAATAGGGGACTAAATGGACGATGATCACTATGCAAAATAGTGAAGTTAGGCAGAAGCTTAATCTGTGTAGTTAAGGTGTTTGTGGAAATGGCCGCATGAAATGTACTTTGGAATTTTTGATTCAAATTTTTTGAGTGGTTTGATCTTAAGCTTGAGAGTCTATGTTTTCTTGGAGAGTTCAAGGGGAACTAATTTGATAGGTTTTTGAAAAAGTGGGATTTAACATATGAACTAGATTCAATTTTCAACTGTCCATTTAATTGGTTTAAAAGATGTTTTTATAAGTTTGTAAAGTGGGCCTTGATTCACTTTTACTTGGTCTAGCAAGGGGTGAAAAGAAATAGAAATTTTTCTATTAGAAATCTTCTTTTAGGAACACACAAAGTGACCTAGTGGTTAACTTTTGTCAAAATGACCATTTGGTTAATAAATTCATATTTGATTTCTTTTTCTTTTGATTTTGTTTGTAATTGGTCTAGATGATGTAGTATTCATCTTAAAACCATTTCACATCATTTAGAACAATCAAGCATGGCATATACACTCAATTCTACACTAATGCAAACACACATGCATTCATAAATCATTTTCTTAATAAATGTTTTTGTTAACTCTAAATTGGGTGATTAGAACTTGATAATCTTGATTATAAGATTTGGGGTGTTACAAACCTTCCTCCTTAAAAAAAATCTCATCCCAAGATTTAATAAGAACTAGGAACTAAAGAGATCTGGAAACTCAGTCCTAATATAATCTTCTCGCTCCCAAGTAGCTTCTTCTTCGGTATGATTGCTCCATTGGATCTTGAGAAATTAGATACTCCGGGTCCTGGTGGTTTTGAAGGCTTCTTCCAAAATACGAATGGGTACTTCACGATACGTCAGATCCTTGTTGATATCAATGGCTCGCTGATCGATGTTCTTGAACACTTCAGTCTTCTCTGGAACTTCTAAGCATTTGCGAAGTAACGAGATATGGAGCACATTATGGATGGCTGACATCTCCTCTGGTAGTTCCAGTTGATAAGATACTTCTCCTCGGCGATACAGAATCTTGTAGGGTCCAATATATCTGGGGGCTAACTTTCCTTTCAGCTGAAAACGCTGCATCCTTTCAACGGCGAAACTTTGAGATACACAAAATCTCCGACATTGAAAGTCAAATCTCTACGTCTCTTGTCGGCATAACTCTTCTGTATGGATTGGGCGGTCTTGAGGTGCTCACGGACTTTGTGAACCTTCTCTTTGGCTTCTCGTAGGATGTCGGGTTCGAAAATCTGACTCTCTCCTACTTGCGACCAATTCAAGGGGGTACAACACTTCCTTCCATACAGAAATTCAAATGGGGCCATTTGCAAACTGGCTTGATAATTTTTGTTGTATGAGAATTCTGCGAAAGGCAGACAATCTTCCCATTTTGATCCATACTCCAGAACACAAGATCTCAACATATCTTCTAAGATTTGGTTGACTCTTTTAGTCTGTTTATCGGTTTGCGGGTGATAAGCTCTGCTGAAATTCAACTTGGTTCCTAATCCTTCTTGGACTTTCTCCCAAAATCTTGAGGTAAATTGGGTTCCTCGATCCAACACTATGTCTTGGGGGTTCCATGCAAACTGATGATTCTAGCAATGTACAACTCTGCTAGCTTCGAACTCTGGTAGGTTGTCTTGACAGGTATAAAATGGGCTACCTTGGAAAGTCTATCAACTATGACCCAAATAGAGTCATTTCCCCTACTAGAAGTAGGTAAACCGATGATAAATTCCATTCCAACGGAATCCCATTTCCATTCCGGAATCTGCAATGGTTGCAACAGTCCTGCGGGTCTCTAGTATTCCGCTTTGACTCGTTGACAAATATCACACTTAGCTATGTAGCTTCCGTTTTCTCTCTTCATCTTGTGCCACCAAAATTGCTCCTTCAAATCTTGATACATCTTCGTTTCTCCGGGGTGGATAAAATAAAGAGTATCATGAGCTTCTTGCATGATAACTTGCTTCAGCTCCGAATCTGCTGGCACACAGATACGTCCTTTGTACCACAAAACTCCTTCTTCATCTTCGGTGAATCCAAATACCTTCCCTGTACCAATACGACGTTTGATTCCGTTGATACTTCATTTCCCTTCTGGGCCTCCTTGATTTGGCTAATCAAAGTGGGTTGAAGTTCAATGCTAGCTAAAAATCCTTTGCTAACAAGCCTCGTTCTAAACTACTCCAACTCTTCATGCAAACTTGGCTGGGCTTCTTTGATCATGGTGTTTAACCTACACGGCAATCTGCTAAGAGCATCCGCTACCACATTGGCTTTGCCGGGGTGATAGTGAATGTCAAGGTCATAATCCTTGATGAACTCTATCCATCTCCTTTGCCTCATATTCAGCTCCTTCTGAGTGAAAATATACTTCAAGCTCTTGTGATCTGAATAAATCTCACAGCAGTTACCCATAAGGTAATGACGCCATGTCTTCAAAGCTAAAACTACAGTTGCTAGTTCAAGATTATGGGTAGGGTAGTTTTCCTCATGCTGCTTCAGTTGTCTGGACAAATACGCTATGCCTTTGCCTTCTTGCATCAACACACATCCGAGACCAATCTTGGATGCATCACAATACACATCAAAAGGCTTCTTGATATCTAGGATAATCAATATTGGGGCTGAAATCAATCTCTTCTTGAGTTCTTGAAAACTTGCTTCACATTTGTTGGTCCATTCAAACTTCTTATCTTTCTTCAACAATTGGGTCATCGGTCTTGCTATGCTCGAAAATCCTTCAACGAACTTGCGGTAATATCCCGCTAATCCGAGAAATGCACGGACTTGGGTTTGAGTGGTTGGGGCTTCCCATTCTTCAACATCTTTGATCTTGGCGGGATCAACATCGACTCCTCCTGCCGACACAATATGTCTGAGGAATCCTACTTCCTTCAACTAGAACTCACATTTGCTAAACTTGGCATAGAACTGATGCTCTCTAAGGGTTTCAAGGATGCTTCTGAGGTGTTGCCCATGGTCTTCTTCTGACTTGGAATAGATTAGAATATCATCAATAAAAACAATAACAAACTTATCAAGAAAGTTCATAAAAATCTTATTCATGAGATTCATGAAATAAGCAGGGGCATTGGTTAATCCAAAAGACATGACCCTATACTCATACAATCCATATCTGGTGGTAAAGGCGGTCTTTGGAATATCCGTTGCACGAATCTTGAGTTGATGATAACCAGTTCTAAGATCAATCTTAGAAAACACTCTAGCACCAGTCAACTGGTCAAACAGATCCTATATCTTGGGCAATGGGTACTTGTTCTTGATGGTGACATCATTCAGCTTCTGGTAATCCGTGCACAAAGAGTTACCTCCTTCTTTCTTATCCACAAACAAAACAGGCAATCTCCATGGCGATGCGCTTGGTGGAATCCGACCTTTCTGCAGCATAGCATCAAGTTGCTTCTTCAGCTCCACTAATTCAGATGGGTTCATACTATAAGGTCTCTGAGCTATGGGTCTAGTTCCAGGAATTAGTTCAATAATGAACTCGTTATCCCGATCTGGGGGCATACTAGGCAATTCATCTCGGAATACGTCGGGGTATTCACAGACTACTCTGACTTGGTCTCGGGTTGGTTAGGCTAGACTCTTGTTACATTTGAATTGACGGGGCAAGGTCTCAGATACATGCTCTACTGATACTCCAGAGCTACTAGTCATGGTTATGGCTTTCTTGGCACAGTCGATCAATCCTATATGTCTTGACATCCAATCTATTCCTAGTACTACTTCCAAACCTTTGGTTCCAAGTACTATTAGATTGGCATAAAAATCTATCCCATGGATTCTGATAGGTACAGCCTTGCAAATTTTTCTAGCTTTGGTGGTTGAACCAGGAATTTGAACTATCATAACATGCTTCAATTTTGTTGGTTGAATCTTACTAGTGCATGCAGATTCTTTTGTAATAAACAAGTGCGATGCTCTAGAATCAAACAACACCCTTGCAAGTACTGAGTTAACAAAAAACATACCCAGCACGACATCGGGCGCTTCCTGAACTTCTTCAGCATTAATGTGGAACAGCCGGCTGTTGCGGTTGAGTAAATTCCCTGGGGCAAATCTCCTTCTAGGCTGAACATGGCGCTGTTGTTGAGCGGGTGCATTCACATTGGTGGTGGCTGCAAGCTTCTTGGGACACTCGTTGGAGTAGTGACCCTTGACTCCACATTCAAAGCAAGTGATTTGGGACTTGTCTTTGGCTGCAACAGGCACAACATCGCTTCCAGTCCTTGGGGCAGTATTGTTGTTATTATTATTATTGTTGTTGTTGTTGTTGTTGAACTTGGGCGGTGCACGGTTGAAGTTATTGGAGTTGCCGAGGTTGTTGTTGTGGTTTCCTCCAGACTTCAAGTTTCCTCCGCTATGATTGGGGTAGCTTGGATGGGACATCAGGGGTCTATTGTTTCTTGGGGCATATCCTGCAGACGGGTTGGGGTGATACTTCTGGGTATTTTGGGACCCAGTCTAGTGCATCATTCTGTGCTTGCGGTTGTCATTGGCTTGGTTGATCTTCCCTTTCATCTGTATGGCAGAGTCTACTAGCTCTTCTAGATCTTCAGAATGGATGTTGACTAACACAGTCTGCATTTCATCATGCAATCCATTCAGGAACCTTTCCTTCTTCTTGGCTTCAGTGTTGATCTCATCAGGGGCATACCTAGCAAGGGACAGAAATTTGTCACGGTACTCAATTACCGTCATCCTTCCTTGCTTCAGTTCTCTGAACTCATCTCTCATTCTGGTGACCAAACCTTGTGGCACATGGGTGCTGCTGAACTTGATCTTGAAAGATTCCCAAGTCATCACTTGACCGTGGTTCATAGTACGGGTGCTATTCCACAAGGCTCTTGCATCTCCTACTAGATAGTGGGTGGCAAACAGTACCTTCTCGTTGGCGTCAACTCCTGCGACTTCCAGATTATTCTCCATGGTTTGCAACTAGTCGTCAGCATCTAAGGGGTCCTCAGACTTGTTAAAGATAGGGGGATTGGTATTCTAAAAGTTCTTAAGCTTGGATCCATGATGATCCTGATTTCCATGGCCTTGATTATTGTGGGCCATCTAAGCTATCTATTGAAGAGTGGCTAGGTTGGCTTGGTGTTCGGCTCTACTAGCTTCACGGTCGGAAACTAGCATCTGCAGAATCTGCAACATCGGGTCTTGCGATGAGCTGCTTCCTCCGGGGTTTCCACGAGTCATCTGAAGATTGAGATAGATAATGAGGTAAGAGGGAAAGTTCTAAGGTTCATAGTTTTGTTTCAAAAGCTTTAAACTTTTAGATTAACTCAGGTTTTGCAAACTAACTTCTTCTCATTCATTCATTCATTCACTCAAGCACACAATACAAACACGCACCACAACACAATGGAAAACAGATGGTTTTAAGAACCATTATGTGCACTAAGATATAGTGGGACCGATACAACTCATTCCTACGGTAGTGATCAAGTGCATCTCCTCATCATCAATGAAGTCGGAATCATCATCATCGGTGTAGAAATCCATGTCATCATCCTCCAGGTAGTTATTGTCATCACTGAGGTACGAGTGAAGATCTCCCTGGATGCCTTCACCTTCTTCCTCTTCCTTTGCTTCAAGCTGGACTTCTTGCTTCTAGATGGTCTTCTCGAGAGTGGCCACCTTCTTGCGAAGACAAGCGATGGTGCGATCCTTCTTCTCGCGTTGACGACGAAGTGATTGGCGTTCCTTGACGAGCATGGTGAGATTCTGGTCCTTCTTGGCGGCAATGACAAGGTTGTGGTTGGCATAGGCCCGAGCATTGTCCAATTCCTTCTGCCTATCATATAGCAGGAAGTCAAGATTCTCCACTTGGCGCTTCAACTCTGGGTGACTTGGCATCTCCAATGGCATTCCCATAGAATCACGCCTTGCAAAGTGCGCAAAGCGAGTTCCCTGGATCAAGTTGATGTTTTGCCCACACATACATGCAAGAGCTTCATGCATAGCCCTGGCTAATTCATCTAGACAGTTGTTCTCTCGCATGGTGAATTGAATCTTCTCAGAAAGGGGTGCTTCCATCTTGCCTCTTAGATATGTAACCATCATCCATTGTAGATCTCCTCATGGGTAATCCTTGAGTTGTGCCCCGAAGAATTCCGGATGTGGGCGCTCAAGGTACTCTGACAGTGCATCAATATCCCTCTCAAAGATCAGCTGGCCTCCGTTTCCCAACTAGTAGAACTTGCAAAACTGAACTTCCATCTATAATTATTTAGGATGAGTAAGTTAGTGAGGTGATCAAGTGTGTCAAATTTTTATGTAGTAATGTGAGATTTTTTTTGGAGGAACATGAATTATTTTGAAAGAATCAAGGATGAGAGTGGGAATAGGTTTTCATAATACTTGTTTGGTTTTGAAACTAAGTTTTTGTTCGGACGTCCATTCTAACTAGGGTCTCCTATGGTCAAGATGGCTCTGATACCAACTTGTCAACACCTAGATTTTTAATCCCAGATGCCTGTTATGCCATACATCGCAATCCCAGGATTGCCATTTTTGCGAGACATAACAGATTGGATATCACAGTACATCATCCATTACAAACCGTAATAAGGTCTTACACAAATAAAGGATCTCATGATCTAGTCTTAATACAAACAAGCAGCGGAATAATAAGCGTAGTAGTGGGCTCCATCTTCAGTGTCAATGCTGACGATGGGAGATGATCCTAGTTGTCATAGCCGTCCTGTTGTCCATCTTCCTAATAGTCCTCCTCATAGTCTGGCCACGGGAATAGCCAGGGACAAAGCCATGAGTACTCTTTAAGTACTCGCAAACTATCACTAACAAGTAAGGTAGTTCTAGTAGGAATCCTAAGCTCTAAGTTTATTTGCAAAAAGGCAGATTTATCTAAACTGAGTTCAGAAGTAAAGAAAACTAAATTAAATGATCTAAATCACTTTAAGTTGGGAACCTAGTTTTCATACTCACAACCCTGTTGTGGTCAAGTCAAAATCATAGTTCACTTCACAAATGATTTTGAAAACATCTGACGACAGAACAATATGGCCACTCCAACTGTCCATAATCACGGACGCGGCTATTCGAATAGTTTGACACTCTACAGAGGTGGTACACTTTCACCACAAAATTCAATACATCCGTCAGGGATAACCCTGAATCATCATACTTAGTATGTGGATAATCAATCATAACCTTTCAATTACACAATCTAGTATAGGCACCTCCCCTATGAGCTTGGCTTCCCAGCCATGGCCATCTGCCATCCTAGGCACTGCATAGGTGGACATCATCAAGAGGTAGCTTCAGCTCAAACCTCTTCCATGAGGGAACCCATACTAATGCATATAAACTTCCGGCTAAGCCTTACCCAATTTAGGTATTGTGGTTGTATGGTAAAATTGGAATGGTATCACATCTCAATCCAACCATCAGTTTTTATACAGGACTAAGGCTCATGCCTCAACATTTTCATCATCAAATCCATTTGTGTTTCTCAAGACATGTCAAAACATTTCAATAGAATGACTCATCATTCCAAGGTTTTCATAATCATTTTCACCAAGTATTCCCATCTAAAGTGATCAAGTTTTATGCTTAGCACTAGCCACTAAGTTAAGAGTGTTCACTAATGAGGGATGCTAATCTCAATCTCATGCCATAGAATGACATCTATTATAGGCCTAGTTTTATACTCTTTATGCTATCTATACTTTTTTCCAATACTCACAAAGCACTAACTAAAAGTAAAGAACTTTGGTAAAGTAAAAGAGTAAAGCTTGCAAGTAAAACTTGGGATGGGTATAAATCAAAGTTGTATCACCAAAGCATGCCTACGGCATCTTGCTTTGGTTAATACTTGCAAGTGTTAGCTTGCAAGGGTCTAGCTTTCTTAGTAATGATGGCTTGCCTTGATTGGTGCAGTGATTGAAGTTTTCTTGCTCTTCTTCGGGGTAGTCCTCCTCCTCGTATCCTTGGTCGGTAATATCGTCTATAAATGAATACGGGGTACACAATCACCAAACAATACTTAACTAAGTCTATTTAGCATACTAAGGCTCACACTTGATCATCTAGCATCATCACAATCATCACATGAATTAAAGAACTAGTTTTATTTAGTTTATTTGAGAAAATTAATTTCTACTCATTCAAATTAATTAAGATTTAATATTCTCCAATTAAAATATGGGATCATGTGGACACATGTCATCACCACATATTCTAATACATGGGAATGTAATTTAAAGGGTTGGTCACATTTTATAAAGTGTAAGATTACTATTTAAATGATTTAAAGTGACTAGAAATGCCTATATAGCATTATTTTGGTACTATTCCAAAGTCACTGCATGCAAACCTAGATATTTTTACATATTTAGATAGATATAATCAAAATTGATTTTGGAGAGTTGGAATCAACTCAAAAGCAGTTATGGTTGATTTTTGAGAAATGTTTGAAGTTGCGAAAGTCTATGTATTCTTATTTTTACTAAAGATTATCTCTAACTCCGAATGATTTAAATCCAACGGGCTTGGATAGATAATTTAAATAACTTTCTAGCAAAATTTGAATCATGCAATTTGGTTTAGTGAAACACTCAGAATTTATTTTTTAATATGCGGACATAATAGGATTTTAGCTAAAAAGGAAAATCCATATTTGAATTTCTAGGCCTGAGCGGGAAACTAAACGGGATGGCCCAGCTGCACTGCACAGCGCAGCAGGCTGCTGACAGGCAGGGTCCACCAGTCAACGACTGTTCTAACGCGAAACGGTATCGGCGAATCTAGACCATGCGATCAAATTATAATCTAACGGCCGAGCGTCATCCTCGACGATGAACAGCTCCGGCGAGAAATTAACCTAGCGCAGCAGTGGGGGTCTCGCGGGGCTCACCTGGGCTCCAGCTAGGGTCGACGACAGGGGCAATCGACGTGGTTGACGACGGCGAGGCGAGGCGCAGTCACGGCAGGGCTTGGGGGTGGTCGGAATCAACGACGCTGTTCTCCTCCAGCAGCGGCGGGCTCCAGTGAAATTTTGGCATGGTGGTGCTTACCTTGCTCCGGCGAGAAGTGGGGGAGGTCAGTGAGGAGTGGGAAGTGGAGTGGTGTGAAGAAATGAGGCAGTGGAGGGCTCTATTTATACTGCGGTGAGGGGACCGAGCGGTGCGGCGTGAGCTTGACGGTGGCGTCGCTACAGGCGGCTATTGTCGTGGGCGAGGGTGTAGGACGGTGTGGTGCTCCCTGGAGGTTCTTACGGACATAATGGTGAGGCATGGGGCGGCATGGTTCGGTCAGGAGCGTGCGGTGTTCTGAGCGGGAGTGGAGGTATTTGCGGTGGCGTGCGGCAGCTACGGGCCGCGTGGCGGCGAACGGGGGTGTCTGTTGGGGTGAGGTGATCATGGCGGGCTGGCGCACACGAGGCGGGGGCAAGGCGCGAGCTGGGCGAGCTGGTCGGGTGCGTTGCACTGGCGCGCTCTGTACATGGCGCAGCGAGGCGGTGCGCGGCGTAGCTAGGGTGGTCCATGGCTCGGCTAGGGTCGTGGCTTGGACAGGGGGTGGTGGTAGAGTGCGGCGCACCTCGTGGACATCCTGGATGGGTGCGGGGCGGTCTACTGTGAGCTGGCCGTGGTCGGCCGGCGATGGCCAAATTCGGGCGGCGCTCCACTGTGCTCCACGGCGAAGGGGGGGCATGTCTGGGTGCTGGCTAGGCTTAGGGGAGATAGAGGAATAAAGAGGGGACAAAATGGTCGATGATCACTGTGCAAAATAGTGAAGTTAGGCAGAAGCTTAATCTGTGTAATTAAGGTGTTTGTGGAAATGGCCGCATGAAATGTACTTTGGAATTTTTGATTCAAATTTTTTGAGTGGTTTGATCTTAAGCTTGAGAGTCTATGTTTGCTTGGAGAGGTCAAGGGGAACTGATTTGATAGGTTTTTGAAAAAGTGGGATCTTAACATATGAACTAGATTCAATTTTCAACTGTCCATTTAATTGGTTTAAAATATGTTTTTGTAAGTTTGTAAAGAGGGCCCTGATTCACTTTTACTTGGTCTAGCAAGGGGTGAAAAGAAATAGAAATGTTTCTATTAGAAATCTTCTTCTAGTATCACACAAACTGACCTAGTGGTTAACTTTTGTCAAAATGACCATTTGGTTAATAAATTCATATTTGATTTCTTTTTCTTTTGATTTTATTTGTAATTGGTCTAGATGATGTAGTATTCATCTTAAAACCAGTTCACATCATTTAGAACAATCAAGCATGGCATATACACTCAATTCTACACTAGTGCAAACACACATGCATTCATAAATCATTTTCTTAATAAAAGTTTTTGTTAACCCTAAATTGGGTGATTAGAACTTGATAATCTTTATTATAAGATTTAGGGTGTTACAAATCGCCTTTGGGAGCCCCCCGTGAACTTCCACGATGGAATCCCAACAGAGCTCACCCAGAGCAACTACTCGATGCTGCACGAGAGTGTCGGAATAGGAAACCCTTACCCACCTCGCATCCCACCGATGCCCCCGCTCACCCTCATCCTCCCCTCGCCACCATGGCAGGCCAGAGCGAGAGATCCCAACAAAGGGGCACCCCAAGTGAGAGGGAGCCCAGACTTGATCTTATTGAAGGAGATCCCGGAGGTGGAGAAGTACACCACCGCCTCCAACCACTGAAGAACGGCGAGGAGAAGCCACCTCAGGCTGCACTAGATCTCGCCAAGAGAGATTGATGCCCTACTCCAAACAACCGGCATGGCGCCAAGATCCCTAAAACTACTTTGTATAGAGAAACATGCCACCACTCCCATCCTCACTCACAGCAGCGATGCAGTTGGAGAAGAACGGGAGGGGCGCTGGGCGTGCATGAGGGACTCTCAAGGGAGAGGAATAGAGGAGGAAAGGAGGAGAGGAGAGCGGCCCCAAATGATCCGTATATGGGGGCTGGGTTTTGAGCAAGTTTCCAAGTTATACGTCCTCGGACCTGAGACCACCGCTGAAATCAAGGCCGCCTTCACCTACATGTTTGCCTCACAGTTCTACTCACGAGTTCAGCACTTTAGGACGACCCTCAACAAAACGAAGAAACTGGACATGATGATGACACAGTACTTTACCAAGCTGAAGGATTCCGATCTAAACTCGCTACTGCTGGAAAATGCATCGACGATGGCGAGCTCGTTAGCCACAACTTGAATAGGCTAGATGTCTTGTATGACTTGGTGGTGGCCTCGGTTAATGCTATGCCAATAACCACCCTCTCCGATCTCTCCGGGCAGATCACCTCGCCCGATATGCACCAGAAGATGTTGGTGGAGACCGTCTAGGAGGAGTTCTAGTCCTATGTCAATTGTCGCGGTCATGATAATCGCTCATGTGGAAACAGAGGTCGTGATGATGGAGGAGGACATGAGTCCTCCCCTACCGATGTGGCTGCTCTCCTAATCGGCGTAGTCCCTCTACATACCGTGGTGATTGCTATGACACGCGGGGCCGCAGTCGCTCTCCTGACCGCGGTGACCGCTACAATAGGCACCGTGACAACCGTGATGATGGAGGTCATTGCGACGACAACACTGGTGGCCGCCACGATGATGATGGCTGCCGAGATCAAGGGCGCCGCCAAGATGATGGAGGACGTCAACGTGGTCGTGCTCCAATGCCCTATGTCAATATATAAGATCCGTGGTCACCCTTCTGGTGATTGTTTGTGGCATTTCTATGTCAACTCAGATGATGACGGTGGAAGAGATGACAAAGGGGTGTGTGTTGCTTAATACGGCATTAACACCAACTGGTAATCGAACATGGGTGCCACTCACCATGTTATCTCCAATATGAACAAGATCTCCACCCACGACAAGTACAAGGGGCATGACTGCGTCCACATGGCTGATGGTAACGGTAAGAAAATAAGTCATATTAGTCATTCAATATTGCGTACTCCCCATTATGAAAATAAGGGTATGAAAATGTCTTGCATGTCCCTATATTCTTCCATGAATCTTTTATCAGTTCATAAATTCACACTTGACAACAATGTGTTTCTTAAATTTCACCTATTTTTCTTTTTGATCAAGGATCAGGCCACAAGGAGAATTATGTTTGAACATCCATGTCATGGTGTCCTCTACACAGTAGTGTATCTCTACTAGGTCATCCAAGTAAGCTTTTATCACAATGTATCCTCCGTCTTCTATGTGGCATCGCTGTCTAGGATACCCTTTGTCATTTTTAGTTAATAAAATTCTTAAGAAACACAATATTTCTTATGCTCTTGAAGTAAGTCATTACATATGTGATCCTTGTTAACTAGCTAAGTGTCATCAATTGTCATATCATGTCTCTATTAGTGTTTACTTTGTTCCTTTGGAACAAGTGTTTTTTGATGTATGGGGTCCAACACCAGTGTCTCTGTTGGCAAGCACTCATATTATGTAAGCTTAGTTTATTTCAGTAAATTTACTTGGATTTATTTGGTCAAAAATAGATATGATATTTATAAAGTTTTACCTTTAGCAATAATACCAACTGTTGCTACTAATGATCAACCTAGTACGGAAAATGTTGCTATAACTGAAGAAAGTGCCACAAAAAAACATTCTGCTGAGATCGGTTCAGTAAATTAAGTGAATCAAGCAATCGAGAAAATACCAAAACTGGAGATCCTCCTGCAGCCTTGGATCATGCGCCAACTGATCCCAAGGACAATTTGTCCTCTACATATTCCCCTGCATCGTCACATCCCAAGGAGGATCTAACGCTGTCACCCACGCCCACACGTGTGACTGGTGCTGCTGAAAGTGATCGCGTCCCATCCACACACGCCATGTCACCTACAGCTGAGCCTGGGCGGTCCCACTCGTCCATGTGTCGACCTCGACCATGCACCTCAAGTCCGTCCATGTGCTCCACGTCGACCTTATCAATGCTAGGGCGGTCCCTATCACCCCCACGTGCGGACCAGACACCGTCGCCCATTGCGGTGACCCAGCATACCACTGCATGATGTAGTACACTATAGTCGTCGATATAACTGTTGGGGTCCGCAGCATAGAAAACAAAAAATTTCCTACGATGAGAACTATACGCCAAGATCTATCTACTAGATACAGAGCAACGGGTGGACATACATCCATAGAGAACTTACCCTCGAAGACAACGAGTTTTGTTAACGAGTAGGAACTCGTGGTTGATGTAGTCGTACGCTTGCCGATCTTAAGATCATGTGGAAGTCCGAGCGCCGCAAATCAGCAGCGCATCCGTCCTCGCACACACGTTCAAGCCACCGGACAACCTCCACCTCCTCGCTCCAGCGATCCAGTGGAAGCAGCAACTCCTTCTAGACGAAATGCCACCGGGAACATGTATCTCGCTAATCCGAGACCATGGGGAAATAATTCTGGAGGGGGAGAGAGATCCTTCACAAGGAGGTGTGTGGATGAAGGAGGGAATGGGTGGCCTTTTATAGGAGGAGGGGGGTGCCCCCTCTCTCCATGGCCGGCGCATGGGGGGGGGGGTGACCCCTCACCTCCCCCATTCATGTGGTGGTAACCCCTCCACATTAAAATGCCTCTTCACATTCCCTTTTAAAGTCTCCACTTTAAATGCATTAAATTTCTCCAAATTTAATGCTCTCTCATTTAATAAAACTCTTTTATTCAATTTATTCAGAATTTTGTTAATTACTTTAATTAACAAACATTCACATAAAACCCCTTGCAACATTTCAATATCACATGCAGAACCACTTTCTGCAATTTCACCCGAAACAATTCCGGTTTCTATCGAAACAATTCCTATTTCTATCGAAACATTTCCTGCGCTTTGCAAACCTTTTGTCTAGAACATATGTGCTCCTAAATGGTGTCCGGCAACCCTTAAGTGTGTCACCCTACGGTTCGCGAATAGTACATACATGATTGAGACTCCTCTCAGATCAATAATCAGAAGCGGGACCTGGAGATCCATACTGACTCCTGCATATTCAACGATGACTTCTGTGATCGTGAGAACCTTTAACGTTAGAAATTTAATCCCTTTGTCTCATGATATAATACATGTCCGAGATTCGATCATCGGTATCCAAATACCTAGTTTGATCTTGTTACCGACATGCACTCTTTTCTCGTTCCCGTGATATAACATTCTAGTGATCACATCACTTGCTTGCAAGCTATCTTAATGTGATATCACCGAGAGGGCCCAGAGTATATCTATCCGTCATCGGGATTGACAAATTCCACTCTTGATCCATGAGCCTCAACATAACACCTTCATAGCACTGAACCCATCTTTATAGTCACCATGTTACGGTGTGACGTTTGATGTTATCAAGATACTCTTCCGGTGTTAGCAATTAACATGATCTCATGGTCTAAGGACTAAGACTACTTTGTATGATGTTATAGCAATATAAACATAATGACTTGATCGTAATGCTATACTTCGGATGAATGTTCATCACATCATTTCACAAATGCTGTGACCTTGTTATTAACAACATCCAATGTCCATGATCAGGAAACCTTGATCATCTTGTTAATCAATAAGCTAGTTTATAAGAGAGGCATAACTAGGAACCCTTTTTGTTTATTAGACACACATGTATTGATGTTTCCTATCAATACAATTATAGCATGCAAAATAAACATCTATCATATACATAAGGAATATATAATAACAACTTTATTATTGCCTCTCAGGGCATATTTCCTTTAATAACACCAATGAAACAACGTCCACTAGTATTACATCCCTCAGAATGGTACAACAGAAACACAGCAGGTCCGAGACATGACTATAGATTACAACTCGACTCTTTACAAAAGATCTAGAGAACACTCTAGGTTAAAGAGAAAGAAAGTAACTTCTTACGAAGAAGAACCACAAATAAAACTCAGAGCTATCTAGCTAATAAGATTAGTATCTAAACTATCTGGCTTGCGATTGCTTCTATGCAATGCTCTACATAAGTAGGTTGTATGACTAGAGAATATATTCCTATCTACTCCAGATCTATGTCTTCACTTCGGTTGTTGTGTAGGTTGACTTCATCGAATTTCTTGGAAAACTTGAGCTATAGATGATGGTTTCTTGAGCACAAGTTGGTGTTGACATCGTCTTCGACGGCTTATAATCTAGCAAGGGTTAAGAAGGTACGGTTGAGTACGAGCGTACTTAGCAAGTTCACTAAAAAAGAGTGTTTGATGCACTATCTCGCTAGCCACAGACCAAAGGTCATAGGCAATGTAGGTTTTCGCAAACATTTCTTCAAAGATTGCTTTTATTCTAAAAACTATGTCCGACAGCCTTCACAGGTTGACTAGAACTTTCATGGAGTTCCTTTCCTGCCGCATTCGTAGCTCCTTCCCGGAACAGGGAGTAACATGTCACGATTCTTATACTCTGCAGAGGTGCGCTACTTTACCCATGAGAGACCAAATCCTCGTTGCACAACCGGGCGATCTTTCCCCTCCACAATTCCATGATGTGGGGCCTAGTAGATGATCCAAGCCAATCACTGCCCCCTTTGCGACCCCGCATGTCCCCTTGGTCTACGCCATGCCCACATCTTGAATTACAACAATGGTTGGTACATACCGTCAGATGCCAGAACTATCGTGGGACGTTGAGGGTTCCACCCATATGCTGCATATCCTCTATGAATTACCAATTCATGCACGCTACAAGCATAACAGCCCTGACCTGGCCATCCGGATGCATGCGAGAGGAAGAAGATATAGCTAACTTCTCCGTTCCATTCCAAATCTCATGGTTAACGTGTAATATACGGCACCAGAATCACTGGTGACATTGGTTGTTAGTCCTAGATGATACATTGCTGTACAATGGCGTTTCCATTGCTAGTTATGATAGATTAACTAATCACCCTAGATCAGTAACCGATTCTTCCAGTTAATTATAAAAATAGTGTTTTCGACCTTTTTGAAATGAAGATGATGACAATAGTTGAGTTACAAGCATAGAAAATAATCAAAGGACATGAGCAAGTGTGAACTTGCCCTGTGGTTGCAAGGTAGTGAAACCGGAGTTTTGGTGTTCTGGTGTTGATCATGTTTTGCCCTAGGGAGTACTTTAGTCAAAGGATCTGCTACATTCAGGTCCGTGTGCACTTTACAAATCTTTATATCTCCATCCTTGACATGCTCGCGGATGGAGTGAAACCGGCGCTTAATATGCTTGGAATTCTTGTGAGACCTCGGTTCCTTTGCGTTGGCTATGGCTCCATTGTTGTCACAATAGATCACCATCGGGTCCAACGCACTGGGAACGACACCCAGTTCCGTAATGAACTCTTTCATCCAAACTGCTTCCTGTGCCGCTTCTGAAGCAGCAACATATTCCACCTCCGTCGTTGATCCAGCCACCATAGGTCTTTGGAACTCCTCCAACTAATTGCTGCTCCATTCAAGAGAAATACGTATCCGGATTGAGACTTAGAGTCATCCGGATCGGTGTCAAAACTAGCATCGACATAACACTTAGCGACTAGCTCTTCTTCACCTCCGTATACAAGAAACATATCCCTAGTTCTTCTCAAGTACTTAAGGATATTCTTGACCGCTATCCAGTGTTCCGAACCTGGATCAGATTGGTACCTACTAGTTAAACTAATAGCATGTGCCACATCCGGTCTTGTACATAGCACGGCATACATTATAGAGCCTATGGCTGAGGCATAGGGGATCTTATCCATTATCTCTCTTTCTTCCGCCATAGCCGGACTTTGAGTCTTACTCAATGTCTTGCCTTGCAACATAGGTAAGTACCCCTTCTTACTTCCGTCCATATTAAACTTCTTTAATATCTTATCAAGGTATGTACTCTGCGATAGCCCAATTAGGCGTCTTGATCTATCTCTATAGATTTTAATGCCTAATATATATGAAGCTTCACCAAGGTCCTTCATCGAAAATTTGCTGTTTAGATAACTTTTAACACTGTTTAAAAGATCTATATCATTTCCAATCAATAATATGTCATCCACATATAATATCAGAAATGCCACATTGCTCCCATTCACTTTCTTGTAAATACAAGCCTCTCCATAAGTTTGGACAAATCCAAACTCTTTGATCACCTCATCAAAGCGGAGATTCCAACTCCGGGATGCTTGCTTCAGTCCATAGATGGATCGCTGAAGGTTGCACACCTTATCAGCATCCTTAGGATCGACAAAACCCTTAGGTTGTATCATATACAACTCTTCTTCAATATTACCATTGAGGAACGCAGTTTTGACATCCATTTGCCATATTTCATAATCGAAATATGCAGCAATTGCTAACATAATCCTAACCGACTTAAGCATCGCTACGGGAGAAAATGTCTCATCGTAGTCAACTCCTTGAATTTGTCGAAACCCCTTTGCGACAAGTCGATCCTTATAGATGGTTATATTACCATCAACATCAGTTTTTCTTTTGAAAATCCATTTATTCTCAACGGCCTTTCGATCGTGAGGTAAGTCCACCAAGGTCCAAACCTGGTTTTCGTACATGGATTCCATCTCGGATTTCATGGCTTCTAGCCATTTGTTGGAATCAGGGCTCATCATCGCTTCTTCATACGTCACAGGGTCATCTATTTCATCAATCATGAAATTCATAACAGGATTGCCATACAGTTCAGGAGCTGCACGTGTCCTGCTTGACCTGCGCAGTTCGGTAGTGTCCTCTTTCGGAGTTTCATGATCTATATCATTAGCTCTCTCTTCATTAGGTGAAGTCAACTCCGAAACAACTTCCGGTGCTGCGCTACTCGCCATTTCATGAAGAGAAGGTTCAATAACCTCTTCGAGTTCTACCTTCCGACTACTCACACCTTTCGCGAGAAACTCCTTCTCAAGAAAGGATCCATTCTTGGCAGCAAAGACCTTGCCCTCGGATCTGTGATAGAAGGTATACCCAATCATTTCCTTAGGGTATCCTATGAAGACGCATTTTTCCGCTTTGGGTTCGAGTTTATCCGCTTGAAGTTTCTTCACATAAACATCGCATCCCCAAACTTTAAGAAATGACAGCTTAGGTTTGTTTCCAAACCATAATTCATACGGTGTGTTTTCAACAGATTTAGATGGTGCCCTATTTAAAGTGAATGTAGCGGTTTCCAGTGCATAACCCCAAAATGATAGTGGCAAGTCAGTCAGAGACATCATAGATCGAACCATATCCAATAAAGTGCGATTACGACGTTCTGACACACCATTACGTTGTGGTGTTCCGGCAGGCGTGAGTTGTGAAACTATTCCACACTCTTTCATATGTGTGCTAAACTCGTAACTAAGATACTCTCCTCCACGGTCGGACCGCAGAAATTTGATCTTTCTGTTATGATGATTTTCCACTTCATTCTAAAATTCTTTGAACTTTTCAAAGGTTTCAGACTTATATTTCATCAAATAGATATGCCCGTATCTACTCAAATCATCCGTGAAAGTAACAAAATAACGATATCCACCTCGCGCTGACACACTCATTGGTCCACACACATCAGTATGTATGATTTCCAATAAATCTTTCGCCCGTTCCATTGAACCGGAAAACGGCGTTTTAGTCATCTTGCCCATAAGGCATGGCTCACATGTATCAAATGATTCAAAATCAAGTGATTCCAAAAGTCCATCAGAATGGAGTTTCTTCATGCGTTTAACGCCAATATGACCTAGACGGCAGTGCCACATATATGCAGATATATCATTATCAAGTTTAATCTTTTTAGCATCAACATTATGAATATGCGTAATACTACTATCGAGATCCAATAGAAATAAACCATTCAACACAGGTGCATGACCATAAAAGATATTATTCATATAAATCGAACAACCATTGTTTTCAGATTTAAACGAATAACCACTTTGCATCAAACATGATCCGGATACAATGTTCATGCTCAGTGCAGGCACTAAATAACAATTATTCAGGTTTATAACTAATCCCGACGGCATATGGAGAGGCAGCGTTCAGACGGCGATCACATCAACTCTTGGTCCATTGCCGACCCGCATCGTGACCTCATCCCTTGCTAATTGTCGCTTGTTTCGCAGCCCCTGAACCGAGTTACATATATTATCAACCGATCCCGTATCAAATACCCAGGTGCTACTGCGAGTACTAGTCAAGTACACATCAATAACATGTATATCATATATACCTTTGTTTGCCTTGCCGGCCTTCTTGTCCTCCAAATACTTGGGGCAGTTGCGCTTCCAATGGCCAGTCCCCTTGCAATAGTAGCACTCGGTGTCAGACTTAGGGCCAGTTCGGGGTTTATTTTCAGGCGCGACAACAGATTTGTCGCCCTTCTTTCCCTTTCTTTCCCTTCTGCTTGCCTTTCTTGTCCTTCTTGAAACCGGTG
Source organism: Avena eriantha (assembly GCA_910589775.1). Lineage (NCBI taxonomy): Eukaryota > Viridiplantae > Streptophyta > Magnoliopsida > Poales > Poaceae > Avena > Avena eriantha. The sequence goes on along the minus strand of OU342742.1, from coordinate 53,252,292 downwards.
GTCTTATTGATCATCAACACTTGATGTTCTTTCCTAATCTCCACTTCTGCAGTCTTAAGCATTGACAGAAGCTCGGGAAGAGACTTCTTCATGCCATGCATATTATAGTTCATCATGAAGCTCTTGTAGCTAGGTGGCAGAGATTGGAGAACATGATGTATGCCTAAGTCAATGGGAATCGTTATTCCCAAGGACACAAGCTTATCGGCGTACCCAGACATTTTGAGTACGTGCTCACTAACGGAGTTGTTCTCTTCCATCATGCAGCTAAAGAACTTTTCAGAAGCATTATAACTCTCTACGGCAGCATGGGTATCAAAAATCATTTTCAATTCTCCCATGGTATCAAAGGCATTGGCATTTTCGAAACGTTTTCGAAGTTCTGGCTCTAGCTCATACAGTATGCCGCAATGAACTAAGTTGTGGTCCTCCTAACGAGTTATATAGACGTTATTTTCCTCGTTGGGGCATCAGGAGCTGGTGGGGGGCCTAGCGGCGCCTCTAGCACATATTGCTTTTGTGCAGCAGTGAGGAGAATCCTCAAATTCATAGCCCAGTTGGTGAAGTTGCTACCATTCGGAGCAAGCTTCTCCTTTTCCATGAACACATTGAAATTAAAAGCAGATGGTGCCATCTACAACAGAATTTGTAAAATATATTTAGACTAAGTTTATGATAGATTGAGTTCAACTAATCCAAATTACTGATGAACTCCCACTCAAAAACGACATCCCTCGTGTCCTTTTGGTGATTACATGAACCAAATCCACTACACCAAGTCCGATCATCACATGAGTCGGTGTAGCTTCAAAGTCGAGCATCTATATGGGCATCATATAAACTATATGACTCATGCTTAACCTTTCGGTCCGTGTTCCGAGGCCATGTATGTACATGCTAGGCTCGTCAAGTAAGAACCTTAGTATTCGCGTGTGTAAAACTGTCTTACACCCGTTGTATGAAAGCGTAGAGTCGAGAACACCTGATCATCACGTGATGCCTCAAAACACGATCCACAAAACGGTGCATACTTAAGGAAGAACACATTTTTATCTTGATATCTAAATGAGGGATCATCTTATAATGCTACCAAAAGCGCCAAACAAGCAATATAAGATGCTAATATCTAATGTGTGAAGTGAGGTGATATGGTCCATGCATTTGATCTCTATCATTTGCATCGTGGTATGATCTCTATCATTCCTTTATGTGTAAGGCCAAGGTCTGTGGAACTTACACGTTAAGTGAGTTGTAAGAGTATCTATCATACATATACTTACAACAATACCATATCAAGACACTAGCTAAGCAACGATCTAAACGAGACGCCTCTAATTTATCAATTGCAAGTTTTACGTGGCTTAGGGCTTTCGGATATAGAACCGGTCTTACCTACGAACATGAACCACAATGAGGATAACCAAGTTATTAGCAACTCGTTGTAAATCAGATATTGACTATAGTAGGAGACACAGACACCCGCCAGCGACTTATGCAAAACAAGTTGCATGTCAGTCGTGGAACCGGTCTCATGTACGATGACATGTAAGGTTGGTCCGGGCCGCTTCATCCCACTATGCCACCAATATCCAAAGTACATAGAAGATGCAATAACATGATCATCATCACCCACATATAAACATATGTGTACTACCCGTGCAAAGCACCTACGCATAGATTAGGCTCTGATACCACTGTTGGGGTCCGCAGCATAGAAAACAAAAATTTTCCTACGATGAGAACTACGCCAAGATCTATCTACTAGATACAGAGCAACGGGTGGACATACATCCATAGAGAACTTACCCTCGAAGACAACGAGTTTTGTTAACGAGTAGGAACTCGTGGTTGATGTAGTCGTACGCTTGCCGATCTCAAGATCGTGTGGAAGTCCGAGCGCCGCAAATCAGCAGCGCATCCGTCCTCGCACACACGTTCAAGCCACCGGACAACCTCCACCTCCTCGCTCCAGCGATCCAGCGGAAGCAGCAACTACTTCCAGACGAAGTGCCACTCGGAACATGTATCTTGCTAATCCGAGACCATGGGGAAATAATTCTAGAGGGGTAGAGAGATCCTTCACAAGGAGGTGTGTGGATGAAGGAGGGAATGGGTGGCCTTTTATAGGAGGAGGGGGTTCCCCCTCTCTCCATGGCCGGCGCATGGGGGGTGACCCCTCACCTCCCCCATTCATGTGGTGGTAACCCCTCCACATTAAAATGCCTCTTCACATTCCCTTTTAAAGTCTCCACTTTAAATGCATTAAATTTCTCCAAATTTAATGCTCTCTCATTTAATAAAACTCTTTTATTAAATTTATTCAGAATTTTTTTAATTACTTTAATTAACAAACATTCACATAAAACCCCTTGCAACATTTCAATATCACATGCAGAACCACTTTCTGCAATTTCACCCGAAACAATTCCGGTTTCTATCGAAACAATTCCTGTTTCTATCGAAACATTTCCTGCGCTTTGCAAACCTTTTGTCTAGAACATATGTGCTCCTAAATGGTGTCCGGCAACCCTTAAGTGTGTCACCCTACAGTTCGCGAATAGTACATACATGATTGAGACTCCTCTCAGATCAATAATCAGAAGCGGGACCTGGAGATCCATACTGACTCCTGCATATTCAACGATGACTTCTGTGATCGTGAGAACCTTTAACGTTAGAAATTTAATCCCTTTGTCTCATGATATAATACATGTCCGAGATTCGATCATCGGTATCCAAATACCTAGTTTGATCTTGTTACCGACATGCACTCTTTTCTCGTTCCCGTGATATAACATTCTAGTGATCACATCACTTGCTTGCAAGCTATCTTAATGTGATATCACCGAGAGGGCCCAGAGTATATCTATCCATCATCGGGATTGACAAATTCCACTCTTGATCCATGAGCCTCAACATAACACCTTCATAGCACTGAACCCATCTTTATAGTCACCATGTTACGGTGTGACGTTTGATGTTATCAAGATACTCTTCCGGTGTTAGCAATTAACATGATCTCATGGTCTAAGGACTAAGACTACTTTGTATGATGTTATAGCAATATAAACATAATGACTTGATCGTAATGCTATACTTCGGATGAATGTTCATCACATCATTTCACAAATGCTGTGACCTTGTTATTAACAACATCCAATGTCCATGATCAGGAAACCTTGATCATCTTGTTAATCAACAAGCTAGTTTATAAGAGAGGCATAACTAGGAACCCTTTTTGTTTATTAGACACACATGTATTGATGTTTCCTATCAATACAATTATAGCATGCAAAATAAACATCTATCATATACATAAGGAATATATAATAACAACTTTATTATTGCCTCTCAGGGCATATTTCCTTCAATAACACCAATGAAACAACGTCCACTAGTATTACATCCCTCAGAATGGTACAACAGAAACACAGCAGGTCCGAGACATGACTATAGATTACAACTCGACTCTTTACAAAAGATCTAGAGAACACTCTAGGTTAAAGAGAAAGAAAGTAACTTCTTACGAAGAAGAACCACAAATAAAACTCAGAGCTATCTAGCTAATAAGATTAGTATCTAAACTATCTGGCTTGCGATTGCTTCTATGCAATGCTCTACATAAGTAGGTTGTATGACTAGAGAATATATTCCTATCTACTCCAGATCTATGTCTTCACTTCGGTTGTTGTGTAGGTTGACTTCATCGACTTTCTTGGAAAACTTGAGCTATAGATGATGGTTTCTTGAGCACAAGTTGGTGTTGACATCGTCTTCGACGGCTTATAATCTAGCAAGGGTTAAGAAGGTACGGTTGAGTACGAGCGTACTTAGCAAGTTCACTAAAAAAGAGTGTTTGATGCACTATCTCGACAGCCACAGACCAAAGGTCATAGGCAATGTAGGTTTTCGCAAACATTTCTTCAAAGATTGCTTTTATTCTAAAAACTATGTCCGACAGCCTTCACGGGTTGACTAGAACTTTCATGGAGTTCCTTTCCTGCCGCATTCGTAGCTCCTTCCCGGAACAGGGAGTAACATGTCACGATTCTTATAGTCTGCAGAGGTGCGCTACTTTACCCATGAGAGACCAAATCCTCGTTGCACAACCGGGCGATCTTTCCCCTCCACAATTCCATGATGTGGGGCCTAGTAGATGATCCAAGCCAATCACTGCCCCCTTTGCGACCCCGCATGTCCCCTTGGTCTACGCCATGCCCACATCTTGAATTACAACAATGGTTGGTACATACCGTCAGATGCTAGAACTATCGTGGGACGTTGAGGGTTCCACCCATATGCTGCATATCCTCTATGAATTACCAATTCATGCACGCTACAAGCATAACAGCCCTGACCTGGCCATCCGGATGCATGCGAGAGGAAGAAGATATAGCTAACTTCTCCGTTCCATTCCAAATCTCATGGTTAACGTGTAATATACGGCACCAGAATCACTGGTGACATTGGTTGTTAGTCCTAGATGATACATTGCTGTACAATGGCGTTTCCATTGCTAGTTATGATAGATTAACTAATCACCCTAGATCAGTAACCGATTCTTCCAGTTAATTATAAAAATAGTGTTTTCGACCTTTTTGAAATGAAGATGATGACAATAGTTGAGTTACAAGCATAGAAAATAATCAAAGGACATGAGCAAGTGTGAACTTGCCTTGTGGTTGCAAGGTAGTGAAGTCTGATACTTCCACTTGACCTTGAGCTCTGGTTTCTACAGAAAACAATTATTTCTCGGTAAGAACAATATTTAAACAAGTAATATGCAATGCATAGTAATGTCATGCCATGATTTGTTTTATTTCTTCTTTGCGTGTTTTACCCACCTTGTAAAGGTTGTAAGTTTCTTGTAATTAATAAAATAAAAACATTTTTCAAGAATCATTAAATCTATATTATTTTGATATTTAGTATTTTTTATAATAACTAGTATTATTATAAGAGTTTAAAAATAAATTTATTTAATTTTTAACTCTTTTAAATATTTGACTAAAATTCCTTTAACGAAATAAAACTTTATTTTTATCAGACTTGATTTACTTTAAAAAAATACAAACTAGTATTTTTCTATCATAGTATTTCCTTTTAGAATCTTAAAAATGAATTTTATTCAATTTGAAGTGATTTATATATTTTTATAAAATTCTAGAAGGAAGATATACTTGCTTAAAATTAATATCTATTATTTTTATTGGATAGAGGATATTTTTATGATTTCATGAATATATTGTTTGTATTTTTAGGATCTTTATTTATTTTACTAGAGGTTATCTAATTCTAGGGGTATATTTGTAATTATATATTTTACATAAGTCCTTCTTCTGAAACACAGACCTAGCCCACTGGGCTGGCTCGGCCCAACCTGACCCACTTGGGCTAGAAAATGCCCCTGGGTAGTACTGGGCTGCCCACACCCAGTGTCAACACCCGGATTTTTAATCCCAGATGCCCGTTATGCCATACCTCGCAATCCCAGGATTACCATTTTTGCGAGACATAATGGATTGGATATCACAGTACATCATCCATTACAAACCATACATAAGGTCTTACACAAATAAGGATCTCATGATCCAGTCTTAATACAATAAGCAGCGGAATTAAAAGATAAGCGTAGCGGTGGGGTCCATCTTCAGGGGGCACAGACAATGCTGACGAAGGCAGATAGTCCTAGTTATCGTAGTCGTCCTGCTGGCCATCACCTTGATAGTCTCTTTCATAGGCTGGCCATGAGAATAGCCAGGGACAAAATCCATGAGTACTCCTTAAGTACTCGCAAACTACCAGTAAGAAGTAAAATAGTTCTAGGTTAAATGCTAAATCTAAGTTTAACTACAAGGTTAGGTTTGAAACCTAAGCTGAGTTCTGAAGCAAAGAAAGATAAAATAAAGTTCTAGAATCACTTAAGTTGGGAAACTATTGTCATAAACACAACCCTGTTGGGGTCAAGTCAAGATTCATCATTCATTTCATAAGTTGTTTAGAAAACATCTGACAACGAAACAGTATGGCCATTCCAACTGTCCATAACCGCGGACGCGGCTATTCGAATAGTTTGACACTCTACAGAGGTGGTACACTTTCACCACAAGATTCGATACATCTGTCAGGGATAACCCTGAATCATCATACTTAGTATGCAAATAATCAAACACAACCTTCCCTTTACACACCCTAGTATAAGCACCTCTCCTATGAGCATGGCCTCCCAACCATGACCATCAGTCATCTTGGGCACTGCATAGGTGGACAACATTGAGAGGTAGCCTCAGCTCAAACCTCTCCCGCGAGGGAACTAATACTAATGCATATAAATTTCCAGCTAAGCCTTACCCAATTCAGGTAGTGTGGTTGTACGATAAATTTGGAATGGTATCGCATCCAAATCCAACCATCAATTTTATGAAAGGGTTAAGGCTCATGCCTCAACATCTTCACCATCATAAACCATTGGTGTTTCTCAACACATGTCAAAACATCTCAATAGAATGACTCATCATTCCAAGGTTTTCATAATTCATTTTCACCAAATGTTCCCATCTAAAGTGACTCAAGTTTTTGCTCTACTCTAAACTACTAAGTTAAGAGTGTTCACTAAGGTGGAAAAGATGGGTTCAATCTCATGCCATAGAATGACATCTAAAGGGTTCTAAATAGGTCAAGTTTTATACTCTTTATGCTACCTTCAAAACAAGTAAAGAACTTGGGGTAAAGTAATGGAAGTAAAGCTTGTAAATAAGACTTGGGGTATCTAATAGTCAAAGTAGTGTGACCAATGCATGCCTAAAGCATCTTTGCTAAACCAACTAGTTTTAATCCTAACTTGCTAAGTATTATACTTGCAAGGGTTAGCTTGCATTGTTAATGGTGGCTTGCCTTGGTTGGTGCAGTGGTTGAAGTTTTCTTCTTCTTCTTCTTGGTAGAACTCCTCCTCCTCGAAAGCTTGGTCGGTACTATCGTCTATAAATACATACGAAGTACACAATCACCAAACAATACTTAACTAGTCTAATTAGCATTCTAAGACACACATTTGATGATCTATTATCATCTCGCGCACCACAAGTTTAATTTAGAAAAGTAATTTCTACTCATTGAAAAATTAACTAAGATTTAATATTCACCACTTAAAATATGGGATAATGTGGACACATGCCATCACCTCATATTCTAGCATGTGAGAATGTGATTTAAGGGTTGGATCATAATTACTTTGGTTTAAGTTCAATATTTAATGATTGAAAGTGACTAGAAATGCCTATATAGCATTATTTTGGTACTAGTCAAAAGTCACTGCATGTAAACCTTAATATTATTACATATTTAGATAGATATGATAAAATGTGATTTTTGAGAGTTGGAATCAACTCAAAACCTATCTTAGTTGATTTCATAAAAATGTTGCAAGGTGCAAATGCTTCTGTTTTGTTATTTTTACTAGGAGATATCTATAACTCTAAGTGAATTAAATTCAATGGTCTTGGATAGATCTTTTCAATACCTTTCACGCAAAATTAGTTTCATGCAATATGGATATATCAAACTCCCAGAATTGATTTTTAAACTAGTGGACAAATACTAGATTAACTCTAAATGGAAAAAAAAATCTAAATTTGAATCTTTAAAACACGCGGGAACTAACTGGGCCAGCCCATCTACGCACTGTGCGCGCAACGGGCTGCCTGACATGCCGGCTCCACCGGTCAGTGGCACAATTTACCCGAAGCGGTCTCGAGCATCCTAGGCCACACGATCTAATGGGGATCTAACGGTGGAGACTCATCGTCGACGACGGATTACTCAGGCGAGAGCTTGACCTAGACGCGGCGGTGGGGGTCGATAGGGGGCATACCAGGGCTCTAGTAAGGTCGGTGAGGCGGGCAAACGGGCTGGTAGACGACGAGGCAAGGCGCGATTGCGGCGGAGCTTGGGGTGCCCTAAATCGCAGACGCCCTTCTCCTCCTGCTGCGGCGGCTTCGACTCCAATTCTGGAGAGACAGAGCTCGAGCGGCTTCGGCTAGAGGTGGGTAAGGTTCAGAGAGAGGTGGGGAGTGAGTGAGTGTGGAGAATAGAGGCTGGGATAGCCGCTTTATATAGGGTCGACGAGGAGGCAAAGCGAGCGCCGGTGAGGTCATCAGTGACGATGATGCGGGGCTCTCTCAGCATGGGCGAGGGCAGCGATGGATGCTCTGTTCCTCGGTGGTCCTCTGGGCTTAAAAGCGCGGAAAGGCGAGGTCTCTACTGGTCGAGAGCATGCGATGAACTGCGCATGGACGGCGGTGTTCGACGCGGTTCCTCTAGGCTGCTGGTCACGAGGCGGCGAACGACGATGTCTGGGCGGCTGCTGGGCCTACTGCGGGTGTTGCCATGCAAGGCTAGGGCTAGGTGAGGTCGGTGCTGCCCTGGCGGGCGCGGCGCTCCGGGGTGATCGGCATGGCGGACAGAGGCATGGGCGCGAGCAACTGGGGCTTGTCCTCCACTCGATTTTGGTCGGGGGCTGGTCGAGGCGAAGCGGTGTGATGGCGCCCGTCTGCCAGCAAGCGAAGGAGAGCGCGGGACGGGCTTAGGCGAGTTGTCCATGGTCGACCTGGCACATGGCGTCACGCGGCTTGGTACTAGAGCAGACAGGGGAGAGGGAGAGAGAGTTAGGGCCGGGGTTTTAGCTGGGGGAATAAGGGGACCAAGTTAGCCCCAACTGGTGGCCAAGCTACTGCTCACTATAGTGTTTTAGGATTTTGCAAGATTTGTGTCTACCACCTGTTTGATGAAATGGCCGCAAGAAGCAAAAGTTTGAATTTTGGTTTCAAAATTTTTGTGTGTTCTCCACTAGTACTAGGTAGTCTCTGGTTGCAAGGGTTTTGAAAATGGAGTTCAATTGGATGGTTTTTGAAATAGTGGTGATCTAGGCATATGCATTGAATTCAATTTTCACATGCCATTTAAAATAAGTATTTGAATGTTTTTAGCAGATCAAAAAGTGGGCCTTGGTACCTCATTATGTCTACTAGCAAGGGGTGTAAAGATCTAGAATTATTTCTGTTGAGAAGGGAGTGCTAGGAACACTCAAAGTAGTGTAGTGGATTAAAATGACCAAAATGACCATTCCTCATGTTTAATTGTTTTTGATTCGATTTTCTTTGGAATTTGCTTGGGAAAGAGTTAGATGATGTTTAATTCACCATACGAACATTTTACAACCAAAGAATCATAGAACCATGGCAATTCAAAATAATTCCTAAATTAAATGCACATACACATGAATGCTTTCATTTTTAATTTGGAAACGTTTTTGTTAACCCTAATTTTGATGTTTTGGATCTTGATAAGCTTGGATTAAAGTTTTGGGATGTTACAAACTTTCCTGCCTTAAACAAAACCTCGTCCTGAGATTTACAAAGAAAACTAGGAACTAAAAAGATCTGGGAACTCTGTCCTAATGTAATCTTCGCGCTCCCAAGTGGCTTCCTCCTCGGTATGGTTGCTCCACCGAATTTTGAGAAACTTGATGCTCCTGGTCCTGGTGGTTCTGTAGGCTTCTTCTAAGATATGGATGGGCACTTCCCGATAGGTTAGGTCATTGTTGATCTCTACAGCTTTGTGATCGATGTTCTTGAAAACTTCAGTCTTCTCGGGCACTTCCAAGCATTTGCGAGGTAACGAGATATGTAACACATTGTGGATGGCTGGCATCTCTTCAGGCAGTTCCAGTTGATACGATATTTCTCCTCGACGATTCAGAATCTTGAATGGCCCGATATATCTAGGGGCTAACTTTCCTTTCAGACTAAAGCGTTTAGTTCCCTTCTATGGTGAAACCTTGAGATACACAAAATCTCCGACATTGAAATTCAGGTCTCTCCTTCTTTTGTCAGCATAACTCTTTTGTCTAGATTGGGCGGTCTTGAGGTGCTCATGGACTTTGTGAACTTTCTTTTCTGCTTCCCGGAGAATGTCGGGTGCAAAGATCTGACTCTCTCCTACTTGCGACCAATTCAAAGGGGTACGACACTTTCTTCCATATAGGAATTCAAATGGTGCCATCTGCAAACTAGCTTGATAACTATTGTTATATGAGAATTCTGCGAAAGGCAGGCAATCTTCCCATTTTGATCCGTATTCTAACACACAAGCTCTAAGCATATCCTCTAGGATCTGGTTGACTCTCTCAGTCTGTCCATCTGTTTGCGGGTGATAAGCGGTACTGAAGTTCAACTTGGTTCCTAATCCTTCCTGAACTTTCTGCCAAAATCTCGAGGTAAACTGGGTTCCTCGATCTGATACTATGGTCTTGGGGGTTCCATGTAGACTGACAATTCTAGCGATGTACAGTTCTGCTAACTTCGCACTCTGGTAGGTAGTCTTGACAGGTATAAAGTGGGCTACCTTAGACAATCGATCAACTATGACCCAGATTGAGTCGTTTCCCCTACTAGAAGTAGGCAAGCCAATGATAAAGTCCATTCCGACGGAATCCCATTTCCATTCCGTAATCTGCAATGGTTGCAACAGTCCTGCAGGTCTCTGATGCTCTGCCTTGACTCTTTGACAGATGTCACATTTGGCGATGTAGCTTCCGATTTCTCTCTTCTTCTTGTGCCACCAAAATTGCTCTTTCAAATCCTGATACATCTTTGTTCCTCCGAGGTGGATAGAATAAAGAGTATCATGAGCTTCCTTCATGATAACTTTCTTTAGCTTAGAATCTGCTGGCACACAGATACGTCCTTTGTACCACAGTGCTCCTTCTTCGTCTTCCGTGAATCCCGCTACCTTTCCTGTACCAATACGATGTTTGATTCCGTCGATACTTTCATTCCCCTTCTGGGCTTCCTTGATTTGGCTAATCAAAGTGGGTTGAAGTTCAATGCTAGCTAAGAATCCTTTGCTAACTAATTCTGTCCTGAACTGCTCCAACTCCTCATACAAACTTGGTTGCTTCTCCTTGATCATGGTATTTAGCCTACACGGCAATTTGCTAAGAGCATCCGCTACCACATTGGCTTTGCCAGGGTGATAGTGAATGTCAAGGTCATAATCCTTGATTAACTCTATCCATCTCCTTTGTCTCATATTTAGCTCCTTCTGAGTGAAGATATATTTTAAGCTCTTGTGATCTGAGTAAATCTCATAGCGATTACCCATCAAATAATGACGCCATGTCTTCAACGCTAGAACCACGGCTGCTAGCTCAAGATCATGGGTCGAATAGTTCTGCTCATGTTGTTTCAGAGTTCGAGACAGATATGCGATGAGTTTGCCTTCTTGCATCAATACACATCCTAGACCAATCTTGGATGCATCACAATACACATCAAATGGCTTCTTGATGTCTGGCATGATCAATATTGGGGCTGATATCAATCTCTTCTTCAGCTCCTGGAAACTGGCTTCACACTTGTTTGTCCATTCAAACTTCTTGTCCTTCTTCAACAATTGGGTCATGGGTCTGGCGATGCTTGAAAACCCTTCTACGAACTTGTGGTAGTAGCCCGCTAATCCGAGAAATGCACGGACTTGGGTTTGGGTGGTTGGGGATTCCCATTCTTCGACATCTTTGATCTTGGCGGGATCAACAGAGACTCCTCCGGCAGACACAATATGTCCTAGGAATCCTACTTCTTTCAGCCAAAACTCACACTTGCTGAACTTGGCATATAACTGATGTTCTCTCAGGGTTTCTAGGATGATTCTCAGATGTTGCTCATGGTCTTCTTCTGACTTGGAGTAGATAAGGATGTCGTTGATAAACACAACTACAAACTTATCTAGGAAATTCATAAAGATCTTATTCTTGAGATTCATGAAATAAGCAGGGGCATTGGTTAATCCAAAAGACATAACTGTATACTCGTATAAACCATAGCGAGTAGTAAAGGCGGTCTTCGGAATATCTGTTGCATGAATCTTAAGTTGGTGATAACCAGTCCTAAGATTAATCTTTGAGAAGACCTGAGCTCCAGTGAACTGATCAAATAGATCCTCTATCTTTGGCAAGGGGTACTTGTTCTTGATGGTGACATCATTCAACTTTCTGTAATCTGTGCACAGACGGTTGCCTCCATCTTTCTTGTCAACAAGTAACACTGGTGATCTCCATGGCGATGCGCTTGGTTGAATCAAGCCTTTCTCTAACATGGCATCCAACTGCTTCTTCAGTTCCACTAACTCTAAGGGGTTCATGCTATAGAGTCTCTGGGCTATGGGTCTGGTTCCGAGGATTAGTTCGATAATGAACTCAATATCCCTATCCAGGGGCATACCTGGCAATTCATCTTGGAATATGTCGGGGTATTCACAGACTACTCTGACTTGGTCTATGGTGGGCAGGGCTACGCTCTTGTTGCACTTGAATTGACAGGGTAAGGTTTCAGAGATATGTTCTACTGTTACTCTAGAACTACTGGTCATGGTGGTGGCTTTCTTAGCACAGTCTATTAGTCCTTTATGCCTTGACATCCAGTCCATACCTAGTACTACTTCCAATCCTTTGGTTCCAAGTACAATTAGGTTGGCATAAAAATCTATCCCATGTATTCTGATAGTCACAACTTTGCAAATTTTTCTAGCTTTGGTTGTTGAACCGGGGATTTGAACTATCATGACATGCTTCAAGTTGGTTGGGTGAATCTTACTAGTGGATGCAAATTCTTCGGTGACAAATGAATGCGATGCTCTTGAATCAAACAATACTCTTGCTAAAACTGAGTTGACAGAAAACATACCCAGCACTACATCTGACGCTCCTGGGCTTCTTCTGCGTTCATGTGGAAGAGACGGCCGTTGCGGTTGTGCGGGTTCCCTGGGGAAAATCTTCTTCCTGGTTGAACACGACGCTGCTGCTGAGCTGGGGCATTCACATTGGCATTAGCTGCGGTCTTCTTGGGACACTCATTGGAGTAGTGACCCTTCACTCCACACTCGAAACAAATGATCTGGGACTTGTCCTTGACTACGACAGGTACATCATTGCTGCCAGTTCTAGGTGCAGTGTTGTTGTTGTTGTTGCTGTTGTTCTTGGGAGGTGCACGGTTGAAATTATTGGCATTTCTAGAGTTGTGATTGTTTCCTCCGGGCTTCCCATTACCTCCGCTACGGTTGGGGTAGCTTGGGCGAGACGTTGGGGGTCGGTTGTTCCTTGGTGCATATCCTGATGAGGGGTTGGGATGGTACTTCTGGTTACTGCTGGGTCCAGACTGTTGCATCATATGACGTTTGCGGTTGTCGTGTGCCTGGTTAATCTTCCCTTCCATCTGAATGGCAGAGTCGACTAGTTCTTCGAGATCCTCGAAACGAATGTTGATGAGGACAGTCTGCATCTCATCATGCAGTCCGTTCAGGAATCTCTCCTTCTTCTTGGCCTCCGTGTTGATCTCATTAGGTGCATATCTGGCAAGTGACAGGAATCTATCACGGTACTCCACCACAGTCATTCTTCCTTGCTTCAATTCGCGGAATTCATCTCTCATCCTGTTGACTAGACCTTGCGGCACGTGGGTGCGGTTGAACTTGACTTTGAATGCTTCCCATGTCATCACTTGACCATGGTTCATATTGCGGATACTATTCCACCAAGCTCTTGCATCTCCCGCCAGGTAGTGGGTGGCGAAGAGAACTTTCTCATTTTCATCAACTCTTGCAACTTCTAAGTTGTTTTCCATGGTCTGTAACCAGTCATCAGCATCTAGTGGGTTCTCAGATTGGTTGAAGATTGGGGGATTGGTATTCTGAAAATTCTTTAGCTTGGATCCTTGATGATCCTGATTTCCATGCCCTTGGTTGTTGAGAGCCATCTGGGCGATCTGTTGGAGTGTTGCTAAGTTAGCTTGGCGCTCTGCCCTGCTTGCTTCATGGTCTACGATGAGATTCTGCAAGATCTGCAGCATTGGGTCTTGCGACGAGCTGCTCCCTCCTTGGTTTCCACGAGTCATCTGAAGATTGAGATGGATATAGGGGTAAGAGGGAAATTCTAAGGTTCATGGTTTTGGGTTTTCAAAGCTAAAACTTTGAGCTAGACTTAGGTTTTTCAACTAACTTCACTTTCATTCATGCAAGCAACACAAAATACAAACACACACCACAACAATCTAAGGGGAAACAGATGGTTTGAAGAACCATTCTGTAAGCTATGATATAGTGGGACCGATACATCTCATGCTACGACAATGCTCTAGGGCATCTACTCATCGTCGATGAAGTCGGAGTCCTCATCATCAGTGTAGAAGTCCATGGCATCCTCCCCCAGAAAGTCATCATTGTTGCTGAGGTAAGAATCCATGTCTCCCTAGATGTCTTCACCCTCCTCTTCTTCTTCCTTTGCTGCAAGCTGGGCTTCCTGATCCTTGACGGTGTTCTTGAGGTCGGCCACCTTCTTGCAAAGACGGGTGATGGTACGATCCCTTTTTGCACGCTGGCGGCAAAGAGACTGGCGATCCTGGACGAGCAGTGCGAAAGTCTGGGCCTTCTGGTCGGTAATGGCACGGTTCTGGTTGGCTAACTCTCTGGCAGTGTCCAGTTCCTACTGTCTGTCATGCAGCAAGAAGTCAATATTTTCCACTTGACGCCTCAACTCTGGGTGACTTGGCATCTCCATCGGCATTCCCATGAAGTCACGTCTTGCATAGTGGGCAAAACGGGTTCCTTGGATCTTGTTGACGCTGAGGGCACATAGACGTGCGAGAGCTTCATGCATTGCCCTGGCTAATCCATCTAGCTAGTTGTTCTCTCTCACGGAGAACTGAATTCTCCCAGAAGTTGGTGCTTCAATGCTTCCTCTAAGATCTGCGGTGACTAGCCACTATAGGTATCCTCCTGGGGGTCCTGGAAGTTGAGCTCCAAGAAACTCCGGATGTGGGCGTCCTAGTAACTCCGACAGTGAATCCAGATCCCTCTCGAAGATTAGCTGACCTCCATTTCTCAACTGGTAGAACTTGCTGAACTGAGACTCCATCTACAAGAATTAAGATGAGGAAGTTAGTGAAGTGATCAAGTGTGTCAAATTTTAAGTAGTGATGTAAGAAGTTTGGGGAACGTGAATTTAAAAAAAATGAATCCACAAAGATAAGAGAGGACAAAGTTTTTCATCAATACTCACTTTGGTTTTGAAACTAAGTTTTTTGTTTGAACATCCATTCTAACTAGGGTCTCCTATGGTCAGGGTGGCTCTGATACCAACTTGTTAGCACCCGGATTTTTAATCCTAAATTCCTGTTATGCCATACCTCGCAATCCCAGGATTACCATTTTTGCGAGACATAATGGATTGGATATCAGAGTACATCATCCATTACAAACCATACATAAGGTCTTACACAAATAAGGATCTCATGATCCAGTCTTAATACAACAAGCAGCGGAATTAAAAGATAAGCGTAGCGGCGGGGTGCATCTTCAGGGGGCACGGGAAATGCTGACGAAGGCAGATAATCCTAGATGTCGTAGTCGTCCTGCTGGCCATCATCTTGATAGTCTCCTTCATAGTCTGGCCATGAGAATAGCCAGGGACAAAAGCCATGAGTACTCCTTAAGTACTCGCAAACTACCACTAACAAGTAAAATAGTTCTAGGTTAAAGTGCTAAATATAAGTTTAACTATAAGGTTAGGTTTGAAACCTAAGCTGAGTTCTGAAGCAAAGAAAGATAAAATAAAGTTCTAGAATCACTTAAGTTGGGAAACTATTGTCATAAACACAACCCTGTTGGGGTCAAGTCAAGATTCATCATTCATTTCATAAGTTGTTTAGAAAACATCTGACAACGAAACAGTATGGCCATTCCAACTGTCCATAACCGCGGATGCGGCTATTCGAATAGTTTGACACTCTACAGAGGTGGTACACTTTCACCACAAGATTCGATACATCTGTCAGGGATAACCCTGAATCATCATACTTAGTATGCAGATAATCAAACATAACCTTCCCTTTACACACCCTAGTATAAGCACCTCTCCTATGAGCATGGCCTCCCAACCATGACCATCAGTCATCTTCGGCACTGCATAGGTGGACAACATTGAGAGGTAGCCTCAGCTAAAACCTGTCCCACGAGGGAACTAATACTAATGCATATAAATTTCCAGCTAAGCCTTACCCAATTCAGGTAGTGTGGTTGTACGGTAAATTTGGAATGGTATCGCATCCGAATCCAACCATCAGTTTTATAAAAGGGTTAAGGCTCATGCCTCAACATCTTCACCATCATAAACCATTGGTGTTTCTCAACACATGTCAAAACATCTCAATAGAATGACTCATCATTCCAAGGTTTTCATAATTCATTTTCATCAAATGTTCCCATCTAAAGTGACTCAAGTTTTTGCTCTACTCTAAACTACTAAGTTAAGAGTGTTCACTAAGGTGGAAAAGATGGGTTCAATCTCATGCCATAGAATGACATCTAAAGGGTTCTAAATAGGTCAAGTTTTATACTCTTTATGCTACCTTCAAAACAAGTAAAGAACTTTGGGTAAAGTAAAGGAAGTAAAGCTTGTAAATAAGACTTGGGGTATCTAATAGTCAAAGTAGTGTGACCAAAGCATGCCTAAAGCATCTTTGCTAAACCATCTAGTTTTAATCATAACTTGCTAAGTATTATACTTGCAAGAGTTAGCTTGCATTGTTAATGGTGGCTTGCCTTGGTTGGTGAAGTGGTTGAAGTTTTCTTCTTCTTCTTCTTGGTAGAACTCCTCCTCCTCGAAAGCTTGGTCGGTACTATCGTCTATAAATACATACGGAGTATACAATCACCAAACAATACTTAACTAGTCTAATTAGCATTCTAAGACACACATTTGATGATCTATTATCATCTCAAGAACCACAAGTTTAATTTAATAGTTTCACTCTTTTTAATTTAGAAAAGTAATTTCTACTCATTGAAAAATTAACTAAGATTTAATATTCACCACTTAAAATATGGGATCATGTGGACACATGTCATCACCACATGTTCTAGCATGTGATAATGTGATTTAAGGGTTGGATCATAATTACTTTGGTTTAAGTTCAATATTTAATGATTTAAAGTGACTAGAAATGCCTATATAGCATTATTTTGGTACTAGTCCAAAGTCACTACATGTAAAGCTTAATATTATTACATATTTAGATAGATATGGTAAAATGTGATTTTTGAGAGTTGGAATCAACTCAAAACCTATCTTAGTTGATTTTATAAAAATGTTGCAAGGTGCAAATGCTTTTGTTTTGGTATTTTTACTAGGAGAGATCTATAAATCTAATTGAATTAAATCCAATGGGCTTTGATATATATTTTCAATACCTTTCAGGAAAAAATTGGTTTCATGCAATTTGGATTTGTCAAACTACCAGAATTGATTTTTAAACTAGTGGACAGATACTAGATTAACTCTAAATGGAAAAAATCAAAATTAGAATCTTTAACACGCGCGGGAACTAACTGGGCTGGCCCAGCTATGCACAGTGTGCGCAACGGGCTGCCTGACATGCGGGCTCCACCGGTCTGCGGCACAATTTACCCGAAGCGGTATCGAGCATCCTAGGCCACACGATCTAAAGGGGATCTAACGGTGGAGAGTCATCGTCGACGACGGATTACTCCGGCGAGAGCTTGACCTAGACGCGGCGGTGGGGGTCGATAGGGGGCATACCAGGGATCCAGTAAGGTCGGTGAGGTGGGCAAACGGGCTGGTAGACTACGGCGAGGCGAGGCGCGGTTGCGGCGGAGCTTGGGGTGCCCTAAATCGCAGACGCCCTTCTCCTCCTGCTGCGGCGGCTTCAGCTCCAATTCCGGTGAGACAGAGCTCGAGCGGCTTTGGCTAGAGGTGGGTAAGGTTCATAGAGAGGTGGGGAGTGAGTGAGTGTGGAGAATAGAGGACGGGGTGGCCGCTTTATATAGGGTCGACGAGGGGGCAGAGCGAGCGCCGGTGAGGTCATCGGTGACGAAGATGCGGAGCTATCTCGGCATGGGCGAGGGCGGTGATGGATGCTCTGTTCCCCGGCGGTCCTCTGGGGCTTAAAGGCACGGCAAGGCGAGGTCTCTACTGGTCGGGAGCGTGCGGTGAACTGCGCGTGGACGGCGGCGTTCGACACGGTTTCTCCGGGCTGCTGGTCACGAGGCGGCGAACGACGATGTCTGGGCGGCTGCTGGGCCTACTACGGGTGTTGCCATGCAAGGCTAGGGGTAGGTGAGGTCGGTGCTGCTCTGGCGGGCGCGGCGCTCCGGGGTGATCGGCATGGCAGACAGAGGCATGGGCGTGAGCAACTGGGGCTTGTCCTCCACTCGATTTTGGTCGGGGGCTGGTCGAGGCGAAGCGGTGTGATGGCGCCCGTCTGCCAGCAAGCGAAGGAGAGTGCGGGACGGGCTTAGGCGAGTTGTCCATGGTCGACCTGGCACATGGCGTCACGCAGCTTGGTACTGGAGCAGACAGGGGAGAGGGAGAGAGAGTTAGGGCCAGGGTTTTAGCTGGGGGAACAATGGGACCAAGTTAGGCCCAAATGGTGGCCAAGCTACTGCTCACTATAGTGGTTTAGGATTTTGCAAGATTTGTGTCTGCCACCTGTTTAATGAAATGGCCGTAAGAAGCAAAAGTTTGAATTTTGGTTTCAAAATTTTTGAGTGATCTCCACTAGTACTAGGTAGTCTCTGGTTGCAAGGGTTTTGAAAATGGATTTCAATTGGATTGTTTTTGAAATAGGGGTGATCTAGGCATATGCATTGAATTCAATTTTCACATGCCATTTGAAATAAGTATTTGAATGTTTTTAGCAGATCAAAAAGTGGGCCTTGGTACCTCATTATGTGTACTAGCAAGGGGTGTAAAGATCTAGAATTATTTCTATTGAGAAGGGAGTGCTAGGAACACTCAAAGTAGTGTAGTGGATTAAAATGACCAAAATGACCATTCCTCATGTTTAATTGTTTTTTATTTGATTTTCTTTGGGATTTGCTTGGGAAAGAGTTAGATGATATTTAATTCACCATACAAACATTTTACAACCAAAGAATCATAGAACCATGGCAATTCAAAACAATTCCTACATTAAATGCACATACACATGAATGCTTTCATTTTTAATTTGGAAAAGTTTTTGTTAACCCTAATTTTGATGATTTGGATCTTGATAAGCTTGGATTAAAGTTTTGGGATGTTGCAAACCTTCCCCCCTTAAACAAAATCTCGTCCTGAGATTTACAAAGAAAACTAGGAACTAAAGAGATCTGGGAACTCTGTCCTAATGTAATCTTCGCGCTCCCAAGTGGCTTCCTCCTCGGTATGGTTGCTCCACTAAATTTTGAGAAACTTGATGCCCCTGGTCCTGGTGGTTCTGTAGGCTTCTTCTAAGATACAGATGGGCACTTCCCGATAGGTCAGGTCATTGTTGATCTCTACAGCTCTACTCTCCTCTCTATGCTCTACATTGCCTCTATTCCAAGCTATGTGGTCACCTGTGATGCATTTCCCCATTTAGGATTCATCCCTAAATTACTAGGGTTCATTTTCCCTACAATGGTGATTTAGCATAGCCCTAGGGTTAATCTCGCCCGTGCTAATCCATTGATGTTGATCTACTGTTAGTGAAATGGCAATCTCTGTTGAGCATGTTTGTTACTCTGTTCTCTTATCAGAGAACACTTTGCTGAGCATGCTTTTGTGACCCTATTCCCTGTCGTAAAACTCTCTGTGGAAGAAAGATTAGATTAATATGGTTGCCTAAGTTGTTGGGGCTGTGGATTTTACTCCTATGGAGTTAATTGAGATTGCTCTCTGTATTGATACTTGGTTAATTACTTGCTTGTGAAGTTCTGATATGTTCAGTTTCAGGATTTAATATTGTTACTGTGTAAATCTAGTACTAGTCTATGCTCTGTGATTAGTAAGGAGATGATTTATAAACATATGATTCCTACATGCTTGTAGGAAAATGATTAATCTTAGTGGTTGCTGTTCAGTGTGGCCTAGTGATAGACAGTGTTGATCTTTACTTTCTTTTCCAAAAGAAAGTGTCTATTTATGATTCCTATATCATTTAGGAAGATGATTATCTTTATTGAAAAGAATATGCTTGATCTTGTACTCAAACAAAAATGAACCTGCTAGATATAGAGGTGTTACCCTTTTGGGAATGTGCCATGTACCAGCAACTATGATGTGTATCTATCTAGTGAGAACTAGATCATAGGGTCAATGATGTTGGTCTGAGACCCTGCCGATTCAAGAGCACATGTATAATCTGGCTGTTTATTATCTGCTACCCGATATGTTCACTATCATGTGCTTGTAAGAAAATGAATGTGTAAGATGGAAAATAATTAGATCAAAATGGTTGGATATACCCTGGTAGCCTTGTACTGATGTTGCCTGTTACTTCTGGCTTGTGGTAACCCTAGATTTGCGGTGGCTTCCTCTTGGTCTTGTCGAGCTCCTCATGGTGTTATTGCTCCTGTGTGACCTTGATGTCCACCTAGTTCATTCCCCTCCTCAAGTCACCATCTTTGCTGGTGATCTCTTGGGTTTTGTGTGGTAGAAAGTGGCTTGATCTAGTGATATGGCTACAAGATCTGGTGCTATTCTTGGTTGTGCTGGTGACAAACTGTGTCTTTGCTCTCCTGCGAAATGAATAGCAAAGCTAGCTTTGCTCTATGTTGCCGGGGTTTAAACTATCCCTTTGCTCTCTGCCGCTGACACCTCAATGCATGCATTTAGGTGTGTGAGCTGCTTCACTATTTTCTTTGGCTGTGGATGAGATCAAGTAAATATTGTTTAAACGTTCCCATCCTTTTACTATTACCTATCTTGGTGAAACTTGCCACTTCAGCCCGTGATGTTGTTCTGAGGCCTTTATTGTTTAAAAGAACAGATGCTACACTTGATGGTTTTGTCCCTTCTTTAATTTAACTTGCTCAATGGGGATTGGAAAATAGTGCACCACACTGTTTGAAACTGAGAGCAATCTAACACTAATCCTTTCTTTGTTGATTTCTTCTTCTGTCTTAGTTGCAGGTATAAGATCAAGGGATCAGGAGAAATAGTTTAGGATTTTCTTTTATTTACTTTGGTAATATATATTTCTACTTTTTGTAAAGATCAATGTAATACATATTCATTATTTAATAAAGCTTTATATTTCTTTGAGAATATCCTTCTAATGTCTTTACTTTAAGTAGAGTTTTATTTATTTAATACTTGGGGAATAAAGGAAAGATTTTTAAGAAGTATTATTTGAGTGGTACTATTGTATTATTCTCAATTTCCTTTATTGTTTTTATAAATGTGATAAATTCAAACAATAATAATAATTAATTCTTTTTGGAAATTGAATAAATACAAATCACCTCTAATTTCCTAACCTTATTCAAATGTTTCAAATTTTAAATATGGAACCAACTTATTCACCCAAGAATATTATAATCTTTAAGAATTAAAACTTAATGTTTGATGTATAACAAAGTAATTATAGTTGATGACTCAACCCAAAGTGGAATATTGATATAGCCTCATACTGTAATATTGATTAAAGATTTCTCCAGAATTTTCACCCCAACACATCCCTAAGTTTGGGTTCTAGTTCAGGAATTCCTTTCCTAAATATACTTTATTTAAACCTCTTTTCTGTTTCACTGAGATCTCTTCTGTCTAACTGATCTAGTCATCTGGCTCTATCATAGCCATCAACATATGATGACATGATCATGCCCCTTCTACAACATTCCTTCACTCTGCTCCTAGTACATTAGCCTTGTATATGTTTCTAAGGCTTGCAAGGTTACCGTTCTCTTTATAGCACCTATGATATCAAAACCCTAGAATGGTTAGGATACTTCTCCTTTCCATACAAGTTTGTTCTTCTTATTAGCTTAGTTAAGCTACTTTGCCTACAACTACTCTATACAACTCATATTGTATACTTCTTTATACTCTAGCTTGACTTCTCATGATCAAGCTAGATGATTTAGCTTAATAAGGGTTTGCCTAATTTGGTATACTCACAACTCTTCTCTACTAGCTGGTCATCTATTCTCAACTGTCTTGGAAATAATTACCCCAACCTTTCATCAAGAAAAGTTTAGGCTTCTAATTGCCTGATCAAGATCTATAACCAACAAGTAGTAAAATTGTACTAGTCTATCTATAAAACTTACCTTGTTAAGGAAACTTACCCTAGGTTTATACCTATTTGGCTTAGCAAGATTTTAACTGTATTCTGTACTACTACTAACTTTCTCATAGCTTCATAATTACTATCTAAACTCGTGAATTTAGGTACTTCTTCTAGTTAACTCAGGAGTGAGTTAACCCTTTCCACATCCAATGGTTTGATCACCACTAAGGATCTCATTCTATGGATGATAAAACACTCTACCATATCTAGTTCCTTCTTCATATTAATATACTTAAGGTCTTTGGAAGGTCAATATAATAGGTCAAAGCTAAGAGTGGATAACTGCTAGGTCAAGAATTGATCACACACATTGGTGATCAATAGACACTAGGACTTAGTTAAATAGGATTGTCATCTATTATCATGACACTAATGGTATGTAATGGATGATCTTGGCTTGACTTACCTTTTTACTCTATTTGTGGTAAGCATTAAGGTTAAGAACTACCATGATACCCATGGTAGGAACAACTATGGCAAACAAGTGTTTCTAGATTTAGTTATGGGTTTTCTTTACTTAAGTTCTATACTTAACTTGGTATTCAGGGTTTGTCGTATATACTACCTTGATATTATCTTTGCAATATTAATTATTCATCCTTGAATTGTGGTATCAAATACCATGTAATGATTTCTAGAAGATCTAGTACCCTTGATTAAGTGATGTGTTGTGACTTAGTTTTATTACATTTGATCTACCCTTAGATCAAATTATATTAAGGTTTTAGAAAAGGTCATATTGAAACTTATCACAGTCAACTTGATGATCTACTTCAGTTCCACCAAGTTAAGAGAAGCTTTAATCTCTTTGACAAGTTTTAATTAAAAGCACGAAAATTATCCAGATTTTCTATGCATGAATGCAATGCACACACACCTCTTCTCAGCTTATTTCTAAGCTCTAATGCCGGGGTATTACAGACTCTCCCCCTTAAAATAAACTTTGTCCCCGAAGTTCGTACTCTCTTACGTTTTGGAATAAGGTGTTGACTTGTATTAATCATGACATTTCTTAACTCCCTGTGATCACAAAATGGGATAATTATGGTATCCCGTCTCCAAATCTTTTTCCTTTAATCCTCTTCATACTTGACAATATACATTATTGTTTCTAATTTATCCTATAGTTTCTTTTACTATAAGCTCTTGGATTATGTCCTCACAATCCTAGTTAGAATTGATTATGGACACGCTTTTCCTGTTACACTACACCTGTCTATTTTGGAATACTCTCTTTACTCTTAAGAACAACTTACGAGTTGTTTCTCCTTATTACTAGTCCACTGGGTTTAAGGTGTTAGGTTTACTTTGATCATTCATCTGGACATACTGTTGGAAATACTTTATAATGATGACTGCCTATAACATTATGGAAATAAGGCTTAATTTTATCATTGTTTAGTACTTCTTCTCCAACCTTTAGTCAGAAAATTAGACAACAACACTTCAGTGTTTATTGTTTACTCTCCCCTTGGGGTTTTCTAATGGTCTCTAAACTTAATGTATAATATCCATTAACTCAATAGTAAGGATATTGGTCTCTGTCTAGCTTATACTTTACCTATATAAGGTCTCACTAAAGAATTTGCGGTACACCCACACAATTGTGGATCTCCGGAATGAATCTTCCAACGTTACTGGTCTTATTCTTAACTTTGTTTTTCACGGATAACCCTGATTTCACGAAGCGTTTCAAAAGACGATTTTTTTTAATTTCATACTTTCCTACTCTTTTCCAAACCAAACCAAACTATTTACAAACCAATGTATGAAAGAGGGGGTCCAACCAATTTATTCAGAAAACTAAGCAAACCAAGCAAAAGAAAAACCAAAAACAAAAAACAAAGACGCTCCAAGAACAACACAACTGTGCATGAAACAATAAAAATGAAGCATTCGGAAGAAACCTGGGATTTTTATTGATAAAGAGGGGGGTGCCTTGGGCATCCCCAAGCTTTGACGCTTGTACTTCTTGGATATTTCTTGCGGTATCACGCGTGGCATCCCCAAGCTTGAGCTTTAGTCCATCCTTCATCTCATTACTCATTCCTTCCATACACCTGAAATATTTTCCTTCATACAGAACTTCACACAATCTTTATTAGCAACATTATTGCACTCAAGATAAATAAGTCTTAAGGTTCAGTTCTAACACCAATAAACTTCCATTATAACACAAGCTACTGAAGCACTTCCCTCAAAAATCTCAATTCCCCAAAATAACTCAAAAAGGAACCAACAAGAAGCAAATGCAGAAATTGGCAGAAATCTGTCAAAACAGACCAGCAGGTAAAGACGAATTTTTCCGAAGACCTTCTGTTGCTCAAATCAAAAAGTGTTGAACTAACGATAGTTAGATAACAACCTGGGGCAGAAGCACAAAAAGTCACGCCTCAAAAGAACTTACAGAGATTTTACACAAATTTTTACGGTGAAGCACAGAAATCTGTTTCGGGACAACAACTTTCCCAATCATTACTTCTCCCTCATTAGAGGTTACTCTTGGCACAAAAAGCAAATAAAAAGGATAAGGAGCGGTTATTACTGAAGTAATTACAGAAGTAATAACTTCCAAGACTCATCTAAAACTTTTGGGTTATCTCCCAATAAGTACTTTTCTTTAACGCCTTTAAGTTAGGCATGATAGTTTGAGAAGATGCTCACATAAGAAATATGAATTGAAGTAAAAGAGAGCATCAACAAGCAAATTCAAAACACATTTAAGTCTAACCCACTTCCTATGCATAGGAATCTTGCAAACAAACAAGTCATGAAAGCACAAAGCAACAAGCATAGTAAAGAAAAACAAGTGCAACTTCAAAAATTTCAACATAAAGAGAGGAAACTTGATATTGTTGAGATGCATAAAACCATGTTTCCCTTTCTCATAATAACTTTCAATAGAATCATGAATAAAATTAACAATATAACTATCACATAAAACATTCTTATCATGAGCCACATGCATATAATCATTATTACTCTCCACATAAGCATAGTTATTCTTATTAGTTGTAGTAGGACCAAATTCAACAAAATAGCTATCATTATTATTCTCATCACCATAATCATCAAATATAGGAGGCATATTATAATCGTAATTAATTTTCTCCTCAATAGTAGGTGGACTGAAAATATCATACTCATCATTGTAATCATCATATATTGGAGGTTTTGTATCATCATAAGCAATAGAATAGCTATCTTCCAAAGCTGGTGAACTAAAAAGATCATTTTCATAAAAACTAGCTTCCCCAAGCTTTGACTTTTCCATAGCATTAGCAATAATGATGTCCAAAGAATTCATACTAATAACATTGCCATTAGCATGCAAATAAAGTTCCATAGGTTTTTTAATAATCTCCTCAAACACTTCATGTCCTAACTCAAGATAAATACTATAAAGCTCTCTAATTTTGTTGTTTTTTTCCATTAAGCCTAACTAGTGAAAACAAGAAACAAAAAGAAAAAATTGTAGAATCTAAAGGAAATAACTTCGAGCACTCACACCGGAGGATGTGAGTACCTTTTACCTTACCTCCCCGGCAATGGCACCAGAAAATAGGCGTTTGCCGTGGGAGGTTCTTCTTCTTTAATCCTCCGGTGTGAATACCTTTTACCTTTCCTCCTCGGCAACGGCGCCAGAAAATAGCTTGATGTCTATGCACTTCTATTCTTGTAGACATTTGTTGGGCCTCCAAGTGCAGAGGTTTGTAGAACAGCAGCAAGTTTTCTCTTAAGTGGATCACCCAAGGTTTATCGAACTCAAGGAGGAAGTGGTCAAAGGTATTCCCTGTCAAGCAACCCTACAATCACGATACAAGAAGTCTATTGTGTCCCCAACACACCAAATACACTTGTCAGGTGTATAGGTGCACTAGTTCGGTGAAGAGATAGTGAAATACAAATGGTATGGATATTTATAAGTGGTAACGGTGATAGAAAATAGCTTGACGGTGTGGAAAAGACTAAAGGCAAACTGAAATAAAGATAGAATTAAGCAAACATGTAATAGATCTAATAGCAAACGGTGTTTCTGTGCTTAGAAACAAGGCCTAGGGATCATACATTCACTATTGAACACTCTCATATAAATATATTCTTCTTTATGATACTACGCTGAACTACTCTCCGGTTGAACACTCTAATCGATGGTAGGGCTATAACAACACACCTCAAAGTTCATCTTTCCCATGTAGATAACCCCACACTGTCACCTTGAGTACTAGATGAGTCCAACAAACACCACAATTTCATAAAGACATCCAACTCCAAATATAACTCATAACAAGTATTTGTAATCTCTAGCCTAAGTGCCACCATGGTGAGCACGTTGTCACTTTCACACACATGGGGAGAGCAGAGATCTATTAAAGCACTTGAGTATTAAGGTAGATCTATAGATTACAAGCTCATGATCACAATATGATCATGCATAAAAAGAGATATGAACACATAGCTACCGGTAGAACCCTTAGCCTTGAGAGAGAACTACTCCCTCCTCATCATGGGAATCAGCAACGGTGATGGAGATGGTGGTGGAGATCGATGGAGATGGCTCCAGGGGCACTTCCCCGTCCCGGCAGGGTGCCAGAACAGAGACTTTCTGTCCCCCGAATCTCCCCTTCGGTGGCGGCGGCGCTGTGGAACTTTTCGTGGCTGGAGGCTTGATTCTCTAAGGTTTATGCATCGGGAGGCTTCTTATAAGCCAGAGGGCAAGGTCGGTGGGCGGCCAGGGGGGCCACACCATGCCCTGGCGCAGCCTGGGGGGACCCACGCCATGGGGTGGTGTGGCCACCCTATGGCCCCACTCCGACTCTCCTTCTGGCTCCGTGAGTCTTCTAGGAAAATAGGCACTTTGGCTTTTGTCCCGTCAAATTCCGAGAATATTCATTTTCTGACTTTCTTGGAACCAAAAACAGCAGAAAACAGGCAACTGGCACTGTGGCATCTTGTTAATAGGTTAGTCTAAGAAATCATATGAAAAGTACTCCAAAGTATGGACAAAACACAAGAAAATAGATAAAACCAAGCATGGAACATCAAAAATTATAGATATATTTGCAATGTATCAATGTGTTGTTGCTACTAGGGAGAAAACATCAATCCTTTGTTCATAGGACAATCATATTGTTTACTTTACATGCAATGCGTAATGCAATTATCTGTTGCTTGCAACTTAATACTGGAGGGGGTTCGGATTGATAACCTGAAGGTGGATTATTATTCATAGATGCAGTTGGATTACGGTCTATGTATAATGTTGTAATGCCCAATCAAATCTCATAGGAGTCAAGATGATTAGTATATGCATGTATGCCTTCTCGATGTTTGTCAATTTCCCCGCTGTAATTTGTTCACCCAACATGTCATCTATCTTAAGGAGAATCACCACTAGTGAACTATGGACCCCGGTCCTTTCTTTTACCATCAATCTACAACTGTTTACTATTTTCTGTGTACTTTCTGCAAGCTTTTACTTTCTTCCACACAATACGTTTAATCCTTTGTTTTCAGCAAAACCGGTGAGATTTACAACCTCACTGTAAGTTGGGGGCAAAGTTCTGTGGTTGTGTTGTGCAGGATTCCAAGTTGGCAACAACACCTTGGAGGTGTTTCCTTGCTCCTACTGGTTCGATAACCTTGGTTTCATGACTGAGGGCAAACTTGTTATTGTGCTCATCATACCTTCCTCTTAGGGTTCCCCAATGAGCTCGATATATTTTGGGCCATCAAGCTATTTTTCTAGCGCCGTTGCCGGGGAATTGAAGAAGAAGAAGCTCCAACATCAACCACGCGCCCTCAAAGTATTTTTCTGGTGTTGTTGCTAGGGAGTCAAGGACATCTTCACAAGGGGAGTTCCTCATAACCAATCTATTTACTTTGTTATTTTTGTTTTGCTTAGTTTATTTCTGCTTTGTTTGCTTGTTTCTTTATTAAAAATACAAAAAAAATAGTTCCTACTATAGTTGTTATTTTCATTGGTCTGTTATTGCCTTGCTTTATCATGCTTTCTATCAATGGTTGATTTCTTTGAAATTGAATCTTATTGGCAAGGTGGGTTCACGGAAGAACAAAAATATTATTATAAGGAACACCGCTTGTCACAAAAAGGGAAACACTTATGAGAACAAATTGATAAATTGTATACCATTGCTATAAACGTGTGCTCTACTTATAATGTTACTTATTGCTTTGATAAATCTTGTTGCTGTAGGAGGTATAAACACTTCCCATTTCAATGTGAGTATAATGATGATGTTACCATATCTTCTTATGCTAAGGGAAATTATGACTTTTATGATGTGGAACAAATTGAAGAATTTATTGCTTGGAAGGGTGCATTTGAACTTGCTAGTTTGCTTGAAAATACTGATGATTCACCTTATAAATATGAGGTTTATGATATACTTAAATTTTGCTTTGATAATTACAAGGTAGAAAATGGCTATATTATTGAATATCATAATAGATGCTCTCCACCAATGGAAGAGACTAATGCCTTGCAGGAGCCTATGGAAGAAGAAATTGCTGAAACTGGAAGCTCATTGGATAAAAAAGAGGAGGAGAGTGATGATCAAGAGGAGGAAGAATGGATCTACCCATCCCTACCTTCTAATGAGAGTAACTCTTTACCCCTTACATTATTTGATTGTCCCCCATGCTTACCAAAGGAGGACGAATGTCATGTTCCTGTGGATTCTTTTAAAAAGGTTTATAATAAAGCTCTAGATGATGGTCCTATATTGGTTGATAATATTAATTGTACTACTATTGAAAATGAGATTGATCAGTCATCTTGTTATAAAATTGTTAAAAGTGGGTGTGAAGGTTTTAATCCCACTATTTTTTAGCTTGATAAAAATTATGGGTTTGTAGATCATGAAAAGCATGCTCAATGTGATAGTTATATTGTTTAGTTTATTCATTAGGCTACTGAAAATTATTCTAAGAGAGAAAAACATGGCTGTAAAAGTTTTCATGGCACTAAAACACCTCCCTATGTGTTGAAAGTTTTGAAGTTACTCTTGTTTTATCTTCCTATGCCTGTCACTTTGTTCTTTGTGAATTTATTTGAAATTTATTTGCTTACAAGATTCCTATGCATAGGAAGTGGGTTAGACTTAAATGTGTTTTGAATTTTCTTCTTGATGCTCTCTTTTACTTCAATTCATATTTCTTATGTGAGCATCTTCTCAAACTATCATGTCTAACTTAAAGGCGTTAAAGAAAAGTACTTATTGGGAGATAACCCAAAAGTTTTAGATGAGTCTTGTAAGTTATTACCTCTTTAATAACCGCTCCTTATCCTTTTTATTTTCTTTTTGTTCCAAGAGTAACCTCGAATGAGAGAGAAGTAATGCTTGGGAAAGTTGCTGTCCCGAAACAGATTTTTGTGCTTCACCGTAAAAATTCGTGTAAAATCTCTGTACCTCGTTTTGAGGCATGAACTTTTGTGCTTTTGCCCCAGGTTGTTATATAACTTTAGTTATTTCAACACTTTTTGATTTGAGCAATAGAAGGTCTTCGAAAAAATTGTCTTTTACCTGCTGGTCTGTTTTGACAGATTTCTGTCATTATTTGCATTTGCTTCTTGTTGGTTCCTTTTTGAGTTCTCTTTGGGGAATTGAGATTTTCAAGGGAAGTGCTTCAGTATCTTGTGTTTTAATGGAAGTTTTATTGATGTTGAAACTAAACCCAAAGACTTATTATCTTGAGTGCACTAATGTTGCTAATAAAGATTGTGTGAAGTTTTGTATGAAGGAAAAATTCCAGGTGTATGAAGAGAATGATGTTTTGGGGTGAAGAATGGACTAAAGCTCAAGCTTGGGTATGCCACCCATGTCACCCCAAGAGATATCCAAGAAGTACATGCGCCAAAGCTTGGGGATGCCCAAGGCATCCCCTTCTTCATCAATAAAAATCTCAGGTTTCTTTCAACCACTTAATTTTTATTGTTTCATGCACGGTTGTGGAGCATCTTCATTTTTTTTGTTTTGGTTTTCGTTTTCTTGGTTTGCTTAGTTTGCTGAATAAATTGGTTGGACCCCCTCTTTCATACATTGGTTTTCAAATAGTTTGGTTTGGATTGGAAAAGAGTAGGAAAGTTCATGCTTAAGTGGTAAAGAGAGCTTGTTTTTTACTGTGGCCCATGCTTTGTCATGCCATGCTTGATATTGTTTTAGCTTTATGCTTAGTGATCTTTGTTGTAGCATGACATGTTATAAACAATTGAGATTGCGTAATGTGCCTTTGAATAATCATCCATTGTTTTAGCATAGTATTGTGGTATTCTCCTTTGATGCTTTATTTAGGTTGACTTGGCGCCTGCTCACACCATGATATGACTATCCCAAGTCACCATAAGCCTTTCTGATCCTTTAGTTTTCGACTTGTAATATCACTTTATCCCTTTGATTAATGATGTTTTGTCGCTCTGCATGATTATGGCCATTACTGATCTCTTAGTTGGTCGCTCCTAGTCTTTTTCTAGCCTCCATAACCAAGTATGAGTTCCACTCATGCATCCGATTCCAAATAAAACCAAGTTATTCCAAAGAGTCCACCATACCTACCTATTAGTATATGTTATTCCAAGTATGTTCATGTTTTTATCTACCTTCCGAATTAAACTTGTTATGTGAAAACTAGTGATTAAAGCTCTCACAAACATGATGGCACACTTTACTTTCTTGCACTTAATAATCTTGAACCATTGCGTCCATCTTTGTTGTGTATATGCTTGCGCTTTATAAGTTGAAGTTAGCAGAACCATGTATCATGGGGAACGCTTTCAACATTGCACTTATTATTCCGTTGATATCATCATTCTTTTGCTTATGGATCCCGACGGTGTGAAATAAAAGGGCAACTTGTAAGATCATGGAGTTTGTATATGTGTTAGAGAAACGCCTGGGTCGCTAGCCTAAGCCATGCCTAATCATGGTGGAAACTTGCAGCATAACCATAATGAGCACTCTATGAAGCATCCTCAATAAAAGCCTATGCAAATAGCAAATAAAAAGATCGCTGAGATGCTCATTGTCTGCTTGCCTTGTCATTTGGATTATCGGATAGCTCATGTATCATGTGCAAGGGGTACCCCGTTGGCGGTTCTCTATGATACATATGTACTTACAATGACAAGAGCTTACTTGTGAATGAAGTTGAGTAGCATGAGGTTCGGTACTCATAAGTAAGGGGCATGAGATTTCAACTTATAACTTGTCAAGCATATCCTCTTAGTTGTGTCACTTTAACCTTAATCACCTAAAGATGCTTATGATAGGGGCAATGACAGCTGAAAGCTAATAAGTACCATAATTTTTGGAAGCTCTTTATGAAACTTGAATCCCTACTTCCTTCTATGAAGGCCTTTCTTTTACTTTTATGTTGAGTCTCCACCTTCTATCTTTATGCACCTATTTTGAGAGCATAGTGGCCATTCTTAGTTCTATGTGCATTGTCCGAAGACTTGTTGATTGATGCATAACGTTGATATTGCTTGTTCTTAAACTATTTGTATCTAGTCACCCTTATGAACTTTGAAGGTGTCCTATGCATTTATGTTTGCTACTCTATGAGGGACAAGCTGAATGCCACTATGCTATGTTTTCTTTATGTGAAACAAACAAACGTCTTGCAAAGCATTGTTATTCATGAATCTTTTGTTTGTGCCTTTTCATGTTACAACATAGTTGCTATGTCTTATTGTTAGAACTTTATCTTTCATGCTATGTTGAAGTACTATGATCCCATCTATAAATGTTTACAAATAATTTGATCAAGTTTATGATGGTGCATGTCAGCTCAAAAATTATTCTTTCTTTTTATCACTTACCAACTCGAGGACGAGCAGGAGTTAAGCTTGGGGATGTTGATACGTTGCTAACGTATCCATAATTTTTGATATTCCATGCTTGGTTTTTATCTACTTTCTTATGTTTTGTACACACTTTTGAGTACTTTTTATACACTTTCTTGGACTAACCTATTAACAAGATGCCACAGTGTCAGCTGCCTATTTTCTGCTGTTTTTGATTCCAGGAAAGTCAGAAAATGAATATTCTCGGAATTGGACGGGACAAAAGCCAAAGTTAGTTTTTCACCGAGGGGGACACGGAGCCAGAATACGAGACGGAGAGGGTCCAGGGGCCACCCACACCACCTGGCCGCGTGGCCAGGCCTGGCCCATGCCAGGGGTGGTGTGGCCGCCTAGGGCACCCCCTTGGCCTCCCCTTTCGCCTATAAGATGCCTCTGATACATAAACCCTAAGCACCTGATCGAAAATTCCACGAACGAGTATGTAGCCACCGTCATCTGCATCCCTAGATCGGTAGGGATCTGAAGCTCTTCCCGGCACCCTACTGGAGGGGAGAATTCACCCTAGATGCCTTCTTCATCACCATGCAAGCCTCCGGTGTGATGCCTGAGTAGTTCATCCTTGGACTACGGGTCCATGTAGTAGCTAGATGCCTTCTTCTCCTTTGTGCTACCATGTTTAGATCTTCTGAGCTCCGTTCATGATCACGATCATCTATTGTAATCCTACATGTTGTGTTTGCGGGGATCCGATGGATATTAAGATGTTATTTCAGATTGATTATTGATTCTATCATGTCTTTGTTATTTGTGATCTTGCACGCTCTCTGTTGTTAGTAGATATCTTGGCCGAGTAGATGCTAGCAACTCCAAGAGGGAGTATTTATGCTCGATAGTGGGTTCATGCCCCTAGTAATCTAGGGAAGTGACATAAATCTCTAAGGTACTAGATGTGTTGTTGCTACTAGGGAGAAAACAACAATCCTTTGTTCATAGAACAATCGTATTGTTTACTTTACACGCAATGCGTAATGCAATTATCTGTTGCTTGCAACTTAATACTGGAGGGGGTTCGTATTGATAACCTGAAGGTGGATTATTATTCATAGATGTAGTTGGATTACGGTCTATGTATAATGTTGTAATGCCCAATCAAATATCATAGGAGTCAAGATGATTAGTATATGCATGTATGCTTTCTCAATGTTTGTCAATTGCCCCGCTGTAATTTGTTCACCCAACATGTCATCTATCTTAAGGAGAATCACCACTAGTGAACTATGGACCCTGGTCCTTTCTTTTACCATCAATCTACAACTGTTTATTATTTTCTATTTACTTTCTGCAAGATTTTACTTTCTTCCACACAATACGTTTAATCCTTTGTTTTCAGCAAAACCGGTGAGATTGACAACCTCACTATAAGTTGGGGGCAAAGTTCTATGGTTGTGTTGTGCAAGATTCCAAGTTGGCAACAACACCTTGGAGGTGTTTCCTTGCTCCTACTGGTTCGATAACCTTGGTTTCATTACTGATGGAAAACTTGCTGCTGTGCTCATCATACCTTCCTCGTGGGGTTCCCCAAAGAGCTCGATATATTTTGGGCCATCATGGGGTTGGGTGCATTCCAAATTCTCCGCTCCTCCACATATTTGGTCCACGGGTCTACTGGTTGTTGAGGTTCAACTAGATAATAGGCATAGACTTTAGAGTGTGGATCATTAAACTCTGTTTCTTCAAACACCTCCCCTGAACATACTGGTTTCGGGTGCTTTTCTTCTTTAGCTAACTTCTTTCTACATGCCATTGCCTTTGCAGGATCAGTAAAATTCTCAATGACAGTGTCCAACTCTTGAACTAGAACTTGATGAGTGTTATGGAACGTATTCAGTAAAGACTTGTAACGATCCATATACTCTACTGCCAAAGTAGGTTTAGTCCTTACCAGAGTAGAATGATCTAACTCTGGATCAGTACTAGGAGTTTCGTGAGGTATAGCGGTATAAGTAGTACCTACCAGTGCCTTGGAATTGTGTTCTCTTATCCTGGTTATGGCTGTTACTACTGCAATCTGATAGGCTGTTGCCATACATCTTGCTTTTCTGATGGCATTTCTCCACGCACTCCCAACTTCTTTGGTAATATAATCAGGATGCGATACTTGGCCAGTATCCGCCCGTCATAGAAATTGTAAACCTTGACCAGAAGTCGAGACTTACAATCCAGACTCCATAGAAGTTGTCTTAGAGTGATTGTCCAGTCATCTTCATAATCATCTAACATCTTGTTCAATACTTGAACATTCTGAGGTGGATACCTAGGTGCCATTCTTGTACTGTAGATAAGAAATTATCATCAGTCATATTGAATTAAAACTCATGATACTTATTAAAATTGTATCATAATAAAGAATCATCGCACCAACAACATAACGAGATTATTCCCAATTGAATATACGTCATATTTCTAAAGGACTCTTTATTGTTACTAACATCCTTCCTACAGGTTCTACCCATTTACTAGGTTTACCAACCTAAGGTCAAAGCATATGCTTTGATACCAGCTGCGGTGACCTTGCATACCACTACATGATGTAGTACACTATAGTCGTTGACATAACACCAATGAAACACCGTTCACTAGTATTACATCCCTTAGAGTGGTACAACAGAAACACAACAGGTCCAAGACGTGACTATAGATTACAACTCGACTCTTTACAAAAGATCTATAGAACACTCTAGGTTAAAGAGAAAGAAAGAAACTTCTTACGAAGAAGAACCAGAAATAAAACTCAGAGCTATCTAGCTAATAATATTGGTATCTAAACTATCTGGCTTGCGATTGCTACTATGCAATGTTCTACAGAAGTAGGTTGTATGACCAGAGAATATATTCCTATCTACTCCAGAACTATTCTTCACTTCGGCTGTTGTGTAGGTTGACTTCATTGACTTTCTTGAAAAACTTGAGCTGTCAATGATGGTTTCTTGAGCACAAGTTGGTGTTGACATCGTCTCCGACGGCTTAGAATCTAGCAAGGGTTAAGAAGGTACGGTTGAGTACGAGCATACTCAGCAAGTTCACTAAAATAGAGTATTTGATGCACTATCTCTACAGCCACAGACCAAAGGTCGTAGACAATGCAGGTTTTCGCAAACATTTCTTCAAGGATTGCTTTTATTCTAAAAACTACGTCCGACAACTTTCACAGGTTGACCAGAACTTTCATGGAGTTCCTTTCCTACCGCGTTCGTAGCTCCTTCCGGGAATAGGGAGTAACATGTCACAATTCTTACACTCTGCAGAGGTGCGCTACTTTACCCATGAGAGACCAAATCCTTGTTGCACAACCTAGCAATCTTTCCCGTCCAAAATTCCATGATGTGGGGCCTAGTAGATGATCCAAGCCAATCACTACCCCCTTCGTGACCCTGCAAGTCCCCTTGGTGTACGCCATACCCACATCTTGAATTATGGCAATGGTTGGTACCGACCATCGGATGCTAGAACTATCGTGGGACATTGAGGGTTCCCACCCATATGCTGCATATCCTCTATGAATTACCAATTAATGCATGCTACGAGGATAACAACCCTGACCTGGCCATCCGGATGCATGCGAAAGGAAGATGATACAGCTGACTTCTCCGTCCCATTCCAAATCTCATGGTTAACGCGTAATATACGGCGCTAGAATCACTGGCGACATTGGTTGTTAGTCCTAGATGATACATTACTGTATAATGGCGTTTCCATTGCTAGTAATGATAGATTAACTGATAATCCTGGACTAGTAACCGATTCTTCAAGTTAATTAAAAAATAGTGTTTTTGACCTTTTTGAAATGCAGATGATGACAATAGTTGAGTTATAATCATAGGAAATAATCAAAGGACATGAGCAAGTGTGAACTTGCCTTGTGCTTGCAAGGTAGTGAAGTCTGATACTTCCACTTAACCTTGAGCTCTGATTTCTACAAAAAACCATTATTGCCTGGTAAGGACAATATTTAAAGAAGCAATATGCAATACATAATAATGTCATGCCATGATTTGTTTTATTTCTTCTTTGCGTGTTTTACCCACGTTGTAAAGGTTTTAAGTATCTTTTAATTAATAAAAGAAAAGCATTTTCAAGAATCATTAAATCCATATTATTTTGATATTTAGTATTTTTATAATAACTAGTATTATTCTAAGAGTTTAAAAAATATATTTATTTAATTTTTACTCTTTTATATATTTAACTAAAACTCCTTTAAGAAAATAAACCTTTATTTTTATCATACTTGATTTACTTTAAAAAAATACAAACTAGTATTTTTCTATAGTAGTATTTCCTTTTAGAATCTTAAAAATTAATTTTATTCAATTTTAAGTGTTTTATATATTTTTATAAAATTATAGAAGGAAGATATACAATTTTAATAATAGATCTATATTTACTTGCTTAAAATTACTATCAATTATTTTTATTCGATAGATGATATTTTTATGATTTCACGAATATATTATTTGTATTTTTAGGATCTTTATTTATTTTACTAGAGGTTATCTAGTTCTAGGGGTATATTTGTATTTATATACTTTACATAAGTCCTTCTGAAACACGGGCCTGGCCCGGCCCAACTTGACCCGCTTGGGCTGGCAAATGCCCCTGGGTAGTACTAGGCTTCCCACACCCGGCCTAGTACCACTTTACTCGCTCGCTCTCCTCTATCCTCTCTCTAGCGCGACACCACCTCTGGCCGCTCGATGTCGCCGCAGCCGCTGCGTGATTCCGGCCGCTCCAGGCCACTGTGTCCGTTGCCGCGCTGCAAGACGACACAGGCGTTGTCGCTGCTCGACACTGTCCTGCTCGATTTGGCGCTAGCGCTCTCTGCTAGCCGCGCTAACCCCCACCTCGTGGCTAGGGTTTGGGCTTCACTGAGCTCTTGCGCTTCCTCGACGACACTATGGTGCTGGTGACGCTGCTCCTCCTTGGCTGCCACCGCCGTGTGCAGGCGTGGGTTGTAGCGCCCGCCTCGGGTGCTCCCCGTGCTGCCACCTCTCTGCCGCCGGCCTCCTCTTTGCTTCCTCTTCGATAACCCTACGAGGACTTCGAGTAAGTGCCCTACTCTCCTCTTTGTGCTCTACCTTGCCTCTATTCCAAGCTATGTGGTCACTTGCAATGGATTTCCCCATTTAGGGTTCATCCCTAAATTACTAGGGTTCATTTTCCCTACAATGGTGATTTAACATAGCCCTAGGGTTAATCTTGCCTGTGCTAATCCTTTGATGTTGATCTACTGTTAGTGAAATGGCAATCTTTGTTGAGCATCTTTGTTACTATGTTCTCTTATCAGAGAACACTCTGCTGAGCATGCTTTTGTGACCCTATTCCCTGTCATAAAACTCTCTTTGAAATCATGATTAGATTAAGATGGTTGCCTAAGTTGTTGGGGCTGTGGATTTTACTCCTATGGAGTTAATTGAGATTTCTCTCTGTATTGATACTTGGTTAATTACTTGCTTGTGAAGTTCTGATATGTTTAGTCTTAGGATTTAATCTTGTTACTGTGTAAATCTAGTACTAGTCTCTGCTCTGTGATTAGTAAGAAGATGATTTAGATACATATGATTCCTACATGCTTGTAGGAAAATGATTAAACTTAGTGGTTATTGTTTAGTGTGGCCTAGTGATAGACATTGTTGATATTTAGTGTCTTTTCCAAAAGAAAGTGTCTATTTATGATTCCTATATCATTTGGGAAGATGATTATCTTTATTGAAAAGAATATGCTTGAGCTTGTACTCAAACAAAAATGAACCTGCTAGATATAGAGGTCTTACCCTTCTGGGAATGTGCCATGTACCAGCAACTATGATGTGTATCTATCTAGTGAGAACTAGATCATAGGGTCAATGATGTTGGTCTGAGACCCTGCCTGTTCAAGAGCACATCTATAATCTGGTTGTTTATTATCTGCTACCCGATATGTTCACTATCATGTGCTTGCAAGAAAATGAATGTGTAAGATGGAAAATAATTAGATCAAAATGTTGGGATATACCCTGGTAGCCTTGTATTGATGTTGTTAGTTACTTCTGGCTTGTGGTAGCCCTGGATTTATGGTGGCTTCCTCTTGGTCTTGTCGAGCTCCTTGATGACCCACAAGTATAGGGGGTGTATCACAGTATTTTCGATAAGTAAGAGTGTCGAACCCAACGAGGAGCAGAAGGTGTTGGCTAGTGGTATGGATCAGGAATTCTCTGCAAATACTCAGCAAACAGATTTTTAGGGGTTTTTGATAAAGCAAGTAAACAAAGTACGAGTAAATAAAAGACAGTAGGAATGAATGCAGCAAGTGGCCCAATCCTTTATGTAGCAAAGGACAATCCACTTGTATTACTTAAGATGACCAAACGTTCTCGAGGACACATGGGAAGACTGTCAAGTGCTTTCGCTTCATATAGTTGATTAATCTTCTCTAGCTTGCTAAGTATTATTGTGGCGCCCCGCAAAAACCACTACTAGAAAATCGTGTTGTTTTTGTGCATTGCATCGTCATGACCGCATGCTCATGTCATCATGCCACCTTGCATTTGAGCATCGTCATGTCATCTTACATTTGTTTGCATAAAACTATTTTCGAAAAGTCTGTTTTTGTTTTTTAAACGCCCTGTCTTTATTTCAAATTAAAACCTAGGTCTCCGGAATATTTTGTTTCGTCTACAGACGGATTTCAAAAGCCTCGTTTTCAATAAATAAAATATTTAAGTTATTTTTGGGAGGCAGCCAGCCCGGCCCGAAGCCCAGCCGGCCACCTCCAGATAAAAATCCTACCTACCCCAGAAAACACCCAAACCTTTTCTCCCAAATACCCTACCCCTATTTTCCTACCCAGCCCCTCCACCTCACCTGCACCAATCGGTGCTCGCCACCTCACCCAGCCAGCCACCACACCGCTGCCACCTCACCCCAACTCCCTCCACTTCCCTCACACACCTGCACCCATCGCGCGCGTGCCCGCTTGCAAGAACAACAGCAGTGCTGCACGCCACCATACCCCCTCCCTAGCCCACCGACCTGTCCCTCCCTAGCCCCACACCAAACGCGTACGCCGCGTCCGCCTCCACCTATCCTCTCTCCTGCCCCAACCCCACCACGCACTCGCCCCGGGCCTCCCTCGTCCCCACCAACCCCGCTCGCCCGCCGCGCCGTCCGCCTCGCCGCCCGGAGCTTGCAGCTGCGCGCCGATCCTGCGGGCCCCCGCGTCGCCGTCCCCCCGCCCTCTGCCGCGCGTCTCTCCGGCCCACCTCTGCAAGGTCTCCCGAGCGCCGCCCTCCCCATCCCGCGTCCTCGGCTCGGCCGCCTCGCTCCGGTCGCCGTCGCCTCCGGCCCCGAGCCGCCGCCGCAGCGCTTCTCAGTACCGCGTCACCGCCGTGCGCGGTTCCGACGACCCCGAGGCAGGCCGCCTTCCTTGCCGACCTCATCCCTTGCGCCTCCGCCTTCCTTCTCCGCCGCCACTCGGCCGCCCTCGCCATCGCCCCGCAGCCGCGACCTCCTCCTCCCGCGTCCTCGACGGCCGCTGCTGCCTCCGTCTACAGCGCCGCCTCCGCTCCCCGAGCAGCCTCGACCCTGCCAGGCCTCCAACCGCCGCCGAGCTCGTCGGCCTTTCGTCGCCCCCCCCCATTCCCAGCGAGGCCCTCCTAGCAAGCTTGTGCCCCGGCCGTGCCTCCTGTGCGCCTCGCAAGCCCGTCACCGTCGTGATGCCTCGCTCCCTGCCCGTCTCCTCTTCCCTAGGTGTCGCCGCCGGCCCCTACTCCTCCCCGCGCCCGGCAGCACGTCCTCGCCGTCTGCATGGCCACGCGAGGCATGCCTCTGCTTACCTCGTCCTAGAGTGTTCCCCAACATCCTCCTTGCATCGATATGTCCAGCACCTGCTTGTGCTTTGGTCTCTGTGGGGATAAGTTGAAGCTAGTGGCCCTTCGATTTGTTCGCTGCCGCTTTCTCCTCACAGGTTGGTGTTTGTCGCTTCCTTGTTGGTGACCTTTTCCTAATGTTGCCTCGCAGCTACTCCGCTCTGTCCCGTTGTTGATCATGTGTTGTTGGTGTTCTAGTAAGGTGAAGATAGTGTGGTGGTATGATGCTGCAGCGATGAAGATGGCGTAGAACGACAACTACGGCTCTGGTGCAAGCAAGATCCTGATGTTGCCGCGTCAAGCATGTGAAGATGGTGGTAACATCTAGAGACCCGGGCATTGATCCAAGATCATCAGGACACTCTTTGAGACCCTGATCCTGGAGCCCGAAGACCGATCCCGCTGGACCCAAACCCCGAGACCCTCAGATCTGAACGCCAATGTGTGATTCCCTTTCCGAGACCCCTATTTGATAACATAACATACAACTTGTTGCATAATTAAATCATCATGTTGGCATGCATATTGTGGGTGTTTGGGGATATTTCGACGAGTCACCTAAATTAAATATGGAGTCCATTTGCGGGCTATCTTTGTCTATTCCGGACTCCATTTAAATTGCTTAGAGAACCGATGCCATGTTTCGCCATGTTAATACAACATTTAAATTGCGGGGTATCTAAATAACTTGAACCATATAATTAATTGTCGGGACCCCGGTTCCGCTTAATACTGCCTAATTGCACCGCATCTGCATCATATCATAATCATGCCGGATCTTCTGCCATAGTATTAAATAGTGTATCCGGTGTTTCTTTTAGTGCTTTGCTTCTTCGCAGATTAGGCCGATGAGTTGATGCGAGTATCGACAAGTTCTCTGGATATGATCCTTCGGCAGTGTTTTCCCAGGCGAGCATCTCTCCCCCTTCTACCTATTTTGCATTTATAGTCTTTATTTCCTCATGTTGATCTATTGCTATCCGTGTCGCGATGCTTTAGTATTCCGTGCCAGATATATTCCTTGCAGCCGTTATATTTCCTTGGACACCTCCTATTACCCGTTGCTTGATAGACAGCTGGCCCTGCGAGTCGTAGTTGCTTGCTTAGGTGTTGCCTCGCATCGTCGGTGTTCCACAGTTGTTGGGCGGTTGGAAAATGTTTAATGGTGGTGTTGATCATGTTTCTAATTATAGCTTATTAATTAAGGTTGATGGTAGATTAATGCAGAGGCACCGGTGGGTAATCGTCAATATTTGGTTCTTAACCGCTCACTAGTGTCCCCTAGGACCCGAGTTCTTGACACCTGTTCCGAGATCGAGCGTGCTAACCACAGGTGGGGTGTGTGGGCACCCCCATCGGCTTACTACCCGATTTCAAAGTACTGTACCGGGGGCCACAAGTAGTTTGGGGCTTTATTGCTGTTCTGTACTTATGCCATGTTAATTGCTTTATTTAATTTGTGCATGGAGCACCTGTACTGTTTTGGATCGCGCCACGTTTTCGCGGTATCGACAAGCCTAGTCACACTTTTTGGGTTTCCAGTCATTTACCGCCGTCGTCGCAAACCCTAGGTCCGTCTCGGAGCCGGCCGACTTCGTTGCGGGTAGCTTAGTGGGGTGGCCCCCATGTACTTGCTTTGGGTCTGGGAAACGTCATGACTTAGGCTCTGCCGACATACCGATGGGTGTATGTTAATTGATCTGGCAAAAAGGGTCGAAGTGCGTGTGGATACTTTGGTGCACCCCTGTAGGGTTAAATCTTTTCGAAAAGCCGTGTCCGCGGTTATGGACGACTTGGAGCACAGTTTCTCGATCATAGACAACTATAACTAAAGTTTACTATTATAATTTGACTTACTTCTGAGATGACTCTTAAATCGAATAACTGCCATGGAAGGACTAAATAAATCTGCCAACCGTGTGAGTTTCCTCGGCTTGACTTCCTCGTTTGGTCTCGAGGGGGAAATACCAGGATGGGTATGTTTGGTGTTAGTATCAGGTTGGATTCGAATAGGTCTTTCTTATCCCTCTCTAATAGCTGCCAGTTTGCTAAGTCTCTATAGGTTGATTAGTGCTGTTGCGCTGCCGCTTCAGTCCACCATACCTATGTAGGCGAGAGCCGCCGAATTCTAGCCTCGCCATGTGCTGGCCTCAGTACTGACGCTCCTCTTTTTCCTTTGCCCTTTGTCAGCACCCCTTTTGTTTTAGCAGGTTTGAGATCGCCGTCGTTAGCAGGGTTACCCTTCCGGCTTGGCCTGGGCAGGGTTATGGACGCCATTGGTTATTCTTCAGGGCTCTTAGCCCAATTCGTATCTTGTCCGTAGTCGGACGCTCTATCATTTTCAAGGTGATTTGGATCTTTGTATATTATATCTGTATTTTTGACTCATGGAGTCGCTGATGTATATATGTTCTGTGCGTCCCATCAAGGACTGTTGTGTAATGGTATTACTTTGTTTTCCACCCGCACGAAAGTGCCTGGTGGGCGTCCTTGAATCGTTTCTATGCGGGTTTGGCAGAAAGGGCTAAAACTTGCATAGGGCCGATTCGAAGGTGTTACAGTTGTGTGGGTGAACCTATGATAATGTACCGACCTTCCTAGGACTAATACATACTTGTGATTATACCCCTTGCAAACATCCGTAAGTACAAGAAAGTAATTAAGGTAGAAACCTAACCACAACTTTAAACTCTAAAACCCTTACGTCCCTTGTGCAATGGTTTCCTAACGGGGGTTCATGTTTCTGTCACTCCGGCAACCCCTACGATTAGTAGCCAAATACACAATACATTCCCCTAGGCCCACATAGGTGAAG
This sequence comes from Avena eriantha, assembly GCA_910589775.1. Classification (NCBI taxonomy): domain Eukaryota; kingdom Viridiplantae; phylum Streptophyta; class Magnoliopsida; order Poales; family Poaceae; genus Avena; species Avena eriantha. The sequence goes on along the minus strand of OU342742.1, from coordinate 53,209,587 downwards.
TGTCATATAGTCGACGTTCACATGACACCACTAGAAGAAGTACACCACAACTTAAATATCAAACTATTGAATCTTTCTCAACACAACTCCACTACTAACAACATGACTTCTCCCATGTCCTCAAGAACAAAACGAACTACTCACAAGACATCATATGGATCATGATCAGAGATGGAATAATGATGTATAACAATCTGAACATAAACAATAATTCAACGATTCACTCAATAGCATCAACTACAAAGAGTAATCAACACCGGGAAAGTTTCCCCTATGAACTAATGCAAGAATCAACTCAATTGTTACAGCAATATGGAGATGGTGATGAGGGTGCTGATGGTGATGATGGTGGTGATGATGATGATTATCATCCCGATGAAGTCCAGCTTGATGATGGTGTTGATGGCGACGATCTTCCCTCTCCGGGAAGGAATTCCCCCGGCAGAAATCTGTCTGCCGGAGTGATCTTTCTCTCTCAGTGTTTTCTGCCCCGTAGAGGCGGCGGAATCTTTCTGTGGTCGCTCCCTGAGTCTTAGGGTTTCGGGAGGAATATATACGCCAGAGGGGAGATGTTGGAGTGGGCCAGGGTGGCCACACCACCTGCTAGCGCGGCCTAGGGCTGCCCGCGCCAGGGGGTGGCGTGGGCCCCCTGTGGCCCATCTCCACTCCGTCTTCTGGCATCCTTAGTCTTCTGGAAAAATAGGATTTTCCGTATATTTTCCCGGATTTTCTGATCTTCAAGAATTTTGCCTCCAAACAGCACCCTTTTCCATCAGAATCTTGACTGCAGCGGTCCATGCTCCAAAAGTCATCAACCATCCAAAAACAGATGAAATAACATAAGTATCACCTCTCAATATGAAATATATCAATGAATAATAGTGAATTAAGACATAGAATAGTGATGCAAAATGGACGTATCACTCCTCCTGGTGTTGTTGCTCCTGTGTGACCTTCCTGTCCACCTAGTTCATTCCTCTCCTCAAGTCACCATCTTTGCTGGTGATCTCCTGGGTTTTCCTGTCCACGAAGGAGAAGCCCGGTTCCCTTCACAATCTTCCACGAAGAGGACACCGTGGCACCAATCGCCAAGCCAACTAGGAGGTCACCCTCAAAGAGCAACAAGCTCACGGTCTCTCACTCGAACAAATCGTAATGGAGAGCTCAACACTTATGCAAGAATGCAAAGCAAGAACAGCAAGGGTGTTCAAATCCCTCACTCTGAAATCCCACCAAGCAACAAGTGCTAGGGAGGAATTAGAGAGGAAGAACAATTGTGGAAGTCAACCAATGACTCCAAGATCTAGATCCAAAGGGTTCCCCTCACTTAGAGGAGGAACTGATTGGTGGGGATTGTAGATCTAGATCTCCTCTTCCAAAGCCCTCAAAAAGATGTAAGAATCCTAGGAGGGAAGGGAGAGGAAGCAAGCTCAAGAGGGTCAACAATGGAGGTCAATTTCGGGCTCAAGAACACCCAAAAACGTTGGGGGAAGAACCCCCTTTTATAGGAAAAAGCAAATATGGTCGTTGGAGAGAAAACAGCGAAAACTCGGTTCCAAAGTCGGTTGGACCGGCCCCAGAACCGGGAAACTCGGTCCCTAGGCCGGAGGACCGACCTACAAACTGAAATACCTCTATTTGCCAACCCAGAATAGACTCGGTCATGAAAACCGGAAAATCCGGTCTGAGATCCGGTCTACCGGAGCTGGAACCGGACCGTCCGGTGTGGGGCTCGGTTAAACCGGATCCACAACCGGGATGAAACTGACTTCACGAAAAACGCAATAACTTTTGCATCCGGACTCCGATTTCGATGATCTTGGGCTTGTTTTGACGAGGACAACAAGCTCTACAATATGGTGCATGAAAACATCATAGTCCAACAAAGGAAGATAGAACCAAATGATGAAAGTTATGGAGCCTCCCTGTAAGAAGAACCGGTAAAACCTTCAAACTCGAAAACGCCATATAAGATGCATACGAATTCCGTTTTCGATGAACTTGGGCTTGTTGAAGAGCTAGAAACAAGCTCAAGAACCTCACATAGAGAAAATACCAAGAAGCAACAAAATAGGAATATGCAAAGTATGCCAAGGATTGAGCTCCCTACGACGATGTGATCAAGTTACCCAACTGAAAGCCCCTCTTGATAGTGCGGCTATCTATCCTATAACCCGGTCTCCCAACAACCACCTTGAGACCGGTAAAATGAAAACCTAGCAAGGCCATACCTTTGCCTTGCGCATCCCGCTTGATCTTGACGACAACGCTTCAAGCTCCATCCAAGCCGGAATGCACCACTTGATCATTGTTGCTTCGTGAAGATTCATAATTTGATCCCCCATACACCACTATGGGATAGCTTCATTAAGACACGTCTTCACATGTCCATTATCACCAATATGGACGACAAGCTTCAAGCAAATGATCTTCTCGAGATGCTTATCTTGAACTTGCCCTTCTCAACCTTGATGGCGATCACCACTTGATGCCATCCTCTCATGGGCTATTGAGATCTTCACTTTTGAAGCATGCCCATGTAAAGATACCTATCCCATATATAAAACACAAAGGAACATATATAATGGGTTAGTTCATGATGCATGAATGACAAGGCTTACCACACCACAAGATCCATGTGGTACATTCTTTATGCTTCATGTGTTGACCAACTTGAAATCACTCTTCACTCTTTGCATTGGTCAACCAAGTGTCTTCTCATGCTCCATCTCAATATCTTGAGGTACATAAGGAACTCTTCATTTGATTACATGCTCTAAATCTTAATCAACCATAGCTCAACTAATGAGGCTATCATGACACCGACTTAGAGCCATATCTTGAATTCTTCTATTGAGATCACACTCTCAAGATCTTGAACATATCATATTCTTATCTTCAATCCGATGATCTTGATGCCAAAACTCAAGGTATATCTTTATCTTCATGGCATCCATACTTGAATCCAACATATGGACTACAAGCATGACCTATGGAATATTCCTTCATATAAAACTCAATGAAAATATTAGTCCATAGGGATTGTCATTAATCACCAAAACCACACATAGGGGCAATTACCCTTTCAATTAAGGTTTAAGAACTACCATGATACCCATGGTAGGAAGAACTATGGCAAACAACTATGAGGATAATTTTAGTCCAGTTGTAAAAGCAACCACTATTCACATTGTTTTAGCTATTTCTGTGTCTCATGGTTGGAGCTTGTGACAACTAGATGTCAAGAACACATTTTTGTATGGTGTTCTGGAAGAGGAGGTTTACATGAAACAAATCCTAGGTTTTGAAAATCCTGATGCCCCTAAGCATGTTTGACTTGACAAAGCTTTATGTGGACTGAAGCAAGCACCAAGATCTTGGTTTTCTCGCCTGAGTTCCAAACTTCATGATCTTGGATTTCTTCCTTCCAAGTAAGACACCTCTTTGATTCTCTATAACAAGTCAGGCATCACGATTTATGTTGATGACATGATAGTTACAAGCTCATCTGATCAAGCCATTATTGCCTTACTTACTGATATCAATGCCAACTTTGCCATCAAAGATCTTGGAGACTTGCCTTATTTCTGGGAATTGAAGAGAGAAAAATACAAGATGGTCTAGTGTTGACATAGGAAAAATATGCAGCTGGTCTTCTTGACAGGGTGGGCATGCGTGGCTGCAAAGGCTCTCCCACGCCCTCTCCTCTAATGAGAGACTGTCACACATGAAGGGGATACCACTAGGTTTTGAGGACATCACTCAATATAGTAGTATTGTCGCTGCTGTACGGTATGTCACTCTGACTTGTCCTTCTATGTTAACAAAGTTTGTCAGTACCTTCATGCACCGACTACAACACATTGGACAACTCTAAAGAGGATCGTGCACTGTGTCATGGAAACCTTAAAACTTGGTATTGCCTTTACATATTCATCATCTAACCTCCTAAGTACATTCTCAGGTGCAGATTAGGCAGGATGCCGTAATGACAAACGATTTACAGGAGGATTTGCAATACTTATTTTACCAAATTTGGTCTCGTGGAATGCCAGAAAACAAATCACAGTACTACATATTGAAGCTGAGTACAAGGCTCTAGCTAATACCAAGGCTAAATTAATTTGGGTTGAAGCCTTTCTTGGTGAGCTTGGTGTTAAACTTCAGCAAAAACCATGTTTATGGTGTTAGGTGCAACTTATTTGTCTACTAATCCTTTTTTTCATACACACACAAAACATATTGAGGTTGACTTTCACGTTGTGAGAGAACATGTATCAGAAAAAGGTTTGGACATTAGGTTTGTATCTAGCAAAGATCAGACAGCAGACAGCTTCACCAAAGCTCTCCCACTGAGAAATCTAGACGAATTTAAGCGTAATCTCAATCTTATCACAAGTGAGAATAAGGGAGACTGTTAGAAAAAAAATGTCTTGTACCTAGGTATGGTGTAGTACATCATCCTATACGGTACCTCTGTGTGTGTATATGCCACGCAGGGGTTTTACCTAGCCTTTTTATAGCATGCACCGAGGCCTCTACGGAGGCCATCATTTCCGCGCACGCTAGGGTTTTCACACGACTCTGCCACTAGACAATGTGTCTTTCAGCAAAGGCGAGAGAAGGTCCTCTTTGGTGGTGATCACAGTATGGTTCATCCAGACTGGAGCAGACGATGGTGCGATCTTCTTCGTTGTTATGTGACTTTATTAATTTAGAACCAGATGTTATCTTCTTTTGCCCTTCGTATTAAAATGGATGTCTCAATTTTTTCTAAGTTTAGACGTATCTAGTACTAAATGTTATATGTTGATCCAAATTCTACAAAGTAAAGACCAATTTCTGACGGATCATTGAAGACCTAGGTTTCCACCGTTATATAAACCTCTTGTAACCCACCGGCTGGGATAAGTTGCATATGTGAAATCCCGCTGTTGTTTAAACACTTCCCGTATAGTAAAGTTTTGCTGGCTGGCGTCTGTGGTTTTTTCCTCTCTTTGTTTGAGAGGATTTTCCACGTTAAATTTGTGTCCCCTTTGCTGCGATTTTATTTTCATTTTTCGTTATTTGATTGTCATAAAGCTAACACTAAATAGTGTTTAGATACATTCAAATTTTAATAAATTTGTGACATCTACTTTGAGACGGAGGAAGTACTACTAAAAACATTTGTGTGCCGTCGGCATTGTGCCCACGCGATCAATTTAGAAATCCGCCGTATGTATGAGAGGGAATCGATCTGCGGATGAAGTGTCGAGAGACAAGTCAATGAAGTTTGAGTGTGGGCGCCAAATGTCTACGTACACGATCGAGTTTCCCCACGGGCAGTTATCATACAGAGGATGCGCAACAGCAAGGTTCATCCTTTCAGTCAGCCTGCGCCGCGGAGGATGGCGGCGCGTGCCCTCTGAGGAACGACATGAAGAGCGCTCGCCCTCGCTCGGGCTGGTCCATGGGGACGACGTGGCCCGAGCCGCGCACCGTGGCATACAACAGCCCCTTGTACTCGATCACGTACCCGGCCACGTCCTTGCCCGTCGCCGTGGACCACGGCCGCCAGTCCTTGACCACCGGCAGCTGGAGCTTCTCTATCGAGTGCTTGGACGCCGTCACCGGAACCATCGCGTCGAGGTCCCCGCTGTACAGCCAGATGCGGAGGCCGGTGGTGGTCAGGGCCTTGATGTGTGGCAGCATCGACGGCGGCGAGTCCCCGAAGCGTCGAAGGTTGTAGGTCCTGGTTCTGAAAATAATCAAGAAGACAGAGGAAAGATCAGGCATTTCTAGTCCGTTCTAGTAAGTATAATTTTTGTCAGTGTTAGTTTAAATATAAACTAAAATCACAACAAAAATTATGGAAGGGAGCGAAGCATGCTTACCTGCATCCGACCCACTGATAGTTGAGCGCTGTGTTAGCATGAACCGCCTTCTGCACGAGGGGGTTGTTGAAGTATGCCTCCGAAAAGTATTCCTCGCACGGATCAGCCAAATCCTGCACACCAATAATTTGAGTAGGTGCAGGGCTTCCAGTGGCAGCAAATCTCGGTAACTTCCAGTACAATACATACCATGCATCTGGAATCTGTTGGCCTGACTTTCTTGTCCTGGCAAGTCGGCGCGTATATGTTGTAGGCGCTGATGTCGCCGGTGTTGAGCCAGGCCGTGTCCCTGGCGGCCTGGCACACCGGGGACGCGTCGTCGGCGCTCTTGCAGTGCTGGCGGATGGTGTTGTGCGCCGAGTCGGAGATGAAGGCGCGCTGCCACAGGTACTCGTACAGCTCCGCCTGCTCCTCCTCGTACTCCAGGATGGCGTTCCCGATCTGACCCCATCATCAACACGTTGCCTGCCTGTCAGTCAACATGGATGTCCGATCGACGACGACGACAACAACAACAACAATAGAGCGTGATGGGTACTCACGGCGATTCCTTTGAGGTTGATGATGCTGGCTTTGGGGTTCTTGTTGTTGATCTGGATGGCGACGGCGAGCTCGGGGATGTAGTGGCCGGCGTAGCTCTCGCCGGCCAGGAAGAACTCGCGGCCCTTGTACTCCGGGAAGCGCTCGAACCACTTCACCAGGAACGCGTACGAGTCGGTGGCGGTCATGTTGTCCCCCATGGTCTTGTACACTTCCTCGTTCACGGCGTACGAGAACCCCGCGCCCACGGGGCTGTCCAGGAACAGCAGGTTCGCCGCTGCAACGCCCAAAATTCGTCATCGACGCAATGTGGCAAGGTCTAGCGTGTGATTGAATGACTCACCGGTGGTCCAGGCGTATCTGTTCCGGCAGAGGGTCTTGCCGTCCGTGTCGATGCGGAAGGGGCCAATCTCCCTGAACCCTCCAATCCCGAAGGAAGAGCAGCCAGGCCCTGCCACACAAATAATCCGATCCTTGTCAAAAATAACTACTCCTCCATTGGGATCAAAATTCTCTGAACGCGTTCGTACCTCCATTGAGCCACATAACAAGTGGTTTCCGAGCAGGATCCACGGGGGCCTCCACGAAGTAGTAGAAGAGCGACTTCCCTTCAACCTGGTCGATGTTTATGTAGCCGGAGTACTGCTGCACCCGCACGTTCGGAGGCTGGCCGGGCAGCGCGATGATCCTGTCCGCCTCCCTCGACCCATCGAGGCCCACGGCGGCGTCGACGGGCCGGTGGGAGACCGCCGAGAGCACCACGGCGATCGCGGCGAGGCACAGCGCTGCTCTCAACGCCATTTCGCCGGCCGCGCGCAAGGAGGAAATGGCGAAGGGATCTCCCTGGGTTTATAGGCCAAGGGTCGGCCTGTTTTTCGGCTGATTGTGATTCTCGCTCGTCGGTTTGGTTCTTAGCTGCCTCTCTCCATCACCGGGGGGCCTGTTCATCTGCCCATTTTTGGGATGTCTTTCGCCTATAATTGGATGTTTCCTTTATCAGCAGTTTAGCCCCGCTTGTTTAGCCGGGTACATCTCTGCGCTATTATTATCGTAGATACACGTTGCGTCGATTAGGCAAGGTAGAACCCACAGTCGGGTAAAAGGGATTATCTGTCGCCCGGATGCGTCCCAGGCTGATTCCCAATGTAGGTGCATGTACATATACTTTTTATTTACTAAAGCTGAGCAAAAATATCGTTACATAATAATTCCACTATTTTAATTTACACAACCCGTTCAAAAAATAATAATTACACAACAAAATGTGCTTCCACATTATCCATATATATTACAGTATATAATATTATTATTGTTTCACTCTCTCTTTTGTAGTCACATTAAATTCGGATAACTCCCTGTCACTTTTTTTCAGGTAAAATCTGAACTTCATTAAGCAAGTGGAGTATATCAAGGCCTTTCGTCACCTTGCTTGCGAATATACCTGGGCATGTACCGGGCCTGATAAAGCCCGCCCGCGCAAAGCCCAGCTCAAGCCCGGCCCGGCCCGACTATTGGCCCTCAAAACTAGGGCCCCCCTCCAATGGACAAAATTGACCTAAAGTTTAAAGAAATTTGCAAAATGAACTTGTGGCGAAAGTATTTCACTCAACTAACCCTTTTAGCTAGCGCCTAACACAAAGACGCTATGCTCAACAGTGTAGTGCCTCTCCGAAAGGCGCTACACTATTTGCTAGCGTGGCATGCGGGTCCCATAAACGTTCTAGTAGAGCCTTTGACTGAGACGTCACTGTACATAGCATAGCGCCTAGGTATAAGGCGCTATGCAACTCTCTATATACAACGCGTGTATTTAGTTGATAGAGAACTATGTTAGTTGAGTTGGTGGAAGTACTTGTTGTCAACTAGTAGGTCATGAGTTCAACTCCCCAAAACATGTCTTTTTATTTTTATTTTTCAAAGGCTGTGACATTGGTTAGCTTTATAGTTTATAAAAGACTATAAAAACACATTTATTGAAACACATTTAACAAAAGTCTATAAAAGACTATAAAAACACATTTAATAAACAACTTAAAAAATAACACACAAAAGACTATAAAAACAAAAGTCTATGTGACAAAGGAAAAAAGAGCCCAAAAAAAAAAGACTAGCCAAGCCGTGACATCACGCACGAAAACTAGCAAGAGAAAAACAAACCGTGTCGTCAGCTAGCATGAATGGTTCTACGTATACAAGGCCTCCGGCTAAGTCACGCGCGCGTAATAGAAATCTTAGAAAGGTTATATCAAGCAGTTTAGATTGTTGACTATGACCTAAGCTACGTCTCAGCTAACTGAGAATAAGTAATTTCCTTTATTTTATGCTTCAGACTGGTAGAGTTGAAATAAACTAGGAAAGTGGAACATATTTTGTTTGAATTGACGAAATTTACAATTAGGTAGTGAAGCATTGGAGTAATGAACAAGCAATCGATTAGGTGGTATACATGTTCACCAAAACATGAAAAAGAAACATACGATAGAACACTTTCTTTGTGACATGTACGGGCGAGAGAAGAAAGTGAGCGAACGTGCCATATTAATCTGCCATGTGACAGCGTAAATCACTGTTTCTCCTGCTTGTAGAAACACTAATAACTTAGTTCAAAAGCCCATCCCGGGCTTTTCTCGGGCCGAACCGGGCTGCCCATGTCCAGGTTTGCTTGGGACAGGTGGAACCTGCCACGACAAACATCGGTTGTTTACCATTGATAACAATCCATTGGACTAGCTTCAGAGTTACATAGCAGTTGTTGCAAATAGCTGCACTTTTCTTGGAGATGTCCTTTTTGGTCAGTGGTTCCTCCAAGTTACCTATTTTCTCATAATATCAGGCCCAAAATTAAAGTGGTCAGTTTTTGCAAAACCTTATGACAGTTTGTAGTCTAGTTATTTATTTTTTCTTTCATTTCTATTGTGGTATGGTTTTTCTCACATTAAAATTAGCATATTATAGATTTCCTTATGTAGCACCATGATTAACTTAGGCAATTTAAAAAAAAATCAGTATATGATACGTAGGAAATATGAACAGGGGTTGGACATGAATTAGCTTATGATATCTTTCCTTCCGTAGCACCATGGTTTAATCACATCATTATTACCTTCTATATTGCTATTTTCATTCAAACCCAGCAAAAACGTGTTTCCGTACTAGTTGATTAATAATGTTGGGGGATACTCCGGGTAGGGTCACGCCGGGGTATAAAGACCTAGTTAGCCGATGTACGGCAAGGTCAAAGCAGGTGTTGACCGAGTCACCTCAAGGCATGCCGAATCACGGAGTAACCCGAACCAGAGGACGTCCACCTAAATTGGTCTCAACCGACTTATGTCGTATGTCGGTAAGATGTATCTAACTTGTATGCAGGAACAGGTGTGGCCGGATCAACTATGTAGGATCCGGGTCATATCAAGCTTATAAGAGAAGGAAGGTATCTCACTGGTCAAAGGTGACTGTTGTACGCAGAGCGTGAGCGAAGCGGGCAGAAGCAGGACCACCGAGGCGTGGCTGACAAAGGTGACGATTCCTATGTCGGATGACGCAGGCGCCGTAGAGGTTCACGTAGCCTCTGCATGGATGACGCGGGCAAAAATGACCCGGTCGGCTTACTATTTTGAGAAGAGGCATATTTCCTAGAATATGCCTCCACGTATGCCCTGAGTAGAGACCTAGCCCCCCCTCCCCTATATAAGGAGGGCTAGGGCCTCTGTAGAAGGGGGGATTGGTCTGGGCTTGTTAGTCTCCTAGAGGGTTGTGTTTTGATAGTGGTGAGAGTAAGAGAGTTCTTCTTCCTCCTCTCCCCAATATAGCTCAAGGAGCACTTGTAAACCTTGGAAGTGAATCGAATACAAAGCTACCGTGTGTGGAATCACCACACTATCCCTCCCTGGATTCCCCTAGTGCATTTAGTCCCCATCTTTAGCCTATCCATGGCATCTGCCGTGACACCACCACAACAGTTGGCGCCCACCGTGGGGCTAGCAGCGCTAGCAGGGGTGAAGATCCGGACGGGGAACTTCATCGGCACCGGCGAACACATCGTCTCCGGGCTCGTTCAGCGCTTTGGAGCGCTGGATTTCATCAGCGACAATGCTAGCTGCTTCGACAAGCATCCTCTCCCGCGCAACGGCCTCTTCGTCAAGCTCGGCATGCACAAGATCTACGTTGTTGTCGATGTGTCGTGCGTTCATCCGCGGCACGTCGTCGAAGGAGGCGAGCCACCCCTTAATGCGGCTTGCGGGGCGCGTATCACTCGCTCACTGGACCGCGCTGAGGTAATGATGACCGCGCCTGGCGCTGGCGCGAGCAAGGATATGGCACCGAATCCAGAGGTAACACCTAAGGCATAGAGGAAAAGTAGAGGTCCTCCGCTAGAGAGGCCAGAAAATGTGCTGCAGCAGGCGATGGATAGCTTGGAAAATCAGTAGCAGCAGCAGTAGATTCGGCTCAGGCACAGGCCGAGCTAGAGGAGACTAGGCAAAAAATACTAGAGGGTGCTAAAAAGATAGTCGCGGCTCAGCAGTCGTTGAACATGACACTGTGTGAGTACGCAAAGGCAAATAAAGTAGATACTGTAAAAGTGAAGGGGAGAAACCTCATGAGTGAAATGAATAAAGAGGGTGATACTAGGATTGAGGAATCAGAAAACTGTTTGTCCGTGGGGCTGCCGAAGTATAGTACCCCGGCAAAGAACCTCAGAGGAGCGGATGCAGCTGCGTCCGAGTTAGAAGGTCTGACGGGTGAAGCCCGTCAAAGACAACAGGATAGAGTCAATGAGTTGGTTCGGATCGTGAACAGGCAAACCGAGGAGTTGCTCAGGGCTAACCCGGAGAGAGCTGGGGCCTCCAAGATCGTTTATTCGGCGGTGGGTAACCCGGAGAAATCCGCTGGAGCCGCATCGTCTCCTCATGGTGGTCCTAGGAGAGAAGAGGTAGTAACTTCGGCCAGGAGGAATAATCAGATAGTCCCATATGACCCGGCAAGGGCAGGGAAAGGAAAAGAAGTACAAAGAAATGAGAATCGAAGGAATGTGAGCCGAGGTGAAGCTGGCCGAGGTAACCGCGACCAAGGCAATGCCGGTCAAGGGAATGATGTAAACGGCAATTCCGAACAGCGTAATTCGGTAGTTGCAGGTCAACCGCAGCAGCGGAATATACCGGCCAAGGTATGCAACAGAGAGCAGCTCCACAGGAGCAAGATAAATACAATGATGGTGATTCGGAGATGGTGAACGCTGGCTATCTCAGACCGGACTATCACGTGATAGGATCAAGATTGGGAGGCAGGAACTTGATGCCTGATGATGCCAGGTTAAAACTGGATCGGTTGTATAGGTCGGAGCAAATTGAGTGTCAAGGTCCTTCGGGTCTAGCTTGTTTTGGGCCCCGGATCATGAAGGAACCTCCGGTACCTAACTTCCAGTTACCTAGAGGCACAAAGACGTATGACGGCAGCACTAAGCCGGAGGATTGGTTGATTAACTATGAAACTGTTGTGAAAATTGCCACGGGCAACTTGAGATGGGCTGTGAGATATGTACCCCAGATGCTGGAGGGGCCAGCGAGGGTATGGCTAAACAATTTGCCGTCCGGAAGTATTAACAGTTGGATCGATTTTGAGGAGATGTTTGTTAGCAACTTCTCAAGTACGTATCAAAGGCCCAACAGGCCACAGACCCTAGCAATGTGCAGGCAGAGACCGAATGAGACTGGCCGAGAGTTTTTAACCCATTGGTGCACTGTGCAAAACTCGTGTGAGGGTGTGATTGACTCACAGGCCATAGCTTGGTTTGCACAAGGATGCAGATATGCAAGCATGCTATGGCAAAGGTTGCAAAGAGATATGCCGACCACCTTGGCAGAGACAATCCAAATTGCTGATTCATATGCCTTGGGTGATCCGACGCAACCTAGGATCACCTCAAACGAGTCAAGTGAGGAGTATTATCAGCAAGATGGGGCCGGGTCATCCCGGAGAAATGATTACTAAGGCAAAAGAAGGGATGACAGACCGGATTACCGGTACAGTTCGCAACAAGTTGCAGCTGTGAATCAAGATCAACCTGGTGCAGGAAGCAACTAGCGTCAGAAAACTAGAGGACAACAATGGACTCCAAGAAATGATGGCAAGAAAACTTGGACGCCAGAGCAGAAGAAACAGTGGCAGGAAAAGAAGGACCGTCCGAGGTATACTTATGAGGCAATGTTGGATCAGCCATGTAAATTTCACACGCCAATTCCGAGTAACCCAGCAGGTCACACAACAAGACAATGTGAATGGATGCGAAAGATAGAACAAAGTGGTTCAGGGGAATTCTCAGGCACCTCGGAATGATCAACCTCGGCAGGAGTTACCCTGGCAACAATTGCTCTCCGAAGCGAACACGCAACAGTTAATGTTGCCTCCCCCTCCGCCGAGGTATGACAACCATGAGAGAAGGGATGCAGTGCATCAAGTGGAAGATCAGCATCAACCGGATCATAGGTACCCCGGAAACGACGGGAGGAATGAGTACAGAGAGCATCATCAGAGTTACTGTGTGTTCACCATGGAAGAGACAGACAAAAAGAGCTTGCAGCGCCGACATATGGAGGTCAATGCAGTAATGCTGGCCGTGACGAGGTATATGCCTTGGTCGGATCAAGAGATTACCTAGAGCATCAAAGATCATCCGAAGCTTATGCCTAGTCCTGGCTCATATGCCTTGGTGTTGGATCCAACATTCATTGGGCCTAACATCAATGCGAGGTTCTCAAAGGTGCTAATTGATAATGGCAGTAGCATCAACATCATGTATGTGGACACGATGCGCAATTTGGGTATCTCAGAGAACATGCTCCAAGCTACAAGGACAACATTCCATGGCATTGTGCCAGGCATTTCGTGTGAGCCCATAGGCAAGGTCCGGGTTGACGTGTTGTTCGGCACAAGAGATAACTCCCGAACTGAGAATTTGGAGTTCGAAGTTGTAAATTTGGAGAGCACATATCACGCGTTGCTTGGCAGGCCAGCTCTGAACAAATTCATGGCAAGTTGTCACATTAGTTACTTGAAGATGAAGCTGTCCGGGCCAAATGGTGTAATTACCATAGCTGGGGATTTCCGACGTTCCATTGAGTGTGCATCCGCCGGGTCTAACCTGGCCGAGTCACTCGTGATTGCACAAGAAAAGAGAAAGATCCAAGAAGTGGCGGCATTAGCTCAGTCCGCGTAGCAGTATATGCCGACGCTGAATAACCCGCATGGTAGTGTCTCATTCCAAGTGACAAAAGATACCAAGAAGGTGCATGTTGATGATATGTTCCCTGAGCGTACCGTAACAATTGGTGCCGGATTAAATGACAAATAGGAAAGCGAGCTCGTCAACTTCCTCCGTGAGAATCGGGATATTTTTGCTTGGTCCACACAGGACTTGCAAGGTGTTCTGAGGGAGTTGGCCGAGCACTCTTTGAATGTCAGACCCGGAGCAAAACCAGTGAAGCAACCTCTCCGCCGCTTCACCGAAGAAAGGAGAAAGGTCATAGGAGGTGAGATAGCTCGGTTGTTGGCTGCAGGATTTATCATGGAAGTGCTTTACTCGGATTGGCTATCTAATCCGATGCTGGTGGAGAAGAAGAAGGATGATCCGAACGTGGCAGTGGTTTGGCGTATGTGTATCGATTACACGAACCTGAATAAGGCGTGTCCAAAAGATCCATTCCCACTGCCAAGGATAGACCAAGTCATAGATTCCACTGCTGGGTGTGAGTTGTTGTCGTTCATTGATGCATATTCTGGTTTCCACCAGATACCTCTGAATCCAAGTGATCAAATAAAGACTGCGTTTATCACCATGTATGGGGCCTATTGCTATCGCACCATGCCTTTTGGTTTCCGTAATGCAGGGGCAACGTACCAAAGATGTATGCAAAAATGTTTGCATGACCAAATTGGTCAAAATATGCAAGTGTATGTGGATGATGTTGTGATAAAGACTAAGGAAAGCAAAACGGTCCTTGACGATATCAGACAGACATTTGCAAACCTAAGGAGGTTCCGAATGAAGCTTAATCCGGAGAAATGCACCTTAAGTGTCTCGGCAGGAAAGTTACTCGGATTTCATGTCTCCAGCCGAGGTATCGAGGTCAATCCAACTAAAATCCGGGCCATAGAGCGGATGGAACTGCCAAAGTGTCTTAACGATGTCCATAAGTCGGTTTGTATGTCGATTTGGCGAAAAGGCATTGCTTCTCTATCAACTCATGAAAAAGTCGGACAAGTTCATTTGGACGCCGCATGCCAATGAAGCCTTTATCCAACTAAAGAAGATGTTAGCCACTGCACCAGTGTTAGCCTCTCCACTATCAAAGGAGCCAATGTTGCTCTACATAGCCGCAACCAACCGAGTTGTAAGTGCAGTAATTGTGGTAGAGCGCGACGAAGAGGGTAAGTCAGTGCAAAGGCTAGTATATTATCTGAGTGAGGTATTATCAGCCTCAAAGCAGAACTATCCTCACTATCAGAAGGTGGCATATGATGTGTATATGGCAGCTAAGAAGCTGAAGCACTATTTCGAGGAACACCCAATCAAGGAATATGTGAAGCTCCCATATCCGAGATAATGAGCAACAAGGATGTAAGTGGCAGGATTGCAAAATGGGAAATTGAGCTAGCACCTTATGCGCCACAATATGACAGAAGAGAAGCAATCAAATCTCAGGCTATGGTGGACTTTTTTGTGGATTGGGCCGAGGTGCAATATGAGCCACCGTTGCCAGATACGAACTACTGGAGAATGCACTTTGACGGGTCAAAAAAACCGGCTTAGGTGCCGGAGTTGTGCTTACCTCGCCAAAAAAGGACCAGCTGAAGTATGTGCTGCAAATCCACTTAACTGCATCAAACAATGTTGCAGAATATGAGGCACTTGTACATGGGCTCAAAGTGGCAATGGAGATTGGAATACGTCGGATCCAATGCTTTGGTAACTCGGATCTCGTAGTCCAGTCTCCGGACAATGGGATGCTCTGGATGTAAACATGGCATTGTACATATTTCATGTGCAGAAGATATCTGGTTACTTTGAGGGATGTGAATTTCACCATATACCCCGGGTGGAAAATGAGGCTGCTGACGTATTGTCAAAGCTCGGATCAACCCGACAAGAAATTCCACCGGGCGTAGCATTGGAGCACCTCAGAAAACCATCTATCAGGCCATCCCCGGAGTCCGACTCAATTTTTATCCCGGCAAATCCGGAATCAGAGGCTGTGCCCATGGACATTGATATGGGGTGTGGTTCACGAAACCCGGGGACTGCCTTGGCAAACCCGGGGACTACCTCGACAAACCCGGGGACTGCCTCGACAAACCCGGGGACTGCACAACGTGATCCGGTAGAAGTTATGCCGGTGGATCATATAGAAATTGATGAGGATGTGTTCCCAGCGCGAGCTATACCAACTTGGGCATTGCCCATATTCCAATTCCTAAAAGATGGAACTTTACCCACTGAGGAGGTACTTTCCAGGAAAACTCAGAGGAGAGCAAAACCATACACAATCATCAATTCTGAGCTATACAAAAGGAGTATGACTAATGTCCTCCAGCGATGTGTTGACCCGGAGGAAGGACTTGACATCCTCCGAGATATACATCAAGGGGAATGTGGGCATCATGCCTCGTCCAGAGCCTTCGTAGCAAAAGCCTTCCACCACGGGTTTTACTGGCCAAGTGCCTTGGAACAAGCAGAAGATCTAGTGAGAAAATGCAATGGATGTCAGAGATATGCGACAAAGACACATATGCCAATGTCGGGGCTCAAGACCATACCAATTACATGGCCATTTGCTGTAGGGTGCTTGGATATGGTTGGCTCGTTTAAACCAACAAGATGGAACATGACCCACATCTTGGTCATGGTTGACAAATTTACGAAGTGGATTGAAGTAAAGCCAATACGAAAGTGTGATGGAGCTACTGCCGTAACATTCCTCAAAGACATCATCTTGAGATATAGTTATCCTCACAGTATCATAACAGATAATGGCACAAATTTTGCTGAAGGAGCATTTGCGCATTTTTGCCGAGATAAGAAGATCTGGCTGGACGTTGCCTCGGTAGCCCACCCCGCATCAAACGGGCAAGTGGAAAGATCCAACGGATTGGTGCTATCCGGGATAAAACCTCGGCTCATTGAGCCGCTGCAAAGATCAGCGGGGTGCTGGATAGAAGAACTACCAGCGGAACTGTGGAGTTAAAGAACAACTCCAAATCGATCAACGGGCTATACGCCATTCTTTCTGGTATATGGGGCAGAAGCTGTATTACCAGCCGACATAGAGCATGACTCGCCTAGGGTCACCCAATACATAGAAGCCGAAGTGCAAGAAGCCCGGCAAAATGATGTTGATCTACTGGAAGAAGCGAGAGAATTGGCATTGTCCAGATCTGCCATATATCAGCAAAGTATCCGACGCTATCATAGCCGGAAAGTAAGCCCCCGAATTTTCCGGGAACGCGATCGGGTACTCCGGTTGGTACAACGTACTGCTGGCATGCATAAAATTATCCCCCCCTTGGGAAGGGCCATTCATTGTGAGCAAAGCATTGCACAATGATTCTTATTATCTTATCGATGCAAAACCACAGGAGAAGAACAAGGCGGATAGGTCCGGCGAGGAATCCAAACATCCATGGAATGTAGCTCTACTTCGTCCTTTCTACACTTAGCAGAGAAGTGTATGTATCCGAGTCTCTCATATGTCGGTATGTATGCCGGCAATGAGCTTATCAATGAAATCTTGGCACCTTGAGCTGTAACTCGGGGACTGCCTTAATAATATTGGTTGGCTTCTGTATATTCTATTTATATGCCGGCTGGCGAAAGTTGCTTCTACTTAAGCCGTATTAGTAGTGTGTGAGCACCAAAAACCTAACTCTTCAACTTGCTGCTGTCCAACAAGATTTGGCTTCATGGCAAGCAAGAGAACAAGTTTGGAATTGCGTAGCACATGAAAAACGACTAAGGAAAGAAACTTAATCGAGCCGACATTTGTTTTTTGGACTAACCTTGTGCTTACTTTAACTTTATTACGTTGAATTATTTTGAGCTAATCCTAAAGTTTCCAAGTATTGTTAAGTTAATTTTTAAAACTCGGACTAAGTCATAAAACCGAACCAAGGTGGACACGTGTCGAGCCAAGAAATTGGAGAAACAAGAAAATGAAACTCGGGGACTACGCCCAAGTTAATCCGGCATAAAACTGAGTAGCAAAATATCACCTAAGTGCTTAATACAATTGCACCCGGCATACCGGGGATCTGATAAAATTTAAAAGTTTTTCGCTCAAGGAGCAGCAGGAGAAGGTAATTCGGCGCCAGCGGGTGCAGTCCCAGCTTCGGCTTCAGCTTCATCTTCATCTTCTTCGATGTCCGAGGCTTCGCTCTCATCATCTTCACCTGAACCATTTTCGACGTATTCGTCGTCAACAACATCGAGAAAGCTTGGTCCCTCGTTCCATTGATGGATGGGGGCATATTGAATGAGGTTATGGGCGTAAGCCTTGCGACGAGTTACAAAATCCGGATCAGTGGACCACCTTGACCCGGTGCGCATGCGCTCGAGAAGATCGAGATTAATTTTCTCGTACCATGTGAGCACATAGTGGAGAACGGCCTCAGCTCCGGCACGTCCGGCGGATTCCCTCCAGAGGTCTAGCTGGGTCTCGCACTCCATCAACTTGTTAATTAGAGTAGCGGAACCCTCTAGAGTGTCTTTGCTAGGCCAAAGGGCATTGAAGACCCGGACTGCTGCGCTTAGAATATGCTTGCCGTGGTTCTTCATGATTTCAACTCTAGAGGACAAGCTGACAAGCAGGTCCTCCAGATCAAGAGGAATGGCGCCAGAACCAGATGGAGTACCTCTCTGCTGGCGGAACTTGGTAACATCACTGGATGCAATGGCATCACCCTCTGGAAACTTGTCTGAAAACAAGACAAGTCAAATAAGTACAAGAGGTTGACCCGGAGAGATTCATGTCGGCTTAAGGAAAAGAACTTACAAGAGATGTGGCTGTGGATCCGGGTCAGCTCCTTAGTGCACTTGTCACGCCTCTCCCGGAGTTACGCAAGTTCATCATCCGCCGACTCAAGCTTGACGTTGGCCTTCTTGAGAAGATCCTGGTCCTTGGCAATCTAGAGATTGAGGCGTTCCCTCTCTTCAGTAAAGTCTTGGCCTGCCTTCTCCAGTTCGGATTTGTGTTGCGCCTTAAGCTTCTTCATATCTGCCTTAAGCCGCGCAATTTCTTCATCTTTGGTCCGGAGGAGGGAAAGCTCATCGTCTTTCTTCTTGAGTTCAGCTTGGTGCTGCCCTGCTTGTTCGACAAAATGCAGCATCATGTCAGGCACGGGCACACTATCTTCAAGAGAGGCTGAAATAGTTTGTTGACCCGGCAAAGCCGAGGTATGAATATTTGCCGAGCCAAGGAGAAAAGGAGATAGAAAGCACAACAAGGTGGAGCAAGATTAACTTACCCTTTATCTGGTCCAAAATTTTCCTCATAAGGATATTCTCAACCTCCACACCAGCTATGAAATCCGAATGAGGGATTAGTTCGGCGGAAAAATATGAAGAGAGATAGAAAATTAACAAGGAGAAAACTTACCCCTTTTATCGTGTTCGGCGAGAAGAGCACTATGATTTGCACGCAACATCTTGTGAGTATCAAGGAGACGCTGAAATTCAGCGCTCCAACGATTGGTGGTTACCTGAAAGAGCAAAAATGGACAGCTTAGTCTTGTGCATAATCGAAGTGTACAAAATCCGGGCCAAGTGGAACTTAACCCGGCTCTAGGTGTGTGCATATTCGAAGTGTACAGAATCCGAGCCAAGTGGAACTTAACCGGCTCTAGGTGTGTGCATATTCGAAGTGTACAGAATCCGGGCCAAGTGGAACTTAACCCGGCTCTAGGTGTGTGCATATTCAAAGTTATGAAGGAGCTACGTTAATTATCTAAGGAGCATCCGACCGAGTACCAAGTTACTCCACCGGAGGCTCGGGGACTAATGGTTATATCACTAATATCTCCTGCATGCTAAGGAAAAGTCGGAATAACGCACCTCCATCATCCGACCTGCAAGGTTAATTGCCTTGGCAGCGGTATTCATCTGGGCAGCAAATTCGGCGGGACCAAACTTCTCCAGGAGATCGTCATTGTGGACGAACTCCGCCTTGTTCCAGTTGTTCACAAACTCGATCAAGGTCGGAGGATATCGTTCGCCGCTGAGCATGTGGGGTGCAACTAGACCCTTAGCATGAGCTTCCCTCCTCTCAAACCGGGCAAGGGCCGGACTGGTGTGCAAAGCAAGTTGCGTATCAGCTGGCTCGGCAGGGGCGTCCTTCGGCGGTGGAGTCTTTTTTGGGAGCATGGACACAAGTGTGCGCTGTCCAGTCTCAATGGACGTTGCCCTGGCGGCGTCAGGAGCCTTCTTGCCCTTGGGTTGCGGCTGTGAGGCGGAAGTTGCTGCAGCGGGTTTGCCCTTGGGAGCTGCCTTGGTGTTTCCCTTGGTGCTGCTGGTGTCTTCTCACCGAGCCTTGGAAGACTCGGACGAGGCGGAGGGGCTTGGTGCCTTTGTTGTAACTGCTGGTGCTAGAGCCGAAGATGGTGCTGGTGCTGATTTTCATTTTGGTGGGGGTATTGTGGGTATCTCAGACGAAGCTATTTGCGGCAGAGCCGAAGTGGTGGTGACTGCTGCCTCGGTAGAGCCAGTCTCCCCTGCTCCGAGGTTGCCCTCTTCTTTACGAGGTGGGCTAGAACCTGGAGCAGCCGCTAAACCCTCCTGAATGGGGCTCAACGGGCGTGAATCGTCGCCACGAGGGGGAGAAGGGCTATGTCGGAGCGGTGAAGCAACACCGGATCCGCTCTGGGGAACCTCTATCGTGGCCCTGCCGAATCAAATCATAAATGATGAGAAACTATGACTAAGGAAGAACGAATAAATAGCAAAGGGTGAAGTGGCTTACTCATCCGAGGTCAGAGGCTCTTTGGGCTTCCGAGCCCTCCGGGCTGTGGCCTTGGTTGGAGGCTTGGGGGCAGTTTTGTCCCCGGACTTCTTTCGCCTTTTAGCTGGCTGAGAGGGTCCGGAGGAAGATGTTAATGCAGCTCCCCTCTTCTTCTTCGGTGCGACTGGAACAGGCTCACCCACGGCAAGGGGAGGATCTTCATGGATCTGCCCACCGGGGTTAGCTGATGCCGGAAAAGCATAAGAAAGGGGGACAACGTCAAATGCCTCCATCACCTCAACGTCCGAATCATCTTCATCATCGGGCCAATCTCTAATGGAAGAGAGTTTACCGGTGGGTCGCTTGGTCGCATCTGCCATAGGCAGGAACATCTCCTGATCCGGTTCCTCCTCGTCCGAGGTATCGCGATCGGGCGCCCATTTGAGAGAAGGCTCGGTGCCATCCTCGATGGTTTGCTGAAAAAAATCTAAGGGAAAGAAAAGGCAACAAGATTAAACCTACAACAAGGACCGACATGCAATTTAATTCGGAAAGAGTTTGGGGCACAAGACTTACCGCAGGAGGAAGCCTATCTCGGCAAAAGTGTTCAATCCCCCACGTCCACTTAGAAGAGAAGTCCTTGTAGGTGGTGAAGAGGGCCTTGACCCGGCGGTAGATCTCGGTGTTGCTTAACTCGAACAAGGAGGTCCGGTTGGGGTCGCGTCCCCAGCTCATATGACAGAGCTTATGTGTGCATTTCTAGAGGGGGGAGATCCGGTTGTGAACAAACGTGATCATTGTGTCTTCATTGCGCAATCCCAGATCCTTCAACTCCTGAAACCTCTTGTTGACTTGGTTCGCCAAGACAATGGGCTTCTTGGGAACCTTGTCCCATAAATCCGGGTTAGGAGGACCCGGAGTATAAGGGCGCAGCCGGATCAAATCTTCGGAGGTGCTGTTCCGGACATAGAAGAAGGTTCGGGCACATCCCTTGCAAGAGTCAAGCCCCATGACTCGGGGGAAGATGTACTGCTTTCGGGGAGAGATAGACGCAGCACCGAACTGCGTGAGCTGTTTGTCCTCCGGATTAAGATCAATGTTCAGAATCATGTTCCGGCGAAGGCCAAAGAACCGGATCTAGAGCTCCTTCGTGGGCCATAGTCCGCCGTAACCTTCGATGGTGGAGGCAAAGGCGGAGAGAGACGTGATGGCATTAGCCGGAAGATGGTGTGGCTGAAGCTCATATGTATTTAGCCAGTCGTGGAAGAAATCACTAACTAGGAGACCAAATCCACGTTGGAAGTGAGATAGGAACACCACATACTCACCCGGATTGGGTGAGGGGGAAAGTTCGGCGGAAGCGAGGCGTGCGGTGACGCCCTCCAGGATGCGCCTGGTGCGGTAGAGCCAATCCAGGTCATCCTGGCAGACCCAGGATCCGGCCCACGCGGCACGCTCAGCGTTCGCCGCGTCTTCCTCCATTTCCTGCTCTGCGACGGTGAGTTCCTCCTCACTCATCTCAAGGTCACTCCCCTCACTTGCGCTAGCGGCGGTGGGAGGCAGTGGCCTGGACTAGCGGGGACCCGTGGCAGAGGAGATGCGCGGAGGTGGCGGCGACGCTGGTGCGCGTGGAAGCAGTGGGGCGGCGGTGCTGCTACTCAGATGTGGTGGCAGCGGCGCAGTCGCTGGAGAAGATGAGGAAGAGGCAGAGGCAGAGGGGCGCGGAAGTGGGGAAATGACCCAAGGGGCGTGCCCCTCCCCTATTCAACCACTCCCTTAAGGGGGTAGTGGGATCGCATTTTGCGGGCGGGCCACGCGGTGTGGCCGTGTATGATCCGGATAGACCAATCAGCGACGAGCCACAGGAAGGGCCACATGGCGCAGCGGATCCTACGACGCGACGTTGTGATACGGTTAACGAGGAGACAGGCACGACATGACGTGCGCTACAGTAACTTCTGACAATAACTGCAGCGGTTACTATCGCAGGCCCTTAAAATGACGCAAAGTAATGATTAGCCTCCACGTGGGGAAGCGTACGAGAGAAGGAAGAATGACCCAGATGAGTACGAGGTAATCCGGCCAGCAAGTAAAAACTTGGAATGTGCCAAGGGAAAATAAACCTACCGAATTTGGATTATGAGGTAACTCAGAGAAGGAGCAAGGGGCTCAGTGAGATTGAACCTGCTGTGGCCTTAGCGGCTAAGGCAGCTAAGACCGCACCATCTTCGGGGACTAATGTTGGGGGGATACCCCCGGGTAGGGTCACGCCAGGGTATAAAGGCCTAGTTAGCCGAGGTACGGCAAGGTCAAAGCAAGTGCTGGCCGAGTCACCTCAAGGCATGTCGGATCACGGAGTAACCCGGACCAGGGGACGTCCACCTAACTTGGTCTCAACCGACTTATGTCGTATGTCGATAAGATATATCTAACTTGTATGCAGGAACAGGTGTGGCCGGATCAACTATGTAGGATCTGGGTCATATCAAGCTTGTAAGAGAAGGAAGGTATCTCGCTGGTCAAAGGTGACCGTTGTACGCAGAGCCTGAGTGAAGCGGGCAGAGGTAGGACCATCGAGGCGTGGCCGACAAAGGTGACGATACCTATGTCGGATGACGCAGGCGCCGCAGAGGCTCACGTAGCCTCTGCATGGATGACGCGGGGCAAAAGTGACCCGGTCGGCTTAGTATTTTGGGAAGAGGCATATTCCCTGGAATATGCCTCCACGTATGCCCTAAGTAGAGACCTAGCCCCCCCCCCTATATAAGGAGGGCTAGGGACTCTGTAGAAGGGGGGATTGGTCTGGGCTTGTTAGTCTCCTAGAGGGTTGTGTTTTGATAGTGGTGAGAGTAAGAGAGTTCTTCTTTCTCCTCTCCCCAATACAGCTCAAGGAGCACTTGTAAACCTTGGAAGTGAATCGAATACAAAGCTACCGTGTGTGGAATCACCACACTATCCCTCCCTGGATTCCCCTAGTGCATTTAGTCCCCACCTTTAGCCTATCCATGGCATCTGCCGTGACACCACCACGACAAATAAGGAGAAAGTACCTAGTTAATCCGGCAAATAACCATGAGAAAACCATAACAACAAGCCCACGAACCACATACATCACAAGGCCAAGCCCACTAAGAAACCAGAAACAATAGGGCCTCGCCCACTCTCGTCGACAATGTGGCGAACACCACAGAATCCCGTCGACAAACAGAGGGTGATCCAATTTGTCAAACTAGCCAATGCTCGCACCATTGTCGGGAAGAGAACTAGCAAGTTCTACGGGAGGGAGCAGACACGGGATGTTGTCACAAAAGTAAAAGATCATGTACTCCAGATAACCTTGTGCCAACTGCAACACCCGTGCCCTTGGCACGTAGCCAGCATTAAGGGAGTTGGATCCTGAGCCGGTGAAGCCGATGAAGATGTAAATACCATCAAATGGAATGATGGTGTAGCTAGTGACGTAGTTGTTAGCCGGTGTCTAGGTCTCGTCATTAGGAATGAAGGAGACATTGCGGGCATACAAGACAAATGTGATGGCGACGATGTCGACGATGCTTACAAAGACATATTCCGGACGAACCTGTGCTCCAAAAGCCATCGTCCCTACGGTGGGTGCCAACTTGATGGTATTATGGAAGATTCATGATTTTAAATAGCCAATTATAGCCATTTCTCAGCATGCCACTAAGTGCATTAGCCTGCTAAGGGTGATTCTAGCAGGCTATAGCCCCGCTATAGCTGTCAAAGGCAACGGCTATAGCTTATAGACGGCTATTTAAAACAGAGCGAACAGTAAGCCATGAAGGGTACCTCGCAGTATGGTGAAGTAGGAGGTGTAAGGCAGGTGGATATCCGAGGCCGCGATGCACACAAGTTACCCAGGTGCAAGTCCAATGACGGTGTCGGAACTCTGCTCTTGCTATAAATTACTATAAAAAGGTAATAAGTAGACATGTTATTGTTAAGAATATTAATATATAGTCTAATCATTTTCATCGGTTCGGACTTTTGATTGAGATGGCTAATGCACCAATTCAACATGGTATCAGAGCCAAGAGGTCTCAAGTTCAAGACCATACTCACGTAGTTTACAAAAAAGATTCTGCAGTCTACACCGAGCCCATACTAAGGACTAAAATAGCTTAGACGTGAGGAGGAGTGTTAAGAATATAATACACGCATAGCCCTTTCCATCAATTCGGGCTTTTGGTTTAGATGGCTTGTGCATTAATTCAATAGTTATAGAGATTATTGTATCGTGCCCTAAGGGCTCCCCAAAGTCGGCTTATATAGGCGGTCGATCCTAGGGTTACATAGGAAATCTTAAGATGGTAAGGTCACGGAATAGTAGACTAATATAGTAGAATTACCATGTCTTGTAATCCAAGGCGTTGTGATCCTTATCCAAGACGGATTCCGTCTAACCTTCCATAATCCTGTCAGGCCTCCATATTCGTCTTTAGCAATTGGGTCGCGTAGTGAGCCATAGGATTCACCATCGATGGGCCACCCCGACTTGACATAATATGTTCATGTTGTGGGTATACCCATTTAGTATAACCTCACCAAACCAACACCTCGCCGACTAACGTCGAGGATACCTTGTCGCCTACATGATATTATCTCAATGCTCTCAAAATTGCCAAATACAGAGTGCCAACGCCCCGACTTTCAGCCGCCCCTGCACATACCACTGACACCACCTTATGGGACCACCATCCCAACAATACCACAACACTCTCGAGGTGCAAACACTGCATGAGCCAACCACCCGCACACTGAGTTGCTCATAGCGGCTGCCTAGAAACCACAACTACTCCACCAACACATTTGGGGGCACCGCCTCGACATAAAGTTAGACCCTTCCTCTAGGACATCCCTATTAGGCTGACAACCCTGCAGCACTAGTGGCACATAATTTCCACCCAAGATATGCCAAGTTTCCGCCCTACCTAATTGAGCTAAAGTCGATGGCTTCTCGAGGATATCGCTTCGGTGCATAACAACCATGTAGGGTCGCTTCCCAAGCATCCACCTATCCCAATGCAAGAGGAATCTGCACAATTGTGTCAAGTTGACCCTCCAAGATGTTGGCCATAAGAGGGCAACGATGTAAACGACGTTGTCACCCGCTCCTTGCTAACCAAAGTTTGGGTTTTCACCTAGAGTGCTGAAACCTTTCTCATATAGAGTGAGAATATGCTAGATACGAGATCTTTGGCCTCGACAACTAGCATGGAGGAGTCACCCTTGTGCTTGGCAAGCCGCCGCAGCGGCATACCCTCCCTCCATGTACGCTCGTTTGTTGCAGGAGGCCCACACTATCCCCGACCTCACTCGCTACAACAAGCCCACATCATCGTTGCACTTGCCTCGTTACAGGGAGCTCACTATCATACTGGATTTAGTGTCTCCATGCCACCTATTGTCCATGTCTGCGCCGTCGATAGGGAGGTCCTAGGTGGCTAGCTTTGAGGGGCCTGATATGGCCGGCTCGTGCCACATGGAGCGAGCGGGCCACACCAGTTTTACTCACATCATAGTTTTATCTTAAGTTAAACTTCTTTAAGTTTGATCGTAGTTACAGAAAATGTGTAAATATTTTCAATATCAAATCCATATAGTATGAGAATATATTATATGATGAATGTAATAGAAGGATTTTGTATTTTAAAAATTGATTAATTTTTGTCTAAACTTTTTGATAAAGAGTATATATTAATATCGCGAAGATACCAATTACACACTGCCTTTGCAAGAATGCATTGCCATAGCGGCAATACGGATGTACACAACCAAAAAGGAAGAGAAATTACAAGAAAGAAAAGCCCGCTACAATGATTTATTCCTTATAAAAGCAACACTAGCACCACAGGACATCACCAGAAGTCTAGCTTCTCCAAAAACGATGCCTCCAAGAAGGGAACAATGCACAAGCGCCATCGTCACCCGATCTTAGATCTTAGGTTTTCACCCTGAAGAAAGTCCTCCTCTCAAAATAATGCCTTCAGTAAGACCATTGCCAGACACAATTAATTAAAGCCAGACTTTGGAATTTTACCCTGAAAGGTAAGACTTTAAATTTCTCATGTGCAGTCGCCCCCACCCACTTGCATATCGCTCCTCCAAGTCACAAATCACCAAGCTAATTCCTCATCGCCACAGATATTCGAGCCACCATTGCTAGTCCTCAGATCTCGACTTCCATACTATTCTCTGCCAGCACCATGAAAACTCGGTCAAACTTAGAGTAGTTTAATTTAGGAGATACCTAGAATTTTAATTATTTTAAAACAGGTACCTCTGCAATTGTATACTCCCTCCGTTTTAAAATATAAGATGTTTTAGATTTATGAAAAAATGTATTGTTGGGCCAGTTCCCTCCACATGGAGGTGTGTTGGCAGCCCAACATCAGCCCGTGAAGTCTAACACATTTTAATCGTTGATCGATGTTCGTATCCAACGGCCGAGGTGCTCCTTGAGAGAGGAGTATAAAAGAAAACTCTAGCCACCCTTGGTGGCTGTGTGTGAGTGACTCATTTAGTGAGTGAGAGAAGCAAGCCATCGTGGCTGCTGTGAGAGGGTGAGAGAACACATAAGAACACGACAACCTAGTGAGAAGAGAGGAAGAAGAAGGAGAGGTGATTTCTGTCTAGATTTCTGAGATCTGACCGGTCTGTCTTCAAGCTGGTGTTTGGAGGCTCGAAGGTGCTTAGATTGACTCCAAACTTGGTGAGCTCGTTCCTTGTTTTGATTACTTCGATCTGGTTATCTGGTTTGAGGTCTGGGTCAGTATAGCTTCAGATTTGGAAACGATTTATTTAGTTCGGACTGCTACAGTTTCAGCACAGAGCAGTTTTGGTAGACGAACAGTTTGGGCGGGAAAACGGTGTCCGATTAACCTGAAATTTGGTGTATATGTTGTGTACTCGTATGTCAGCTTGCCTACCAAGTTTGGTGCTGATTAGATCTGCGGTTTAAGAGCAGTTTGCTGATTATCGAAGGGGACAGAAACTGAGATACTCTGCTTTGCTGTAATCCTTCTCTCAAGTGGTTGTTGTTATTGTTGCCGGTTGGCAACGTGCTGAGTGTGTTGTATATCTCTAGATGTTCTAGATAAGACTATGTTCCCAGATTTCTCATAGTGAAGCTCGCGTGGACCGGTTGGTCTGCACCCGTGGTTTTTTTCTCCTCACTTTGAGGAGATTTTTCCACGTAAATCCTTGTGTCACTTGTGCATGTGCTCGTTATTTTATTTTCGCTGCATATCTGTTGATCGAAACTATCCTCGAAGGTTCACCGCAGGCCGGAGCGTGAGAGGTTGTGTGTCTATCTCCTCCTCCCAATCCCAACAAGTATTTAGACTTCTTTTAGTGTGTAAATTCACTCCATTTGAAATCGGAGGGAGTAGTATATATACAAGATAGACGTTGGATTACACAAAATGATGGCTCATGCTGATTTGGAGCATCTTACAGGGCAAATGGACCTGCAGCATCGTTCGTGCAGCTGTGTGTGAAGTGTGAAGCAAACAAGACGGCATCGCGGGAAACGCCAGCAGAAGCTGTCGAACAAACCGGCCATGCATGTCACAATGCCACACCGTCATTAACAAAAGCCCAAAATCCCCACATCGATCCAAACGTCGGCCACCTGCAAATCTGCAGCTCCACATAAATAGACCCATCAGAGAAGAAACTTGCGCTGATCGAAGCTCGGAAAGCTCGATCGAGTATTCGGCTGTGTGCATAGAACTAAATGGCACGCTCCGATGGTCTGGCCATGGCGACCCTCGTCTTCCGTGTCCTCGCAATAGCCCTCCTTGCAGCGTCGATTGCCCTCGTAGCGACAGCCAAGATCTACGATCCTTCAGATCCATCTTTGGCCGCCCCACCGAACTACACCTTCCAGGACACCTATGCGTTCGAGTATCTGCTGTCCGCTGGTGTCATTGGCTGCGCGTACACGATGCTGGCCCTTTTGTTCGCGGCGATCAACGTCTCCCGCCGGAGGATGCTCCGAGGCAGCGAGGCTGTCTTCTTCATTTGCGCTGACGCTGTAAGTATATTTTGCATCCTCGATGATCATCAGCGCTGTCGATCAGACCATCGCTACTACTATCTGTAGATAGAAAAAATGCACTTGCACTAATTTTTCTGTTGACTTTGCTCAAGGTATGTTGCGTGATAATGGCAACGGGAGCAGCGGCGGCCTTGGGTATCGCGGTTCAGTACCAGCAGGAGAATCGGAACTTTCTCGATTCACCTGCAGGCGCAGCCCAGAAGAAATTCTTTGACCAGATCGACGCTTCGTGCGCTTTGCTATTGGGGGCCGCCCTCTGCACCGTGATCATCATCGGGATGTCCGCTCACTCACTCGCCAATTAAGTACTACTCCCAATAGCAAAAATCTTTAGTACTACTATGATGGACGCGACATTATTATTATTTTTCCGTCATCGAGATGGGGCTCTGTTTGTGCAATAAGGCAAAAGACAAGTATACTACACTGCAGCAGCATGCAACTGACATCATCAATTGTATTTCCTTATGAGCTATGCCAAATGCATGTAAAATCGAATTATAAAAGGTGACGCGCACTGTGATGTTCTTAAAATTTCAGTCTATTTAGGCCAGCATTATTTTTTATTATGGCCTTGTTCTATAATATTAGATTTTGAAAATGTAGAAATAATAATTATACTTCATATCTTTTAGTTATCGAACTATTTTGTAGGACTACACGAAACATCATTAAATAGCAGAACGGACAAACATTATGAGAGGCATCAACATTTTTTTGGTGACTGATGAGCAATTTTTTTAGAACGTGAGTTTGCAAATCGTCGGAATATATGGGCTATACTTAAACTGGGCTGGAAGCATATTTTTTTTTAAAGAACAGCCCATTGCAATAAAAAGATGTACGTGCCCGAAATATGTCTGTTGGGGAGCCAAAACAATTTCACACAAGAAGGTGAAGCGATAAAAGGTGCATCTTTTATAAAATAAACCACTGCCATTAACAGTGGATTTTTATATGAAGAAGAAAATATCTTACAGCGAAAAAACATCGTGGTAACCAAAAACACATGGCAGCAGTTGAGAAAATATAATAAATATTATAATCGATATTGGCAGAATGAAAATCTTCGTTTGTACGACAAAAATAATATTTTCCTTCAATTAAAAGAATTACTACAAGATAAAAAATCAGTATCATAAAGAAGAACATAGGAAAAGAAGAACTGAAAGTAAAACAATGCATAAAGAAATTATTGGGGAACAGGAATGCAATGCTAGAACAAATTAAAATTTTCTACCGAGTTCATCCCAATAACCACTACAAGTAATGGACGGTGGAGCCATGAATTACCACTCAACTAGTAGTGCAGCGGAAGACTGTCGATGAAGTGTGTCGATGCTGATGAATTCTACTACTACTCCGCATAATCCCATGCCAGTTTTTCGTTGATCCCTCGAAGCATTCGCCTAAGTGCTGCAAGTGCAACACCTCTAAGATATCCAGACATACAGGACATGGAACATCACAGTTGGGGTGTTAGCACCGGTGGAGTGACCGGATAAAGGAGTGTGGCTGCTAGGATTTATGTCTCACCCATAAAGGGTAACCCCCATTGCTACCCACCTCTCCTCTATATATAGACTTCCTAATGGGTTTTTACCTTAGACACCCATTAGCACCATAAACCCAATAAGACATGGATTGTAACTCAAATTTGTTCCAAGCCCCTTAAGCGTGTGATGCTATAGGTTTATATATACTTGGCACGAGTACAATACTAGAATAATAATGGGTAGCGACGTCAAGCAAGACGTGTCGATCCCCAAGTACATGTAAATATTATAGAGTTAATTGGATAGATGTCATTGCAATTTCTGTCTATTTGAGAAACGCCACTACAACTTTCAGTTTCTGAAAAATGCCACTACAACTCTCTATACAATTCATAGATGCAATTACGCTCATTTAGACACACGTATAGTCTAATTTACACTCGTATTTCCTACCATACATACTGTATACGTGGTGGGCTCCACCCAAATAAGACTTACATGTAGACTCTCGCTAGAGCCAAATCAGGTTTACACCTAGCCCATGGTGCATGTACCAAGTTGTGCGGTGGCGAAAAAGGCCATGGTGGTAGGCTGGTCAGCGAGGAGGGAGGTGAGGCATGGCTCGCTAGCGGGACAAGAGGGCCGGCTGACGGGAAGGGAGGTGAGGTGGCGGCGGCCCGCAGGTGTGGAAGGAGCACCGTCCAGGGAGGTGTGACGGTGTCGGCCGACTTGGCCACCGGATATGTTAAAGGAGTTCCCGCCCCACCACCTTCTCCCTCCAAATCCCCTCTCTCTTCCTTTCATGTGCCTAATCAATGACAGCTCCATCTCGAACCATTTTCCGTTTGTGCAATTAGATTAGTCTATCTTGGTCATCCCAAACCAGATCCCATTTGGGCAATTAGATTACAATTTTTCTATTTCTCACTCGACTGAGATTTTTTTATGTCTCAGTCACCCCAGTAAAGTGCAATCGTCTATTAAAAGAAGTGCAACTGGTTGTGCAATTTTCTGGCAAAAAATGCAATTGCATTGGATCGAGTTGCACATTTCTTAAGTACGACTGCACTTCTGATTGAGACTTAATAAAATCTTAATCAATTGAGATATAGACAAACTCATTAGATTAGTATGGCTTCTTCTCAAACGATGGTGCTGCAGATCCAAATAATAGAAACTTGAAAGATGCATGACTTGATTTGGCTCGTCCATTTGGTTATTTGTTTTTCATTCAATCCATTTTGCTTCATGGTTAAAACAATGGTGAGAGAATATTTCATGATCTATAGTGTTTTATGTGTTAGATAACAATACCAAAGAATATTTAATGTGTGTTGAGTGCTGCAGACAATTCCCATACAAAAAGCAGCCGAAACAGAGTCATGGGGGGCAGATTATCCACCCCGGCCAAGGGCCGAATTATCCGCCCTGGCTCGTGATGACCCACAAGTATAAGGGGTGTATCGCAGTATTTCCGAGGGAAGTGAAACACAATTTATTGATTCGACACAAGGGGAGCCAAAGAATATTTATAAGCCTTATCAACTAGGTTGTCAATTCAGCTGCACCTGGAAGCAATCTTGCTCACAGCAGTTTATCAGTAGCAACAATTTTGTAGTAGGAATAGTAAAGTAATAGCAGTAGTGAAAGTAAAGACAGTAGTAACAATTGCAGTAAACAATAGGATTAAGACGCGGTAGGCATAGAGATGGATGGACGGGCGTTGCATGGACAAGACAATTCACATAGCAATCAAGACATAGGGCATTTGCAGATAAATAAGATAAAGCATCCAAGTACTAAATAATCATAGGCATGTCTTCCATATATAGTCATACGTGCTCGTAATGAGAACTTGCACAACATCTTTTGTCCTGCCAGCCCGTTTACAACGGGGCCTCAAGGGAACTACTGGCAATTAAGGTGCTCCTTTTAATAGAGCACTGGAGCAAAGCATTAATACTCCATGAACACATGTGATCCTCACATCAAAGCCATTCCCTCCGGTTATCCCGATTGCTGTCACTTCGGGGCCACTGGTTCCGGACAACAACGTGTGTATACAACTTGCAGGTAAGACCATAAACAATACTATCATAATGAATCAATAACATGTTCAGATCTAAAATCATGGCACTCGGGCCCTAGTGACAAGCATTAAGCATAACAAGTCGCAACAAAGTCAAAAATCACTAATAGAGGATACTAGGCACCATGCCCTAACAATCCGATGCCATTACATGAACGATCTCATCCAATCCCTACCATCCCCATAGCTTACAACGGGGGATTTACTCACTCATAGATGGGGGAAACATGGATGGTCAATGGAGAAGCAATGGTGATGATGATGGCAATGATCTCCTCCAATTCCCGTCCCGACAGGTGCCAGAACGGAGTTTCTGGTTCCGAATCATGGAATCTGGTGGTGGCGACGGAGCGGAACTCTTTCTGGAAAAACATTGAACCCCCTGGGTTTTTAGGTCAGGAGGCAACTTATAGGCAAAGAGGGAGATTCGAGGGGGTGCTTGGGGCAGCCAAACCACCCCGTGGCGCGGCCAGGTGGTGTGGCCAGGCCCCAGCCCCACTCCGTCTCGTATTCTGGCTCCTTGAGTCTTTTGGTGAAATAGGATTTTTGGCATATTTTCCGGGATTTTTCCTGATAGTTGATTTTATGTACAAAAACTAGATACCAAGGTAATTCTGCTGAAAACAGTGTCAATCCGTGGTAGTTGTATCCAAATCACACAAGTTTAGAGGAAAAACAATAGCAAAAGTGTTCGGGAAAATAGATACGTTTTGGACGTATCAACTCCCCCAAGCTTAGCTTATTGCTTGTCCTCAAGCAATTCAGATGAAAACTGAATGTGATAAAAGAAACTTTCACGAGCACATTTGCTTCATATGATGTATATATTCTCAGCATGTGATCAACTACTCAGTCAATTCATAATAAAGAGTATGAAACTAAGTTTACTTAATAGTCATTGCAAGCTATGAAGAGATTTCAACTAAAATAATAATAAGTAGCATGAAACATAATCATAAGCAACATTGTAATGTTCATAAAAAGGTATGATAGAGTGGTATCTCGCTTGCCTTTGATTGTAGAGCAAACATAAATGCCAAGGAACCTTTGAAGTTCAAGTGAAGACTAGAAATAAAGATATCAAAGATACAAGCATCAAAGTCAAAACATAAATAATCAAGTTTTGAGACAAGCATATTACACTAAGAATCACAACTATGCTCTCAAGCAAGTGCTCATAGAATATGTGGAGACTCAACAAAGAAATAAAAAGGTTTTGAATAGTTTGAAAGGCTTCCAAATGCTGAAAGTATGGTAATCATTAGCTTTGAGCTCTCATTGCCCCTATCATAAGCATCTTTAAATGGTTAAGGTTAAAGTGACACAACTAAGAGGATATGCTTGACAAGTTATAAGTTAAAATCTCATGCCCCTTACTTACGAATACCGGACCTCATGCTACTCAACTTGAGTCACAAGTAAGCTCTTGTCATTGTAAGTACATATGTATCATAGAGAACCGCCAACGGGGTACACCTTGCACATGATACATGAGTTATCCCATAATCAAAATAACAAGGCAAGCATACAATGAGCATCTCAGGGATCTTTTTATTTGCTATTTGCATAGGTTTTTATTGAGGATGCTTCATAGAATGCTCATTATGGTTATGCTGCAAGTTTCCACCATGATTAGGCATGGCTTAGGCTAGCGGCCCAGGCGTTTCTCTAACACAAATACAAACTCCATGATCTTACAAGTTCCCCTTTTATTTCACACCGTCGGGATCCATAAGCAAAAGAATCATGATATCAACGAGGTACAAAGTACCCGTGCAATGTTGAAAGCGTTCCCCATGATACATGGTTCTGCTAACTTCAAATTATAAAGCGCAAGCATATACACAACAAAGATGGACACAATGGTTCAAGATTATTAAGTGCAAGAAAGTAAAGTGTGCCATCAAGTTCGTGAGAGCTTTACTAACTAACTTTCTCATAACAAGCAAACATTTTATTCGGAAGAACACAAGGCATACTAAGTATGCACGGAACAACAAATAATGCTAAAAGGTAGGTATGGTGGACACTTTTGGAAATATTGGTTTTAGGGAGTTGGAAACACGAGTAAAGCATACTCAGTGCAGGTGAAGGCTAGCAGTAGTAAGGGAGCGACAAACAAGAGAGCAGTAATTTTCATAATCATGCTTGCAACAAAACAGGACTAATCATGGCATGAAAGTGATTCAAGACCCCTGAGACAAAATAATTCATCGAGGCTTAGCTGATTATGTTTCAGTCATATGCATGCATGAGCATGTGCCAAGTCAATTCAAGTGAAACATTCAGAGGGAGATACCACAGTGTCATACCAAGTTATTAATAGAGCAATGCAAGCGAACATTCATATGACATGCTACAAGCTATTAGCGAGCTAGAGCTAATCATAAGAAAGCAAGAACTACTAATCATCCATAAATAACATACACCCTACACGAACAGACTAAGCATGCCCACAATGATCATCCCAAACCAGATCCCATTTGTGCAATTAGATTACAATTTTGCTATTTCTCACTCGACTGAGATTTTTTATGTCTCAGTCACCCCAAAAGAGTGCAATCGTCTATTAAAAAAAGTGCAACTGGTTGTGCAATTTTCTGGCAAAAAATGCAATTGTATTGGATCGAGTTGCACAT
Organism: Avena eriantha; assembly: GCA_910589775.1. Classification (NCBI taxonomy): domain Eukaryota; kingdom Viridiplantae; phylum Streptophyta; class Magnoliopsida; order Poales; family Poaceae; genus Avena; species Avena eriantha. Next base: position 53,174,879 of record OU342742.1, on the reverse strand, counting down.
TTCTTAACTATGGTTGGACTTCATGATTGAGACTTAATAAAATCTTAATCAATTGAGATATAGACAAACTCATTAGATTAGTATGGCTTCTCCTCAACGATGGTGCTGCAGATCCAAATAATAGAAACTTGAAAGATGCATGATTTGATTTGGCTCTTCCATTTGGTTATTTGTTTTTCATTCAATCCATTTTGCTTCATGGTTAAAACAATGGTGAGAGAATATTTCATGCTCTCTAGTGTTTTATGTGTTAGATAACAATACCAAGGAATATTTAATGTGTGTTGAGTGCCGCAGACAATTGCCCATACAAAAAGCAGCCAAAACAGACTCATGGGGGGCAGATTATCCACCCCAGCCAAGGGCCGGATTATCCGCCCTGGCTCGTGATGACCCACAAGTATAGGGGGTGTATCGCAGTATTTTCGAGGGAAGTGAAACCCAATTTATTGATTCGACACAAGGGGAGCCAAAGAATATTTATAAGCCTTAACAACTGAGTTGTCAATTCAGCTGCACCTAGAAACAATCTTGCTCACAGCAGTTTATCAGTAGCAACAGTTTTGTAGTAGGAATAGTAAAGTAATAGCAGTAGTGAAAGTAAAGACAGTAGTAACAATTGCAGTAAACAGTAGGATTAAGGCGCGGTAGGCATAGGGATGGATGGACGGGCGTTGCATGGACAAGACAATTCACATAGCAATCAAGACATAGGGCATTTGCAGATAAATAAGATAAAGCATCCAAGTACTAAATAATCATAGGCATGTCTTCCATATATAGTCATACGTGCTCGTAATGAGAACTTGCACAACATCTTTTGTCCTGCCAGCCCGTTTACAGCGGGGCCTCAAGGGAACTACTGGCAATTAAGGTGCTCCTTTTAATAGAGCACCGAAGCAAAGTATTAACACTCCGTGAACACATGTGATCCTCACATCAAAGCCATTCCCTCCAGTTATCCCGATTGCTGTCACTTCGGGGCCATTGGTTTCGGACAACAACGTGTGTATACAACTTGCAGGTAAGACCATAAACAATACTATCATAATGAATCAATAACATATTCAGATCTGAAATCATGGCACTCGGGCCCTAGTGACAAGCATTAAGCATAACAAGTCGCAACAAAGTCAAAAAGCACTAATAGAAGATACTAGGCACCATGCCTTAACAATCCGATGCCATTACGTGAATGATCGCATCCAATCCCTACCATCCCCATAGCCTATAGCTGGGGATTTACTCACTCATAGATGGGGGAAACATGGATGGTCGATGGAGAAGCGATGGTGATGATGATGATGGCAATGATCTCCTCCAATTCCCCGTTCTGGCAGGGTGCCAGAACGGAGTTTCTGGTTTCGAATCGCGGAATCTGGTGGTGGCGGCGGAGCGGAACTCTTTCTGGAAAAACGGCGAACCCTCCTGGGTTTTTAGGTCAGGAGGCAACTTATAGGCAAAGAGGGAGACCCGAGGGGGTGCTTGGGGTGGCCAGACCACCCCGTGGCGCGGCCAGGACCCAGCCCCACTCCGTCTCATATTCTGGCTCCTTGAGTCTTCTGGTGAAATAGGATTCTTGGCATATTTTCTGGGATTTTTCCAGATAGTTGATTTTCTGCACAAAAACTAGACACCAAGGTAATTCTGCTAAAACAGTGTTAATCCTTGTTAGTTGTATCCAAATCACACAAGTTTAGAGGAAAAACAATAGCAAAAGTGTTCGAGAAAGTAGATACGTTTTGGACGTATCAACTCCCCCCAAGATTAGCTTATTTCTTGTCCTCAAGCAACTCAGTTGAAAACTGAGTGCGATAAAAGAAACTTTCACAAGCACATTTGCTTCATATGATGTATATATTCTCAGCATGTGATCAACTACTCAGTCAATTCATAATAAAGAGTATGCAACTAAGTTTACTTAATAGTCATTGCAAGCTATGAAGAGATTTCAACTAAAAAATAATAAGTAGCATAAAACATAATCATAAGCAACATTGTAATGTTCATAAAAAGGTATGATAGAGTGGTATCTCGCTTGCCTTTGATTGTAGAGCAAACATAAATGCCAAGGCACCTCTGAAGTTCAAGTGAAGACTAGAAATAAAGATATCAAAGATACAAGCATCAAAGTCATAACACAAATAATCAAGTTTTGAGACAAGCATATTACACTTAGAATGACAACTATGCTCTCAAGCAAGTGCTCATAGAATATGTGGAGACTCAACAAAGAAATAAAAAGGTTTTGAATAGTTTGAAAGGCTTCCAAATGTTGAAAGTATGGTAATCATTAGCTTTGAGCTCTCATTGCCCCTATCATAAGCATCTTTAAATGGTTAAGGTTAAAGTGACGCAACTAAGAGGATATGCTTGACAAGTTATAAGTTAAAATCTCATGCCCCTTACTTACGAGTACCGGACCTCATGCTACTCAACTTCAGTCACAAGTAAGCTCTTGTCATTATAAGTACATATGTATCATAGAGAACCGCCAACAGGGTACACCTTGCACATGATACATGAGTTATCTCATAATCAAAATGACAAGGCAAGCATACAATGAGCATCTCAGCGATCTTTTTATTTGCTATTTGCATAGGTTTTTATTGAGGATGCTTCATACAATGCTCAATATGGTTATGCTGCAAGTTTCCACCATGATTAGGCATGGCTTAGGCTAGCGGCCCAAGCGTTTCTCTAACACAAATACAAACTCCATGATCTTACAAGTTCCCCTTTTATTTCACACCGCTAGGATCCATAAGCAAAAGAATCATGATATCAATGAGGTACAAAGTACCCGTGCAATGTTGAAAGCCTTCCCCATGATACATGGTTCTGCTAACTTTGACTTATAAAGCGCAAGCATATACACAACAAAGATGGACGCAATGGTTCAAGATTATTAAGTGCAAGAAAGTAAAGTGTGCCATCAAGTTCGTGAGAGCTTTACTAACTAACATTCTCATAACAAGCAAACATTTTATTCGGAAGAAAACAAGGCATACTAAGTATGCACATAACAGCAAATAATGCTAAAAGGTAGGTATGGTGGACACTTTTGGAAATATTGGCTTTAGGGAGTTGGAAACACGAGTAAAGCATACTCAGTGCAGGTGAAGGCTAGGAGTAGTAAGGGAGCGACAAACAAGAGAGCAGTAATTGTCCTAATCATGCTTGCAACAAAACATGACTAATCATGGCATGAAAGTGATTCAAGACCCCTGAGGCAAAATAATTCATCGAGGCTTAGCTGATTATGTTTCAGTCATATGCATGCATGAGCATGTGCCAAGTCAATTCAAGTGAAACATTCAGAGGGAGATACCACAGTGTCATACCAAGTTATGAATAGAGCAATGCAAGCGAACATTCATATGACATGCTACAAACTATTAGCGAGCTAGAGGTAATCATAAGAAAGCAAGAACTACTAAGCATCCATAAATAACATACACCGTACACGAACAGACTAAGCATGCCCACAATGATGAGTATATGTACAAAAATAAAAACAAATAGAGTTTGTTACCAGCCTCTTACCACACCCATGTTGTCATTAATCCTCATTGTTGCCCTTCACTTGTGTGGCTTGAATAATAACATGAAACCAAATTCCACTGAGGACTGCTGAACCCTGCAACAAACTCACAAAACCAAAGAAGAACAACAAATATTTTCGGTGTTTTCGATTTGTAAAAGCAAGAACCAAAAAGGAAGAACAAGCAAAGCAAAATCTTTTTGGATAGTTCAATCAAAGCAAAAAGGGAAAAGCAAACCAAGGAAAAAAGAAGAAGAAGCAAACAAAGAGGAACAACAGAAATATTTTTGGTCTTTTTGTGTTTTAGGAAGAAAAAACAAAGAGAGAACGAAAACTAAAAAGAGAACAAAATATGAATATACAAAGTACCGACGAAACATGATATGGAGATGAGTGCGATGTCGGTGTACCTCCCCCCAAGCTTAGGCTTTTGGCCTAAGTGGGTATCACTCCAAATACGAATAAGGGTTCCAAGCAGTTGGGTCATTGTAAGAATGATCATAGTTAGGCCCTTGGGAAGAACAAGAAGCTCCCCAATCATAGGTAGGATGCTGATATGAAGACTCCCCCTCATTCGAGGGCTGGACCGAATCATCTGTAACCTCCCTTCTAGTATCCTGCTCCTGTTGGGAGAGCTCTCCCAGGTACGTATCAAGCTCCTCCTCGGTGAGTGACCATCCTACCCTGGTATCAAGGTTAAACAAAACAGGTGCAGGCAAGAGAACAAATTGCTCGGACTTACTCCTTCTCCAACCAGCCTTGAGAATGGTTATTTCATAAGACAACTCACTCAAATTAGCCCAAGAAGAAACAAATTTATGCTATATCATGGAATTAATGTCAAGCCTCTCTATGGGAAACTATAGGTCTAGATGATGAGGCACTAAACCATGCAAAGCTAATAAACGAGAGGCAATGAGGCCTCCACAAATTTCAACTTTCTTGCGGTTAGCAGCAAGACGGAAAGCTATCAAGGCACCCAAGTTATACGTTCTATCTCGTTTTAAAGCAGCTGAGATGAATGCTAGATCATATGAGGACAACTTATTAGCAGTTTTCCTAGCGAGAACACACTTGGAAATAAAGTAAGCAAAGTAGCAAATAGACGGGAGATGAATGTTACGGATTTCTCGCTCTCCTTCGAGAAGCTGCTCCCTTGGAAAATCTTCGCATACAAGTCCATGAGTGGTGCAGGTCGCTCTTTAATCCTTCCACACGATCCCCACCGAGGTACCTTAATAGCTGCATAAAAGTTATCAAAAGGAAGGTCGACATCTATATTGTAAATTTTGTAGTGGACCATGGGGTTAGGCAAAGAGGCAACTCTTTCTGGAAAAACGTCAAACCCCATTGGGTTTTTAGGTCAGGAGGCAACTTATAGGTGAAGAGGGAGACCGAGGGTGTGCTTGGGGCGGCCAGACCACCCCCTGGCGCGGCCAGGCCTAGCCCGCGCGGCCAGGCCCTAGCCCCACTCCGTCTCGTATCCTGGCTCCTTGAGTCTTCTGGTGAAATAGGATTTTTGGCATATTTTCTAGGATTTTTCCTGATAGTTGATTTTCTGCACAAAAACTAGACACCAAGGTAATTCTGCTGAAAACAACGTCATTCCGTGTTAGTTGTATCCAAATCAAACAAGTTTAGAGGAAAAACAATAGCAAAAGTGTTCGGGAAAGTAGATACATTTTTGACGTATCAGCTCGATCGACAAAGTGGACAAGGCGCGTCACGCTGTATGGGGTGGACTTTCCCTCGGATTGTTCGGCCAGGGCCATAGTTTTTGCCTGGGCCGCACAATCCGCCCCTCAAGGGGGCCAAATAATCCGCCCTCCCCCAGGAATTTTTGTGAAGGGAGCCAAGGGGCGTCACGCTGTATGGGGGCGGATTTCCTTCCCGAAAATCCGATTCCGAGGCGGAGTTTTGCCCTGGCCGGATAATCTGGCCCCCATTTGGGCCGGATAATCTGGCCCCAAATTCTCCAACGGCTGTGTTTTGATAGGGGGTATAAATACCCCAATTGCTCCTCCTATCAGAACTCTTGATTCATACGAAAAAGTGCAGTATTGTTCTTCAAGTTCGAAACCGAGATCTCCATCTTCATCCACCGGAAGGCTTCGATCTTTTGGGAATCGAAGGAGGAGGCTTCAACCTTCATCAACACCAATCAAGCGCTTCACTTCCCCTCCATTCTATTGGAGGACTATTGATCTAATATTTCTTGCAAATATCTAGATCGCATTTTTGGTTATTGATAATACTTGTTCTTGTGGCAGGTTGTCATCATCACGGGAGCCTCAAATTCAGTTGTGGATGTGTGCCCCGCTAGTGTTGTAAAGGCACCGGTTCCTGCCTCGAAGGGTACCTATAGTGTAAAAGTGGATTAGGCCTTTGGTGGCGAGATCCATCGGAGAACAGGGTGAGGCCTATTGTGGCGTGATGGTCTTAGTACCGCCCACCCCTCCAACGCAGACGTACTTCCCTTAACAAGGAAGGAAATGCGGTCAAACAAATCATGTGTCTCCGCGTGCTCCACTATGGTTACCTCATTCCTCGTTTTTACTCGTTTAATAGTTAGGTTTGCATATAGGGAAATTCTCCGTAGTTGCATATCTAGGGAATTTACCTTTGTGTTAAGCCTAAAATTGAAAAAGAATTAAAACTTGGCGTATCATCTATTCACTCTCCCTCTAGGTGCCCATACGATCCATTTTAGTTGGTATTAGAGCCTTGGCTCTTTATGCGGGCTTTACCGCCTAAGTGAGTATGGGTACTAAGGGAGATGGTGGTGAGGCTATGGAGAAGGTAACTATGGATGGTCTCAAGTCATTGGAAACAACCTTAGTGAAATCCATGGATGCCCGAATGGATGAGATGCGTGAACTAATTGCACGCCTCTCACCACACTCAGCTTCACCTCCACCTACCACTGAGGCTTTGACTCCTATTTATAAGGACAAAAGCTAAGGCTAACTCCGAAGAAAAGGAGTTGGAGGATGAAGATAAGAATAATGGATCCTCTTTTAAAAAGGGAAGTGGTAAGGAGGACTATAGTGAGGTTCCTCACCTATATTCACCTGATCCACCAATCCCTCATCCTCATATAAATAATAGGGGTGATCTACCCAAGCTTATTGCATCTTATTTTAACCAATGGCAATTCTTAATGAAATCTAATGTGTACAGTTCGTCCATTGAGCTATGGAGGATCATTGAAAGTGGTCTCCATGTTGAAAATCCCAACAACTTGACTAGAAGAGAAGTCGTTGATAGGCAACTCAATGCAACAACTCTACACATGATTCATCTTGGTATGGGTCCCAAGGACATGCCACACATAGAGCACTTCAACATCGTCAAGGAAGCTTGGGATGCCCTCACCGACCTATTTATTGGAAATGAGAGCATGAGAATAAATAGGTACGATGCTCTAAGCAATGAAGCCGAAGGGTTCTATATGTTGGATGGTGAGGATCACGAAGACATGTATAGAAGGCTCAAGGGCATCGCCACAACATTTCAAAAGCATGGTGCCACACATGTTGATGATGCATGGATCAAGAGGAAGTATGTGAGTGCTCTCATGCCATTTGAGCCCACTGATTTGAAGAGCTTACAAGGGAGACACAACTATCATCAAATGACTTCCAACGAAGTCATGCAAGAAATGGTTGCATTCAAATTTGCGGCAAAGAACGCTGAATATGCTCGTGCCCGAGCAATTGGAATGCAAAAAGGCGTCAATGTTGCATTGAAGGCCAATGTCATTGAGCAAGAGAAAGATGATAGTAGTTTTGACATTGTCTCCATGAGCTGCCCCGAGGAGGTCAAGTGTGCTCATGTTGAGTACATGGCCTTCTACGCAAGAATTTTTTGGAAGGACCCAGCCAAAGCAAAATCTGAACTTGAGCGCAAAAATGGGTCAAATGGGCAAAAGGAAAACGACCCGAAGCTGAAAACTTGTTACAGTTGTGGAGATCGTTTGCACTTTGTAGCTAAGTGTCCCTATCAAAGTAGAGAAGATAATGGGGCAGGATCATCCTCAAGGAAAAGTCAAAGGCACCTCGGAAGAAGCCATTTGTCAAGAAAAATGCTTCCTACAAGAAGCAACTGAAGATTGTTTTGGTAGCATAAGAGGAGTATTCATCCGCAAGTGAAGACAAAGAGGATGATGATAGCTCACGAGAGGTGGATACCATAGCCACCACATCTACACATACGTCTCTCTTTGACTCTCCCAATGAGAATGTCATCAACAAGAATGTCACTTGCCTAATGGCAAGAGGTTCCGAGGTATCAGCTTCTATCACTTCCTTTCCTAAGACAACTCTGAATGTTGATATGGATGATCACACTAGTCTTAAGGTTAAGGAAGAAGTTACTGCTTTGGATTATTTTATCACTAACCTGCAAGGTGAGCACAAAATGCGTTTCGAGGCTCTTATGGGTCAACTTGCCCACTCTGAAGAGCTCCTTGAGGAAAAGGGAAGAATTGAAAGAGAGGATGCAATGGAAATTGCATCCTTGAAGAATGATCTAGAAGAAGAAGAGAGTTCGAGTCTCTCTAGAGGAGAGACTTCAGTCAATTGAGGAGTCACATGACGAGGTTGTGGCCAAGCTTGTAAAGGAATGTGATAATATCATTGCCAAGGCCAAGAAATTAAAGAAGGAAAAGATTGAATTTGGGGCTGCTCATGCTAGACTCTTCGAGAAATTAGAGAAACTTGACATTGCTCACAAGGCATTGGAGAGTGAATACTCTATTCTCAATGAGTCTCATGATCACCTCCAAACTCGATTGAACAAGTTTGATGTTCCTAGCACTTCTGCACCAACATGTGGACATGAAGAAGTTCTTGAAGAAAATGCTAGGTTGAAAGATGAGCTTGCCAAGGCACCTCTACCCAAAGGTAAGGAAGTTCTAGATGAGATCCTTGGTAAGTTAAGGACGAATAATGTAAAAGAGGGACTTGACTATGCCCCTAAGTGAAGGCTTCGCAACATAGAAAACAAAATTTTCCTATAGTGTGAACTATACACCAAGATCTATCTACTAGATACAAGCAACGGGTGGATATACATCCATAGAGAACTTAACCTCGAAGACAACAAAGCTTTGTTAACGAGATGGAACTCGTGGATGATGTAGTCGTACACTTGCTGATCTCAAGATCGTGATGAAGTCCAGCAGGTCCGGCTCCAGCACGTCCATCAGATCCAGCATCACCAAGTCCAGCACCGCAAAGCAGCGTTGCATCCGTGATCGCACACTCGTCCGGTACCCCAATAACCTCCATCCCTCGATCCAGAAAAGCAGCGGAAGAAGCAACTCCTTTCCAGATAAAGCCACCAGGAACATGTATCTCGCTAATCCGAGACCATGGGGAAAAATACTAGAAGGGAAGAGATATCCTTCACGAGGAGGTGTGCGTGTGAAGGTGTGAGAGGGGGGACTTTTATAGGAGGAGGGGGGTGCCCCTCCTCATGGCCGGCGCCCCAAGGGGTGACCCTTCACCTCCTCATTCATGTGGTGGTAACTCCCTCCACATAAATTTGCCCCTTCACATTCTCTTTTAAATTCTCCACTTTAAATGCATTAAATTTCTCCAAATTTAATGCTCTCTCATTTAATAAAACTCTTTTATTAATTTTATTCAGAATTTTGTTAATTACTTTAATTAACAAACATTCACATGAAACCCCTACAACATTTCAATATTACATGCATAACCAATTTCAGCAATTTCACCCGAAACAGTTTCGGTGTCTATTGAAATAGTTCCAGCGCTTTCTTAAATCTTTATCTGAAACATATTTGCTCCAAATGGTGTCGGTATCCCTTAAGTGTGTCACCCGACGGTTCGTGAATAATGCAGACATGATCAAGACCCCTCTCAGATCAATAATCAGAAGTGGAACCTGGAGATCCATACTGACTCCTACACATTCAACGATGACTTATGTGATCGTGAGAACCTTTAATGCTAGTAACTAAATCCCTTTGCCTCGCGATATATTACATGTCCGAGATTCTATCATCGGTATCTCCATACGTAGTTTGATCTCGTTACCAACATGTACTCTTTTCTCGTTCCCGTGATATAACATTCTAGTGATCACATCACTTGCTTGCAAGCTATCCAATGTGATATCACCGAGATGGACCAGAGTATATCTATCTGTCATCGGGATGGACAAATCCCACTCTTGATCCATGAGCCTCTACATAACACTTTCGTAGCACTGAACCCACCTTTATAATCACCCTTTCATGGTGTGACATTTGATGTTATCAAGATACTCTTCCAGTGCTAGTGATTGACATGATCTCATGGTCTAAGGACTAGGATTACTTCGTATGATGTTATAGAAAATATAAACACAATGACTTTGATCGTAATGCTATATTTCGGATGAATGTTCATCACATCATTCAACTAATGTTGTGACCTCGTTATTAACAACATCCAATGTCCATGATCAGGAAACCTTGATCATCTTGTTAATCAACGAGCTAGTTTATAAGAGAGGCATAACTAGGAACTTTCCTTTTGTTTATTAAGCGCATATGTATTAACGTTTGCAAATTAATACAATTATAGCATGCAAAATAAACATTTATCATAAACAAGGAATAAGATAACAACCACTTTATTATTGCCTCTCGGGCATATTCCCTTCAGTCTCCCAGTTGCACTAGATTCAATAATCTAGTTTGAAAAACTTTGTGTATTGAACATCTATGGCTTTCTGGGGTTGCATATACGTGATTGCTAGTGGTTAACATAAGCTCCGGATCTGAAAGTTTCAGGTCCGTGTGTATTTGCATGTCTTTGCGTCTCTACGCATCACTCATTCTCAAATGAGATGGCATTGTATAAATTTGGTCCTTTGGTGAGACCTTTAGTTCGTTCGGTTAAAATATGTTGATATTATTGTCACACAATATATCTTCATAGTATTAGCCCACTTTGAACCACACCTAGTTTGATAACAAACTACTTAACACAAATGCCCTCCTATGCTGCTACTATAGCAGTCATATACTTAGCCTTTTGTTGTAGTATCCGTCACAATGTTTCAACTTTGGAACTCATCCAAATCCATCATGGAACATCCTTTCCATTACATTGTGCCACCCATAGTCTAAATTGAGATAATATTTAATTTGTACTTGTGACAAAACTATCAATGTAACACTTTACAATGAAGTCCCTTTAACTATTTGTCACTTATACATGATATATTCTTAGTTCTTTCAAAGCTCATAAGAATACCTTTACTATCGTCCAATGATCATCTTATGAATCATTCTGGTATGTGCTCATAACATTTAGAGCATAGGACATATCTGGATATATACATATCATGGTATAATCGATCAAAATATTCATGTGATTTTACTCACCAAGTGTTGAAACACTTGAATCTTGATACAATCCTTTCCATGCAGCAAGAACCTTTCTTGTTGTTTCCATATTGAACCCTTTCAATATCTCATATATGTACGTCTGGCACAACCATATTAGCACCTCAATCTATCCATATAGACATTGATGCCAAATATTCCAGTTTTGCCCAAGTCTTTCATCGAAATCCTATTTTAATGAAATTCTTTACTTGTGTCAATAAAAGATACATCATTTCCAATCAACAATATGTACTCTACATAATGTATTGGAAATTTTTATCAGCGGTCCCACTTAATTTCTTGCAAATGTAAGCATCTTCATCGTCTCCGATGAAATTAAACTCCTTTAACATTTTCAACATGGTGAAGATTCTCCGCTATGCTAACTTCAACTATTGAACACTACAAGGAATCTGGCTGTATATGAACCTCCATTTTCGTCATAGAATCGTCACAATAGTCTGTTTATGACGATTCTATGACGATTTTGAGATCGTCGAAAGCTGAGCGTCGCAAATGAACTATAACGACATTTTTGGTAAAATCGTCATAACTGTCTATGACGATATTGGATCATCATAACATCTATGACGATCCAATATCGTCATAGGCCATCTAGCCTAGCCAAGTCAGATCCTACATGGCAAAATTGTGACGAAATTAAATCGTCTTAAATCGAAATTAGCCTAGTCCATTTCTATGGTCCATATGGGCTCAGCCCAATAATTTCAGCCATTTATTTACTATGTTTTTGCCTATTATGGTCCATTTCTCTTTTGGGCCTTAGCCTTTTTACAACCTTTTCTATTTTGGGCCTTGGCCTTTCTAAGGTCGACCTCTTTTTGGGCTGGTCCTACCAATGAGATGGGTCCCAATTGTCAGACTATTCAAATAATCTAGTCCCACATGTCAGTTTCTGTTGTCCATGATGCCCATGATTTTTGGAAAAAATCATTTTTAGACTCGCAATATGCTATTTCTTCTCAGATCCAATGCAAGTTTAGCAAGGCTCAGCCCCTAGCTAAGAATATTAATGCCCGCCGTTTTGACCATAGTTTGAAACGAGCATAAAAAATTAAAAAATGGTCCGATCAATGCAAATCCTTCACGTGGCGTCTTATTATGTGACATAGTTTTAAGGAAAAATACCAAACTTGGTATATTGTAAGTGTCTCAAGAAAACCTTTTCAGAAATGACCTATCATGTCTGAGGTTTCATGGCTTTCGGGCCAAACGACCAGTGTTATGGCCAGAATCATGGCATAGTTTGTGATAATGTGTCCATATTATGCACCCATGTGTATCATGAGATGGAGAACAATGTTACAGGAGGAAGTTTTTCTTTTCGTCGCACGAAAAAGTCATTTTCCATTTTCCGAGCGCAAAAAACGGGGCGTTTTGCGAAGCAACCACCAAACGACAGTTTTAGAATGCTACCACCACATTTTTCAAAAATAGTAGACCACCTTACATGGACAATGTCCCAACCGGGATATCTCAAACCTTGTTGTCCATCCCTGGCAAAAAAGACAAATTCCTGTCGAATCGGTAGGAAGTGGGTCCGATTTGAACTACACGTATATTATCTGATGCCCATGATTTTTAGACTCAAATTATGATGTTTCTTCAGAGATCCAACGTAAGTTTAGTGAAGCTCATCCCCTATCTTCATGCCCACCATTTTGGCCATAGTTTGAAACGGGAAATTTTTGAAACGGGCATAACAAATTCAAAAACGGTCCAAACAACGTAAATCCTTCACGTGGTGTCATATTATGTGACATAGTTGCAAGGAACAATACCAAACTGGGTATATTGATTGCATCTCAAAAAAACCTTCACAGAAATGACCTATCATGTTCGAGGTTTCATGACTTTCAAGCTAACCGACCAATGTTATGGCCAGAATCATTGCATAGTTTGTGATAATGTGCCCACATTGTGCATGCATATGCATATTAGGATTACAAACAATGTTTCGGGAGGAAGTTTTCCTTTTCGTTGCACGGAAAATCCATTTTCTATTTTCTGAGCACAAAAAAGGGCGGTTTGTGAAGCAACCACCAAAAGGCTAATTCAAAATGCTACCGCCCCATTTTTTAAAAATTTTAGACCAACTTACATGGATAATGTCCTAACCAGGGGATCTCACACCTTTTCGTCTACCCATGGCAAAAAAGACAAATTTCTGCCGAATCGGTAGGAAGTGGGTCCGATTTGAACTACATGTACATTATCTGATGCTCGAGAGTTTTTGCAAAAATTATTTTTAGACTCATAGTATGCTATTTATTCAGAGATCCATTGTATCCACCCACAATTTTGAAGCCAAAACCCTAATTTCAAAATCATATTTTGAATTATGATATTGTCCCTACTATGGACTAATGTGGGATTAGTTAGTCCACTACTTAAAAAAATCAAAGTATTGATAATCAACACCCTAAGATGATATACTAAATTTTATAAAAATTTGGAAAAAAATCAATTGTTTTGTACTTCTTATGAAAAAGATACAAAAGAATTAAGAAAACAGAAAAAGAAAAAAGAAAATAAAAAAACTTCTATCCTAACCGGACCAACTTGGACTAGTCAAGGCTGGCCCAAGCGGTAGAATTGTTTTTAAAAGGACGAGAATAGGTGGAGTCCATATGCTATGGCCCAGGCCCAACTGCGAGAAGAGAAACAATTGTGGTTCGGTCCACTAAGGCCTAGGCCTTGTCGGCGATTAGTAAAGATAAGGTGTGTGCGCAGTTGTTCAACACCAAAATTCAAGTGTCGTGGTGGTAGGGCGTGGTAGCAAGTTCCCTTGGGATGTTGGTCACAGGTTCGATTTCGGGCTGCTCCCTTTTTGCGCAAATAATCACAAAGGAAAAAAATTCTGCTAGCGTTAGTTCAGGCATGGGACCCGGATGTCAGGTCGTAGATACAACGAATCTCAGGTCAGATATGGGACCCACATGTTAGTTTGGTGGGTTTGTGAGGTCAGATATGGGTCCCACATGTCAGTTTGGATAATTATGGGTCCCGGTAGTTTCAAACAGTGCCACGTAAGCAGATATTAACAAATGGATATGACACATAGTCAAAAACTGACACCTAGACAGGACACGTAGATGCAATTGCTGATCTGGCCAACTACCCATTCTAACTTATCCTAATTTGGAGACTATGATGATTTTAAAACCGTCGTAGTGAGCTATAAATAACGTCGTAGGCTACATCAGCTAGGTTATGACGATTTCAGCTAATGAAACTATGACGTTTCTGAGCAAAATCGTCATAATTTTCTAAGGTTTTGAACCCCTCGAATGGCTTATGACCATTTGATGCGAAATGGTCATAACTCTATGACGATTTTGTTCAGGGTCACTATTAGAAGGTCATAGAATAACACATTTCTTGTAGTGTGAAGTTTGCATGCCCTTTTAGCACCCTTTGAATTAACAAAACACTTCGGACTGTGTCTTGTACACGTCCTAGATAACCATTTTATTAGAAGAACATTGTTTTGTTTGTTCAACTACCATACAACAAATTATATGTAGTGGTTGCTACATTAATCCGTCAAGACTAAATATCGCTATGAAAGATCAAATCTTGTCACAGTCAACTCCTTGAACATTGTCGTAAACTTCTTTTCGACATGTCGACTATTTCATAGATGTTAAACATCCATGTCTATTTCTTTATAGATCCAAACACGACCGATAGGCTTTACGCCTTTTCAGAGGGTCTTCCAAGTTCAGAAACTTGATTTCTCGTGTATGGATACTATCACAGATTCTGTGACTTCTAGTCAATTTATAGAGTCAGGGCCCATCATCGCTTCTTTGCATGTAGTCGGTTCATCATTGTCAAAACAATAACGACTTGTTTATCAAATCTCACTATTTGATTCTTACCGACCCACACGGTTCAATAGGAACTCTAATCTCCGAGATCACAACCCTTGTAATCACGGGAGCCATGAGCATTTTAGCCGCCTTTAGGACACTTTCCGGCGTTGCGCTACTTAGCACATATAGCTAAGGTTCAACAACCTTATCAAAGTTCTATTGTCCTCCCACTTAACTTTTCACAAAAAGTTCCTTCTCAAGAAACTTGACGTTCCAAGCGACAAACTCTTTTGTCCTCGGTGTTATGGAGAAATTCCCAACAAATTCTTTGGGATAACCTACAAAGATGTGCTTATCCTACTTTGGTTGTAAACATTTTACTTATGCATAGCATACCAAAATTTAAGAAAATACAATTTGGGTTTTATACCAAACCATAACTCATATGGTGTCATTTCAACGGATCACGATGGTGCTCTTTTCAGTGTAAAAGCGGTAGTCTCTAAAGCTTTAATCCTTAAAACATAATGATAGTTTTATAAATGACACCTTTGATCTTACCATGTCAAACATGGTTTGATTTCATCTCTCGAATATGCTATACTCCTATGGTTTATCGGGAAACACAAATCATGGAACAATTCCTCAAATCTTAGGTGTTTTTCTAAACCTGTAACTCAAATATCTTCCTTTATGATCAAATCATAAACTCTTTATTTTCTTGTTACAATGATTTTCCACTTTATCTTGAAAGTCTTTGAACAATTTTCAAATGTTTCATACTTCTTCCTTATTAAGTAAATATATAGATATATTCACTTAAATTTTTAGAGAAAGCATATGAAGCAAAAAGATCCATGGCATATGGCTACATATAATGGACTATATACATAAATATGTATGATATCCAATAAGTTAGTCATCCGTTCCTCTTTGGCCTATGGATGGAGTTTCAATTATCTCAAGGAAAGTCTCACAAGCGTTAGTTGATCAAAATCAAAGACTCCAAAAATCCATCAACATGGAGTTTCTTCATGTTTTCTTTCCAATATAATTTAAACAGCAATGTCACTTCATAAGTGATCTTTCAATCATTTGTCTTGCGACATTTTAGCAATAGTGTTTATGGATGGGATTTCTCCCACTAGACTTGTAAAAGTTCATCCATCCTTTATGGAATATGGTAATTATTTGAACAACCATTGTTCTCTTAATACCGGAACCAAATAATAATTATTAAAACAAATCTTGAAGGATAGGTTTGACGACAACAAAAAACACAATAACACTTTATTTGTTTTTGATGAACATCATCACTTATTCTCTTGCTAGTTACTCAGGCCATTGCAGTTCCTGAATTGCTTTGTCCTGTATGACACTTCATACCAACCAATTCAGTATCCAATACCGGTATCCAATACCTAACAACCACATTGTTTAACAAGCAAAGAATATAGCCATAACATGTACATCTTCTATATACCTAAGCTGGACATCTCCAACTTTTCTTTTATGCCAAATATTTTATAGATTCTCTTTCAGCAATTCCTTTTCCTTTTAAAAGAATCTATCAACATCAATAGTGGTGTCATTCACATGACACATAGTACAAAGCGTGTATAGTCGAATACTAATACCTTTGGACTTGCACTTTGAAATGGATCACCATCATCAAATGTTTGGTGTTCTTTCAAAAATCCATTCTTTAGTAATCTTTCAGTGTAGTAAACATTTTACTTACATCTTCTATTCATCCTTATCATGACAACATTCATGATCAAGCTACAATAGCCTATAAGGATGAATCGTGAGTATAATATCAGTTCCCAAAACCTTTTTGGTAGATTAGGACGCCTAGCGTCTCCAACCTTCACAAATTCTCATACAATATGAGAACGTGTATTTTGTTAAATTATACTCTATCTTATTGCAACCATAAACATTGTTTCAGATATCACAATATCTTTCAGCCATGATGGTTTCTGAAACAATTATTTTAGCTCCTATATAACCTCGATATAACAACTTTTGAATATCAAGAATCATGGAGGCAAACATGATACTTTAGATACTAACATTGAAATTCTTACTCTTGATTTAATACTACTTATTAAACTTCATGGAGTAAATAGAGTTTGCTGAAAGGTTGCAATAGGTCTTCTAAACTTTAAATTGACATTCAAAACAATACGATACCAGTTCGTAAAGTAAATATCCAATGTTGGGGATATACTTTCCGGGTATCCCCACAGTTCCTCACTGACCAGGGTGGCCCACTTCGGGTTAGAGCTTTGCTTCACGGGCGGGCCAGTTAGAGAGAAGACGGATTCCAATCCGACTACCGGAAGGTCCATAAGACTTACTGACTTATGCCCATAATGTTACTTGTAGTTCAAGATGTACTCTATAGCCAACACTTAGTCGTAGCCGGATTGATCTCTCTTGTAAACCCTAGGCCGGATATCTATATAAGCTATCCTAGGGAGGGCCTATAGGGCACCAGATAACCTCAGTAGTCTACAATCTCACATCGCACAGGCGAAACCCTTGTAACCCATATTCCGGCTCTGCCGTATTACTGGATTGCTAGCAGGAGTAGGTCCATCCAAAGCCGGCGGATTCGAACCTGGGTAAACTTGTGTGCTCACTGTCCCGGAACACCGTACGTCTCACACCCCTCTCTCCCGCACGCCTCGAGGACCCCTCATGGCATACTTGTCCTCAATCCGATGACAGTTGGCGCCCACTGTGGGGCAAGTGAGCTTCGGATCTGCATTCCGAGCGAAATCTGCAAGAATCAGAATCGGCGAGACCATCGCCGTCGGTCGCATGCTCTACGCCAACGACGTCCCTCTCATCGTTCTCGATGAGACTTGGATTCCGGCTAGGGAGGTCGTGACTGCCTATACTATCATGTCTTTTGGCGAGATCGATGTTTACATCGGTTTCGCTGAACCTGCCCAACCCACCCCAGCGGTGATGATAGAGGCAGAAGAATCTTCTGGGTCCCCTTTGTCCACGGAGGCGGCAGAGTTTCGGATCTCAGAAAACCCTAACCCCACCCAACCCGCACAAATTGCGGAGATAGTGGAGAAATCCGAGCCTGAAGAAAACCGCACGGTCCAAGTCGAATCTGGAGTGCATCTCCCTAGAGAAGCCGGATCCCAGATCGACCCACCCGTGGAAGTCGAAATCAGGGAGGACCACATGAACGACACTGATTCCAACTCTGACGATGTCGGGACAGACAGGCCTTTCCTCGGGTACACACTAAGATGTATGATACTGCAAGGCGCTAGCGTAGATGCAATCCTCGAAACCATTAAAAGTTTTGATATGGCTGATCGCGAAAGCCGCAGGTACCTCAGGAAGCATGCATCACACTTCGTCGGATATGTTGGATCCGGATCCGGCTCTACCGATGCTGGAGAAAACACCGACTCGGTGCTGGAGGCAATTGGAACAAACGCCGACGTTCCTGCATCTTCGGATGAGTCCATGACATCGGCAGATTTCCGAAAGTTCTCCGCGGAATATGAAGAGGAGTACAACTCCAAAGCTGCAGAGGATGGAGAAGCCATGGATGAAGGATCCGGGGAACATTCTCCCAAAGCGCAGGATGACATGGACATCAGAGATAATCCCGAGGTCCAGATGTCCGAAAGTACCGATCAGAGCTTGACTCTGGGAAACGGACCCAAAGCCGTTTTTGCTACCGGCGCTACCAAGAAGGCAAAGAAGAAGAACAAGAAAAACAAGACCCCGACAAAAGACCCTCTGGCAGAGGAGGTGATTACCGAGGAATACGAGGAAGACTCGGATGGAGCACTAATCCCAGACGAGCCGAAAAAAGAAGCATCGGTGGATGGACACGTGATCACTGAAGGTGCGCGTAAACCCATTGATGCCACATTAACCACACCTATCCCTACAGCTGCAGAACTTACTGCGGATGAGCTGGACGAAAGGGCCCAGGCCCTAGAAGCGCGTCGTCAAAAACTCCTTGATGAAGCCAAAAACATCGAGGTGGAGAAGAAGCGCATGTCAAACAAGGAGTACATGTCCCGTCTACATCAGAAGACGCGGAAGCGTCACATAGATGATAACCAATTCCCACGTGTCAGTGCCGTCCTTTTTGGAGATGAGATGGGAAAGCCACGGAAGGATAGAAACGGAGATTGGGTTTACCCAACACTAGTGCAAAATACCGTGGCAGCTCGCGAAATTCTATCGGCTAATCCAGGACCAGAGGAGATACGTTTGGGTATCAAGCTACTCAATAAGGGACTGGAGCAGCAAAAAGTCGCCCTGTCTGGAAGCCAAAAGCTGGTCTCGGATTCCGACCAATGTCGCATAGATCCGGCATGGGCTGACGTAAGATCCACTACGATCGGGCGCAGCATGGTCACCCCGAACGCAGGGAAGACAATTATTCAAGAACCGGATCGTCGGGGCAGCACCACAGAACTACACATAACTGGAGCAACGTCGCTCCAGCAGCCGAGAAAAACGCGATCGCTGCACTGATTCTAAGGAATCCTCCCCGAAAAGGAGAAGATAAAGAGAAACACCGGGAGGAGGATCGTCAGAAAATGCCACCTCCTAGACACGAAAACCTTCCGGTTGAGCCTCACCATGCTAGGAACGATGGACGAAGGAACGACGGAAACCATGCTGGCACGAGCCGGCAGGGGGCACGTCATAGTCAAGAACCTCCCCGAAACCGGAATAATGATGCTCCAGACGGAGGCCGGCGATCAGCCGGAGACAACCCAGCTGCACCACCCTCTCCACAACACAGTTATCACAACGGCCCCCAAGGAGGTCAAGGAGGACGACATGGCGGAGAAGGTGGTGGCAGAAGCCGAAGTCCGGCTCCAAGGCACCGCGGCCACAGCCGATATTCGGGACGATCCCTATCCCCGAACGACGCAAGGCACAGGATCAACTCCAACATAGAGGCTCGGTGCTTCGAAAACGATGACGTGTACGTGGGCCCAAAGTGCTTTGGACCATGCATCAGAGCTACAAAATTCCCGGAAGGATTTGCCATCTCAAGACATATCCAAGCCTACGATGGCATTGCTCGGCCAGACACCTGGTTGCAGCATTTCTTCCAAGCTTGCTACATCGCCAAAGGCGGAAACAACCTGGTCGCAACCCGATATCTCCCACTTATGTTGCGGAAGACGGCGCGATCATGGCTCAATGAACTTCTGGCGAACACCATCCACAACTGGTATGACTTACAAAGTGCGTTCTTTCAGAATTTCAAAGGCACATATCGGAGGCCCTGTACGGTTGGAGACCTACAGCGTTGCACCCAGAAAGCCAGAGAAACTTGCCGAGATTATCTCGGACGATGGATTGACACCAAGAACTCCTGCGAGGGAGTAAATGATCAAACTGCGATTGAAGCTTTCATTGTAGGTCTCCCAATTGGTTTATTGCGCCATCGCTTGAAGTGTGACAAGGTTACTGATCTGGGAGAGATGATAGAAACAACGAGCAAGTATGCAGATGCTGACGACGATGCAAAGGGATTACTCAATGTCCTAGCTGTGCCTCAGTCGGCAAAACAACCAAAGCAACAAGCTCAGAAACGCAAAAATACCTCGAAAGAAAAACCCAACGCGGAGACAGCAGTAGTCACTACTGTTTCCGGGTCTGGAGGACGAGGAGGACGTGGCGGAGGCCGCGGGCGTGGCCGTGGGACATCAAGGGTCCAAGGTAGAGGAGAACAACAACCAGGAAAAACCTACACTTGGGCCGACATCGCCAATAACCCATGTGTGCATCACTTGGATGCCAATGGGGGCTCGTCCCACACCAACGTTGAATGTCGTGTTAACGATGACATCAAGAGAGATGATACCACGGGCTAAAAAGCTAAGCGGAAGAAGGGAAAGAAAATCCCGAAAAGGACAAAGAGACCAAGGAAGATTCCGACATGGAGGAAGCCAATGCTTCAAATCCCAAGTCAGAAGGGAAGAAAACTTTTCCCACCAAGAAGGACACTTACGTCACCTTCCTCGGATCTCAACCAGCAAAGGTCAAAAAAGCAGTTCTCCACGAGCTCAACGCAACAGTTCCGGCTGTCCCTCAGTATTTGGACTAGTCGGAAGTGGCAATAACGTTTGACCGCGCTGACCACCCGCCTAAGCTACATAGGCGAGGAAAATACGCCTTAATCGTCAATCCACTTATTGACGGTTATGGTTTCTCCAAGACCCTCATGGACGGTGGTAGCAGCATCAACATTCTCTATGTCAAAACGCTACGCCGGATGAAGATCTCGGAAACACAGCTGAACCATAGCTCTGTGATCTTTCACGGAGTTGTCCCAGGAAGACAAGCTAATTCCCTGGGAGAGATCACTTTGGATGTTACTTTTGGAACACCAAAGAATTATCAGATGGAGGCACTTTCCTTCGAAGTGGTCCCGTTCAAGAGCGCATACCACGCTATATTCGGACGTCCGGCTTACTGGGCTTTTATGGCTCGTCAGTGTTACATTTACAATATGATGCAAATTCAGGTCCCAACGACGTGATCACCATTAGGGGAGACCCGAAGAAGGCACGAGAGTGCGAGGATGGAAATGCCGCCTTTGCCGAAGCCATGCTGCACGCCCAGGAGTACCAGGAGATCAAGAAGAGCATAGATCCGTCCGAGATGCCCGCGACGAAGAAGGAGGTGACAAAGCCAAATCCGGAGTTCAAGGCATCAGAAGAGACGAAGACGACGCCGTTGAAGGATGATGACCCCTCCAAGGTGACCCAGATAGGCGTAGGCCTAAGTAGCGCATAGGAAAGCGCGCTCGTCAAGTTCCTCCAAGAAAATCAAGATATCTTCGCGTGGCAGCCATCTGACATGACCGGAGTACCTAGGGAACTTGCCGAGCACTCTCTAAATGTAAACCCGAACGCTAAACCCGTAAAACAGTCCTTACGATGGTTCGGTGATGAAAAGCGTAAGGCAATAGCTAAGGAACTAGCACGGCTCGAGTTAGCCGGATTCGTAGACGAGGTCATCCATACTGATTGGTCGGCCAACCCTGTAATGGTCCCTAAAAAGGACACCACTGATTTCAGGATGTGTGTTGATTATACTGCACAAGGCTTGTCCAAAAGATCCGTTTTCTCTGCGTAGAATTGATCAAGTTATCGATTCTACGGCAGGCTCAGAACTCCTCTGTTTTCTCGACGCATATTCCGGTTATCACCAAATCCGGATGAAGGAATCTGACAAAATCAGAACTTAATTCATAACCCCCTTTGGAACCTTCTGTTATGTTACGATGCCCTTTGGGCTGAAGAACGCAGGAGCTACGTACCAGCGCACGATGTAGCGTTGCCTCCATGATCAACTCGGACGCAATGTACATGCATACGTGGATGATATCGCAGTCATGTACAAAAAGAAGGAAACATTGATTTCTGACTTGGAGGAGACGTTCGCCAATTTACGAAAATATAACATCATGCTTAACCTGAAGAAATGTTTCTTTGGAATACCAGCCGGAAAATTGTTAGGTTTTATCGTATCTCAAAGAGGTATAGAGGTGAACCGCGACAAGATCAAGGCTATTCTCAATATTTCCAGGCCAACTCGCCTGAAGGACGTACAAAGATTAACTGGTTGCATTGCTGCGGTCAGTCGCTTTGTAAGCCGGCTTGGTGAAAGAGCCGCACCATTATACAAACTCTTGAAGAAGACCAAGGATTTTGTCTGGACTGACGAAGCTGAAGCTGCACTACAAGACCTGAAGAAAGTACTCTCATTTGCTCCTATCCTTGCAGCGCCGGAACCTCAGGAACTGATGCTGCTTTACATTGCTGCGACAAATAAGGTTGTTAGTATAGTTATGGTGGTGGAGAGACCAGAAGAAAATCACGAGCACCTGGTGCAGCGTCCGACATACTTTGTCAGCAAGGTCCTGACAGAATCAAAACAGCATTATCCGCACTATCAAAAGTTGGCTTACGGTGTTTTTCTAGCATCTCGTAAGTTACGACACTATTTTCAGGAGCATCCAATTACCGTGGTGAGCAAAGCTCCCATGAGAGATATAATCAACAATAGCGATGCCACAGGACGCGTCGCCAAATGGGGTATAGAGCTTGCAGCTTTCAATATTGAGTACAAACCCCGGACAACAATCAAATCCTAGATCCTTGCAGACCTTGTTGCTGATTGGACAGAGACCAAGGAGAACATGGTCCTCCCTGAGTCGGAATATTGGACCCTCTTTTTGACGGGTCTAAGGCTCGAGGGGGCTCGGGGGCTGGCGTGGTGCCCAAATCACCCCAAGGAGATAAAATTGTATACGTGTTGCAGATCCACTTCACAGCGACAAACAACATTGCCGAGTATAAAGCACTGCTGCATAGAATCCGGATTGCTAAGGATATTGGCATCCGATGTTTGATGTGTTATGGAGATTCGGATCTTGTTGCTCAGCAAGTCTCGGATATTCGTAATGCAAATAAGCACATGGCAGCATATAAAGCTGTCGTGGATGATCTATCTAAATCGTTCGAAGGGTTTGAAGTTCAACACATCCCTCGAGCAGAAAACGAGGAAGCAGATGCACTATCTCGAATAGGCTCTACGCGGAAAGAGGTTCCGGATGGCGCATTGTTAGAGCTCCTCAAAGTTCCCTCGATAAAGGGAGTAGATGAGGAATATCCGACCAAATCCAACTCACCTTTAATAGCAGTTCTGGCTGTAATTCCTAGCTAGACTCAACCCTACCTCGATTACTTGGTAGATGGCAAATTACCCGAAGATGACGTGCTGAGCCGGCAGATTATCTGACGAGCAAAAGCCTATACTATTGTTAGAGGTGAGCTCCATAAACGGAGTGTTTCTAGGGGTTTTCAACGTTGTGTATCTCCGGAAGAAGGAGTGGAAATCTTAAGAGAAATCCACGAAGGCGAGTGTGGTCACCACGCTGCAGCCAAATCTTTAGTGGCAAAAGCTTTTTGACATGGATTTTTCTGGCTCACAGCTCAGGCAGATGCCTAACGATTAGTCAAGACATGCAAAGGCTGCCAAAAGTACGCCAAGCAAGCTCATGTTCTGGCTGATCAGCTGCGAACAATACCTATAACATGGCCTTTTGCGGTCTGGGGGCTTGATATGGTAGGACCTTTTAAACGAGCTCCAAGTGGATTTACTCACCTCTTAGTGATGGTGGATAAATTCACGAAATGGATCGAGGCTAAACCTGTTACTAGTTGTGATGGAGCAACAGCCAAAAGATTTGTCGAGGATGTTATAATCCGGTATTGTTATCCGCATAGCATTATCACGGACAATGGGAGTAATTTTTCCATGGGAGAGTTGGCTGAATTCTGCGACGAGCAAAATATCCGCCTTGACATTGCGTCAGTCGCACATCCACAAGCTAACGGACAAGTCGAAAGAGCAAATGGTTTAATTCTACAAGGCTTGAAACCAAGACTCGAAGCACCACTAAGACGTGCTGCGGGGGCTTGGGCAGAGGAACTACCCTCTGTAATTTGGAGTTTACGAACAACTCCGAACAGGTCAACAGGATATACACCTTTCTTCTTGGTCTATGGCGCAGAAGCAGTTCTTCCTAGTGATTTAATTCATACTTCTCCTAGAGTGGCCGCGTATATCGAGGAGGATGCCGAGATTTCTCGACAAAATGATCTCGACTTAGTCGAAGAAGTTCGCGTCGTTGCTGAAATGAGATCTACAGCCTATCAGCAGAAGTTACGCAAGTATCATAGCTAGAGAGTCCGAACTAGATCTTTCAATAAAGGTGATTTGGTTCTCCGGCTTGTGCAACAAAGAAAGCACAAACTTTCCCCAGTATGGGAAGGGCCCTTTTTAGTTAGTCGAGTATTGCACAATGGGTCGTACTACTTAACTGACATGAGGCCAGTCAAAGAAAGACCTGCTACTAAGAAGAGAAAGAGAGCTGGAGGCAGTACAAATCTAGATGAGTTAGACAGAGCGTGGAATATTGCTCAGCTACGTCCCTTTTATTCTTAGTTTATCCTTCTTTGTAATCATACATATGTACATGTTCTGTGAGAAATAAAAGTTTTGGTTGCCTCAAAGTTTTCCTGAGAAGTTTTTACCATCTTATTTCCTAATGATCATGTCATAGTCAAAAATCCCAGAATGCTTCAAAGTACTTTATGCTCATGTTCGTTCTGGTTTAGATTTCCGATTCTAAAACTGCTACCTTCTGGTATAACTCTAAAAAAAAATCTAGTCTTTACTTGGGTTATTTGTCTGATTGCTGGATGCGGGTATCTTCCGAGTAGTGAATTGTTGGTACTGGAAGCCGACTTTGTTTCTGAGTTTAAACTAGTTTAGCAATTGAGCTCCGTTGCTCGGCAAAGTTTCCGGCTGAAGGTTTAGCCGGCTCACGAAAGGGATGAGGCGGAAAGCCAGATAAACGATAAGTAGAGGCGGAAAATTCTAAGTGCTTATGAAAACATTTCAGGCACGCAAATAATCTAAGACAAAAGTGCTGAATAGATAAAAAACTTAGCACTAGAAAAAGTCATAGTACTAAATATTTACAAGCGCATCATGTTCTTTCACAGAATAATACATAAGTTTGTGGTCTATGATGCAGGAGGAGATGAAGGAGCTGCCGGCTAGTTGGTTACTCCGCCTTGATATCGTTCCAAGATGTCCGGATCCGAGGTGGTCCGTTCATCGTCGGAAGCTTCTTCGGTTTCTTCTGGAGGAGGTGGCGGGGTATCTACGCGGGTGAAGAAGGGGATCTCGTAGCTGGTCAGATCAGCTACGTGACACCCATATCCGGCGCAGGAGTGCATGATGGCTTGAAGGTCTTGCTCCTGGCCATCTTCGTCTACCTTGCAGTACCCTCTGGTCACTTGCCATATCTCCATATTTCCATGGTGGCTCATGACCATGGTGAGAGCGGTCTGCGCAGCAGTCCGCACGTAGGACATGTTCTAGTCCCGAACAAGCTGTGGCATCTCCTTGGCCTTCTCCCGCACCTGGAAGTCCGACATGCTTGGCATGTCCGGAATCCTGAGAGACTCGCCAATGTCCTCAAGGGACTGGCGGTAGTCATGAAGAAGATCACTGACTTGGGTAAGCCGGTCAGTGCGGGGCTCGGACGAGGAGGAGTCCGTCAGGTTCAGAGGACCTATACACAAAACAAGTCAATGAAAATCTGACATTGAAGAAAGTCGAAGAAATGATAAATCAGACAGATGGAACGTACCAAGAATGACGTCGTCAATCTTGGTCTTCTCCTCCCGGAGACTTTGGAGTTCAGCCCGGAGAGATCTTTCTCTCTGCCAAGCTCATTCTTGAGGTCTGAGATAACTTTATCTTGAGCGGAAATCTTGAGATCGCGCTCTTCAGTGGCCATGGAGGAGGATTCAAGGACTTTAGCTATGCTCCTTTCATGATCTGCCTTGAGCTTATCCAGCTCTTGGCGAAGTCCCTTGTTCTCCACCACTAGAGTCTTGAGGTTCTCGGCCTCTTCAATCATAGCGATTGATTGTTTCACCAACGCTGAAAGTCAAAAAGACAGTTCAGAAAAATTCAACATTGAAAAAGCAAAAGACAAGGTTTGAATCTCGAAATGTTTACCTTCGGCTTCATCCTTGGCTACCTTGAGCTCAGCAATTTTAAGCCGGAGAGCTTTGATCTCTCTCCGCTTATCACAGACATTAGTTAATAATTCCTGGTTATAGGAACATACTTTCTGTAAGTCACAATACCCAAAGTCAGAAAGCTACTTAAGACTCGGGCTAATATTTTTTGCTAAATATCAGCATGAGCCTTAGGGGCTACACTAGTTCGTTCTTTGGCATCCTAATGAAAGCATAAACCCGGATTTCTATATCCTACTTCTTGCTTGGGGGCTAGAGGATATGATATAACATAAGGTAAAAAACAAGAGTTGGAATTCCGACTTACATATTGCTCGCGGGTGAGTTTGTCTAAACCCGCATTCACTTCAGCTGCCACCTTCTCGGCGAGGGTAAGAGGAATTACTGGGGCTGTTGGAAGCTCACTAGTCCTGATCCTCTCGTCGCGAAGGCGGACTTGAGCGAGAAGGTCAGAGAACTTGACGTCCTCTGCTTCTTGCGCTTCCTCTTCAAGGGATAGATGGCTTTTGTCCAGGACTTGCCTGGCCAGCCGCTGGATCTCCTCTGTAGATTTCCGGGATAAGCCAAACTTGGCAAGTCCGGGGTTGCTGAGGAGGTTGTCGGCGAAGACTTCAACCGAGGGATCATTACCCGAAGAGGGTTCACCCTTATCTTGAGCTGACGCACCAACAGTGACGTCAGTGTGCGATCCAAGGATCACAGGCGCCGTTGGAGGAGCCGGATCTTCTACAACAACCGGAGAAGGAGTAATCGCCGGTGTTGCAGAAGGTTGAGGGGCAGGAGTCGGAGGAGCCGTGGCAGGGGAAGCTATGGTAAACTTCGTCTGTCGTAGGGGCTTCGCAGGAATCCCTTTCCCCTTACCCTTGATGAGAGGCTTTGCTCTGAGAATGTAGTAAAGTCGGAAACATTACATCTCAGAAAGAAATTCGAGAAAGGTACAAAGGCGGAAATTGTGAATGAAAGTTACCTCTTCACAACGGGCACTTCCTTTGTGCCAACAGCCACTATCGGAGCTTTGCGCTTCTTGAGCGCAAGGTCCGGCAATGGGACTACTTCAGTCTCCTGAGAAAACTCAGGAGGATATCCTTCGAGTGGAGCAAGCTCCGACTCGGGGAGATCAGCAAGCTGAAAACAAGAAAACATATCAGCATTGCAGTATATAACTTAAAGATTGAAACACGTTAAAGGTGTACTGATGGAAGCTTACCGCAACCACGGGGTTTTCCGCCGTGTGCATATCCAGAGAAATCTCCGGAATTTTCCTCTCGATCCGCTCCTTGATCAGCCACTTGATCTGGCTTATGTAACCTTGGGCGGTGTAGGCTTTGGGGCTGATACGGAGAGAGTCTTTTTTGGAAGACGTGATGGAGTGCATCAGTATATCCCCGTGGTACTGAAGTGGCTGGAACTGACGTGAGACCCAGCATTGGACCAAGTCGGATCCCTTCAAACCCTTGTGCTTGATCAAATACTCGATCCGCCTCTTAGCGAGGATCAGATCATCGGTGAGAGCCGGAGCAGCCTCGTCCTAGGAAGGCTGGGCTATGGCGGCTCTGTTGACAAAGCCGGCAAAGCAGTAGCTTTGCGGGGAGCCAGAATATCCCTATGGTAGAAAAAAGTGGCTGGCCATTGTTTGACCGAGTCACTGGCAGAAATTTTGGGATATGCTCCGTCTCGTCTAACAGAAAAACTAATGGTACCAGTGATATAAGGAACACCGGTAGTAATGTAATTTCTCCGGATATGGAAATAGTACCGGAATAGAAGCAAACTAGGCCTAATGCCGAGAAAGCCCTCGCAAAGCGCAGCATATGCGCTCATTTCTAGAAGAGAATTGGGAGGAAGATTGTGGAGTTAAACTCCATAGTGGTCAATCACCTCGGAGAAGAACTCCGAGGGAGGAAAGGACAAACCTCGGTCCAGATGGGTGCCGAAGTGGACGCGCTCGCCCTCGCGTGGATTGGGGACGGTTTCGCCGAAGTCGGTCCGCCAGTCGCCGGCGGCGAGAAGCCCCTCCTTCTCCACATTTTTTAGGCCGTCTTCGTCGAGGGCGCAGGGGATCCAGATTCCCCGGAAGCTCTCCTTCTCCGCAGCTGCTTCCGCCGACGCTGCCACCGCCGCCAAAGAGGAAGAAGAGGATGAAGCCATTTTTTCTCCGGTGGAAAAGGTGACCTTAAAGTGGTGGCACTAGGAGTTCTGTGGAAGGAGGACGAGGAGGCTCTAGGCATGTGGGAAGATTGGGAAGGAAGGAACGGCAAAGGACTGGTGGGGATGAGAAGAAGAAATCTAGACCCCTTATATCTACCTACCTGTGCCAAGATTCGTGCAAATGCTATAGTGTAACCGCCACGCGTCGTGGAAATAACTGGGAAGGGCCCGCGCAATGATTGCGTCGCCTCGATCTCCACGCACGCATTGAAACGGTGCCTCGGTTCTGGAACCACGGACCCACCAACGGTCGTGCTGACGGAACGTCTGTCAGATGACGTGACTTGACCATGCTTGTGTCAGGTGACGTTAGAGAACAAGTTCCGACTTAGTTTAAAAGCGAGCTAGAAAATCCGAGTAACCAATTGCAAGGTCCGACTTATTTTTAAGACCCGGATCGTATTTTTTGTTGTGAAGTTTCAGGAACCCTTCAAGTTTCTGCAAGCCGAAGATCAGGCTAGACGATGATAAAATACGACTTTGGATCTTGGAGGCCTCCGGGGGCTACTGTTGGGGATATACTTTCTGGGTATCCTCACAGTTCCTCAGTGACCAGGGTGGCCCACTTCGGGTTAGAGCTTTGCTTCACGGGCGGCCTAGTTAGAGAGAGAAGACGGAGTCCAATCCGACTACGGGAAGACCCAGAAGACTTACCGACTTAGGCCCATAATGTTACTTGTAGTTCAAGATGTACTCTGTAACCAACTCTTAGTCGTAGTCGGATTGATCTCTCCTGTAAACCCTAGGCCAGATATCTATATAAGCCGTCCTAGGGAGGGCCTTTCGGACACCAGATAACCTCAATAGTCTACAATCTCACATCGCACAGGCGAAACTCTTGTAACCCATATTCCGGCTCTGCCGTAATACTGGATTGCTAGCAGGAGTAGGGTCCGTCCAAAGCCGGCGGATTCGAACCTGGGTAAACTTGTGTGCTCACCATCCCGGAACACCGTACGTCTCACACCCCTCTCTCCCGCACGCCTCGAGGACCCCCTGATGGCGTACTTGTCCTCAATCCGATGACATCCAGAATTCTATAGTTCTATTATCTCAATTGAAACTAAGCATAAGGTAGTAAACATATGCCAATGACTACAACAAATTATGCAAATTCAATTTGATTTAGTTTATGACAAATCTGGTTCGACTAATCCAAATTAGAAATGAACTCCCACTCAAAAACGACATCCCTCGTGCCTTTTTGGTGATTACATGAACCAAATCCACTACGCCAAGTCCGATCATCCCGTGAGTCGGTGTAGCTTCAAAGGCGAGCATCAATATGGGCATCATATCAACTATATGACTCATGCTTAACCTTTCGGTCCATGTTCCGAGGCCATGTCTGTACATGCTAGGCTCACCAAGTAAGAACCTTAGTACTCGCGTGTGTAAAACTGTCTTACACCTGTTGTATGAAAGCGCATAGTCAAGTACACCCGATCATCACATGATGTCTTGAAACACGATCCATAGAACGATGCATACTTAAGGAAGAACACATTTTATCTTGATATTTAAATGAGGGATCATCTTATAATGCTACTAAAATGCCAAACAAGCAATATAAGATGCGAACATCATATGTGTAAAGTGGGATGATATGGTCCATGTATTTGATCACCATCATATGCATCATGGTATGATCTCTATCATTCCTTTCTGTGTAAGGCCAAGGTCTATGGAACTTAAACATTAAGTGTGTTGTAAGGGTATATACCATACATCAACTTACAACATTACCATATCATGACACTAGCCCAGCAAAAATCTAAACTAGACGCCTCTAATTTATCCATTGCAAGTTTTACGTGGCTTAGGGTTTTCGGAGATAGAACCGGTCTTACCTACGAACATGGAACCACAACGATGATAACTAAGTTATTAGCAACTCGTTGTAAATCATATATTGACTATAGTAGGAGAGACAGACACCTGCCAGCCACTTATGCAAAACTAGTTGCATGTCAGTCGTGGAACCTGTCTCATGTGCGATGAAATGTAAGGTTGGTCCGGGCCGCTTCATCCCACTATGCCACCAATATCCAAAATACATGAAAGAAGCAATAACATGATAATCATCGCCCACATATAAACATATGTGTATTACCCGTGCAAAGTACCTACGCATAGATCAGGCTCTAATACCACTGAAGGGTTCGCAGCATAGAAAACAAAATTTTCCTACAATGGGAACTATACGCCAAAATCTATCTACTAGATACAAGCAATGGGTGGATATACATCCATAGAGAACTTACCCTCGAAGACAACAAAGCTTTGTTAATGAGATGGAACTCGTGGATGATGTAGTCGTACACTTGCCGATCCCAAGATTGTGATGAAGTCCAGCAGGTCCGGTTCCAGCACGTCCATCAGATCCAGCTCCAGCAAGTCCAGCATCACCAAGTCCAGCACCGCAAAGCAGTGGTGCATCCGTGACTACACACACGTCTGGTACCCCGACAACCTCCATCCCTCGCTGCAGCAAAGCAGCAGAAGAAGCAACTCCTTTCCAGATAAATCCACTGGGAACATGTATCTCGCTAATCCAAGACCATGGGGAAAATACTAGTGGGGGAGAGAGATCCTTCACGAGGAGGTCTGCGTGTGAAGGTGTGAGAGGGGGACCTTTTATAGGAGGAGGGGGTGCCCCTCCCCATGGTCGGTGCCCCAAGGGGTGACCCTTCACCTCCTCATTCATGTGGTGGTAACTCCCTCCACATAAATTTTCCCCTTCACATTCTCTTTTAAACTCTCCACTTTAAATGCATTAAATTTCTACAAATTTATTGCTCTCTCATTTAATAAAACTCTTTTATTAATTTTATTCAGAATTTTGTTAATTACTTTAATTAACAAACATTCACATAAGTCCCTGCAATATTTCAATATTACATGCATAACCAATTTCAACAATTTCACCCGAAACAGTTTCGGTGTCTATTGAAATAATTCCAGCGCTTTCTTAAATCATTATCTGAAACATATGTGCTCCAAATGGTGTCGGTATCCCTAAAGTGTGTCACCCTACGGTTCGCGAATAATGCAGACATGATCGAGACCCCTCTTAGATCAATAATCAAAAGTGGGACCTGGAGATCCATACTGACTCCTACACATTCAACAATGACTTCTGTGATCATGAGAACCTTTAACGCTAGTAACTAAATCCCTTTGTCTCGTGATATATTACATGTCCGAGATTCGATCATCGGTATCTCCATACCTAGTTTGATCTCATTACCGACATGTACTCTTTTCTCGTTCCCGTGATATAACATTCTAGTGATCACATCACTTGCTTGCAAGCTAACCAATGTGATATCACCGAGAGGGCCCAGAGTATATCTATCCGTCATCGGGATGGACAATTCCCACTCTTGATCCATAAGCCTCTACATAACACTTTCGTAGCACTGAACCCACCTTTATAATCACCCTTTCACGGTGTGACGTTTGATGTTATCAAGATACTCTTCCAGTGTTAGTGATTGACATGATCTCATGGTCTAAGGACTAGGATTACTTCATATGATGTTATAGCAATATAAACACAATGACTTTGATTGTAATGCTATACTTCGGATGAATGTTCATCACATCATTCAACTAATGTTGTGACCTCGTTATTAACAACATCCAATGTCCATGATCAGGAAACCTTGATCATCTTGTTAATCAACGAGCTAGTTTATAATAGACGCATAACTAGGAACTTTCCTTTTGTTTATTAAACACACATGTATTAACCTTTCCAAATTAATACAATTATAGCATGCAAAATAAACATTTATCATAAACAAGGAATAAGATAATAACCACTTTATTATTGCCTCTCAGGCATATTCCCTTCACTAAGACCAAGAAGAAGAAGAACAATAAGAAGAAAGCCAAGAATGCTCAAGCAAAGACAAGCATCGCTAAAAAGAACATCATGAAGGACAAAACTGATTATAATGGTTTTGCAGGGTCTAACAATCCTCATTATGAGTTATTTTGTGATTATTATGGTGATGTCTATGCTAGCTATGTTGGTCCTTTTGATAATTATATTGCTTGGTCTATTTGGGTTCCAAAGACCCTTGTAACTAACATGAGAGGACCCATTGAAAAATGGGTACCTAAAACAAAAAAGTAATTTTCTTGTAGGGCTATGCTTCCGGTGGATCTAAATGGGTGCTCGATAGTGGTTGCACAAGTCATATGACCGAAAGCAAGGATATCATCATGGAGATGAGGCCTAATCATGATCGAATAACCGTCTCCTATGGTGATAAATCAAAGTCAAAGGTATTGGGTCTTGGCAAGGTTGTGGTAGCTCACGATATCTCACTTGTTGACATCATGGTTGTTGAGACCCTTGGTTACAATTTACTTTATGTTCGTGCCGTTGGTAAGATGGGCTTTGCAGTTTCCATTGATGATGATTTAGTGGTACTCTTGAGGAGCAAGTATCTAAAGGTTTATTTCGTTGGATATGTTGAAAATGACCTGTATGTGGTGGACTTTTCGGGGAAAACCATTGCGGGTCCGATGTGTCTATTTGGAAAGGCCGACATGGATTGGTTATGGCATCGCCATCTAGCCCACGTCAATATGAGAACTTTGCAAAGCCTTCACAAGGGTGGACACATTCTTGGACTAAAACAAAATGTTTCCTTTGCCAAAGATCGTATTTGCAGGGCTTGCGTTGAAGGAAATATGCATGACTCTCCCTATTGAAGGAAGACGATTTTTTCATCAAAGAGGATTTTAGAGCTCCTACATGTGGATCTCTTTGGTCCTCCATCTCATGCAAGCCTTCATGGGAAGAAATACTGTCTCATCATTGTCGATGATTACTCAAGGTATACATGGGTCTACTTCTTCAAGCTGAAAAGTGAGACTCAACAAACGGTCACCGACTTTAACAACGAGGTTCAGCGTCAACACAATGTCCCTATATTGGTAATTGGAAGCGACAACAGCTCTGAGTTCAAGAACTACTCTCTGAATGAATTCCTAAGTGAAGAGGGGATAAGACACCAATATTTAGTTGCATACATCCCTCAACAAAATGGTGTAGCCGAGAGGAAAAACTGGACCCTAATGGACATGGCAAGGTCTATGTTGGCTGAATTCAAGTCAACATACAACTTCCGGTCTAAAGCTATATCCACCGCATGTCACTCATAAAACCGGCTTTACCTTCGCAAAATCTTGGACAAGACCCCCTATGAGATACTTACCGGTAACAAGCCCAACATTTCATATTTCCGGGTGTTCGATTGTAAGTGTTTCTTTCTCATTAAAGGAGTTTGTTTATCTAAATTTGAGTCTAAGGCCTTAGAGGGTATCTTTGTTGGTTATGGTGCCGAATCCCACACTTATAGAGTCTACAATAAGCTCTCCGAAACTATTGTAGAATCTTGTAGTGTGGTGTTCGAGGAAAATGATGGCTCCCATGTGGGGCAAGTTGATGTTTGTGATGCAGATGTTGAAATACCCCAAGATGCCATAAGAAGAATGGGCGTGGGATTTTCTGCCCATTGAGGAACCCCTTGTGGCGGATCGGGAAGGACAATGCTCTACTCAAGTAGAGCCCTCATCTTCACAAGACCAATAAGCTCCACCTACTGGAGAAACTACTGCACCAACACAAAACCTTCTGAAGTTCATCAATCATCTAAAGAAACTGGGAGTCCCAAGCCGGATTATCCGGCCCTACACCATCACTTTCCATGAAGGACCAGGAAGCTCAGGAAGAGGCAGAAAACCCCTGGCCGGATTTTCTACCTGAGGCCGGATTATCCGGCCCAACGCCACCAAATACCAGAAACGTCCACGAAGCTGAGGGAGAAGCAGAAAATCCCAGGCCAGAATATCCAGCCCCTCCCTTGGCCAGATTATCCGGCCCTGGAAATTCAGTTCAGCAGCCTCCTGTTATGGCTACTGATCAAGATCAAGGGCAAGCTTCTCCACCACCCATATGTACTGAACAAACTATTGATCAAGGTCAAGCTAGTGGTCAAGATGAAGAATCTAATGATGAAGAAATCCCTCCAAGGAACAACAAGGAGATTGAAATTCGTTGCAAAGCTCGTGCTGAAAGAAATCTCGAACTAAGAGGGCATACACTCAATAAAGTTGTAGGCAACCTAAGAAGAAGGGTGTCCACAAGAAGAGAGCTTGCAAGCTTCAGTGATCATCAAGCTCATACTTCTATGGTGGAACCTAAAAAGGTTTTTGAAGCCCTTGAAGATCCAGATTGGGTTGTTGCTCTGTATGAAGAACTAAATAATTTCGAGTGCAACACGGTCTGGAAGTTAGTAGAGAAGCCTAAGGATTGCCGAAATGTTATCAGCACCAAGTGGATATTCAAGAACAAGCAAGATGAGAATGGAATTGTTGTAAGAAACAAGACAAGATTGGTAGCACAAGGCTTCTCTCAGGTGGAAGGTGTCGACTTTGGCGAAACTTATGCTCTAGTGGCTCGCCTTGAGTCTATATGTATCCTTCTTGCTTATGCATCTCATCATAACTTTAAATTATAGCAAAAGGATGTTAAGAGTGCATTCCTTAATGGTCCTCTACATGAGTTGGTATATGTCAAGAAACCCCCAGGTTTTGAGGATCCTAACCTTCCAAACCATGTCTACAAACTCGATAAGGTGCTCTATGGCCTTAAACAAGCCCCACGTGTGTGATATGAGCATCTTAAAGAGCTTTTGTTAGACCATGAATTCGAGGTTGGGCAGACCGATGCCACTCTTTTTACTAAGAAGGTTAAGGGGAGCTCTTCGTATGCCAACTATATGTAGACGACATTATCTTTGGCTCTACTAACCAAGATTTTAATGATGACTTCTCAAAGCTTATGACTGATAGGTTTGAGATGTCTATGATAGGGGAATTAAGGTTCTTTCTTGGATTTGAGATCAAACAACTAAGAGAAGGAACCTTCATCAATCAAGCAAAATGCATCCAAGACATTCTTAAGAGGTTGAAGATGACGGATCTTAATGGCGTTGCTACACCAATGCAAACTAAATGCCATCTTGATCTCAATCCCAATGGTAACGATGTGGACCAAAAGGTATACCAGTCCATGATCGGCTCTCTTCTTTACCTATGCGCATTGATGTCTACGCACTTCTATTCTTGTAGACAGTTGTTGGGCCTCCAAGTGGAGAGGTTTGTAGAACAGCAGCAAGTTTTCCCTTAAGTGGATCACCCAAGGTTTATCGAACTCAGGGAGGAAGTGGTCAAAGGTATCCCCTCTCAATCAACCTTGCAATCAAGATACAAGAAGTCTCTTGTGTTCCCAACACACCCAATACACTTGTTAGGTGTATAGGTGCACTAGTTCGGCGAAGAGATAGTGAAATACAAGTGGTATGGATATAAGACAACAGTGCCAGAAAATAGCTGGATGGCGTGGAAGAGACTAAAGGCAAACTGAAATAAAGATGGAAGCTAGCAAACATGTAATAGATCTAATTGAAAATGATGTTTCAATGCTTAGAAGCAAGGCCTAGGGATCATAATTTCACTAGTGAACACTCTCATATAAATATCCTCTCTTTATGATACTACTCTGAACTACTCTCCGGTTGGACACTCTAATCCATGGTAGGGCTATAACAGCACACCTCAAAGTAAGCCTTTCCCATCTAGAAAACCCCACACTGTCACCTTGAGCACTAGATGGTTCCAACAAACACCACAATTTCATAAAGACATCCAACTCCAAATATAACTCATAACAAGTATTTGTAATCTCTAGCCTAAGTGCCACCATGGTGCGCACGCTGTCTCTTTCACACACATGGGGAGAGCAGAGATTTATTAAACCACTTGAGTAGCAAGGTAGATCTACTTGATTACAAAGCTCATGATCACATATGATCATGCATAGAGAGAGATGAACACATAGCTACCGGTAGAACCCTTAGCCTCGAGGAAGAACTACTCCCTCATCATCATGGGAATCAGCAACCGCGATGGAGATGGTGGTGGAGATCGATGGAGATGGCTCCGGGGGCACTTCCCCGTCCGGAATAGAGACTTTTTGTCCCCCGAATCTCCCCTTCGGTGGCGGCGGCGCTACAGAACTTTTCGTGGCTAGACGCTGGACGATTTAGGGTTTATGCATCGGGAGGCTTCTTATAGGCGAAAGAGGTAAGGTCGGTGGAGGTCGGAGGGGCCCACTAATGACCCACAAGTATAGAGGGTGTATCGCAGTATTTTCGAGGGAAGTGAAACCCAATTTATTGATTCGACACAAGGGGATCCAAAGAATATCTATAAGCCTTAACAACTAAGTTGTCAATTCAGCTGCACCTGGAAGCAGTCTTGCTCACAGCAGTTTATCAGTAGCAACAGTTTTATAGTAGGAATAGTGAAGTAGCAGCAGTAGTAAAGTAAAGACATCAGTAACAATAGCAGTAAACAGTAGGATTCGAGTGCGGTAGGCATAGGGATGGATGGGTGGGCGTTGCATGGACAAGACAATTCACATAGCAATCAGAACATAGGGCAATTGCAGATAAATAAGATAAAACATCCAAGTACTAGATAATCTTAGGCATGTGTTCCATATATAGTCATACATGCTCGCAATGAGAACTTGCACAACATCTTTTGTCCTGATAGCCCGTTTGCAGCGGGGACTCAAGGGAACTATTGGCAATTAAGGTGCTCCTTTTAATAGAGCACCAGAGCAAAGCATTAACACTCCGTGAACACATGTGATCCTCACATCAAAGCCATTCCCTCCGGTTATCCCGATTTCTGTCATTTCGGGGCCATTGGTTCCGGACAACAACGTGTGTAAACAACTTGCAGGTAAGACCATAAACAATACTATCATAATGAATCAATAACAAGTTCAGATCTAAAATTATGGCACTCAGGCCCTAGTGACAAGCATTAAGCATAACAAGTCGCAACAAAGTCATAAAGCACTAATAAAAGATACTAGGCACCATGCCCTAACAATCCGATGCCATTACTGAACGATCTCATCCAATCCCTACCATCCCCATAGCCTACAGCGCGGGATTACTCACTCATAGATGGGGAAACATGGATGGTCGATGGAGAAGTGATGGTGATGATGATGGCGATGATCTCCTCCAATTCCACGTCCTGGCAGGGTGCCAGAACAGAGTTTCTGGTGCTGTTTCATGAAATCTGGTGGTGGTGGCGGAGTGGAACTCCTTCTGGAAAAACATCGAACCCCCTGGAGTTTTTAGGTCAGAAGGCTTCTTATAGGCGAAGAGGGAGACCGAGGGGTAGCCTAGGGGGGCTAGACCATGCCCTGGCGCGGCCAGGCCCAGCCCGCGCCTGGGGGGGTGTGGCCAGCCCTTGGCCCTCCTCCGTCTCGTATTCTAGCTCCGTGAGTCTTCCGGAAAAATAGGCACTTTGGCTTTTGTCCCATCCAATTCCGAGAATATTCATTTTCTGACTTTCCTAGAACCAAAAACAGCAGAAAACAGGCAGCTGGCACTGTGGCTCTTGTTAATAGGTTAGTCCAAGAAATCATATGAAAAGTACTCCAAAGTGTAGACAAAACACAAGAAAGTGGATAAAACAAAGCATGGAACATCAAAAATTATAGATACATTTGCAATGTATCACCCACACCACCTGGTGGCGCGGCCAGGGCTAGCCCGCGCCACCATATGGTGTGGCTAGCCCCTGGCCCCTCTCCGTCTCGTCTTCTGGCTCTGTGAGTCTTCCGAGAAAATAACGACTTTGGATTTTGTCCGGTCCAATTCCGAGAATATTCATTTTCTAACTTTTCTGGAACCAAAAATAGAAGAAAACAGGCAACTGGCACTGTGGCATCTTGTTAATAGGCTAGTCCAAGAACGTGTATAAAAAGTACTCCAAAGTATGGACAAAACATAAGAAAGTAGATATAAACCAAGCACGGAACATCAAAAATTATAGATACGTTTGCAATGTATCAACATCCCCAAGCTTAACTCCTGCTCGTCCTCGAGTAGGTAAGTGATAAAAAGAAAGAATAATTTTTGAGGTGACATGCACCATCATAAACTTGATCAAAGTATTTGTAAAACATTCAAAGCTGGGATCATAGTACTTCAATCATAACATGAAAGACAAAGTTCTAGCAATAAGACAAAGAAACTATGATGCAACATGAAAAGGCACAAACAAAAGATTCATGAATAAAAATGCTTTGCAAGACGTTTGTTTGTTTCACATAAAGAAAACATAGCATAATAGTATTCAGCTTGTCCCTCATAGAGTAGCAAATATAAATGCATAGGACACCTTCTACATTCATAAGAGTGACTAGATAGAAATAGTTTAAAACAAGCAATATCAAGTTATGCATCAACCAACTAGTCTTGGGACAATGCACATAGAACTAAGAATGGCCACCATGCTCTCAAAGTAGGTGCATAAAGGTAGAAGGTGGAGACTCAATATAATGGTGGGAGAAAGGCCTTCATAGAAGGAAGTAAGGATTCAAGTCTCATAAAGAGCTTACAAAAATTATGGTACTTATAGCTTTCATCTGTCATTGCCCCTATCATAAGCATCTTTAAGGTGATTAAGGTTAAAGTGAACAAACTATGGTGTACATGCTTGACAAAGTATAAGTTAGAAATCTCATGTCCCTTGTATACGAGGGTCGCTCCTCATGCTACTCAAGTTTAGTCACCGGTAAGTTCTTGTCATTGTAAGTACATGTGTATCATAGAGAACCACCAACGGGGTACCCCTTGCCCGATGATATGGAAGAATTCCCATATCAAAATGACAAGGCAAGCAGACAACGAGCATCTCAGCAATCTTCTTATTTACCATGGGAATATGGTGCTTTTTTCTCTCTTTCCTCTTTTCTTAATCTCATTTTTTTTCTCTTTTTTTCTCAATATAGGACTCTTTTTTATAGGAAGAATGCTTCATAGACAGCTCATTATGGTTACGCTGCAGGTTTCCACCATGTCAGCATGGATTAGACCAGCGGCCCAGGCGTTTCTCTAAACATATACATAACTCCATGGACTTACAAGCTCCCCTTTCATTTCACACCGACGACATCCATATACAAAAGAGCATGATATCAACTAGGTACAAGTAGCAAGTGCAATGTTGAAAGTGTTCCCCATGACAGCATGGTTCTGCTTATTCCCAACAAATAAGTGCAAGCATATACAACATAGACGACACAATGGTTCAAGTTTATTAAGGGCAAGAAAAGTAAAGTGTGCCATCAAGTTCGTGAGAGCTTTAATCACTAGTTTTCTCATAACAAGTT
Organism: Avena eriantha; assembly: GCA_910589775.1. NCBI lineage: Eukaryota > Viridiplantae > Streptophyta > Magnoliopsida > Poales > Poaceae > Avena > Avena eriantha. The sequence continues at coordinate 53,134,957 of OU342742.1, read as the reverse complement.
TAATTTGGAAGGTAAACAAAAGCATGAATATACTTGGAATAGCATAATCTAGTAGGTAGGTATGGTGGACTCTTTGGAATAACTTTGTTTAAGGAGTTGGATGCATGAGTGGAACTCATACTTGGTTGTAGAGGTTAGCAAAAGACTGTGAGCGACAAACTAAGAGAGCAATAATGGCCATAATCATGCAGAACGACAAAACATCATTGATCAAAGCATAAAGTGATACTACAAGTTGAAAACTAAAGGATCATAAAAGCTATGGTGACTTGAGATAGTCATAACATGGTGTGAGCATGTGCCAAGTCAACCCAATAAAGCATCAAAGGAGAATACTACTATACTATGCTTTAATATGCTAAAACAACGCATTATTCATCCAAGGCACATTAAGAAACCTCAATTGTTTATAACAAGTCATGCTACAGCAAAGAATACTAAGCATAAAGCCAAAACAATATCCAGCATGGCATGACAAAGCATAGGCCATAGTAAAAAACAAGCTCTTTTTATCACATAAGTATGAACTTTCCTACTCTTTTACAAACCAAACCAAACTATTTGCAAACCAATGTATGAAAGAGGGAGTCCAACCAATTTATTCAGAAAACTAAGCAAACTAAGCAAACGAAAAACAAAAACAAAAACAAAAAAGAATATGCTCCAAGAACAACACAACTGTGCATGAAACAATAAAAATGAAGCGTTTGGAAGAAACGTGGGATTTTTTATTGATGAAGAAGGGGATGCCTTGGGCATCCCCAAGCTTTGACGCTTGTACTTCTTGGATATTTCTTGGGGTGACATGCGTGGCATCCCCAAGCTTGAGCTTTAGTCCATCCTTCAACACATTACTCATTCCTTCCATACACCTGAAATTTTTTCTTCATACAAAACTTCACACAATCTTTATTAGCAACATTAGTGCACTCAAGATAATAGATCTTAAGGTTTAGTTACAACACCAAATAAACTTCCATTAGAACACTAGCTACCGTAGCACTTCCCTCAAAAAGCTCAATTCCCCAAAAGAACTCAAAAAGGAACCAACAAGAAGCAAATACAGAAAATGGCAGAAATCTGTCAAAACAGACCAGCAGGTAAATACGAATTTTTTCGAAGACCTTCTGTTGCTCAAATCAAAAAGTGTTGAACTAACGAAAGTTAGATAACAACCTGGGGCAAAAGCAAAAAATTCACGCCTCAAAAGGGCGTACAGAGATTTTACACGAATTTTTACGGTGAAGCACAGAAATCTGTTTCGGGACAGCAACTTTCCCAATCATTACTTCTCTCTCATTAGAGGTTACTCTTGGCACAAAAAGCAAATAAAAAGGATAAGGAGTGGTTATTACAGAGGTAATAACTTCCAAGACTCATCTAAAACTTTTGGGTTATCTCCCAATAAGTACTTTTCTTTAACGCCTTTAAGTTAGGCATAAGCAAAAACTAAAATGGATAGAATAGAAGTAAGCGGAGATAATCATGGTGAAAACATTGTTTTGTTCAATGAAATCCTTTTGTTAACAAGGTTGATCAGGCCTCGTTACCAAAACAATTTCATATGAGACAAAACTTTGTATTCCACGAATGATCATGTTACCTCAACCTTGATAGCAATGGTCCCAATCATAATAGTTTCAATTTTTTCTCTTGGTATGGGACAATATATTTCTCCAACTTGAATGCCCTCAACATGCTCAATTGAATTTAAACCATAAGTCCTTTCAATCTTCTTGGGGAAATAGACAATATGTTCCTTGTCATTCACATTGAAAGTCACCTTTCCTTGATTACAATTAATAACAGCTCCTACAGTATTAAGAAAAGGTCTCCCAAGAATAATAGACATATTATCATCTTCGGGCATTTCAAGCACAACAAAATCAGTTAATATCAAGCAATTGTGAGCCACCTGAACAGGTACATCTTCACATATACCCATAGGAATAGTGGTAGATTTATCAGCCATTTGCAAAGATATATCAGTTGGTGTCAATTTTTCAAGCCGAAGCCTCTTATAAAGAGAGAAAGGCATAACACTAACTCCAGCTGCCAAATCACACAAAGTAGTTCTAACATAACTATTCTTAATAGAGCAAGGGATAGTTGCAATCCCTCGGTTTCCAAGTTTCTTAGGAACCTTAGCATTGAAGGAATAATTAGCAAGCAAAGTAGAAATTTCTTCATTAGGGATCTTCCTTTTATTCGAGACAACATCCTTCATATACTTTGAGTAAGGAGGCAATTTAATAGCATTAGTCAAAGGAATTTGCAAGAATAAAGGCTTCATCCACTCACAAAACTTATTATAGTGTTCATCTTCCTTTGACTTGTGTTTCTTATTAGGGAAAGGCATAGGTTTTTGGACCCAAGGTTCTCTTTCACTACCATGTTTCTTAGCAATAAAATCTTCTTTGGTGTATTTAGTATTCTTAGTGTGGTTTTCAGGTTCTTCTTCAACTTTTTCTTCATTGGGAACTTCATTTTCTTCACTACCACTTTCAGTTTCAGCATCAGAGATAGATATACTATTAGGATCTATAGCAGGTTCAGAGGATTCTACAACAGTTTTATGTTTCCTTTTCCTTTTCTTATGAGTAGAGCCACTATTTTCAGCTTGTTGAGAATCCTGCTCAATTCTTTTGGGATGCCCTTCAGGATATAGAGGATCTTGGGTAGCAGCTCCACTTCTAGTTCTAATTTCATAAGCATGTTTTTCTTTAGCAGCATTAACTAGCAAGTCGTTTTGCACTTTAACGAGTTGATCTATTTGAGTTTGAACCATTTGAAAGTGTTTAACAATAATTTTAACATCATTAGAGGTTCTTTCCACAATATCTTTCAACTCAACAATAGCTCTAGTGTTTTCCATTAGATGATTTTGCACCCTTTTATTAAAATTATCTTGCTTACCAATAAAGATATCAAATTCTTCTAAGCATTGATCAGGAGGTTTAGAGTAAGGGATATCACCTTCATCAAAGTGTTGGAGAGAGTGTACCTCAATAGTGGGTGAGTATGGAATAGGCTTACATAATTCTTCTATAGGAGGTAAATTCTTGACATCTGCAGCTTTAATTCCCTTCTCCTTAAGACATTTCTTAGCTTCCTTCATCACTTCATCATTTAATTCAATAACTCCCCTCTTCTTTGTTGTTGGAATAGGCACCGGAATAGTAGGTTCGGGTACAATTACTTCAGGTATAGCTTGTTTAGGAGGAGTCCAATCTTCATAATTCTTACTTATTTTAGCCATTAACTCCTCAACTTCCTTAGGAGTCCTATTCCTGAAAACACAATCAGCACAACTGTCTAGGTATGTCCTAGATTCCTCGGTTAGTCCATTATAAAATATATCAAGAAGCTCATTCTTAGGTAATGGACTTCCAGCTTGTGCATGAATCAAAGCACAAAACCTTGCCCAAGATTCAGGCAATACCTCTTTTTCTCCCTGTTTAAAATCAAAAAGTTCCTGCAAAATAGCATGTCTAGCACTAGGAGGAAAATATTTCTGCAGGAAAGTACTAATCAAGCACTCAGGGCTATCAATAGATCCAGGAGGCAAATTACTAAACCAAGTTTTAGCTTCTCCTTTCAGTGAAAAGGGGAAGATCTTAGCAACAAAGTAAGTACGCATCTTAATATCATCAGAAAACAAACCACTCATGGTAGAAAGTTCATTCATATGTGCTACCGCACTTTCATTCTTAGTCCCACAAAAAGGTTCTTTCTCGACAATAGCTATGTAAGATAGATCGAGAGCGAAATCATAATCTTTATCTATAATGTTTATGGGAGAAGCAGCAAACTTAGCAACAGGAGACAATTTGGGTCTAATAGTACGCCTATCAAGGAGACTCTTAGCAGCGCTCCTATCATGGGTGTTTTTACATTCTTTAATAAATTCATCGGTCATCTCAACATAACCATCTTCAATATCATAACTTTCACTAGCCTTAGGAGAACTAACAGGTGTGGTAGTGTCTTCATTAGGAGTTTCAGTATTTCTAGCTATAGTTCTAGCAATCGTATTGTCTAGGAAAGGACCTAATGAACCACTCTTATCAACCACAGTAGAAGCAGCATCATAAGTATCCGAAGTTTCAGATTCACCAGTAGTACCAGTGTGTGTAGCATGTGTATGTGGTGGTGTAACAAGCTTACTTATAACAGATGGTGAATCAAGAGCAGCAGAGGTGTTCAGAACCGTACCTCTTCTTGTAGTGGATGGTAAAATAGGAAACTTGCCATCACGAGACTTCCCCATGATGGATGGATAGCAGCGAAAAATAGAGAATCCAAGTGAACTTGATAAATAAAGCTATGCTCCCCGGCAACGGCGCCAGAAAATAGTCTTGATGACCCACAAGTATAGGGGGTGTATCGCAGTATTTTCGAGGGAAGTGAAACCCAATTTATTGATTCGACAACAGGGGAGCCAAAGAATATCTATAAGCCTTAACAACTGAGTTGTCAATTCAGCTGCACCTAGAAACAGTCTTGCTCACAGCAGTTTATCAGTAGCAACAGTTTTATAGTAGGAATAGTGAAGTAGCAGCAGTAGTAAAGTAAAGACAGCAGTAACAATAGCAGTAAACAATAGGATTCGAGTGCGGTAGGCATAGGGATGGATGGATGGGCGTTGCATGGACAAGACAATTCACATAGCAATCAGAACATAGGGCAATTGCAGATAAATAAGATAAAGCATCCAAGTACTAGATAATCCTAGGCATGTGTTCCATATATAGTCATACGTGCTCGCAATGAGAACTTGCACAACATCTTTTGTCCTGCCAGCCCATTTGCAGTGGGGCCTCAAGGGAACTACTGGCAATTAAGGTGTTCCTTTTAATAGAGCACCGGAGCAAAGCATTTACACTCCATGAACACATGTGATCCTCACATCAAAGCCATTCCCTATGGTTATCCCTATTTCTGTCACTTCGGGGGCATTGGTTCCGAACAACAACGTGTGTAAACAACTTGCAGGTAAGACCATAAACAATACTATCATAATGAATCAATAACAAGTTCAGATCTGAAATCATGGCACTCGGGCCCTAGTGCAAGCATTAAGCATAACAAGTCGCAACAAAGTCATAAAGCACTAATAAACGATACTACGCACCATGCCCTAACAATCTTATGCCATTACATGAAAGATCTCATCCAATCCCTACCATCCCCATAGACTACAGCGGGGGATTACTCACTCATAGATGGGGGAAACATGGATGGTCGATGGTGATGATGATGGCGATGATCTCCTCCAATTCCCTGTCCCGGCAGGGTGCCAGAACAGAGTTTCTGCTGCTATTTCGTGAAATCTGGTGGTGGCGGTGGAGCGGAACTCCTTCTGGAAAAACGTCGACCCCCCCCCCCGGAGTTTTTGGGTCAGAAGGCTTCTTATAGGCGAAGAGGGAGACCGAGGGGCAGCCTGGGGCGGCCAAACCATGCCCTCGCGCGGTCAGGCCCAGCCCCTGGCCCTCCTCCGTCTCATATTCTGGCTCCGTGAGTCTTCCAGAAAAATAGGCACTTTGGCTTTTGTCCCGTCCAATTCCGAGAATATTCATTTTCTGACTTTCCTAGAACCAAAAACAGCAGAAAACAGGCAGCTGGCACTGTGGCTCTTGTTAATAGGTTAGTCCAAGAAATCATATGAAAAGCACTCCAAAGTGTGGACAAAACACAAGAAAGTGGATAAAACCAAGCATGGAAGATCAAATATTATACATACATTTGCAATGTATCACCCACACCACCTGCTGGCGCGGCCAGGGCTAGCCCGCGCCACCATATGGTGTGGCCAGCCCCTGGCCCCTCTCCGTCTCGTCTTCTGGCTCTGTGAGTCTTCCGGGAAAATAACGACTTTGGATTTTGTCTGGTCCAATTCCGAGAATATTCATTTTCTAACTTTTTTGGAACCAAAAGCAGAAGAAAACAGGCAACTGGCACTATGGCATCTTGTTAATAGGTTAGTCCAAGAAAGTGTATAAAAAGTACTCCAAAGTGTGGACAAAACATAAGAAAGTAGATATAAACCAAGCACGGAACATCAAAAATTATAGATACGTTTGCAACGTATCAACATCCCCAAGCTTAACTCCTGCTCGTCCTCGAGTTGGTAAGTGATAAAAAGAAAGAATAATTTTTGAGGTGACATGCACCATCATAAACTTGATCAAAGTATTTGTAAAACATTCAAAGCTGGGATCATAGTACTTCAATCATAACATGAAAGACAAAGTTCTAGCAATAAGACAAAGAAACTATGATGCAACATGAAAAGGCACAAACAAAAGATTCATGAATAACAATGCTTTGAAAGACATTTGTTTGTTTCACATAAAGAAAACATAGCATAGTAGCATTCAGCTTGTCCCTCATAGAGTAGCAAACATAAATGCATAGGACACCTTCAAAGTTCATAAGAGTGACTAGATACAAGTAGTTTAAGAACAAGCAATATCAAGTTATGCATCAATCAACAAGTCTTGGGACAATGCACATAGAACTAAGAATGGCCACTATGCTCTCAAAGTATGTGCATAAAGGTAGAAGGTGGAGACTCAATATAAACGTAAAAGAAAGGCCTTCATAGAAGGAAGTAGGGATTCAAGTTTCATAAAGAGCTTCCAAAAATTATGGTACGTATTAGCTTTCAGCTCTCATTGCCCCTATCATAAGCATCTTGAAGGTGATTAAGGTTAAAGTAACACAACTAAGAGGATATGCTTGACAAGTTATAAGCTGAAATCTCATGCCCCTTACTTACGAAGACCGAACCTCATGCTACTAAACTTTAGTCACAAGTAAGCTCTTATCATTGTAAGTACATATGTATCATAGAGAACCGCCAAAGGGGTACCCCTTGCACATGATACAGGAGCTATCCCATAATCAAAATGACAAGGCAAGCAGACAATGAGCATCTCGACGATCTTTTTATTTGCTATTTGCATATGTTTTTATTGAGGATGCTTCATAGAATGCTCATTATGGTTATGATGCAAGTTTCCACCATGATTAGGAATGGCTTAGGCTAGCGGCCCAGGCATTTCACTAACACACATACAAACTCCATGATCTTACAAGTTCCCCTTTTATTTCACACCGCCAGAATCCATAAGCAAAAGAATCATGATATCAATGGAATATAAGTGCAATGATGAAAGCGTTCCCCATGATACATGGTCCTGCTAACTTCAACTTATAAAGCGCAAGCATATACGCAACAAAGATGGACACAATGGTTCAAGTTTATGAAGTGCAAGAAAGTAAAGTGTGCCATCAAGTTCGTGAGAGCTTTAATCACTAGTTTTCACATAACAAGTTTAATTCGGAAGGTAGATAAAAACATGAATATATTTGGAATAACAAATGCTAATAGGTAGGTATGGTGGACTCTTTGGAATAACTTGGTTTTAGGAGTTGGATGCATGAGTGGAACTCATACTTGGTTGCGGAGGCTAGCAAAAGACTAGGAGCGATCAACTAAGAGAGCAATAATGGCCATAATCATGCAAAGCGACAAAACATCATTGATTAAAGCATAAAGTGATATTACAAGTCGAAAATCAAAGGATCATAAAGGCTATGGTGACTTGGGATAGTCATAACATGTTGTGAGCATGCGCCAAGTCAACCCAAATAAAGCATCAAAGGATAATACCACAATACTATGCTTTAATATGCTAAAACAACGCATGATTCTTTCAAAGGCACATTAAGCAATCTCAATTGTTTATAACATGTCATGCTAAAACAAAAATCACTAAGCATAAAGCCAAAACAATATCAAGCATGGCATGATAAAGTCTAAGTCATAGTCAAAAACAAACTCCTTTTATACCACTTAAGCATGAACTTTCCTACTCTTTTCCAATCCAAACCAACTTATTTGAAAACTAATGCATGAATGAGGGGGTCCAACCAATTTATTCAAACAAAATAAGCAAACTAAGTAAATGAAAACCAAAAACGAAAACAAAGACGCTCCAAGAACAACACAACTATGCATGAAACAATAAAAATGAAGTGTTTGGAAGAAACCTAAGATTTTTATTGATGAAGAACGGGATGCCTTGGGCATCCTCAAGGTTTGACGCTTGTACTTCTTGGATATTTCTTGGGGTGACATGCGTGGCATCCCCAAGCTTGAGCTTTAGTTCATTCTTCATATCATTACATCATTCTGTCCATACACCTGAAATTCTTCCTTCATACAAAACTTCACACAATCTTTATTAGCAACATTAGTGCACTCAAGATAATAAGTCTTTGGGTTCAGTTTCAACACCAATAAAACTTCCATTAAGACACAAAGCACTTCCCTCAAAAAGCTCAATTACCCAAAAAAAACTCAAAAAAAGGAATCAACAAGAAGCAAATGCAAATAATGGCAGAAATCTATGAAAACAGACCAGCAGGTAAAAACCATTTTTTTCGAAGACCTTCTGTTGCTCAAATCGAAAAGTGTTGAACTAACAAAAGTTATATAACAACCTGGGGCAGAAGGACAAATATTCACGCCTCAAACCGACGTACAGAGATTTTACTCGAATTTGTACGGTGAAGAATAAAAATCTGTTTCGGGACAGCAACTTTCCCAAGCATTAGTTCTTACTCTTGGCACAAAAGGCAAATAAAAAGTATAATGAGCGGTTATTACAGAGGTAATAACTTCCAAGACTCATCTAAAACTTTTGGGTTATCTCCCAATAAGTACTTTTCTTTAACGCCTTTAAGTTAGGCATGATAGTTTGAGAAGATGCTCACATAAGAAATATGAATTGAGAGTAAAAGAGAGCATCAAGAAGCAAATATAAAACACATTTAAGTCTAACCCACTTCCTATGCATAGGAATCTTGTAAAGAAACAAGTCATGAAAGCACAAAGCAATAAACATAGTAAAGCAAAACAAGTGCAACTTCAAGACCTTCAACATAAAGAGGGGAAACTTAATATTATTGAGATGCATAAAACCATGTTTCCCTCTCTCATAATAACTTTCAGTAGCATCCTGAATAAAATTAATAATATAACTATCACATAAAACATTCTTATCATGAGCCACATGCATATAATAATTATTACTCTCCACATAAGCATAGTCATTCTTATTAATTGTAGTGGGAGCAAATTCAACAAAATAGCTATCATTATTATTCTCATCACCATAATCACCAAATATAGGAGGCATATTGTAATCATAATTAATTTTCTCCTCTATTAGGTGGACTGAAAATATCATATTCATCATTGTAATCATCATATATTGGAGGTTTGGTATCATCAAAGTAATTTTTCTCCCCCATGCTTAGGGGACTAAAAATATCATGCTCATCAAAACTAGCTTCCCCAAGCTTAGACTTTTACATATCATTAGTAACAAAGGTGTTCAAAAAATTCATACTAATAACATTGCTATTAGCATGCGGAAAAACTTCCATGGGTTTTTTAATTTTCTTTTCAGACAATTCATGTTCTACATTAGGAAAAATACTAAAAAGCTCTCTAATTTTTTTGTTGTTTTCCATTAAGCCTAACTAGTGAAAACAAGAAACAAAAAGACAAAATTGCATAATCTAAAGGAAATAACTTTGAGCACTCACACCGGAGGATGTGAGTACCTTTTACCTTACCTCCCTGGCAACGGCGCCAGAAAATAGCTTGATGTCTACACACTTCTATTCTTGTAGACAGTTGTTGGGCCTCCAAGTGCAAAGGTTTGTAGAATAGAAGCAAGTTTTCCCTTAAGTGGATCACCCAAGGTTTATCGAACTCAGGGAGGAATTGGTCAAAGGTATCCCCTCTCAAGCAACCCTACAATCAAGATACAAGAAGTCTCTTGTGTCCCCAATACACTTGTCAGGTGTATAGGTGCACTAGTTTGGTGAAGAGATAGTGAAATACAAGTGGTGTGGATATAAGACAACAGTGCCAGAAAATAGCTTGATAGCATGGAAGAGACTAAAGGCAAACTGAAATAAAGATGGAAGCTAGCAAATATGTAATAGATCTAGTTGCAAATGGTGTTTCAATGCTTAGAAACAAGGCCTAGGGATCATAATTTCACTAGTGAACACTCATATAAATATCCTCTCTTTATGATACTACTCTCCAGTTGGACACTCTAATCCATGGTAGGGCTATAACAGCACACCTCAAAGTAAGCATTTCCCATCTAGAAAACCCCACACTGTCACCTTGAGCACTAGATGGTTCCAACAAACACCACAGTTTCATAAAGACATCCAACTCTAAATATAACTCATAACAAGTATTTGTAATCTCTAGCCTAAGTGCCACCATGGTGTGCACGCTGTCACTTTCACACACATGGGGAGAGCACAGATCTATTAAAGCACTTGAGTAGCAAGGTAGATATATTTGATTACAAAGCTCATGATCACAATATGATCATGCATAGAGAGAGATATGAACACATAACTACCGGTAGAACCCTTAGCCTCGAGGAAGAACTACTCCCTCATCATCATGGGAATCAGCAACGGCGATGGAGATGGTGGTGGAGATCGATGGAGATGGCTCCGGGGGCACTTACCCATCCCAGCACGGTGCCGGAACAGAGACTTTCTATCCTCCGAATCCCCCCTTCGGTGGCGACGGCACTGCGGAACTTTTCATGGCTGGAGGCTGGACAATTTAGGGTTTATGCATCGGGAGGCTTCTTATAGGCGAAGAGGCAAGGCCGGTGGAGGTCGGAGGGGCCCACACCACCTGGTTGCGCAGCCAGGGCTATCCTGCACCACCACATGGTGTGGCCAGCCCCTGGCCCCTCTCCGTCTCGTCTTTTGGCTCTGTGAGTCTTCCGGGAAAATAACGACTTTGGCTTTTGTCCGGTCCAATTTCGAGAATATTCATTTTCTGACTTTTCTAGAACCAAAAACAAAAAAAAGAACAGGCAACTGGCACTGTGGCATCTTGTTAATAGGTTAGTCCAAGAAAGTGTATAAAAAGTACTCCAAAGTGTGGACAAAACATAAGAAAGTAGATATAAACCAAGCATGGAACATCAAAAATTATAGATACGTTTGCAACGTATCACGCATCTAGACCTGATATCGTGTTGAGTGTAGGTGTGTGTTCAAGGTATCAAGCGGCTCCTAAAGAAATCCACTTGGTGGCGGTCAAGATAATCTTCCGGTATTTGGTTCATTCCCCTAATTTTGGTCTATGGTATCCCAAGGGCTCTAATTTCTCTTTATGTGGTTATACGGATTTCGATTGGGCTAGTGACAAATATGATAGGAAGTCAACTTCTGAAGCTTGTCAATTCTTGGGAAGATCTTTGGTATGTTAGTCTTCAAAGAAACAAAATTGCATATCTCTATCCACCGCCAGAGCTAAATATCGTGGATTCAAGGATCTTGGCTTGATTACCCTGGCATACTCACTTATATCTCTTCCTTTAGTTGGTTTAGGTGTCAGCATGGAAATACGGGGAGTGTGGTCCTAACTTATTGGGCTAACCCCCCATCATTGCAAAAATAAGAAAAATCATTTCTCTTAATATCATTTTGTGATATGTGAGCTTATTGATGAGTATTGGTCATGAACCCTAGATATATCTTCACGGTGTCATACCATCCACTCCAACATGGTGGCTTCGGCCACCGCCGTCTTCTTTGAGAAGAGTTGGTTTTGTGTGGATCTTTTTGGATTTTCTTGCATATCTTGTGTTCTTATGGAGAACGCACCCAATTTTTGCTTTTCTTTGATTTAACTCTTGCAATTTTGGGTGTGTAGTACCATCACAGTTTGGTTTTCTAAACCTAAGCTCCTCTCCAACCCCGAGCCATCTATTTCTTGCACACAAGTCCTTTGGTACACTTGCGAGGGTTTTGTTTGGGGTGTGTTGGCCTGAATCTGTGTGTAACAGAAAAATTCAGAGAAGGGCCGGATTATCCGCCCCTAGTGGGGGGCCAGATAATCCGCCCTGGGCGGATTTTGTCTCTTAAGGCTAGGGCGACGGGGGAAGGGCTCAAACAGAGTAGCACTTCCTCCCTGACCCCCTGCCTCTCCCCCAGCCGCCGACAACCGTTCAGACCATCCCCGAAGTCATTCCGACTACCAGATTCTCCGGGCCCTCCCCCGATTTTCTTCCCAACACCTCTAGGTACCTTCTCCTCCGAGTTCTTCTTCCAATGAGTGAGGGTAAATCCCCCATTATAATATTTTGTATGGAAGTTGTGTTTTTGTTGTGGAAACTCGGATTAGAGGTTGCCCTTTGTTTCATATGCATTCTAGAAACCATAGACTAGCAACCCTTTGCCCGATCCGCGTTGGTGCTATCAATCTGAGGTGATTCTGAATTTTTTTGCTAGGGCCGGTTTATTCAGCCTAGAAGGTTTGCACCTAGTTCAGAAATTCCCAGATTCTAGTATCATGTAGTTTTGGTTTGTGGATTGTTCTTCTACTGTTTTTAGCTTTCCTACTGGACTTGTGTGTGTGCTTATCTACTTGCTATCCATCTTATTCACTTCACATGTGGCTCTCGTGTTCCTCAAACTTACAAGCGCCGTCCTCGTGCTCGGTATTTCAGGCCTAACGGTGAAGGTGTATTGATTGACGAGGTTGAGTTGCATAGGCAAAAGAGAGACACTAACAAGATGACTGAATGTGCAAGGAAAGAAAAGGCCACTAGGGGCAATTCCAAGAGGAAGGGTAAGCAAACCAGGGTCAACTATAAGGAGATGGATAGTATTACATACTCTTCTATTTGCCATCGTGATTTGTATGATGAGGCTGAGCGTGATAAAGAGCTGGGAGATTCCCGCGTTTGGTGTGCTGATCACAAGTACATCTTTGAGGACGTATATTACACTATGAAGATCCGCCCTATGCATCCCATGGATATGACTGAGGCTAAGGAGAAGCCCCAACTTGTTGATGCTCTGGATGTGACTGAACGAATGGGGCTGCACCATCCCATGTCTCTTTAGTGCTCCTATGATTCCTCTGTGGTGAAGCAGTTCTTCTCCACTCTTGTGATTTGTGGCGATGGCCGTTGCACTATGAAGTGGATGACAGGTGATACTCTTATTCAAGCTGATTTCCAGATATTCTCTCAGGTGCTTGGCTATCCCTTCAATGGACGGGGTCGTGCTTGTGGGCATCGCATTATTACCTCCGTCAAGCCAAACAAGGACACTTTTCTCTCTCCCTACTGTGGTCCCAATGGTATTATGGGCAAGGTTCCAGGTCTCTACTATCTCTATGCTCAGCTGGTCAGTGTTTTTTGTGATTCCATCACTCCGAGTGGGGGTAACAATGACAGTATCTGTGGCCACCTCGTACAACTGCGTGCCTTTTCTAATGAATGTGCCCCCCTATGAGGACCCGTATGTGAATTACAGGTTGGACATGATGGATTTTATTTATCATGAGATGACTGATGCCATATTCAACAGGCTCTCCATTCCCTATGCTCCATTCATCATGATGCTTATCAAGCATATGCTTCCTCTTGAGAACTTCAATATTGATGGTGAACATAAAGTGAAGAAGATTTATAACAAGTTAAGGAAGACCTCACATCCCTCTTCAGCTCCTGAGTCCTTCATGAGAGATGCTCGTTCTAGTGGGCGAAGGCCCCCAGTGTTGTCCGTTGCCCGTGAGGTGAAGCAACTCAATTGGTTTCAGCGGAACATTCTATGCATGGGTATAGACACTCACAAGGGGAAGTATGAGGCCTACAGGCAGCACCATGATATGGTTCACACCCAACAGGTCATCCTCCACCATGTCTCAGGGGCCTCAGGCCCTCCTCCAACTCCTACAGCGCCCACACTGTATGCTCATTGGAACTCTTTCGGCACAAACTATGGAGACCTTGAGCGTCACTTGTTCCCCAACTTTGAGAGGGAGCCTACTCCTCCGGCTACTGATGATGATGACGATGAATAGGAGTATGATGATGATGGCGAGGACGAGGACAAGGACGAGGATGAGGAGTGATTCCTTGGGGCGTTAGCATCGCTCTTCTTTCTTTTTGGCGTTTCGATGCCAAAGGGGGAGAAGTTGTTCTATTAGGCTATCGTGGAATTGCATGGGTTGGGTGCAAGCATTTGCCTCTTTAGCATTTTTTCTCCCTTGCGTGTGCCCATTTTAGCATTGAACTTTAAATTTGCTATTTGGTTTGTATTTGTGTGAGACTTTGTGGTTGTTTGTGTGAGACTATGGTATTATCTCTAGAATTATCTATGTGGATTTATCTCTATGGGAGTATGGATTGATCTCTATGTCATGGAATTCCGATATTATCTATATGGATGCATTCAAATGGTATTATGCTTTGAAGTCTCAATAAGTGGTTATCATATTGGCTATATCGATATTATTGAGGACTTCATTCTCCCGGTGGTATGATATTTTGGCTAACTGATCATGTGTTCGTAGTTTTCATTTCAATGAAAAGACTTGTACCTCCTTGTGTGCATTTGTATTCAAACGCAAATTTTTTATATGCACATATTTAGGGGGAGACTTTTCATCCTTGGAATGATATTGTTAGTAGGGCGTAATTGCAAATCTTAGTATTGTCATCTAACACCAAAAAGGGGGAGATTGAAAGAACATTTCATGATCTCTAGTATTCTGTGTGTTAGATAACAATACTAAGGAATATCTAATGTGTGTTGAGTGTTGTAGACAATTGCCCATACAAAAAGCAGCCAAAATAGAGTCTTGGGGCGGATTATCCGCCCCTGCCAAGGGCCAGATTATCCGTCCTAGCTTGATCGACAAAGTGGACAAGGCGCGTCACGCTGTATGGGGGCGGACTTTCCCTCAGATTGTCCGGCCAGGGCCGGAGTTTTTGCCCGGGCCGGATAATCCGCCCCTTAAGGGGGCCGGATAATCCGCCTTCCCATGAATTTTTGTGAAGGGAGCCAAGGCGCATCACGCTGTGTGGGGGCAGATTTCCCCCTAGAAAATCAGATTTCGGGGCGGAGTTTTGCCCCGGCAGGATAATCCGGCCCCTACTTTGGCAGATAATCCGGCCCTAAATTCTCCAACGGCTGTGTTTTGATAGGGGGTATAAATACCCCAATTGTTCCTCCTGTCATAACTCTTGATTCATACGAAAAAGTGCAGTATTGTTCTTCAAGTTCGAAACCGAGATCTCCATCTTCATCCACATGAAGGCTCCAATCTTTGGGGAAGCGAAGGAGGAGGCTTCAACCTTCATCAACACCAATCAAGTGCTTCACTTCCCCTCCATTCTCTTGGAAGATTCTTGATTTAGTATTTCTTGCAAATATCTAGATCTCATTTTCGGTTATTGATAATACTTGTTCTTGTGGCAGCTTGTTGTCATCACAGGAGCCTCCAATATAGTTGTGGATGTATGCCCCGCTAGTGTTATAAAGGCACCGGTTCCCGTCTCGAAGGGTACCTATAGTGGAAAGGTGGATCAGGCCTTTGGTGGCGAGATCCATCGAAGAACAGGGTGAGGCCTATTGTGGCGTGGTGGTCTTAGTACCGCATATCCCTCCAACGTAGACGTACTTCTCTTAACAAGGAAGGAACTACGGTCAAACAAATCTTGTGTCTCCGCGTGCTCCACTATGGTTACCATGTTCCTCGCTTTTACTCGCTTAGTAGTTAGGTTTGCATATAGGGAAATTCTCCGTAGTTGCATATCTAGAGAATTTACCTTTGTGTTAAACCTAAAAAATAAAAAGTATTAAAATTTGGAGTAACACCTATTCACCCCCTCTCTAGGTGCCCATACGATCCATTTCACATGGTATGTTCTAATTTTTAAAAGTACTTTAATTTTCCAAATATACTTCCAAAGGAACCTCGTGTGGTCATTCATGTAATCTAGATACAGTGATCTAACATCAAAACAAAAACATCCAGTTGTGAGGTTAGGTGGACATCCATTAAGCGATGGACAAGATGCAGCCATCGCTCTCCTCTAATTCCCGCTAGGGTCCGTCAAAACCCGATGTTTAGAGGTGTTTGTGACATAACATATTGGACACGGAAACTTGTTTTCTTTGGATAATGCTATATAAAGATGGATATTTTATAGACAAAGGAATGCCCCCCAACCATGTAGGATAAATTCTATATTTTAGATAGATATGCGTACATCTGTAGTATCTGGATGTTCATGTAGGATAATATTCTCTTATGTGGACAACTGGAATATTACACACTATTCTACTCTCTCCCTCCCAGTTTAGGATGCACATAACTCTTGACCGGTATATCAAGGAGCCCCATGCAGGCCTGTGGAGTGAAAATCCTGGACTGAAATACCCCTCCTACGATTGATACATATGCAACAATGCAGCATGACGAGGCTATGAAGGAGCCGAACCAGACCATGGCCCGCCCAGGATTTTGACAATACTTCAGTTTTCTTCCTGGCCCCATAAGTGCTCCAATTCAGTAGAGAAACTATACTTCCTGCAGCCCAGCCCACCAAACATTTGTACTGTAGCTCCACCACTGCAATACAGCAAGCTCCCTGGTTCATATGCATGCATGCATTGGCTAGCGCTTTGCATGTTCATTCGGTCTCCACCCTCCCTAGTGCATGGCGTTGCTACTCCGGGGTAAACGTGTGAGCTTAACACTAATTTAGCCTCCTCTCGCCTAGCACATGACCAAAACATATTCGTTCTCAGTATGATCTGTGTACTATATTCAGTGGAATCATATTCATGGACAAAAGCTGACACGCAATGAGTAATGCGGCCCTTCTTCTAGTAATCTGGTGTGGGATATTTTATGGAAACTAAAGGTACCAAGTAAAATTAAAAATTTCATGAGGAAAGCTCTACATGGCGTTGTCCCTGGTTATGCAATCCTTGCTAACAGAGAGTGTCAGCGCAATTCCTAGTATGTGCTCAAGGTGTAGAAGATATATTGCACTTTATGTTCAAGTGTGTTCGAGACTTCGAGCTATATAAGTCTAGCAATCTCTAAGCTTGCTGAGTACTATTGATCCCTTCCTAGGGGTTGATCGATCGGGCTCGGTGGTTCTTGAAGAGATTCTGAGAAGTGATTTGCAGCAACCTGATGCCCAAATTGGTGCCAAAGAACTAATCACAGTGGCCTCGTGGTATATATGGTGGCAGCGGAGAGAACATATGAAGGGGGAAAATGTTCCTCCTCCTGCTCGATCTGCTTTTGCAATACAAGGATTGACTTTGAATTATGATCGAGCTGAATCTAAAGCTCTAGTCACTACTAGAAAACTAGCTATAGATAGAATTACTTTCGGTGGCGCATATAAAAGTGCATGCTCCACGCAATTAATTATGTGGTGCATATAGACACGTGCGCCATAGGAATATGGGACCCAGAACCAACTAAGGGGACGAGACAATTATGTGACGCATGTGTCTATATGTGCCACAGAAAGTTGAAAACAGATCTCACCCCCCCATCGCCTTTTCGGTTTTTTAAAAAATAAATAAAAATGATAAAAACTTTAAAAAAATAATTCCTTTGAGATGTAGTTATATTATGGATATAGTTGTAGAGAAAATTGAAATACATGAATTTGGATGTATTTAAAAAAAAAGGTTATGGCACGGTAAAACGGCCATAACTTTTGCATACGATGTTGGAAAAAATGTTTAACCTATCAAAACGATCATCTCGAAATTTTCTACTCGGATTTAATGACCAAAGGCTGTTCTAGATTTTACAGAATCCCCAAATTCGAAAAGAGTAAGAAGTTATGTTCGAAAAAAGATTTTTTCCTGCAAAAAAAAAGAGGGAGACAATTATGTGGCGCATATGTCCAATATGCGCCACATAATTTTTAGGCGGGATTCGAATTTTGAATCATGTCGGTGCCCCTTTTCCCTCTCTTTTATTCATTACTCCTCCATACTTCTCCTCCCTCCACTTCTCCTGTACTCCTCCTCTCCTCCATACTTCTGCTCTTCTCCTCCCTCCTCCTTATCCTCCACCTCCGGCCATGGCATCCTCCTCCTCCTCCACCTTCGACCATGGCCTCCTCCTCCTCCACCCCGGCGATTTCCTCCTCCGGCGACCTCCTCCTCCTCCTCCACCACCACCACCTCCGGCAACCTTCGACGATGATGACGACCACCTCTAGCGACCTCTGCCTTCGGCGACCTCCTTCTCCTCCTCCGGCGATCTCCTCCTCCTCCTTCGGTGTCCTCCTCCTCCTCCGGCGACCACCACCTCCTCTGCAACCTCCTCCTCAACCATCTCTGGCGACCCCCTCCTCCACCCACCTCCAGCGACCCCCCTCCTCCATCGACCTACGTCCTAGCCCTCCTCCGGTGACCCCCACTTTTGGCCACGGACACGACCTCCGACAAAATTCTAGCGGTTGCGGCTGTGCTAGATCCAGATCTAGATCTAGCATGTTTTTTTTTGAAATTTGAAAAAAAAAATCTTTGACGCGTATTTCCAATATGCGTCACAAAAATTTGAGATCTGACCCTTTTTTGAATTTAAAAAAGAATTTTGTGGCGCAAATTGGCAATATGCGCCACATAATGCACTAGATTTCTGTGGCGCATATCAATATGCGCCATAGAAATAAAATTTAATGGCGAGGTAACAGTGACACACCTAATATGCGCCACAAAATTCAAAAAACATGATGATAAACTTTTTCCTGGTAGTGAGTGCGGGAAACCTGGTGCAAATCATCCCCGGTTCGATGCATGTTTTTTCCCAACGGAACTAGTGGTGCTGCGGGAGCTGGGAGCTGTACTACGTGATAGCAAAGGCCATGCTGTTTCTGGAGCTAGTTGGGTATTAAACAAGTTACTGGATGCAACGACTGCTGAAGCAATGTCCCTCCAAAATGGCTTGCATATGATCGAAAACCTAGGGTGTGTTCTTGTCATTGTTGAATCGGATTCGTTGGAGTTAGTTCAGGCTTATAATGGTACTACTGAAATCTGGAGCCCATATGCCGCGATTTTGTCACTGTTTCCAGATAACTCGAACTATTTGCCAAGTAACAATTCAGCATTATTCGCCGGAGGCTAATAAGGTGGCGCATAAGTTAGCTAGAGTTGCTTTTGATTCTAATACTTCTATTTTCTAGGACTGCGATCCTCTAGTTTTATTATTCTTGATGTACTAAACGATGTATCTTTGTTTGAGATGAAATAAAGCGTGCCGCATGGTTTTCCTAAAAAATATTAGCCTCCTCTCCACATTACGCATCATAATTTGGGAATTTTATAAAAAGTGTTACACGCATGGTAAACTGGGAGGGAGGCAGCATGACTGCATTCACGTGAGACGAGATTATTATCTATGGGAGATACCCGGTGTATATATGAACGTCGAACTCAAACCTATGAGGTTGGTCTGGGACTGGTTTGGTGGTACGGAACCCGTGGGGTCGTGAGATGGACGGCGAAGACGTCCATGTATGGTGATTTTTTTTTGAGGTTAAAGGCAGTCGATCTGCCGTCCGATTAGATTAGAGAAAGATTGTTATATACAGGAGGTTATAAGAAACGGATCCAAACACAAGGCATAGAGGCCACAACGAGAACCACATAGGTCCCACCTGCCCTACCATGCCTACATACCTACACCCACGTCTCCGGGGTCCTGGGTATGTGCGTACGCCCTCTACGCGATGTCCTCCCGGACCAGAGCCACCACAACATCAGGGAGAAGCGTCGTGCCGCCGTGCTGCAGAAAACTCGCTTGTTTCTCTCTTTTCAAGCTCTCTATATGGCGTAGATGAATGCGCCACTCGCCTCTCTTCTCTTAACTTTTGGCAAGGCAGCAATAGTTTCCTCTCACCATAGATTAATGCTTCGACCCGCCAGAGGCGTAGCCACGCCGATTGTGTCATTCCATGCAAATATTTGTTCCCTCACGATGGAAGAGAACGAGCAATCAAGAAGCAGGTGTTGGATTCTCGGAATGGATCATGCAAAGGTTGCATATTGGATTGTGCGGCCAACCTCTAATCGCTAAATTGTCCGTGATGAGGATCTTCCCGTGTATGGTGATTTTCTCGTGCACAACAGACACCAACGTCTGTGTGGAGGTCGTACGCCAAATTCCGACGTGGGTTCGTCAGCATGCGTGTTGGTGTCCTGTCCACATCAGTTAACCTATAGATCCAGGTCAGTATAGTTTGGAAGAAACTTCCTTGCAGAACTATATTATGGAGGTGAAATAGTAACAAAATTAAGCACGAAAAACTCGCTGAGAAGCCATGATGTGCGTAACAGGCGGATTTCTAATCGATCGGCCGGGCTTCACGTGGTAGTACTATAAATATCGCAAACCTGTAGAAATTGATTGTACTTGCAAGACTGATCAAGTAACTAGAAGAACGGCACCTGATGTTCGTGTGACGCGGAGCACGGGATGAAATTATCTGAATCCTATTCCAACTGAGCGGCCAGCCAGGTTGTTCTTGTATCCCCAGGGGGACAGCAAATTTACCGATCGGATCGATTATTGTACTTCGATCTCCATTGTCTAATTGATGCGTGTCTTTATTTTTCCTTGCCTTCCACATGCTGCTCGTTGTGTTAGCCGATCTGGTACTTCCCCCCGTGATTGAACGCACTTGTCTCGACCTCCCCTTTCTTTGTCTCGACCCCCCATTCCTTTTTCACATGTTTCGCCCTGGCACTAGCACTGGCTAGTACTATCCGTTTCATAATATAAAATGTTTTACCCGTTGTGAAACCAAATGTATCTAGCTATTTTTTTTAAATTATATCTAACTATTTTTTAGTGTGTATATTCAGAGTAAAGCTACGTACTAAAAGATGTCTAGATATATTAGTTTTATAAAAGCTAAAATATCTTTTATTTTGAAACAGAGAGAGTACAAGATTTTTGCGAAGGAGAAGGTAATACTTAGCTTGGTTTGGTAGATTAGTCGGATCTACGCTATGTGGCGGCTGATCTAGAACTCTTTACGGCGTTAATCGTTAGTCGATCTCACATAGATGTCCATGACGTCGTTGCAGATCTACCCGGCGCGCTGAATGACGAAGTATTGTTAACACAATACTAAATCAATCTCACTTTTGAAGATCGAAAAAGATTTGATTTGTTTAGTAGGGTTTCGGGTCAATAGGTAACACTACAGGAATAGATAGCTACGCCGACGGCCGGGAGCTACGCTGACGGCCAGACGTCGGGACCGTCGGTGTAGGTCACGAGCTGGGCATCCCAGAAAGCTGGCCGTCGGCGTAGAATTACCCTCGGCGTACGAGAGCTACGCCGACGGCTGCCTTCGGCGTAGTCTACGCCGACGGCTGCCCTCGGCTTTTCCCTTTTACCTCACTAATCTTTGAAAAATCATAACTAAATCATTCTAATTCAGAAAAATACAAATAATATATCAAAATTTGCAGAAAAATAAGATCTATCTATCTACACTCAAATATTACACATTTGTAAATAATAATTAAGTAAAACATAAAACATTACATATAGTTTGAAACGAGCATAAAAAATTCAAAAACGATCCAAACAATGCGAAACCTTCGCGCATGGTCATATTATGTGATATAGTTGCAAGAAAAATATCAAACTTGGTATATTGATTATGTCTTAAAAAAACCTTCACAAAATGATCTATCTCATTCGAGGTTTATTGACTTTCGGGTCAAATGACCAATGTTATGGCTAGAATCAAGGCATAGTTTGTGATAATGTGCCCATATTGTGCATGAATGTGAATCATGGGATGACGAACAATGTTGCAGGAGGAAGTTTTTCTTTTCATCGCAACAAAAAGCCATTTTCCATTTTCCGAGCGCAAAAAACGGGGGTTTTGTGAAGCAACCACCAAATGCCTAATTCAAAATGCTACCACCCCATTTTTTAAAAATACTAGACCACCTTACATGGATAATGTCCTAACAGGGGGATCTCAAACCTTTCCATCCATCTCTGGTGAAAAAGACAAATTTCTGCCGAATCGGTAGGAAGTGGGTCAGATATGAACTACAGGTACATGATCTAATGCTCATTATTTTTTACAAAAATCATTTTTAGGTTCATAATATGCTATTTCATCAGATATCCACTTCAAGTTTAGCAAGGCTTAGCCCCGAGCTAATAATCTGAATGCCCGCTGTTCGACAAAGTTTAACGATAGTTTGAAACGGGCATAAAAGATTCAAAAAGGATCCAAACAATGTGAAACCTTCGCGTGATGTCATATTATGTGATATAGTTGCAAGGAAAAATATCAAACTTGGTATATTGATTATGTCTCCAAAAAACCTTCACAAAATGACCTATCTCATTCGAGGTTTATTGACTTTCGGGTCAAATGACCAATGTTATGGCTAGAATCAAGGCATAGTTTGTGATAATGTGCCCATAATATGCCCATAATGTGCATGAATGTGAATCATGGGATGGCGAACAATGTTGCAGGAGAAAGTTTTCCTTTTCATCACACCAAAAAGCTATTTTCCATTCTCCGAGCGCAAAAAACAGGGGTTTTGTAAAGCAACCACCAAATGACTAATTCAAAATGCTACCACCCTATTTTTCAAAAATACTAGACTACCTTACATGGATAATGTCCTAACAGGGGGATCTCAAACCTTTCCGTCCATTCCTGGTAAAAAGACAAATTTCTGCCGAATCGTTAAGAAGTGGGTTAGATATAAACTACAGGTACATGATCTAATACTCATTATTTTTTACAAAAATCATTTTTAGGTTCATAATATGCTATTTCATCAGAGAACCACTTCAAGTTTAGCGAGGCTCAGCCCCGAGCTAAGAATCTTCATGCCCGCCATTCGACAAAGTTTGATGATAGTTTGAGACGGGAATAAAAAATTCAAAAAGGATCCAAACAATACGAAACCTTCGCGTGGTGTCATATTATGTGATATAGTTGCAAGGAAAAATATCAAACTTGGTATATTGATTATGTCTCAAAAAAACCTTCACAAAATGACCTATCTCATTCGAGGTTTCCTGACTTTCGGGTCAAATGACCAATATTATGGCTAGAATCACGTAATAATTAGTTATAAGTTGATATGGATATCATATTTGGATTCCTATCATTTTTTTGATCAATTTAGACATATTATTTGTCGAATTCCGATTTACGGATTTAGAGATATTAATTATTCCATATTAAATAGAAAATACAAAATAAATAAAATTATTATATTTTTATTTGAATTCAATAATATTTTTACTTATTCATTGTTGTTTACTTAAATAATTGTTTTTAATTTCAAAAAATACAAACATGTGACATGATGATATAAGAGTTAATAGGATTGATATCACTGCTTTGCGGGAACAGATTTTGAAGGAACAGAGAAGTTAAGCGTGCTAGGGATGGAGTAGTGCTAGGATGGGTGATCGACCGGAAAGTTTCATCATAAGTGCAATTTGACCTAAGATTAAATGTAATTATTGTTAAAATTATTTCAAGTGAGAGATTAACGAGTCAAACAATTCAAACATTAAAAAAATAGAAAAAAAAATTAAATTTTTTTTGAATTTTTTTAAAATTATTTTTACAACAGGTTGTTAGGCTATGTCGACGGTAGCTACGCCGAGGGCTGCCGTCGGCGTAGCCTACGCCGACGGTTTTTCCATACGCCGACGGTCTCCTCGCGCTCCGCCGAGGGGGCCGAGGAGCTACGCCGAGGACAGCCCTCGGTGTAGCCTACGCCAACGGAGATCGGGGTTACGCTGACGGCTTTTGGCCCTCGGCGTACCTTGCGATTCCTGTAGTGTAACAGATCTGGATGGTGATGAACACGCACACAAACCACAAATTTACCCAGGTTCGGGTGGGTAGATGTCATACTCATATCTTCTCCATTATATCATGAGTATCAAGGATTACAATCTGAAGTAGGAAGTGGAATCGAAGGGATTTATAAGTTATAACATGATCCCGACGATACTATGGTGGATGAACTAAGACGTATGAACCTTAGATCGGTTTAGTACTTTTTCCGATAAAGATTGGTTTAGTACATGGCATTTTCCTAGTATAGATCAAATGATACTTCGTGGAGTCCTTGATCCTCTTTATATAGGCCTTGTCTTACAAGTCTTCTAGATTTTCTTCTTTGTAGAGTCCAGGTCGCTTGGTTCATCTAGAAATCGACGTGTCGTACACCAAACAAGTCAGTACAGTCCTGTAGGGCTCACAGGTCTTGATCTCCGCACTGACGGAATGATGGTAGACACCGTATACCATACTAATACAGGCTGGACCCATATGTCATCAGCACAATGCTTTAGGAATTACAACCGAAAACAACTTTTCTATAACCATGTCAAACCACGAAGGATGTTTCACCGGCCAGTGAGAGGAACTATCGATTAATCTAATTAATCAATAAGTTGTCACATGTTGACTTACCACATTATAACAACTTATAACATGTTTTTACACAAGCATATAATCACAGGATCCTTATCTATTAGTGATCAATGCTAGGAAGTGAATCAAACTTTATTTGCAGTGCAGTACCAATGGCAAAACTAATGCTGATCCATGATTGTAATAAACAAAACCTTCTGAATTATGCAATAAAACGGCTGTGTGCATCTATTGATGCAGAAACAGGGTCAGTTCCCCATTTCGAGAAAAACCAATGGCAGAACTAATAAATCATATGTACTAGTAACCGCCAATACCAATCGATCCATCTGATGAATCTACATGTCAAAATATATTGATCCACACATACCCTTATTATTGTTTGGCAAAGGCTATAAACAACAGTAATGGGATTCCGGTTGGTGGTCACCGTAGACTCAGCTTAGGTGACTTGGTGAAGCTATGTCTCCGTGACTTTGCCCACTCATCTGCCCTCCGTTTTGGATCCAACGTACCAAATTTACTCAAATTTTGAACTAAGAACTAAGACTGGCTATTTAGGCTTAAACCATTGCTCTAAGTGGAATCAAACTTTGTCAGAATACAAACAGAAGTATTTGTGATTTACTAGATTTTTTTCTAAACAGTTATAATGATAAAGCTAAATCTAGGAAAGCAAGCTAGGAAACCCTAGATAGGAGCAATCCGTTCCAGCACTCCTGAGAATTTAGGGCATAATCACCCGCGGAGCAACTGGGGTACTCAACACTGTAGTAGTACAATCGGTAGCTCCTTCCCTTCCACTGCATAGCAGTGCTATCAGGTACTACGAGCCCTCTGCCCCACGCGCACCACCGTTAGGTGACATCCAGACTTGTCTTAATCATATAGTCATTCAATATCTGTTTGATAGACCGTTTGCCAGGAAGTATCCAGGAATCGTTTTCACACGGTGTGAGCAGGAGGTTTTCATAGTCAACCATGTCTCTTCTAATAAGCATATAAGTGCACTCAAGATACCCTCTTTTAGCTGCTAGGTCTATTTCTTAGTTCAAGATCCCTCTTACTAAATGGAATAAAAGAATTAGTAGATCTGTTCCGCCCAAAATGGGAATGGGCGCTAGGGTTATGAACTTTCGCGAAAATCGCGAGTTGCAGAGATGAGAACCATGAAAAGCAAGATCCCGAATAAGAAAACAGAAACCAAGGAAACCACAAGAGTGAAGACTAGTAGAGTCTCGTCTTTTGTCATTCTTTGCTCCTTTTTCACTCAATGATTCATTCTAATTTCCCGACCAAAAATTCTATATATATAGAATATGATATCTAATATGACACCCGATTTGTCAAAGGGATTGGACTGGTGACTTACCCATTCAGTGACTTTGGCACTGGACGTTCCAAAAACGGGTACTATGGGATCGGGTGAATTAGAGAATAGACAGAGGTCCGTTGGCATTTCAGCCTTTCTTCTCCTTTCAGGGCTTATCCGAAAGAGAATCCAGTACCTCTTGGTCCTGAATAGCAGAGGAGGAAAAGAATGAAGGTGTGGGCGGGAAGGAGGAGGCAAGGCCCCCTCAATGTGTATTCGACTACTCATTACGGAACCACCGATTGATCCGGAGGGAGGTTATTATCCCATCTCTAGAGTCCGTCAATCTAATCAATCCTTCCTGTTCTGATGATCTATTCAAACTTTGGCACCCAATTGCCAAAGAAAAAGAGTTCGTTTTCTTTTCCGCTAGGCGCCTCAACGATCCAGACAAGCTTTGGCTTGTGTATGAGAGCCTTCTACGTTATCAGAAGAGCTCTCGCTACTACTTTCGAGCTATTCACTGGGTCAGGGCAGAAAGACAGGTGCGTAATGGGGAATTACCTCTCACGTTCATCATCGAAGATGACTTATTGGACGAGAGAGAGTCAATATGATATTGGCGTGGGTTCTACCAACGAAACGAAGAAGTTTTGGATTCATTCGGAACCCTCTCCGTATTAGTAAGCGGACGATCTCTAGACAGATGGATCTTATATGAATCATATGATGAAGTACCACATGAGTGGGTATATAGGAAAGGAATCCAAATCTGCCGAATCGCTCATGTTATGATCTTCTACAGAATATCGAACCATGAACGACGAAAGGCATGAGAGAAATATTGGCTAGTAATTGTGAAGCCCCAAGCGCTTTGCCTTACCTTTGAATTAATCAAAAAGGTTGCCCCTTACTCGCAGATTAGGAAGGCCAACTGAACTGCGATAACAAAGCGATTCCTTCTTGGTGGAGATTTTAGGGTCCACCCTAAGTCAGTTCGAATCTGACGAGTCGCAACCATCTTATTTGAAAGCTCATCGAGCGAGGTAGAAGAAACTAACGGCACTTCTCCAAATCCAGAAGACAGATGGAATTATAGGATTATCCTTTTGGGCAAAGACTTTTATGCAGAAACTCACTGATGGAGAAGAACTGGAGAGCTCAGCTAGAGCTGGAGGAGGTGGTAGTACCAGTTCCCTACTGGTACCAGTGGTGGATGAGAGAAGTTGTTGTTGAGAAATATGAAATTGGAAAGGAAGTCAAACTCCCTATGGAACCTGTGATCGGTTGTACCTGTACTTTAGTGATACGAAAACTCGCTATTCACTAAAAAATAAGATAGAGTGAGATACGGAAGTGTAAAATAAAGTAGATTCATCAGATGATACATGAGTCCCTAATTCCGAATCAAGAGATTGTTATTTTTGTGGAATTTGTCAATTGAGTAAAGTAATAATAGTAAGAACTAGATCATGTAATCCCATTGAAAAAATGGAATTCGATTTTCAAGGGAAGAGGAAGAAATAGAGAAAGATCGCCGCTTTTCATACGCTAATTCGTGATTCAAAGTAGAGCGAGTGAGGGACCCGGGACTCAATCAACATATGCCAAGTGTTCCGTAATCTATGGGCAGCACTCCGTAGGAATGTTATAGTCTAGGCATGTCGTAGTAGTCATTAGAAATGATCTTTTGTGTTATATCAACCCGGATGAGTTGGTTAATCTGTTTTGCCAAGAACACTGTTCAAGGGAATGTAACCCTAAGATGATATCAATTGACAATCAGAATCAACTGCTCTTTCTTGCCAATCTACTTTATATTTCTTAATACTTTCACTGCGGGACCTATCCCCGAACAACCATTGCTTTTCTTCCGCGGTTTCTTTAGTCAACGACGGTTGAAACTTCCAGGAAAAAACTTCGAATTGGGAGGGCCCCGGAGGGGTTCTTTGGCAAGCCCTATTAAAGAAGCTAAGTGACTTTCGTCACTCAAGTAGTGAAATCTGAACTAATCTCTAGTGCGTTGGATCTAAAATGGGGTGCAGATAAGTGGACAAAGTCACTGAGACTTGGCTTCACGCACCAAGTCACCGAAGCTGAATCCGTGGCGGCATATGCGCAATACGAATTCTAACTCTACCAATATTAATATGCCAATGTATACATACATATTATTTTATTATATGGAAAGGTCAAAATCAATACATCATCTGATTTAGATTTTAGAGGCCGGGACTTTCCCCTTATCGGAAGAAAAAACTACTTTGTAGTCGACCCATGCATAACCTTCGTTCTTGTAGTCAGCCCGGAAAAAAAAGTCAGGCCTTATGGTACTAGCTACTTGATTTTCTGATATCATGGAATTGGAATAGAAAATGCTTTAGCTACAGGCCTTATGGTATTATCCTTTATTATATGGACTTGAGTGTGACGTTGCAGTGAGCTACACTATTACTGAAAGATGATAACGAGACAGCAGACGCGCTAACGGTCGAAGCAGACCTACAAATTGTTGACCATAGTACTAGCTAGTTACGTACTCCTACACGTCAAAGCCATTCCGCGGTCACATGTGCGCTAGCTAGCTAATGGGTAATGCATTGAAAACGCGCGTGCGCCTGGCCTGGGCCTATATAACTTGTTGTGCCCCGTTGATCGATCCCCAGTCCACCAACAACCGTAGTAGTAAGAGAGAAGAAACCTGAAGTCTGGAGTGCAAGCGAGAGCTAAGTTCGTTAGCAGAGCAGAGAGATCATCTTCAATCGATCATGGGGTACGACCTGGCCATGAAGGTTCTTGCTGCTGGCCTTCTCATGATCTCCATCCAGGCGCACTTGATCGTCAGTGCCACCGTCGCCGGCGCCGCCGGCGACGTAGCCGGGCCGAGTAAGATGATAAGGCAGGTGCCGGCGATGTACGTTTTCGGGGACTCGACGCTGGACGTCGGCAACAACAACTACTTGCCGGGGGCGAACGTGCCCAGAGCAAACATGCCCCTCTACGGCATCGACTACCTGGGATCCAAGGCAACCGGACGGTTCAGCAACGGCTACAACGTCGCAGACTTCATCGGTACGTACGTAGCATCCAGCGTGTGACATTATACATCCGTATATATCAAGGTTGCATACATGCTTAATTGGACATTCATATATATAGTCATTGACGTGCATACATATATAATCGTGCAAATGTTTGCAGCAAAGAAGCTGGGATTGAAGGAGAGCCCTCCGGCTTACCTGTCGCTGGCACCACGCACCACGCCCCTGGTCGTCACTGCTCTCGCTCAAGGTGTGAGCTACGCTTCCGCAGGAGCCGGAATTCTAGACTCCACTGTAAGTCTTCAATCGATCTCAACTCTCAAACGTACGTACCTATCAGAAAGTAGATTCTAGCATGCACGTTACATCACGTGCAATGTTCTAGTCCGTATCACTGCAATGCAATTCTACCTGACTCAGATTGATAAAACTTTATGGAATTATTGAGCATGAATCCTAAAGCAACAGATTAGTGACATAGACACGCACGTTCTCTCAAGAAAAAACCAATCTCACATACCCATCAGCTTCACGTGCGTGTCACTGTTAACCATGCACGATATCGAGTTCCACATGCACGTGTTGTTTTATCACTTTATGCCGTACCCCCTGGAATCACAAATAATTGATGCTGGATGCAGAACGCGGGGAACATCCCGTTGTCGACGCAGCTGCGCTACTTCGAGTCAACCAAGGCCGAGATGCAGGCCAAGGTGGGCAGCGCCGCCGTGCGCGTTCTGCTGTCGAGGTCGTTCGTCCTCGTCGGCATCGGTAGCAACGACCTGTTCGTGTTCTCGACCGCGCCGCCGACGACCGACGTCGCCACGCTCTACTCCGGCCTCATCTCCAACTACTCTGCCGCTATCACGGTACGTACGCACCTAGCTGCTCGCCGGCGTCGTAGGACTTGTGGTGCATGCATGGTTCTAAATCGATCTGTGTTTAATTGTTTCTTGTGTATTGTGTATAGGACTTGTACGACATGGGCGTGAGGAAGTTTGGGATCATCAACCTGGGGCTGCTAGGTTGCGTGCCGGCCGTGCGGGCGCTGAGCTCGACAGGCGCGTGCGACGACGGCCTCAACCAGCTCGCCGCTGGCTTCAACGACGCGCTCGAGTCCCTCCTGGCCAGCCTCGCCGCCAGGCTGCCAGGCCTCGTCTATTCGCTCGCCGACTCCTACAGCCTCACACAAGCCACCTTCGCAGATCCACAGGCATCTGGTTGGTACACATACTTCTCACAAGAGTAAAATCCACCGGTGGTACCTAAACTTGGCATCCTTTTTGGATACGGTCATCGACGTTAGGAATACGATGGTTGTTTCGTTACAGTCACCGGGTTGTTGTACAACGACGTATTTGCTGACCTCGCGGGGTTTGACCGGTCTACAGCTATGTCTTTTTTGCAAACCCCCTCCCCCCAATAAATTTGTTTGCCACATGCCGCTAAACCCACCAGACAGCCTCTTTGCAAACAACATTATTAGAATTCTCCCAAAAAAACACCATTATCAGAAAATCAATCATAGAAAGGGGGCCCACAGGTCAATGTATGTTTAGCAGCTAACAGAGGGGATTACCCCTCCACGTCTCCACCAACCCCTACACAAACGTGTCCACCAACCACTGCACAAACAGAGCCCCTCCGGTGAGCTCTGGCCGACCACTGTCCACGCCTCGGCCCGTGCTTGTCGCCGGCGTGAGGTCCAACTTGTACGCCTCCGCTCACGGGACTCGACCACGACTGCTCCCGGCGCGGCCTTGGCGCCCAGGCCGCATATGCAACGAAGGTGGAGGCGGCATCTGCACGCCACTGCGGCGAGGCTGCTGGAGCCGGGCCTCCCCGCCGCAGGCTAGGCCTCCAGCCGTCGGCCTGGTTCCGGCCTCTGCCGACCTGGATTGCCTCTGCCGGCCTCCCATCCCGCCTCCCCCACGACCTTCATCTGCCCCCGTGGACCACCGCGCTGCCTCCGATCGGCGTGAATGTCGTTGCTGTCCGGGATCCCCCTGCCGCTTCCGCCCCGGATCCCTGCGCTGCCACCTGACACCCGTGCCGACCTGCTCGGGAAATCCTCCACCCCTAGGTGGAGTCCCGATGTCGAGCCTTCCTGCCCCCGCCGTCGCTCTACCTTCGAAGGGCAAGACCATCACGACGTTCTGCCCATCCCCTCCATCCCTAGGTCCCTCTGCGGCGGAGGCCATCGGCGTTCTGCCCATCCCCTCCCTCCCTAGCTCCTTATGCGATGGAGACCATCGGCGTCCCGCAATGCCGGCATCGGCAGATACATCAGAGCAGCTGACCGTCCCCTTCATCCGTACTTCTCTTGCATATTTTCAATTTGGTCCTGCTACTTTTTATTACTCGAAAATAGTACCAGTTTAGTGCTCAAGGGGCTGACATATGGGATCCACTCAATGCCACGTCATCAAATACGTCGTTGTACAACAGCCCAGTGACCGTAACGAAATAGCCGTCGTATTTAGTGACCGTAAATCGTGTATTTCTAAGATCGGTGACCGTATTAAAAAAGGTACCAAGTTTAGGTATTGCTGGTGGATTTTACTCCTTCTCACAAATACGAACGTAGCACACATTGGTGTCAAGTTAATTGTGACTAATCTGTGTGCTACTGTACATGCAGGGTATGTGAACATAGACAGCGCGTGCTGCGGCAGTGGGAGGCTGGGGGCGGACAGCGACTGCCTGCCCAACTCCACGCTGTGCGCTAACCACGACCAGTTCGTCTTCTGGGACCGGGTGCATCCTTCGCAGCGGGCCGGAGAGCTCACCGCCGCAGCCTTCTACGACGGACCGCCCGAGTTCACAGCGCCCATCAACTTCAAGCAGCTGGCCAGGAAGATTTAGGTGATCGATGGATGAGTCGACGATTACTCATCGCTCTCCAAGCTAGGCTGATACTCAGACATACGGACTACTCCATAATACTGTAAAGCTTTTTTTTGTTTTGTTTTGCAAATGTACTCCGGAATAAAGTTTTTTTTTGCGAGAAACTGCGGAATAAAGTTGATGAAACGAATTAAAAAACTGGCTCTGGTGTTATTAAGTTATTAAGTAATTTTTGTACGAGATTAATTACCTAAATTGGCATCGAGTAAATCTAATCATATGCGGTCAAACAACCACATCTAATAGATCTATATATGTCTAACAAGAACTAGTGCAAACAAAGTAGGGATAACACATACAAGTTGACACGAAAGGTCAACACTGTAACAACACCATTGTAAAGAGGTCGGTTATGTCTAACCTTCGCTTTCAACTTAGTATTGGAACAACAACCTCTCAAGTAGATTATTCATTATCTTTTTCTTCAACTTTATTTTTAATTGATATATGTTCCCCTATTCCTTCAGAGATAGATCTTCACTAGCTTGATACCGTCTATGTGCAAAATAAAGGTCTTTATTCTTACTACTTTTGCACGCAATCGAAGTTTAGTTGTTGGATTCCTCAAATGGTTGCAGTCCAACTAGAAGGTATCCACCGAGGTGAAATATTTTGTTTTTAAAATGTTAACCACTCCATCTCAAATGTATATTTATGTAGAGTTAAACCTATTGTGAGCTTGGATCACAAAAATTATTTGTTAGAAGAACTATACTTAATTTGTTATTTTCTTTTGTAGTCAAAAATCGATATGGATATAAAAAACGTGCGGTCATATAACATGCTCCATCTCATTGCCTTTAGCTAGATACTCCATGGGATAAATATTAGTTTAAATGTATACCGAGGCAAGACTATCCATATTAAATTCACCAAGTTTTATGTTCTAAACAGAAGAGTGCTCACAATAGTGAGTTTCAGTGTCATCTTTATGCTCAATGATAAATGGGTTACTCAGCGTGGCAGCTACAGCTGAATAACGACGATTCTAGAGAAGCTGATTTTGAGTGTAGAACATTATCTAGCCACTTCGATAAGTTTACTGAACTTCTCTTATTGTTGCACACAATGCCAACTTATGAATAAATATTGGTTTAATTTTCCTATATTTTCCACTCATGTGAACAATATGGTCGATTACTCGGTTAATGTACCTAAGGCTTGATGTTCTTCTTATGAACATTCATGGTCGATGCTTAATGCTTTTGTGATCTATATACCATGATTATTTTAGAAATTCTCATGTTCATTTTGACTCTATAATGTAGCTTATAGTATGTCTTATTAGCATGGGCATTATTGGCCTAGATGTTTCTATTCAGCTGCATGCGTCAGCCTATTCCCCGTAATTTATTAAAAGAACATGTGGAAAACTTTATATATATATATATATATATGTAAAATAGCCAGCTACACAGCTGCGCATATATCCACCGTTGATTCTCTCCACTTTTGATATAGAGAGCACATATTTCCATACCCAAAACGGTGGATCCTTTAGTTAGGCTGTTAGCTCCGTTAGTTGATGGACTACAGAAACCCTAGTTGAGTAGCTGGCCATTTTAAACGCAAACCCTAATATCTTATGTACAATGGCATGCACAAAACCCTAATCAAACTAGGGTTCCATTCCTTGTCTGACCGCAAACCCTAATATACTATATGCACAAAACCCTAATCAAACTAAACTTCTCAGGTTATCCCTTTCTTAACGCAAACCCTAATGTACTATAGACAAAGACATGCATAAAACCCTAATCAAACTAAGCTTATCAGTTTATGCTATTATTTTCTTTGTTCTAGGTATAGTAGACAAAACCCTAGCCGCAGAAAGAAGCCACCCTAATCAAAACAAGCGTTGTTTTGCTCCCATAGCTAGGGCTGCCGCAATAAACAAAACGACATTTGTTTCGTTTTCTTCGTATTCTCATGGATGCATGCGGCCACCATGCACATACCAAAACAACCTTTTGTTAGGGCAATCTTTTGCATGGCACGTAGTTAAAGCTTTTGCATGCAAAACCTGTTTTAATCCTTGTTCTCAATCCCTTCTCATTTTAGATGCTAAAACTTTTGTAGTCAAAACAGTGTGCTAAATTGGAACCCATGCCAAACCCTAGATTCTTGCATGCATGCACAAAACTCACACCGTTATCTCAGCCATGTTCTACCCCACTTCCATCTAGAGGTTGCATGCATTTGATCTCTAAATCTAACGGTGCTTTGCCTATGCACAGCTGCGCCTGTGAGTAGCAAATCCGCGTCAATATATATATATATATATATATATATATATATATATATATATCAGCGCGGATTTGTTAACATGGGTGCTACCACTGCATGCATGATGTGTCGTCGGATATAGAGAGTACTTCTACTAGAAAAGATGAGAGAGAGCAAGAAATATGCATGCACTTCACGGTGCCATCTCCGTTTGTTCTGTATATCGCATGACAAGCACTTGACTCAGCACACCGAGCAGCTTGTATAGTTGCAAAAATTTCCACTCGCTGTTGAGCATGCATGCAGTTGTATGCTAGGTCGTTGTACTTTCTAATAGAGTAGATGTACTTAGCTCTACCCTGACCACGACATGTGCTGCTAGGTAGGGAAAAGAACCAAGAATCCAACCAAGCATCCAACTAAGCAAGAAAATCTGCAAGAATGTTGCATGTGCTTGTGAAACTGCTTGGTTGGGTTGCTCAAATTTTTGCGGGGGTTCAGTGGTCCATATGGTGTGCATATGAGATAGAGTTAGCTGGTGCTAGCTTGTATGGACTAGTTTGCTAGTGCTAGTATGCATGTCCTAGCTTGCATGTACTAGTTTTGCCTGGTTAACTCAAACGGTTAGTTCGATGGTTGTTTTTTTACTCGCGCAGCGGTTCAGATGTGTGGCTGAAATATTGGATACTTGCCATCCTGAAACGCTTGTCTTGGTCCATTTTGGTGTCTCCTCCCGAGTCAGGTTGTGTGCAGCACGATAGATGTGGTGTATGTACATATGGTTGGAATTTTGTCTGGTTAAATGGACGGGTTATTATGGTTGGTGTTAGTGAAAAAATATTTGCAACTTTTATGGTCCATATGATGTGCATCTTGTTTGCGATGGAATTTTCCGTTAGACAAACTTGTGCTCCGACAGCTCTATTTCATGCTCGCTATACGAGATCCAATGGTTGAATTGATATGCACATATAGCATCCATGGTAGCCCACTATTTTCGATATATATATATATATATATATATATATATATATATATATATCAACACTATTAACTAAGGGACATTTTGCCTAAAGGGTAATCACACCATAATTAAGTCTTCGAGTGGATGTGCAAGTGTCGGTGACGGCGAGGAGGGTCGTCGTCTCCTCGCTATCACCGGCTATGGCCAGTCATGGCACCCTAATTGTGAACTGTGGAACTCTTGAACCACAACCAGCACGAATGCGGTTCATTGTCACAGAAGTAGTCTTCAAATAACATCTTGAGGGCGGTTTATTTTACTCTGGTATTAGCAGCCCTCTTAGTTGCTTGAGTACGCGGCTCGATCCTGGCCGGACGGATGGTTGTGGGGTAGTAGGATAAGGAGTACTGCTGGTGGCGGGATGAGCAGGTGGAGAGGGAGTGGCCGACGTTGTAGCGGGAGAAGGTTGGTACACTATAAACGGTGTCATGTCCCTGTAGGTCCGCTTTAGCGGCGGTTTCTTATTCTATCTAAAAACCACAAGGTTTACAGTAAGTAATAAGGATGGAAAGCATGTAAAGAACATGATGAAGAGGAGTAAAACTTACGCCTTAGTGATGGCCGTAAAATATAGCCATCTACATCCACATTTAAACTGGATATTATTCATATTTTTGATAAAATATCTCTCTAACCCCCTGCCACTAATGCCTAATGATCAAAGGGGTATGCAATCCTTTCTTTCTATTTTTCCCTGCATAGATAATGATGTTTGATGATGGGAATCACAACATTAAAGTCAAAGATACGAAATTTCCAACAACCCAAAGAAACCAGGAGTCGTGAAGTAGAGACAGACACTTTAACGACCAACTATACAGCGGGAATAAAATTCCAACCGTATAGTTCCGGTTGTATAGTTGCCATCAACACCGCTAGGTCAAACAGAACAACTTTTGTGAAAGGACCCCTATATAAAGAGGTTTCAGGCGACGAGAAATGGGCTTGCCTCGCACCTCTCCAGATTTCCATCCACCCCATCCACAACACCGAAGAGCCGCCGGAGGAATAGTCTTAGATCTAATCTCCAAATCCTTCTCCGTCACCATAGCCATATTCCACCACTTGTAATAGTAGATCTCATCTTAGATTGGCAACATTGTAAGACTATTTGCTATTAATCTCATGATTTCCATTGCAATGTTTATGATCGTTGATTTCATCTATATGTGTGAGTAATTCTCTTTGGGCTAAGGGCTTTGGCCTAGCCATGTAGCTTTTGTGCATGTTATTTATCATAGATGGGATCATGTATTAGTTTGTATGACATGATGATTATTGTATCCTCTCTTGCCTCAATCCAAGGACTTGTCAAGTACCCAAGACCCTGAGGATTGAGCCATGTATAGGGAGTATGAGTAATAACTAATCTGCAGGTTGGGAACCCCAGTAACAGAAGGGTAGTACGGCTCTATGTGAGGAATTTACTTGGAATGGTGATGTCACTATGCATATCATTAGTTCTCTTTCTTCTATGGATGAGACTAGTAGGTTATTGCTATAAGCGATTACGGAGGCAGTAGCAATTATGGATGCACTACCCACATATAATTATCTTGCTCTCACAATGACATGCATACTTTATTATTATATTTTATTCCCATAAGATGTTTTGCACAGCTACAGGTGAAACTGAAAGCCCTAGGTCCTCTCTCTACATCATCGACAATAACAAAAGACAACAAACTCTTGGTCCGGTAAAACACAAAAAGAATTCTAAAACTCTCGAAGGTTCATTAAAGTAACTTCACTATGCTTTCTATTTCTCGAGGATTCGATAACCTAGGTCTGCTAGGGAAAAATAGCTATACTACATCCGTAATCCAGATCAAAGGTATCAACCCTTTTTCTGGCGCCGTTGCCGGGGAAGCAATAGCTACCCCGGTGAGGTTAGTAGGAACCTTGCTATTTTTAATTCTTTTTTTTAATTTTGTTAGTTTTCTTTTAGTCTTTATTTGAAAAACCAAAAAAATAGTTAGGCTTTAAATTCTTGTTTTTATTATCATAAGTCTTTGTTTAAGAAAATCCAAAAACATAGGAAATATGGCTGAAAAGAAGCTTGGGGAGTTTGCAACTCCCAACAACGATTATTTGCATACTCCTATTACCCAGCCAGTGATTGTTGCTGATGATTATGAAATTAAGCCCCATTATTTAAGTTTGGTTCAACAGAATCATTTTGGAGGATCTGCTATTGAGGACACGGGTATGCACATGAATACTTTAACTAAAATATGTGATATGATGCGCATAAAAGATGTTGACCCCGATGCGGTCAAATTGCGCTTATTTCCTTTCTCTCTTAGAGGAAGAGCAAAAGAATGGTTGTTATCTTTGCCTAGAAATACTATTGCATCATGGGTGGAGTGTACTTCTTTATTTATGACTAAATTTTTTCCAACTGCAAAGACTATGCAACTAAGATCTAATATTACTAGTTTTAGATAGGAAGAGTGTGAGCCACTAGCGCTTGCATGGGAGAGAATTAAAGAATGCATGAGAAATATCCTAATCATAGGATGGAAGATTGGTTGATTCTCCATTTATTTTATAATGCTCTTAATCCTATGTCTAAGTCTATGCTTGATACTGTAGCTGGAGGAACATTTATGGGCAAACATATTACCGAAGCAAAGTAGCTTCTAGACAATATGCAAGACAATCATGCCCAGTGGCATGTGGATAGATCAAACATGAAGAAGGTGAACTCCGTCTCACCACAAGAAAATGAAGAACTCAATGCTAAGCTGGATGAGCTCATATTAGCCATAAAAGGTAAGGAAAACTAGGTAAGAGCTATCCCAGAATCAAATATTGAAGAAATAGACTTCATAGATCGTAATGATTATAACCCTGCTTAGAAGAAGAATTATAATCCTAATTTTCAGAAACACTATTCTAGTCCTGCAAATAACTCTAATAATAATATGGGAACAAGTAATGGTAGTCTCCAAGAAACACTTAAGTCCTTCATAGACTCACAAAATGAGCAAAACAATATCCTTGTTAAAATAACGGAGAACCATGATACTATGCTTGGTAAATTATCTAACCAAGTTGTAAGTTTGAGTAATGATTTGCATGCCCTCCAAGAAAGAACAAGGATTGTTTAGGCACAGCTAGGTAAGATAACCGAGAGTCAAACTCTTATTTTAGCTAAATTTGCAGGTAAAACTGAGCCTAATCTTGTTGAAGACCTCAAGATGATAAGAATTCAAAGGGAGGAGTCTGAAGAACTTGATTATAGTAATGCTCCTTCACCAAGTTACACTGTTGAAGATCTTGTAAAAAGGATCAACATCAAGATCCCGGTAAGTGAAGGAAATGAGGAAGCTATGTATCAACACTTTGTTAATCAGGTAGCAATAAAGGTACGTGAGCTTGAGGAAGAATATAAGAAAATTGCTCAAAAAATACTTGTGAAGCTTGATGATATATTTGACCCTACTATTAAGATTAAAATTGGGACTAATGAGATAGCTGCACTTTGTGATCTAGGTGCAAGTATTTCAACAATTCCAAAAAGTATTTTTAATAAGTTAAATCTTGGCTCTTTTAAAATCACCAAGTTAAAATTACATCTTGCAGATTCTACCTACAAACAAGTTGTAGGGATTAAATAAAATACTTTAGTATACATTAAAGGTTGTCCTCCTCTTATTGATTTTGTTATTGTTGACATGCCTGAAGATGCTACTGCTCCTATAATATTAGGCCGTCCATTCTTAAGAACTATTAAGGCTTTGATTAATCTACATGAAGGGAACGTGAAGCTTCAATTTCCTTCGCGGGATCCTTTTGTTATTCATTTTCCTAGGAAGAAGAAAGCCAAACATGATGAAAAGGAGGCCATCACTTTGAAGGCCAACTACTTTGGAGTGGGTGTTCCACTCATTTGGCCTAAGTGAGCAACATCAAGGTCAAGCTATTGACCATAAAAAGCGCTTCATGGGAGGAAACCCATGTGAAATAAAGGTTTGAATAAAGTTTTTAAGTTTTATGTTTAATAAAGAGTGCTAGAAAGCTCCAATCAAGGAGAAGAAGCTCGGTAGTACTAAAAATCCTGCTTTATACATGCTGATGTTGGTCAACAATTTTCGCTATAATTTTTCTGTCAAAAACAAGGTGTTTAGCTAAGTTTCAGGATAAGAAATAATTCTCGAAGAAATAGAATTTTTTTGATGACTACTGAAGGTTTAACGACTAACTACACGACGAGAATAAAAATTCTGGCCGTATAGTTCCGGTCGTATAGATATCTTTGCCATCGACAAATTTTTGTTTCCAGGTACTGAAGGTTTAATGACCAACTATACAGCAAGAATAAAAATTCTGGTTGTATAGTTCCGGCCGTATAGATATCGATGCCTTCATAAAATTTCTTTTCCAGGTACAGAAAGTTTGACGACCAACTATACAGTAGGGATGAAAAATCCCGACCATATAGTTCTGGCTATATAGTTGCGCCCCCAGGTGGAAACCCTAAATTTTTGACAGCATACCAACTATACGGCGGGAACAAATTGTTCCGACCATATAGTTTAGCCGTATAGTTGCCTCCAACCACAAAATCGCCACGGGAAGGTACCCCAACACCAAAACTTCAATTTTTTTCTCTCTTCTACCTTCAAGCTCTCTCAAAACCTCAAGAGATCTTCATCTCTACTTAATTTCGTTTGATTTCCTCGCACACAAGTGATCTACGGTATGTTTCTTCGCTGATCCTCCAATTACTTTTTGCAAATTCATCTTCGATCTGTTGTCATTATCAATCTAGGGTGAGACCTACTATGAACTAATTTCTATGATTATCTTGCCTAGATTATTATTTTGAGGGGAATTTTTAGTGTGCTATGATGAGGAATATGTTATGTTTATTATTGTTGGATCAAAAAGTTTTTTTTGTCTTTCCTTATTATTTTAGATGATGAACACAAGGATCCAAACTCGTCCCGTGCCGCCACAAGTGCTTCTCGGGCTGCCTCTCAAGAACGCATGGGGATACGGTTCAGGGATGCGCTCCAACGTGATCACTTCAACGGGATCAAGAACCGAGAAGTGAAGGCAACCAAGTGGGTTTGCCCCATTATATTGAATCAACTCGATATTTCTAATGACTTCAATTTACTTTGCAATAGGGTTGGCCTGCAAAAGTTTGTATTCAATGATGTGCCTACTTATCGCCAGTTAACTCTTGAATTTCTAAGTTCTTTGCAAAGCACCATTAAAGCATGGAATGGAGAGGACATGATTTCTTTTCGACTTATGAACAATAATTATGCTTTATCACTAGATTAATGGTGCGCATATTTTAATTTTCCAAACAATAATGATAATGACTTACGTGCATCCTTTACTGGCTTAGACCCTTCCTAGAACAATATTATAATGGAATGAGTTTTACTTCTAGAGTAAGTAAGGGGAAGAATATTCAACATCCTGCAGTTCGCTATTTGTTCTATGTTATTGCTAACACCTTGCAGGCACGAAATGAGTTCACGAGACTCAATGAGGAGGACATCTTAGTTCTCACAAAAGCTACTTTCAACAACATCAACTTTTCACTCAACTTGGGCGTAATTCTTGTGCGCTACCTAGAGTACCAATCCTCCCAAAGCTAAGGACCAGTCATAGGTGGAGGCGTCATCACTGTGCTTGACATTACCCTAGGCATCAACCTAGGTGAGTTGCAACCAGTGTTAGGTGAGAGACGTGTTGGTTTCTCTACTTTAAAAGCTTGTGGAATGCTCACTAGGAGAAGTGGTGTTTATTACTTGCATATTTCCAGAGCTGGGCGTCTCTATGATACGTTGCTAACATATCCATAATTTTTGATGTTCCATGCTTGGTTTTATCTACTTTCTTATGTTTTGTTTCAACTTTTGAGTACTTTTCATACACTTTCTTGGACTAACCTATTAACAAAGAGCCACAGTGCCAGCTGCCTGTTTTCTGCTGTTTTTGGTTCCAGGAAGTCAGAAAATGAATATTCTCGGAATTGGACGGGACAAAAGCCAAAGTCAGTTTTTCACCGATGGACACACAGAGCCAGAATACGAGACGGAGAGGGGCCAGAGGGAAGCCACACCACCTGGCCGCGCGGCCAGGCCTGGCCCGCGCTAGGGGGTGGTGTGACCAGCCCAGGCACCCCCTCGGCCTCCCCTTCCGACTATAAGATGTCTCCGATACAGAAACCCTAAGTACCCGATCAAAATTCCACGAAAGAGTTTGTAGTCGCCATCATCTCCAGATCGGGAGGGATCTGAAGCTCTTCCCGGCACCCTGCCGGAGAGGGGATTTCACCCTGGAGGCCTTCTTCATCATCATTCAAGCCTCCAGTGTGATGCGTGAGTAGTTCATCTCTGGACTACGGGTCCATGTAGTAGCTAGATGGTTGGTTCTCCTCCTTTGTGTTATCCTATTTAGATCTTGTGAGCTCCGTTCATGATCAAGATCATCTATTTGTAATCCTACATGTTGTGTTTGCGGGGATCCGATGGATATTGAGATGCTATTTCAGATTGATTATTGATTCTATCATGTCTTTGTTATTTGTGATCTTGCATGCTTTCCGTTGTTAGTAGCTATCTTGGACAAGTAGATGCTAGCAACTCCAAGAGTTAGTATTTATGCTCGATAGTGGGTTCATGCCTCTAGTAATCTGGGGAAGTGACAGAAATCTCTAAGGTACTAGATGTGTTGTTGCTACTAGGGAGAAAACAACAATCCTTTGTTCATAGAACAATCATATTGTTTACTTTACACGCAATTCGTAATGCAATTATCTGTTGCTTGCAACTTAATACTGGAGGGGGTTCGGATGATAACTTGAAGGTGGATTATTAGTCATAGATGTAGTTGGATGGCGGTCTATGTATAATGTTGTAATGCCCAATCAAGTCTCAAAGGATTCAAGATGATTAGTATATGTATGTATTGCTTTCTCGATGTTTGTCAATTGCCCCGCTGTAATTTGTTCACCCAACATGTCATCTATCTTAAGGAGAGCTACCACTAGTGAACTATGGACCCCGGTCCTTTCTTTTACCATCAATCTAAAATCAACTATTTACTGCTTTCTGTTTACTTTCTGCAAACTGTTACTTTCTTCCACTCGATACGTTTAATCCTTTGTTCTCAGCAAAACCGGTGATATTGACAACCTCATCGTAAGTTGGGGACAGAGTTCTGTGGTTGTGTTGTGCAGGTCTCCACGTTGTTGTTGGCACCGGTAGTGCGCCCTACCAAAATTCAGCTAGTAACACCTTTGAGGTGTTTCCTTGCTCCTACTTGATTGATAAC
Source organism: Avena eriantha (assembly GCA_910589775.1). Taxonomy (NCBI): domain Eukaryota; kingdom Viridiplantae; phylum Streptophyta; class Magnoliopsida; order Poales; family Poaceae; genus Avena; species Avena eriantha. The sequence goes on along the minus strand of OU342742.1, from coordinate 53,092,795 downwards.
CTCGGTTTCATAACTGAGGGAAACTTACTACTGTGCTCATCATACCTTCCTCTTGGGGTTCCCCAACGAGCTCGTTAGTACACGATTCAGCACTCTACCCTGCTCCTTTGCATAATGGTCTTTTCTCTATCGAGGAAGGACATTTGCTATATGCCTTGCAGGTTGAGCAACTCCAACCCGAGGAGGAGATTCCGGATGAGGATGAGGACCAAGAAGAGGACCAAGAAGAGGAGGACCCACCAACCCGGGTCGCTACATACCAAGACTTCCAAGAACTTGGAGGAACTGTGGAGAGAATGCAAAACCTCTCCTTGAACCTACGAGAAACAACTAGTAATTTATCAACTCAATTTTTGAACTGGAGTTACAGCTTTTTCCCGTCACCACAATGATTTGAAGGGCTTGAGAAAGCCTAAGCTTGGGGAAGTTTCCTCATTATCTTTATTTGGTGTTCATTTGTTTCTATTTTTGAGGTTATGTTTTTAATTCGAGTTTATAAGCACTTGTGTTGGTTTCCCCAACACTTTATCTTTAGTTATTTCTATTTTCTTTCGAGATTTTCTAGCCGAGCTTTGACGCCAATTTTCTATTCTTTAATTCCCTCTCTTAAAAACAAAAAAAATATTTTTCCATTTATCTTTATTTTCCCTCTTCCTTCTTTTCTATTCTCCTTGTGGCTTTCACATATTTGCAGGAGAGTGATCGACTTTGAGTTTCCAAGAAGCAAATCAAAAGGGAAGAGAGAAGTGAAACCAATCATGAGAGGTATGCCTTAAGACTCCCCACTTTTGAAGTTTGAGAAACCCATGCTAGTTAGTAGTAAATGATAAGATGTTATATTGGTGGAGTGAGTCTTTATATTGTAGTAAAATTTTGTTTGCATGGGTATTTAGTTGAGTATGTTTTGTTCCAACTCTTGTAGTTAACCAAGTCTTGCCTAAAAATTTGCTAAACAATTGTAATAAGAAAAGTCTCACAATTGAAGGCTTGGGTGTTGTAGTGTTTAGTCTTGAAGGCTTATTTCTAGAGACACTCAACACCACAAAAAATAATGATTGACTTGATATCCCTCTTTAAAAGGATTTGTTCAATTGAATTAATGTTTAGCGGTTTTTATGAGCATGCCAAAGTTTGACTTGTGAATCAAAAGAATGATATAGCTTTATGTGTGTTATACTTTATGGGATGCCAACGACTCTGCTAGCCTACGAATGATCTTCATGGAGGAAACTCCTAGATTTTGGCTATGACTTGATTAAACATATGTAGTAGCAATATAATGGGTAAGATTCTTGGCATTCCTAGGTAGCTGTGTTCAAGGTGGAATCACTCCTATGGCTGATATGAGTAATCATTGTGCAAAAGGAACAAAAACCTTGGTGATGCCACGAGTGTCCATCACAGCCTGATAACTAATTAAAATCTTTGGCATGCTCTCAATTACTTAAGAACTGAAATTCTTGAAGGACAATGAATAGAAAGTAGTACTTGAAAAGTCTTGATTTATTGATGTGGGAGAATTGAGATACTCTAGTGTATATGTTTTTCATGACAAACTCTCACACTCTTAATTTTACATGATTATACTTTATTGTTCAAAGAAGCCTATGAGTTGATTACATGACATGGAATAAAGTTTACTCACTTGAATCATCCATGTTAACAATAATTTTGCTACGTTATAAGGATGCATAAAAACCCGTATGATATGCTTGCCTTTACTCTATCTATGTTGACGTTTTTTAGATTAATAAAGTGGAGGAAACATGAGGCTACCAATCATGAGTAAGATCATCATCTCATTATTTCAGTTTAAATGCTGAGTTCTTTTTTGATTTTTGTTTTCTTGCTCGAGGACGGTCAAGTTTAAGCTTAGGGAGGTTGATGGCTATGAAATATAGCCATCTACATCCACATTTAAACTGGATATTATTCATATTTTTAATGAAATATCTCTCTAAACCCTGCCACTAATGCCTAATGATCAAAGGGGTATGCAATCCTTTCTTTCTATTTTTCCCTGCACAGATAATGATGTTTGATATGGGAATCACAACATTAAAGTCAAAGATACGAGATTTCCAACAACCCAAAGAAACCAGCAGTCGTGAAGTGGAGACAGATGCTTTAACGACCAACAATACAGCGGGAATAAAGTTCTGGTCGTATAGTTGCCATCGACGCCGCTAGGTCAAACAGAACAACTTTCGTGAAGGAACCCCTATATAAAGAGGCCTGAGGCGACGAGAAATAGGCGCTCGTAGAAACCATCAACCACCCCCAGATCTCCATCCACAACACCGACGAGCCGCCGAAGGAATAGACTTAGATCTAATCTCTCCACCGCCATAGCCATATTCCACCACTTGTAATAGTAGATCTCTTCTTTGATTGGCAACATTGTAAGACTATCTGCTATCAATCTCATGATTTCTACTACAATATTTATGATCTTTGATCTCATCTCTATGTGTGAGTAATTCTCCTTCGGCTAAGGGCTTCGGCCTAGCCATGTAGCTTTTTGTGCATGTTATTTATCATAGATGGGATCATGTATTAGTTCGTATGACATGATGATTATTGTATCCTCTCTTTCCTCAATCTAAGGACTTGTTAGGCACCCAAGACCCCGAGGATTGAGCCAGGCATAGGGAGTATGAGTAATGACTAATCTGCAGGTTGGGACCCCAGTGACAGAAAGGGTAGTACGGCTATATGTGAGGGATTTACTTGGAATTAACGGTGACATCTATATGCATATCATTAGTTCTATTTCTTCTATGGATTAGACTAGTAGGTTATTGATATAAGCGGTTGCGGAGGCAATAGAAATTATGGATGCACTGCCCACATATAATCTATCTTTTATTCCCATCAGATGTTTGGCACAGCTACAGGTGAAACCGAATGCCCTAGGCCCTCTCTCTCCATCATCGACAACAACAAAAAGACGCAAAATCTTGGTCCGGTAAGAACACAAAAGGAATTCTAAAAATCCCGAAGGTCCATTAAAGTAACTTCACTATGCTTTGATTCCCAAGGATTCGATAAACCTAGGTCTACTAGGGAAAAGAAGCTATAGTACATCCGTAATTCAGATCAAAGGTATCAGCCAACACCAAGAATAGCCGCATGTGATCCATTTTCCATCATGATTGGCTAACCTCGCTTAGTCTTGTAAGAGGTAAAAAGGGAGAATACATGAACATAGTGTTCGGTCCGCAGCATAGAAAACAAAAAAATTCCTACGATGAGAACTACACGCCAAGATCTATCTACTAGGTACAAAGCAACGGGTGGACATACATCCATCAAGAACTTACCCTTGAAGACAACAAGTTTTGTTAACGAGTAGGAACTCGTGGTTGATGTAGTCGTACACTTGCAAATCTCAAGATCGAGTGGAAGTCCGAGCGCCGCAACTCAGTAGCGCATCCATACTCACACACACGTTCAAGCCACCGGACAACCTCCACCTCCTCGCTCCAGCGATCCAGCGGAAGCAGCAACTCCTTCCAGACGAAATGCCACCGGGAACAAGTATCTCGCTAATCTGAGACCATGGGGGAATAATTTTAGAGGGGGAGAGAGATCCTTCACAAGGAGGTGTGTGGAAGAAGGAGGGAGAGGGTGGCCTTTTATAGGAGGATGGGGGTACCCCCTCCATGGCCGGCGCATGGGGTGACCCCTCACCTCCCCCATTCATGTGGTGTTAACCCCTCCACATTAAAATGCCTCTTCACATTCCCTTTTAAAGTCCCCACTTTAAATGCATTAAAATTCTCTAAGTTTAATGCTCTCTCATTTAATAAAACTCTTTTATTAAATTTATTCAGAATTTTGTTAATTACTTTAATTAACAAACATTCACATATAACACCTTGCAATATTTCAATATCACATGCAGAACCACTTTCTGCAATTTCACCCGAAACAATTTCCGGTTTCTACCGAAACAATTCCTGTGCTTTGCAATTCTTTTGTCTGAAAAATATGTGCTCCAAAATGGTGTCCAGTAACTCTTAAGTGTGTCACCCTACGGTTCGCGAATAATACATACATGATTGAGACTCCTCTCTGATCAATAATCAGAAGCGGGACCTACAGATCCATACTAACTCCTGCATATTCAACGATGACTTCTGTGATCGTGAGAACCTTTAATGCTTGTAATTTAATCCCTTTGTCTCATGATATAATACATGTCCGAGATTCGATCATCGGTATCCAAATACCTAGTTTGATCTCGTTACCGACATGCACTCTTTTCTCGTTCCCGTGATATAACATTCTAGTGATCACATCACTTGCTTGCAAGCTATCTCAGTGTGATATCACCGAGAGGGCCCAGAGTATATCTATCCGTCATCGAGATTGACAAATTCCACTCTTGATCCATGAGCCTCAACATAACATCTTCGTAGCACTGAACCCATCTTCACCCTGTTACGGTGTGACGTTTGATGTTATCAAGATACTCTTCCGGTGTTAGCAATTAACATGATCTCATGGTCTAAGGATAAAGATTACTTTGTATGATGTTATAGCAATATAAACATAATGACTTGATCGTAATGCTATACTTCGGATGAATGTTCATCACATCATTTCACAAATGTTGTGACCTTGTTATTAACAACATCCAATGTCCATGATCAGGAAACCTTGATCATCTTGTTAATCAACAAGCTAGTCTATAAGAGAGGCATAACTAGGAACCCTTTTTGTTTATTAAACACACATGTATTGATGTTTCCGTTCAATACAATTCTAGCATGCAAAATAAACATCTATCATATATAAGGATTACATAATAACAACTTTGTTATTACCTCTCAGGGCATATTTCCTTCAGTCTCCCACTTGCACTAGAGACAAGAATATAGTTCACTTAGTGATAAATCTAACACCCATGGAGTTCTGGTGTTGATCATGTTTTCCCTAGGGAGAGCTTTAGTCAACGGGTCTGCTACATTTAGGTCCGTGTGTACTTTACAAATCTTCATATCTCCATCCTTGACATGCTCGCGGATGGAGTGAAACCGACGCTTAATATGCTTGGAATTCTTGTGAGACCTCGGTTCCTTGGCGTTGGCTATGGCTCCATTGTTGTCACAATAGATCACCATTGGGTCCAATGCACTAGGAACCACACCTAGTTCCATAATAAACTCTTTCATCCAAACTGCTTCCTGCGCCGCTTCTGAAGCAGCAACATATTCTGCCCCCATCGTTGATCCAGCCACCACATGTTGTTTGGAACTCCTCCAACTAATTGCTGCTCCGTTCAAGAGAAATACGTATCCAGATTGAGACTTAGAGTCATCCGGATCAGTGTCAAAGCTAGCATTGACATAACACTTAGCGACTATCTCTTCTTCACCTCCGTATATAAGAAGCATATCCCTAGTTCTTCTCAAGTACTTGAGGATGTTCTTGACCGCTATCCAGTGTTCCAAACCTGGATCAGATTGGTACCTACCAGTCAAACTAATAGCATGTGCCACATCCGGCCTTGTACATAGCATGGCATACATAATAGAGCCTATGGCCGAGGCATAGGGGATCTTATCCATTATCTCTCTTTCTTCCGCCGTAGCCGGACTTTGAGTCTTGCTCAATGTCTTGCCTTGCAACATAGGCAAGAACCCCTTCTTACTTCTCTCCATATTAAACTTCATTAATATCTTATCAAGGTATGTACTCTGCGATAGCCCAATTAGGCGCCTTGATCTATCTCTATAGATTTTAATGCCTAATATATATGACGCTTCACCAAGGTCTTTCATCGAAAATTTGCTGTTTAGATAACTTTTAACACTGTTTAAAAGATCTATAACATTTCCAATCTATAATATGTCATCCACATATAATATCAGAAATGCCACATTGATCCCACTCACTTTCTTGTAAATACAAGCCTTTCCATAAGTTTGGACAAATCCAAACTCTTTGATCACCTCATCAAAGTGGAGTTCCAACTCCGGGATGCTTCCTTGAGTCCATAGATGGATCTCTGAAGTTTGCATACCTTATTAGCATCCTTAGGATCGAAAAAACCCTTAGGTTGTATCATATACAACTCTTCTTCAATATTACCATTGAGGAACGCAGTTTTGACATCCATCTGCCATATTTCATAATCGAAATATGCAGAAATTGCTAACATAATCCTAACCGACTTAAGAATCACTACGGGAGAGAATGTCTCATCGTAGTCAACTCCTTGAATTTGTCGAAACCCATTTGCGACAAGTCGAGCCTTATAGATGGTCACATTACCATCAGCATCAGTTTTTCTTTTGAAAATCCATTTATTTTCAACGGCCTTTTGATCGTGAGGTAAGTCCACCAAGGTCTAAACCTAGTTATCGTACATGGATTCCATCTCGGATTTCATGGCTTCTAGCCATTTGTTGGAATCTGGGCTCATCATCGCTTCTTCATACGTCGCGGGGTCATCTATTTCATCAACCATGAAATTCACAATAGGATTGCCGTACAGTTCAGGAGCTGCACGTGTCCTACTTGACCTGCGAGGTTTGGTAGTTTCCTCTTTCGGAGTTTCATGATCAATATCATTAGCTCTCTCTTCATTAGGTGAAGTCAACTCCGAAACAATTGCTGGTGCTGCGCTACTCGCCATTTCATGAAGAGAAGGTTCAATAACCTCTTCGAGTTCTACCTTCCGACTACTCACACCTTTCGCGAGAAACTCCTTCTCAAGAAAGGATCCATTCTTGGCAACAAAAACCTTGCCCTCGGATCTGTGATAGAAGGTACACCCAATCGTTTCCTTCGGATATCCTATGAAGACGGACTTTCTACTTTGGGTTCGAGTTTATCCGGCTGAAGTTTCTTCACATAAACATCGCATCCCCAAACTTTAAGAAATGACAGCTTAGGTTTGTTTCCAAACCATAATTCATACGGTGTCGTTTCAACAGATTTAGATGGTGCCCAATTTAAAGTGAATGCGGCTGTTTCCAGTGCATAATCCCAAAATGACAGTGGAAAGTCAGTTAGAGACATCATAGATCGAACCATATCCAATAAAGTACGATTACGACGTTCCGACACACCATTACGCTGTGGTGTTCCGGCAGGCGTGAGTTGTGAAACTATTCCACACTCTTTCATGTGTGTGCTAAACTCGTAACTTAGATACTCACCTCCACGGTCAGACCGAAGAAATTTGATCTTTCCATTACGATGATTTTCCACTTCATTCTGAAATTCCTTGAACTTTTCAAAGGTTTCAGACTTGTGTTTCATCAAATAGATATACCCGTATCTACTTAAATCATCCGTGAAAGTAACAAAATAATGATATCCACCTCGCGTCGACACACTCATTGGTCCACACACATCAGTATGTATGATTTCCAATAAATCTGTCGCCCGTTCCATTGAACCGGAAAATGGCATTCTAGTCATCTTGCCCATAAGGCATGGCTCACATGTATCAAATGATTCAAAATCAAGTGATTGCAAAAGTCCATCTAAATGGAGTTTCTTCATGCGTTTAACGCCAATATGACCTAGACGGCAGTGCCACGTATATGCAGATATATCATTATCAAGTTTAATTCTTTTAGCATCAACATTATGAATATGCGTAATACTACTATCGAGATCCAATAGAAATAAACCATTCAACACAGGTGCATGACCATAAAAGATATCATTCTTATAAATCGAACAACTATTGTTTTCAGATTTAAAGGAATAACCACTTTGCATCAAACACGATCCGGATACAATGTTCATGCTCAGTGCAGGCACCAAATAACAATTATTTAGGTTTATAACTAATTCCGATGGCATATGGAGAGGTAGCGTCCCGATGGCGATCACATCAACTCTTGATCCATTGCCGACCCGCATCCTGATCTCATCCCTTGCTAGTTGTCACTTGTTCCGTAGCCCCTGAACCGAGTTACATATATTAGGAACCGATCCCGTATCAAATACCCAGGTGCTACTGCGAGTACTAGTCAAGTACACATCAATAACATGTATGTCACATATACCTTTGTTTGCCTTGCATGCCTTCTTATCCTCCAAATACTTGGGGCAATTGCGCTTCCAATGGCCAGTCCCGTTGCAATAGTAACACTCGGTGTCAGACTTAGGGCCAGCTCGGGGTTTCTTTTCAGGTGCAGCAACAGATTTGCCACCCTTCTTTCCCTTGTGCTTGCCTTTCTTGTCCTTCTTGAAACCGGTGGTCCTATTGATAATCAACACTTGATGTTCTTTCCTAATCTCCACTTCTGTAGTCTTAAGCATTAACAGAAGCTCGGGAAGAGACTTCTTCATGCCCTGCATATTATAGTTCATCACGAAGCTCTTGTAGCTAGGTGGCAGAGATTGGAGAACACGATGTATGCCTAAGTCAATGGGAATCGTTATTCCCAAGGATACAAGCTTATTGGCGTACCCAGACATTTTGAGTACGTGCTCAATAACGGAGTTGTTCTCCTCCATCATGCAGCTAAAGAACTTTTCAGTAGCATTATAACTCTCTACGGCAGCATGGATATCGAAAATCATTTTCAATTCTCCCATGGTATCAAAGGCATTGCCATTTTCGAAACGCTTTCGAAGTTCTGGCTCTAGCCCATACAGTATGCCACAATGAACTAAGTTGTGGTCCTCCTAATGAGTCACATAGACATTCTTTTCCTCGTCAGGGGCATCAGGAGATGGTGGGGGGCCTAGTGGCGCCTCTAGCACATATAGCTTTTGTGCAGCAGTGAGGAGAATCCTCAAATTCATAGCCCAGTTGGTGAAGTTGCTACCATTCGCAACAAGTTTCTCTTTCTCCATGAACACATTGAAATTAAAAGCAGGTGGTGCCATCTACAACAGAATTTGTAAAGTTTATTTAGACTAAGTTTATCATAGAGTGAGTTCAACTAATCCAAATTACTAATGAACTTCCACTCAAAAACGAGATCCCTCGTGCCTTTTTGGTGATTACATGAACCAAATCCACTACACCAAGTCCGATCATCATGTGAGTCGGTGTAGCTTCAAAGGCGAGCATCTATATGGGCATCATATCAACTATATGACTCATGCTTAACCTTTCGGTCTGTGTTCCGAGGCCATGTCTGTACATGCTAGGCTCGCCAAGTAAGAACCTTAGTACTCGCATGTGTAAAACTGTCTTACACCCGTTGTATGAAAGCGTAGAGTCGAGTACACCCGATCATCACGTGATGTCTCGAAACACGATTCATAGAACGGTGCATACTTAAGGAAGAACACATTTTATCTTGATATCTAAATAAGGGATCATCTTACAATGCTACCAAAAGCGCCAAACTAGTAGTATAAGATGCTAACATCTAATGTGTAAAGTGAGATGACATGGTCCATGCATTTGATCTCTATCATTTGCATCGTGGTATGATCTCTATCATTCCTTTGTGTGTAAGGCCAAGGTCTATGGAACTTACACGTTGAATGTGTTGTAAGAGTATCTATCATACATCTACTTACAACAATACCATATCAATACACTAGCCCAGCAACGATCTAAACTAGACGCCTCTAATTTATCAATTGCAAGTTTTACGTGGCTTAGGGCTTTCGGAGATAGAACCGATCTTACCTACGAACATGAACCACAACAAGGATAACCAAGTTATTAGCAACTCGTTGTAAATCAGATATTGACTATAGTAGGAGAGACAGACACCTGCCAGCCACTTATACAAAACTAGTTGCATGTCAGTCATGGAACCGGTCTCATGTACGATGACATGTAAGGTTGGTCCGGGCCGCTTCATCCTACTATGCCACCAATATCCAAAATACATACAAGATGCAATAACATGATCATCATCGCCCACATATAAACATATGTGTACTACCCGTGCAAAGCACCTACGCATAGATCAGGCTCTGATACCACTGTTGGGTCCGCAGCATAGAAAACAAAAATTGTCCTACGATGAGAACTACACGCCAAGATCTATCTACTAGGTACAGAGCAACGGGTGGACATACATCCATCGAGAACTTACCCTCGAAGACAACGAGTTTTGTTAACGAGTAGGAACTCGTGGTTGATGTAGTCGTACACTTGCCGATCTCAAGATCGAGTGGAAGTCCGAGTGCCGCAACTCAGCAGCGCATCCGTACTCGCACACACATTCAAGCCACCGGACAACCTCCACCTCCTCACTCCAGCGATCCAGCGGAAGCAGCAACTCCTTCCAGACGAAATGCCACCGGGAACATGTATCTCGCTAATCCGAGACCATGGGGGAATAATTCTAGAGGGGGAGAGAGATCCTTCACAAGGAGGTGTGTGGAAGAAGGAGGGAGAGGGTGGATTTTTAAAGGAGGAGGGGGGGTACCCCCTCCATGGCCGGTGCATGGGGTGACCCCTCACCTCCCCCATTCATGTGGTGGTAACCCCTCCACATTAAAATGCCTCTTCACATTCCCTTTTAAAGTCGCCACTTTAAATGCATTAAAATTCTCTAAGTTTAATGCTCTCTCATTTAATAAAACTCTTTTATTAAATTTATTCAGAATTTTTTTAATTACTTTAATTAACAAACATTCACATATAACCCCTTGCAATATTTCAATATCACATGCAGAACCACTTTCTGCAATTTTACCTAAAACAATTTCCGGTTTCTATCGAAACAATTCCCGCGCTTTGTAATTCTTTCGTCTAAAACATATGTGCTCCAAAATGGTGTCCAGTAACTCTTAAGTGTGTCACCCTATGGTTCGCGAATAATACAGACATGATTGAGACTCCTCTCAGATCAATAATCAAAAGCGGGACCTGGAGATCTATACTGACTCATGCATATTCAGCGATGACTTCTGTGATCGTGAGAACCTTTAACACTTGTAATTTAATCCCTTTGTCTCATGATATAATACATGTCCGAGATTCGATCATCGGTATCCAAATACCTAGTTTGATCTCGTTACCGACATGCACTCTTTTCTCGTTCCCATGATATAACATTCTAGTGATCACATCAATTGCTTGTAAGCTATCTCAATGTGATACCACCGAGAGGGCCCAAAGTATATCTATCCGTCATCGGGATTGACAAATTCCACTCTTGATCCATGAGCCTCAACATAACACCTTCGTAGCACTGAACCCATCTTTATAGTCACCCTGTTATAGTGTGACGTTTGATGTTATCAAGATACTCTTCCGGTGTTAGCAGTTAACATGATCTCATGATCTAAGGATAAAGATTACTTCGTATGATGTTATAGAATATAAACATAATGACTTGATCGTAATGCTATACTTCGGATGAATGTTCATCACATCATTTCACAAATGTTGTGACCTTGTTATTAACAACATCCAATGTCCATGATCAGGAAACCTTGATCATCTTGTTAATCAACAAGCTAGTCTATAAGAGAGGCATAACTAGGAACCCTTTTTGTTTATTAAACACACATGTATTGATGTTTCCGTTCAATACAATTCTAGCATGCAAAATAAACATCTATCATATATAAGGAATACATAATAACAACTTTATTATTGCCTCTCAGGACATATTTCCTTCACATAGGCACCTGTATCAACCTACTATTCTGTGGGCTGAAATACTAAAAGAACGGTAGGTAATAAATTACCATACCTACAACTTGAAGTTCCTTCTTCAGTATTGCAATGATCATGTTGACAGATTTAGACTTATGTCCATCCTGACTCTTATTTCCCTTCTTTTGTGGGTAGCAATGATCCCAATGGTCATATTGGTCACATACCCAACAAAGATCTTTCATTTCCTTGTTCTTGAATTTCGTAGTCTCAAAGACTTTTGAAAGGACATGTATGCCCCCATGTGTGGTTTTGGTAATTAATGACAATCTCTATAGACTAATGTGTAAATTGAGTTTCACTTGTAGGTTTGTCCATTGGCATCGCTTGGACCATGTTTTGGTTTCAAGGTTGAAAAATAAGAAACAATGTCCAAGGGCTTTGTGCCTATTGGAATCATGTAGAAGAAGAAAAAGATCAAGAGTGTCTTGAAGAAGAAGATGGAGTTCATCAGGGCTATCTTCAAGACATCATCAAGAAATGAAGGGCAAGCTCAAGGTACGCCATCTCTAGAAGATCTCATGCTTGAAGATTGCCATCCTCTGTGATCATGGAGTGATGAAGACGAGTTCAAAGAAGAGGTTTCCCCATGGAGTATGGGGGAGCATTTCACAAGTCTTCATCAACCAAGAGCAAGCAAATACAATCAAGAAAGGCGATCCATCTTGATAAGGACAAGACGGTCTACATCAAGCTCAAGTGGATTGCTCAAGGAAAATGTATGGTCTTGATATATTTTCTATTTTACCGGTCTCTTGTAGTGTTGGGAGACCAGGTTTAGGATAGATAGTTGTACTATCAAGAGGGTCTCTCAAGTGGGTGACTCGGTCGCATATTTCAAAGGGAACTCAAACCTTTTCATTCTTGCATCATCTTTCTTGGTTGTTTTTGGATCTTTTCCATGTGAGGATCTAGATCTTTAGGTTATCATCATAACAAGCTCTAGCTCATCAAAAATGGATTTCCTTGATATATCTTATTGGGTTTTTGATCTTGTGTGTTTTCTGGCTCCACATCTTGGGGATATCTCACATATATATTCATGATATTTCCTCCCTTGCATTCTACACATAATTATATTTCTAACAAAATTAGTTTCATATCGTTTGGAGTTCAGATGTGAAAGTTTTGATAGTTTTGGTTTTGGAGGTTTTTCCTGACCGGTAGTTCTGGCGAGCCTAGTATCGCTAGGGAATTTGTGCTGCTGGTAGTATCGGGGGAAGTTCCGGGGCCACTTCCGCTAATCCTAGGTGCGGTTTAGTAGCCTCTCTGTTTGGTGTGTTCTATTTTATGGAACTTCGATCGAAACTTTGAGCGGTAGTACCATCCCAGTCAAAATTACCGCTCGAGCACTTTGCCACCGAAAGTACCGGTGGATGTACGGGCTAACTTCCGCTCATCCTGGTTTCGATTCAATAACCTCTCTGCATGTTGTGTGCTTTTTGGCGGAATTTTGATCAAAATCTTAGGCGGTTGTACCGACCCCGGCGGAAGTTCCATTGGTCCAGCAGTAGTACCGGCCATGCTAGTTTTTCATGTTTCTCATCGCCGATTCTGACCGTTGAAAGGGTGCCAGCGGTAGTACCGCCCACCCAGCGGTACTACCAGCCGTGCAAGGATCTTTTCCTACCGGGCTGACCTGGGATCCCTTTAAAAGGGGCTCCTCTTCCCTTTCGTGGGGACAACTCTTTTCTTGGTTCTTGCCCTCCTCTCTCTCCTCCATTGTTGACCTTGAAGATCTTGTCCTCTCCCCTTCCCCCTCCTATGATTCTTGCATCTTTTTGATGGATTTGAGAGAGGAGATCTAGATCTACAACCCCACCAAACCAAATCCCTTCTCTGTGAAGAAATCCTTGGGATTTAGATCTTAGAGAGTTTTGTGTTCTCCTCTTGTATTCTTCCTCTCTTATTCTCCCAATAGCTTTTGTAAATTTGGTGGAATTTGAGAGTGGAGGACTTGCCTCTTGCATTTGATGCATAGGTTTGAGTTCTCCTTGGAGATTCGGCGAGTTCAAGCTCTTGGAATTGTTACTCTTAGGTTCTTGGAACCCTAGACGGTTGTGTCGAGTCGTGGTGAGTTCTTGAGGCCTCCAACTGAGTTGTGGAGATTCCTCAAGCTTGTGGCATGTTGTCGCATTGTTCTTGGGGGCTCCAATTGTTGTGGAGTTTCCTCAAGCTTGTAGCCTTTGTGGCGTTTATTGGGAGCCCTCCAATTGAGTTGTGGAGATTGCCCCAAGCCTGTACGGGTTTGGTGACCGCCCTCACGGGAGTAGGCCTTTGTGGCGAGCTCATGGGAGAATAGGGCGAGCCTTTTGTGGCACCGGTGTGTGTTGGACTTCGCATCTTGGGGTGAGACCTTGTGTGGCGTTGGTGAGCATCGAGCCACCACACCTCAAAGTGAGCCATTTGTGGTGTTTGAAGTACATTGCGCCATCACACCTCTCCAATGGAGACATAGCTTCTTTGTAAGTGAAATTCGGGATAAAAATAATTATCTCCGCGTCAATCGGTTATCTCTCAACCGAGTCCTTTAGTTATGCAATTTACATTGCGATAGCCATCGTGTTTGAAGTATTTTATCTTGATATCACCTTGTTTCTTGTCTTGCTTAGCATAGGTTGTTAGTGCACTTAGTGAACCTAGTGGTTGTAGGTTTTGTGCTCTATAAATCAAACATTAGTTTTATTCCGTATTTATTAGAGCCCAAACCGTAATAATTTTAAAACGCATATTCACCCCTCTCTAGACGACATCTATGTTATTTCCCTTGATCTCAAGGGCATTTTCACTACTAGGAAAAGGCATAGGCTTGACGCCCTAAAATGCCTTAGGCGTGGCGTATTAGTGTTGCGCCACTAGCCTCGCACCACCACTAAGACTTAGGCGTGGGGAATATGACATGCGCCATGCATAAGGGGCCGTAAGGGTGGTGCACCATGTAATGCGCCACGACTAAAGGACATAAGTGCCAGAAAAATTCCAATTTTTTCAAAAAATTCATAATATTTGAATTGTTTGAACATTTATCTCTAAGAACACTTAATCTCAACTCAAATTTCTCACTCCTAATCACACTTCCCGAAACGTCACCCATCCTCAGACTACTACAGTCTCAGCATGTTTAACTTCTTCATTCCTTTCCAATGAGCTTCCAAGAAAGAAGTTATACTTTATTGGTAATAGTAACATATCAATTAACCCTTGGACCATTATGAAACATAACTTTATTATTTTAGTTCCAAATAATTATTTAAGTAAAAAATGAATGAGTAATAATAATCTTGCATTCAAATAACAATAAAATGCATTTAACGTTTTTCCTTTTTCTACTTAATATGGAATAGTTTATATCTATAAATCCATAATTCGCAATTCGACAAAAATATGTATAAATTGATCCAAAAATGAGAGGAGTCCAAATATGACACCCATATCATCTTGTGAATCATGCATCATGTCTTTTTAATAGTGTACTGTAAGGTTTTCTAATTAAAAATCATTTAATAATGTCCGAATCTTCAAAAAACATATCAAAAATCTCTTTTGAATTTGAGAAATCCAAAAAATCGATAAACAATCGTGGGTGGTTGCGAGCGGATGTAACTTTTCGCATAAATCAATTTTCATAAAAAAAATCTTTTGAGCCAAAGTCGTATGCAAAAGTTATGGCTGTTTTACCGAGACATAGCTAACTAAACTACCATGCAATATAGTAGAGTCTCAATCACGGTGAGCACAACACGGAAGAGGAGGAAGAGGGGGTGGAATGGGAGGTGGTAGGTGGCTGAATGGCCTTAAAGGTCATCTTAGGTTAGGTTGGCGCACCACTCCAAAATGCCCTGCGACCTACATATGCATGGCGCACAAGCATGATGTGTCACCCCTAACAAGGGTCTGGTTGGTGGACCCACTTAGGTGTGGCGCATCAGCACCGGGTGCGCCACCCCTATGACATATAGGCAAAGTCCATTCCACATGGTGCGCCATGCCTAAGAGGGTCCATCACCTCCCCAGCCCAGTAGTAGCCATGGCACCTTATGATATTATGCTCCACACCTATGGAGATACCAGTGGGGCATCCCGATATGTGGCGCCACGAGTGGAGCATTTCAAATTTGGTGTGTCACACATAGAGATATTACCTATAGGATTTTTCTAGTAGTATTTTTTGCACCATGTTGGTAGTAGAATGTCCCTCGGTTCTACTAGCGTGTTTATCTTTACTCTCGCATCCTCTTCATCATCTAGAGAGCCAATAATACTCTCAACAGAAAATCCATGCCTCTAATGTTTCAGAGAAGTGGGAAAGGTCCCCTATGAATGGGGAAGCTTAGCAATAATGCAACTCGTGACAAAATTGTCCGAAAGCACACATTTGAGGAGGTCGAGTCCTTTTCCATTATTTGTGGCTTATGAGCCCGTTTGAATACAAACGATTTTCAACCATTTTATAGTCATTGAACTGCTCTATGGCATATGGTTCACCATGACATAGACCACAATGAAATTAGCGTCCAACGTATCCCACAATTCCTTGGCATCGTGAATATGCATGTATACATCATACAGCTTGTAGGGGTTCTGCGTATGTAAACAATAAATTTTTACCCTACGCTCCTGAACCTCTGATGTTGCCAGGACCTATCTATTAGTAATGCAGTAACTGGAGGGGCTTTTCGTGAACTTACCCTTGAAGAACGAAAAACGCTGTGAACACTCAGGAGAGCGTGGTTGATGTAGACGAGCCGAAGCCGACCTCAAGGTCATGATGAAGTCCTTGCGCTCCTGCGACTCCAACGACTTGTGCCTCAAGTGTGACACCTCGCGGAGAGTTACACACATCCGGTGCCTGACAATGACTCCCACTTCCCCAATCCAGCAACAGTTGCGGAAGTAGAGCTCCTGGATCTGAATCCCGCAGCACGACGGTGCTCCGCGGTGAAGATGTCTCTCGTTCGCGCAATCCAAAATTGGGACCATGGTCACAAGAGAGAGAGAGAGAGAGAGAGAGAGAGAGAGAGAGAGAGAGAGAAAGAGAGAGAATATCAATTGGAGGTCTCCCCAAAAGTGAGGAAACCTTTATTGAATATTGTGTATATTTATCTGGCCAAATACCCCCACTATATATGGGGGAGGGGAGGAGAGGTACTACCTCCCTCAAAGTCTCGGGGTGGGACTAAAGGAGAGGAGAGGGCGAGGAGTGGCGTCGCTGGCTACCCCCATGGGACCTGCACGGGGAGGGGGAGGGGGGCTGGTCCACTAGGGCGTCGGCCACCCCCTTTGGCCCTTCTCCCTCTTGCCTTTCCCTAATGGCCCTCTTCCCTCTAGAATTAGCCCATTAAGCCTTTTGACCTTTAAATTGATTTTCACTTTTATTAAATAATTATGAATAAATGATTAAATCAATATTTAACATTCATTCACATATTATTCAATCTCCGTGGTTATGGAACACCTTCCACCTCCACTCCGGACATCCTCCGGACTTACCGAAACCCTTCCGGTTTTCTCTCTACTATTCTTCGGCGATTCTACTAATCCTATAAACACTCTCTAAGCATCATCAAACCCTTAAGCGTGATACCCTATGGTTCAGGAACACTCCAGACATGGTCGGGACACTCCCAGACCAATGATCGACACAGGGACCTGGATGGCCATGTGACCCCTATGCGTTCCACGAAGATCTTTCGTTGTTTGAACCGAGGCGATCATGTCTTATTCCCTTTGTCTCTTGATACCTGCATTGCCCGAGATCTGATCAATGACATCACCATGTCGTTTTTGATCTCGTTACTGAACAATGCTACTTGACTCATTCTGACAAGTGATATCCCTATGATCAAATCACACGTTGTGCAACCATTGGATATAACTTCTCCTGAGTGGGCCCTTAAGTATCTTTCTAACACATGGATAGAAAAATCCTGCTCTTGACATATATTGCCTCTATGGTTCCTCCAAGTACCTGAACACACCTTTATAATCACTGTATTACCAAGTGATGCTTGATGCTATCTAAGCACTCTCGAGAGACAGTGATTGATATAGCCTCACGGTCTAAGGAATAGTCTACGAGGATCCATTTCTAATCATCGTAACTTGAACTTCGTGACATGAACGGGTCACGATGTTTAGGTTGGGTATTGATGTCTACGCACTTCTATTCTTGTAGATAGTTGTTGGGCCTCCAAGTGCAGTGGTTTGTAGAACAGCAACAAGTTTTCCCTTAAGTGGATCACCCAAGGTTTATCGAACTCAGGGAGGAAGTGGTCAAAGGTATCCCTCTCAAGCAACCCTGCAATCAAGATACAAGAAGTCTCTTGTGTCCCCAACACACCCAATACACTTGTCGGGTGTATAGGTGCACTAGTTCGACGAAGAGATAGTGAAATACAAGTGGTATGGATATAAGACAACGGTGATAGAAAATAACTTGATGGCGTGGAAAAGACTTACGACAAACTGAAATAAAGATGGAAGCAAGCAAACATGTAATAGATCTAGTAGCAAACGGTGTTTTAATGCTTAGAAACAAGGCCTAGGGATCATACTTTCACTAGTGAACACTCTCATATAAATATCTTCTCTTCATGATACTACTCTGGACTACTCCCCGGTTGGACACTCTAATCCATGGTAGGGCTATAACAGCACACCTCAAAGTAAGCCTTTCCCATCTAGATAACCCCACAATGTCACCTTGAGCACTAGATGGTTCCAACAAACACCACAATTTCTTAAAGACATCCAACTCCAAATATAACTCATAACAAATATTTGTAATCTCTAGCCTAAGTGCCACCATGGTGTGTACGCTGTCACTTTCACACACATGGGGAGAGCCAGAGATCTATTAAAGCACTTGAGTAGCAAGGTAGATCTACTTGATTACAGAGCTCATGATCACAATATGATCATGCATAGAGATAGATGAACACATAGCTACCGGTAGAACCCTTAGCCTTGAGGAAGAACTACTCCCTCATCATCATGGGAATCAGCAACGGCGATGGAGATGGTGGTGGAGATCGATGGAGATGGCTCCGAGGGCACTTCCCTGTCCCGGCAGGGTGCCAGAACAGAGACTTTCTATCCCCCGAATCTCCTCTTCGGTGGCGGCGGTGCTGCGGAACTTTTCGTGGCTGGAGGCTTGACGATTTAGGGTTTTTGCATCGGGAGGCTTCTTATAGGCGAAGAGGCAAGGTCGGTGGGTGGACCAGGGGCGCGGCCAGGGCTAGCCCGCGCCACCACATGGTGTGGCCAGCCCCTGGCCCCTCTCTGTCTCGTCTTCTGGCTCCATGAGTCTTCCGGTAAAATATCGACTTTGGCTTTTGTCCTGTCCAATTCCAAGAATATTCATTTTCTGACTTCCTAGAACCAAAAACAACAGAAAACAAGCAGTTGGCACTGTGGCATCTTGTTAATAGGTTAGTCCAAGAAAGTATATGAAAAGTACTCCAAAGTTGGAACAAAACATAAGAAAGTAGATAAAACCAAGCATGGAACATCAAAAATTATAGATACATTTGCAATGTATCAACATCCCCAAGCTTAACTCCTGCTCGTTCTCGAGTAGGTAAGTGATAAAAAGAAAAGAATAATTTTTGAGGTGACATGCACCATCATAAACTTGATCAAAGTATTTGTAAAACATTCAAAGCTGGAATCATAGTACTTCAATCATAACATGAAAGACAAAGTTCCAGCAATAAGACAAAGAAACTATGTTGCAACATGAAAAGGCACAAACAAAAGATTCATGAATAACAATGCTTTGCAAGACGTTTGTTCGTTTCACATAAAGAAAACATAGCATTATAGCATTCAGCTTGTCCCTCATAGAGTAGCAAATATAAATGCATAGGACACCTTCAAAGTTCATAAGAGTGACTAGATACAAGTAGTTTAAAACAAGCAATATCAAGTTATGCATCAATCAACAAGTCTTGGGACAATGCACATAGAACTAAGAATGGCCACTATGCTCTCAAGAAGGTGCTCATAGAATGTGTGGAGACTCAACAAGGAAATGAACAAGTTTTGAAAAGTTTGAAAGGCTTCCAAATGCTGAAAGTATAGTACTCATTAGCTTTGAGCTCTCATTGCCCCTATCATAAGCATATTTAATTGGTTAAGGTTAAAGTGACACAACTAAGAGGATATGCTTGACAAGTTATAAATCGAAGTCTCATGCCCCTTACTTACGAAGACCGATCCTCATGCTACTCAACTTCAGTCACGAGTAAGCTCTTGTCATTGTAAGTATATACGTATCATAGAGAACCACCAACGGGGTACCCCTTGCACATGATACAAGAGCTATCCCAAAATCAAAATGACAAGGCAAGCAGACAATGAGCATCTCAGTGATCTTTTTATTTACTATGTGTATAGATTTTTATTGAGGATGCTTCATAGAATGCTCATTATGGTTATGCTGCAAGTTTCCACCATGATTAGGCATGGCTTAGGCTAGCGGCCCAGGCGTTTCTCTAACATACATACAAACTCCATGATCATACAAGTTCCACATTTATTTCAGACTGTCGGGACCCATAAGGAAAAAAAATCATGATATCAACGAGGTAAAAAGTACCAGTGCAATGTTGAAAGCGTTCCCCATGATACATGGTTCTGCTAACTTCAACTTATAAAGAACAAGCATATATGCAAAAAAAAGGACGCAATGGTTCAGGTTTATTAAGTGCAAGAAAATAAAGCGTGCCATCAAGTTCGTGAGAGCTTTACTAACTAACTTTCTCATAACAAGCAAACATTTTATTCGGAAGAAAACAAGGCATAATTAATATGCACAGAATAGCAAATGATGCTAATAGGTAGGTATGGTGGACACTTTTGGAAATATTGGTTTTGGGGATTTGGATGCACGAGTAAAGGTTATACTCAGCACAAGTGAAGGCTAGCAATAGAAAGGGAGCGACAAACAAGAGAGCAAAAATGGCCATAATCATGCAGAGCGACAAAACATCACTAATAAAATCATAAAGTGATACTACAAGTTGAAAAATAAAGGATCATAAAGGCTATGGCGACTTGGGATAGTCATAACATGGTGTGAGCATGTGCCAAGTCAACCCAAATAAAGAATCAAAGGAGAATACCACAATACTATGCTTTAATATGCTAAAACAACGCATGATTCTTCAAAGGCACATTAAGCAATATCAATTGTTTATGACAAGTCATGCTACAGAAAATAATTCTAAGCATAAATTCAAAACAATATCAAGCATGGCATGACAAAGCATAGGCCACAGTCAAAAACAAGCCCTCTTTACCACTTAAGCATGAACTTTCCTACTCTATTCCAATCAAACCAAACTATTTGAAAACCAATATATGAAAGAGGGGGTCCAAACAATTTATTCAGCAAACTAATAAAACCAAGCAAACGAAAAACCAAAACGAAAACGAAAAAGAAGACACTCCAAGAAAAACACAACTGTGCATGAAACAATAAAAATGAAGCGTTTGGAAGAAACTTGGGATTTTTATTGATGAAGAAGGGGATGCCTTGGGCATCCCCAAGCTTTGACGCTTGTACTTCTTGGATATTTCTTGGGGTGACACGCGTGGCATACCCAAGCTTGAGCTTTAGTCCATCCTTCATCTCATTATTTATTTCTTCCATACACCTGAAATTTTTCCTTCATACAAAACTTCACACAATCTTTATTAGCAACATTAGTGCACTCAAGATAAATAAGTCTTAAGGTTCAGTTCTAACACCAAATAAACTTCCATTAGAACACTAGCTACTGTAGCACTTCCCTCAAAAAGCTCAATTCCCCAAAAGAACTCAAAAGGGAACCACCAAGAAGCAAATGCAGAAAATGGCCGACATCTGTCAAAACAGACCAGCAGGTAAAGACGAATTTTTTCGAAGACCTTATATTGCTTAAATCAAAAAGTGTTGAACTAACGAAAGTTAGATAGCAACCTGGGGAAGAAGCACAAAAATTCACGCCTCAAAAGGACGTTCAGAGATTTTACACGAATGTTTACGGTGAAGCACATAAATCTGTTTTGAGACAGCAACTTTCCCAATCATTACTTCTCTCTCATTAGAGGTTACTCTTGGCACAAAAAGAAAATAAAAAGGATAAGGAGCGGTTATTACAGTGGTAATAACTTCCAAGACTCATCAAAAACTTTTGGGTTATCTCATAATAAGTACTTTTCTTTAACGCCTTTAAGTTAGGCATAAGAAGCAAAGAAGAATCAAGTGTTCTCAAATGAAGAAGCATTAAAACCAAATTTTGTTTTCATAGGATAGGCAAAAGAAATATTCTCTCTCTTCTTAGGGAAGTGTTCGATACCTTTCTTGAGTGGGAGTTGATATTTAATGGTGCCTTCTTTCATATCAATAATGGCACCAACAGTTCTAAGAAAAGGTCTTCCCAAAGTAATAGGACAAGAAGCATTGCATTCAACATCCAAAACATAGAAATCAACGGGGACATAGGCATTGTTAACCATAATAAGAACATCATTAAGACTCCCCATGAGTTTCTTTTTAGCATTATCATCAAGTGGGACATTCAAATAACAATCTTCAAGTGGAGGCAAATCAAGCATATCATAAATCCTTCTAGGCATAATATAAACACTACTATCAAGATCACATAAAGCTTTGAAATCAAAGTCATTCACTTTCATATTAATGATGGGTTCCCAACCATCTTCTTGTTTTATAGGAATAGAAGCTTTATGTTTCATATTTTCTTCTTTAATCTTTATTAGAGCATCAGTAATGTGTTTTGTAAAGGCCATGTTCATAGCACTAGCATTAGGAATTTTAGCAAGCTTTTGTAGGAACTTAATAACTTCAGAGATATTGCAACCATCAAGATCAAAATCAAATTTATCATCTAAAGTAGTAGCACTATTACTAGCCTCAACACTAGTGGTGGTAATAGTAGAAACACTAATGTTTCAAGAAATTTCATCTTCTCTTTCCCACTTAGCATGTAATTCAGCTAATAGTCTAATATTTTCATCAATTTTTACTTATATAGCATTATTAGCTACAAAGGGATTATCATTACTTTCAGGTTTAGCAGCCATTTTATTTAAAGAAGATTGAGCTTCAGCCAAAGATGCTATATTTCTTTCAGCATTAGAGAGTTTTTCCTCGATAGTTTTATTGAAAGCAGTTTGTTTACTAATAAAGTCTTTAAGCATAACTTCAAGTTCAGAGGGTGCACTCATATTATTGTTGTAGGAATTTCCATAAGCATTACCATTGTTGGGAGGATATGGCTTATAATTGTTGTTACCAAAATTGTTCCTATAAGCATTATTGCCAAAATTATTATTTCTTATGAAGTTCACATCAACTTGCTCTTCTTGAGCAACAAAGAGGCTAAAGGAACATTATTTGGATCAATATGGGCTTTCCCATTCACAAGCATAGACATAATAACATCAATCTTATCACTCAAGGAGGAGGTTTCCTCAATAGAATTTACCTTCCTACCTTGTGGAGCTCTCTCAGTATGCCATTCAGAATAATTAACCATCATATTAGAGGTCTTGCCAAAAGTGAGGAAAACTTTATTGAATATTGTGGGTATTTATCTGGCCAAATACCCCTACTATATATAGGGGAGGGGAGGTACTACCTCCCTCAAAGTCCCGGGGTGGGACTAAAGGAGAGGAGAGGGGGAGGAGTGGTGCCGCCGGCCACCCCCCATGGGCCCCGTGTGGGGGGGCTGGCCCACTAAGGCACCGGCCACCCCCTTTGGCCCTTCTCCCTCTTGCCTTTCCCTAATGGGCCCTCTTCCCTCTGGAATTGGCCCATTAAGCCTTTTGACCTTTCAATTGATTTTCTCTTTTATTAAATAATTATGAATAAAAGATTAAATCAGTATTTAACATTCATTCACATATTATTCAATCTCTGTTGTTATGGAACACCTTCCACCTCCACTCCAGACATCCTCCGAACTTACTGAAACCCTTCCGGTTTTCTCTCTACTATTCTTCGGTGATTCTACCGATCCTATAAACACTCTCTAAGCATCATCAAACCCTTAAGCGAGATACCCTATGGTTTGGGAACATTCCAGACATGGTCGGGACACTCCCGTACCAATGATCGACAGAGGGACCTGGATGGCCATGTGACCCCTGTGCGTTCCACGAAGATCTTTCGTCGTTTGAACCGGGACGGTCGTGTCTTATTCCCTTTGTCTCTCAATACCTGCATTGCCTGAGATCTGATCAATGACATCATCATGTCGTGTTCGATCTTGTTACTGAACAATGCTACTTGACTCGTTCCGACAAGTGATATCCCTATGATCAAATCACACGCTGTGCAGCTATTGGATATAACTTCTCCTGAGTGGGCCCTTAAGTATCTTTCCATCACGCGGACGGACAAATCTCGCTCTTGACATATATTGCCCCTACGGTTCCTCCGAGTACCTGAACACACCTTTATAATCACTGTATTACCATGTGATGCTTGATGCTATCTAAGCACTCTCGGGAGACAGTGATTGATATAGCCTCACGGTCTAAGAAATAGTCTACGAGGATCCATTTCTAATCATCATAACTTGAACTTCGTGACATGATCGGGTCACGATGTTTAGGTTGGGTATTGATTCATCATCTCATTCTCAGAATGAGTTGACTCCATTTCCAACTAGCATAAATGCCACATGATCAGGAAACTTGATCATCTATTGACCAATGAACTAGTGACTAGAGTTTCACTGGGAATCCCTGGTTATTTATATATCACATGTGTATTGATGTTTCCACTCAATACAATTATAGCATGATATAAAACTTAATCATAAACTTTATGAAATATGATAATAGTCCTTATTACTATTTGTCTCTAGGGCATATTTTCAACACAACTTGTCTCTAAGAACATTGAGTACATAGCCCACAAATAGTACATTGCCTCCCTGAAAGCTCTCTCTTCTTCAAGAGCAAGCGAGTGCCATCTGTAACATTTCTATACCCATAGCAGTGAGTCACGATAGGATTTTAGTTTGTCATCTCTTGAAATGGGCACCTATAAATGTGCTCGGTTTGACTAAATAAACAAAGACAATTGACCAAAATTGTGTAAATACATTAGGTTTTTTTGGATTTTTTGGGTATTAAGCAATTTCTATGTGAGATTAATTACAGAAATCAATATCAAGTAAGCATTAGCGGATGTAATCACATACTTTCAAATAACCACATTTAGTTGATCTATAAATCTAGTATGAACTAGTACAAATAAAAAGATGAATAACACGTACAAGTTGCTAATGCTCTTTCACCGAATTGAAGGAACATGTGGTGATGTGTGTTGTGTCTCTCTAGAGAGGAGCGACATCTCTAGACATGGGAGGCGTTCATATTTTGGTCATGCATGACAAAAAGATAGATAACTCGTACATGTAGCATATCTGGGTCTTTGGCCCGGCTCATTCATTCTAATCATGTGCGATAAAAAGCTAGATAACTCTTACAGTCTTACACATGTCTTAGGTGAGTCCTCGGCTCATTCCGCGCAACCCGCGATAGGCGCGCGTAGTAGGCGAGGCGGGAGGAGCTCTCTTATTCTTACTCACGTACAAGTGGGAGAAGATCCTCCTTTATAATCCAACTGTCTTAACTTTTTTTTTGCGAGGTGTCCGACCGTCTCAGCTAGCAATACTAAACTTTACACCTCTTGCCATGTATGAATGAGTCAAATACACCTCTGAAATTTTAGAAATTATTAAAATAGTCTAGATATTTAGGTAAAATTCTAACAAATCCTCCCTCTGTCCCAAATATAAGAATCAAATCCTACTAAATTTGATCAAATATATTTTTAAAATCTGCACGTACAATATTGGATGGAGACATATAAAATTTAATTTATGGTAAATCTATTGATATTGATTCAGTATTACAGATGTTCAAATTTTTATATAAACTTGATCAAACTTAGAAAATGTTGATTTTTACATTGTTAGACGCCTTACAAATTGAGACAGAGGGAGTACTCGTTTTAAGAAACGGAGGTTGTATAATGATCTGGATTATTCTTGTTCTGAATTACTTGTCGCAGATTTATATATTTTTTAAAGCGCGGAGTGCCCCAGAAGGGGCTAGAACCTTTCATTAATATAGCAGTGGAGGAACAAGTTTATTACAAAGGATCCCATAAAATAAGAAAATAACACATAGATCCCTAGCATTTGTAGAAAGAACCTTGCTAAAAGATTAGAAACTACAATCTAGTCCCTTCTCTTCCCCACTGTGGAGCAGAGAGCATAGATCGTTGCAATCATGGACGAAGACGGGGACTAGACCACTTGCCTCCGGCCCGGTGAAGCTCTCAGCGTCTGAGCTCGAAGAGGGCCTCCCAATGGAGGTTGGAAAATCATCGGAGCAAACCGACATGGATAAGGCAATCTTGGCCAAAGATTTCGGCGTCTTCCAATCAGACGCAGAGGATGAGCTCCTAGAAGAAAAGGTTCTTGGACTCCAGATCCACCCCAGATGTGCTTCAGCTCTGAGAACTTCTTTCCCCATCCCCACCATGGAGCTCGAGGAGAAGAAGAAAGACAGAGAGGAGAGCATAGCCAGAGCAGAAAAAGCACGCCAACACCACTCCCTGAGATGCGGCTCGCCGTCAAACCCAAAGAACCTGCCACGGACTTGGGGAGGTGGGTGTAGATGATGGCGGTGGTGACAAGCATCCAAGCGCTTATTGAAGGAGCCCACGGCAAGGACCACCGCCGTCCGCTTCCACCATGGAAGCTTAGCGAGTGCCGCTTGCAGCAGACCGTCGGCGTCACGCCCAGACACCGAGACGTAGCTCCAGCAGCTGGCCTTATTCCCGGAGATCTCCAGTGTTCTCACCACCGCCAGCAACACCTCCTGCCACTGGAGGAGTATGGCTGCAGCAAGAACATCTAGAATACAGCAGATCTGGCCGGCAAGATCTGATGTTCTACTCCAATCAGGCATATAGCCCAGACGCCATGGCGGCAACTCAGCACTACAACCTATTCTACTAAGAATGAAAGAGGCCAGACCACCTAGTCCATCCACTCGCCGGCCAAAATCGCCGCCGGAGAGGGAGAAGACCAGGGGCGGCGGGGGAGGAGGAGAGACGACTCTCAATAGGGGCATAGGTGGGGTTCGGTTTCGCTTTTGGGATGTGCGGGTGAGTCGTCGCAGATTTATGTAGATGCATTTATCTAAATGTGTTTTAGTGTATAGATATAGGTGAATCTAGAATTATTTTCGCATGAAAGCAAGTTCTAACTATTTACTTTATATAATTGAAACTTCGAACTATTTATATTTCATAGCCGATTAAATTGTCCCCACGTTTGCAAGTTGAGAAGCGGTCAATTCGAAGCGGCATAGCAGCGAGGCGAGCAAAACAGACTTGTCCCAACACGGCCGAACCCGCCGGCGCCACTGCTATCTCTCAAACCCTGCCATGGGAAGCAAGAAGAGGGCGAAGCCGAGCAGGGGCAAGAAGAAGGCGAGGCCCTGCGCCGACCAGGCCCGGGCCCTTGAGTACGTCCGCGCCTGGGCGCACCCCGCGCCCCCTCCGGAGCCCTTGACGGCCGATGCCGGAAACAGCTTCCTGCCGCCCCAGGCAGCGCGCATGGCCCGGGGCGGCGGAGGCAACGTGCTGTTTGAGCTTCACTCCCACTCCAAACATAGCGACGGCTTCCTGTCCCCCTCCGCTCTCGTCGAGCGCGCTCACCGCAACGGGGTAAGTATGTCTGGCCTCTGCTCTGCTTGCGCATTAGGTGTTTGAGAAAATGCTTCCCAGGTATGGCAAGCGGTTTTTGTGCTCTGCTGTATGGGTTCTCCCCCAAATTATCCCATTGTACATCTTCAGCTATTGAGCAAATCCAAGCATTACGTTCTAATCTTTTGCCCTATGTATCACTATGTCACTAGGTAACGTGCCTATTGGTTTTGATTTTTCGGTTAATAGTAGTCATATATGCGTGTTTTGTTAATACTAGTAAAAATGTTGTACTGTAGCATCCCAGAGAAGTTCTGTGTTTTCTCTCAAGGATTTAACAACCACCCCTTCAATAGTTTGTTATACATTAAAAAAAAAGATAACAGAGGGAGAACAGTTGCGGATTCTGCGCCATGGGCACATAGCCACCGTCAAAGTAAAATTAAGTTGTCATGTGCAGATTGCCTTTGTTAGTTCTGACTGTGCATTGCTTGCCTGTTATTTTTTATTTCTTAGCAAGACAAAAATCTAATAGTTAAGTGCATTTTTTCCTTCTCATTGGTCATTTGCAGGTGTGTTTTATCTTGTTTCCACAATGTTTCTTATTCTAATGTCTGCCAGTTTGAATGTTATATGGGGTGTGTGTGTGTTACAATTTTGAACGGTAAAATATGAATATGATTAAATAATTTATGTAATTGTACAGGTGAAGGTTCTCGCTCTAACAGATCATGATACAATGGCTGGTATACCGGAAGCTATGTCAGCAGCTCGTAAATTTGGCATGAGAATAATTCCTGGAGTAGAAATCAGTGCAGTACATTCTCCACAGTAAATATTTTCTTACTTTGCTTACAAAGATATTTCTCATATTCAAGGTGAAAATGATCAATACAATGCAATTTGGCAAAGCAGTATCATATTGCATGTATCAATGAACTCTATTCTTGCAATTGCTCAAGATACCCTCTTTTAGCTGCTAGGTCTATTCAAGCTCTTATTTTTGCAACATTAGCCGCAGCTTATATACCCTCGTCAGTTAGAACTATGCTTATCCAAGTCGTAGCTATCTTTTTTCTGTATTGGAGGGTTCTGTTGGTGTCTACGGTCAGCCATCAAAGCCACAAATCTAGCGCCTGAAATTGATAAATCTGCTGACCAGCTGGTACACTTAATGCAATATAAGGCCTCATTTCAGATGAAATATATGACTTAAATCATTTGGTATTGGCAAGCGTTTACTGCTTTATCTGGACAGAATGCTTATCCGGACTATTGTTGTTTGTAAAGATCAAAATAATCTCCTCCTAAATGATCCTCTTAGGAACACTTTGCTCCTTTCATATATTTGTTTTATTTATATTACTGCTGGTCAATAATCAAATCATAGTCTGATATTGTTTAAGTCATTTCAATTAAGAAATAACAATATATTTTACCTTCTTTTTCTTTTTCTGTTAATGGTACATATGTTTCCTTTTGCCCTTTCCGGATCTTATAACTTTCTTGAAACTCATTGTCTAATAGGCAAATTCCTGGTTCTGGTGAACCTGTTCATATTCTTGCATACTATGGTATGTGTGGCCCATCAAGGTTTGATGAGTTGGACAGCATGCTCTTGAACATTAGAGACGGACGATTCCTACGGGCAAAGAATATGCTGGCCAAGCTAAATACGCTGAAAGTGCCAATAAAGTGGGAGCATGTAATGAAAATTGCTGGTGAGGGAGTGGCACCTGGTCGACCGCATATTGCAAGGGCTTTGGTTGAAGCAGGTTATGTAGATAATGCCAGGGAAGCATTTAACAAGTATCTTGGTAATGATGGACCTGCATATGCCACGTAGGTCATAAAAGGCACACTTCAGCTTATAGAGTATTTCACGTAAAATGCCCGGTTGATAACTTTACTCTGCATGCATTTTCTGCAGAGGCAGTGAGCCATTTATTGAGACTGTGGTGCAGATGATTAGTCATACTGGGGGTATATCAGCATTAGCCCACCCATGGTCATTGAAAAATCCAGATGCAGTCATTAGGTCCTTGAAAAGTGCTGGTCTTGATGCTATGGAGGTTTACAGAAGTGATGGAAAGGTTGACGGTACGCCTCTTGTACTGCATAAATAAGTGATTCAAAATAAAAGGGGATTCCCAATATCATGTACCAAAGATTTATTTGTTAGCTTTAATTATACAGGGTTTAGTGAATTAGCTGAGAAGTATGGACTTCTGAAGCTTGGGGGTTCAGATTTTCATGGAAACGGCACAAAAGATGAGTCTGACGTTGGAGCAGTTAAGCTTGCTATTACAACTTTGTCCTCCTTCTTGGAGATGGCTCGGCCTATCTGGTGTAGTGCAATGAAAGACATCTTACTGAAGTTTGCAGAGGCACCATCTGCTGCCAATCTTGGGAAGATACTTAAGTTTGGACAAATTGTCAGTTTTGATGGCTATGCACCATTTGATAGTGGTATGGATGTTGTTAATCTATGCTTGACTTCATGGTTAAGTTATGATGACATGGAAGCTGTTGAGCTTGAAGAGTTAAGGTCAAAGCTTGCCTGCTGTGCAATAAAAGCATAAGGACAACTACATGACCATCTCCAACAATGTATCCTTGTTCAGAATGTGTGGCCCAACTCGATACCCATGCTCTACTCTATTCTTTTTACAGCCCATCAGAGCTATTTTTACTTGTTCCTTAGCTTACGATGTTGCTGAAAATAGAGAAGATTTTGAATGGGTCGTTGATATTGTAATGAAGAATTCCTATTACTGATGGAATTTAACTCAACCACTCAAATACTGCACAAGTTAGGGCATGCAAGTATGCAACAGTTTCTTTAACGAGCATGTCACCTGTCTTATCTATAAGCATATGAATGAAGACCATATCAACTACTCTCCTATCTCTGCTCTATTTTCCAAACCATGTCCATTTTGTATCTTCAATATTTCTATTACAGACACTTTGGAATGAGGACTATCCTGTTCATTAGTCAGTGTCGTCATCGACATAGAAACTCTCTTTGCAAAATTTGGTCTTTCATGTGCTTTCAGGCTGATACATGTGACTATATGCTTTGCTTGTAGAATTTCCTAGAACTTCACAAGACATTTCCTTACGAATATTAGGTTCATTTACTGATTAATTGAACTGGCCAAATAAGTTACATACAACTTAGATACCATCCAAGTAATGTAAGGACGACCTAGCTCTGTGAATAACTGAAGTCTCGTTATATGCAACATTAAGCTAGCCTCCCATAAAAAAAAGCTAACCAATAATAGACATCCATTTCTGCATGATGCATACCCCCATTGAGCAGAGACTTTATGTGATGGGCTGTGATCTTCATGTTCCCTTATTTCTGATGAAAAAGTTAACATGTACGGAGTATTCATGATTATTTGATGTGCCGTGTTCTTTATGTAACCCTTCATTTTCTTGCCCTTAATTTTGGTTTCATGTTTGATGGTTTTGAGATACAAAGCCTCGACCATAACGACTAAAAAAAGAAGAGTTTTCGATGAGATGCGATAAGAGAAAAGTTCAAAAGAGGCAACTAATAGTAGAGGACTTCTGGTTGCACACTTGCTCATACATTACATGTTAATTTTGTTAGTTTTGAAAGAAAAAAAATCAGTCCTGAAACAGGATCCTTGTATTTAGTTATGCTTAATCCATATATATATATATATATAAGTTGTACCTAAAACCAAATGTGTTCTTACCTTGTTAGTTTGCTGTCGCTTTCAGCTCTCTGCTTTTGCCCTGTCGTGGTGCGGCAGCAAGTAATCTGCAAACTGATGAAGCCTATTGTCACGTTGTATTGTTGTGGTAGTACCTATTTTCTACCCAATCCTTTCATCAAATTTGCATTAAATAAATCTCTTTTTGATCTACTATCGGTTTGGCTTGTATCGTTTAACGGTTGCGGAGGCGCATGTCATCACCAAATTCGTCACATGTTTCCCGAAAGGGCATTAAGACCTAACGATTCCGTGCTCTCCATGATTAGCCCTGTTACCAAATCGGTCGCGCTGCGTCATTAGCGCTTAATTCTTTTGGCCTCCTGAGCTGTGATGGCCACTAATCCCTTGTGCGTCTCTTCGCTCCCGGCGTGGAACCGCAGCCACCAGTTCGTTTTATAACATTATCGCCTACACGTAATTATTTTTCTACTCTCAGTTTAGAATAGAAACATTATCTCCACTCGATCGTGTGATGTTATGCTGATGGGCCAACGGCAGCACTAGGCTGACGACGAGTATTGCCTGCCTCTCGTTTCCGCTGCTTTCCGCTTTGGTTTTAGTTTTTGTTTTCTCTTGGCGTGAGATGATTGATGGTCATCGGCTGGGCATGGTTTGCTTTCTGGTCCTACTACTAAGCTGGTCTAAGATCGTGTGCATTACCTGATACTAATGGAAAGCCGCCATTTAATTAGACGTCGCCTGTCATTGACGCTATATAGGTTTTGTAGCTAGGGGTCGGCACCAACAGTTCAATTCATCAATAGAGAACTTGTTATTTTCTTCTTGGCCTGAGAGCATCTTCACCGGCGCCCCCAACTCGGGTCGATGCCAAAATTCGGCCCTCGGCACAGGAGGTGTGGCAGATTAGGCAGCCCACCAATCTGCTCGGCACCCTTTGCCGCCCCCGGCAATCAGGAGATGGGCTAGGGCTGACAGCAACGCCCCCCTTTGCCAGCCACATATACCGCCAACTACATCCCAATGCCATTTCCTCCCTTGTCATTTTCTCCCTCCTGCTCCCGTGCAGTCGCTCCGTCTTCCCGCCCGTTCCAGCCTCTCGCTGCCGCTGCAGCCGCCGCTCCGCATGTTATCGCCATCGCCAGCGTGATGCCGCAACTTCAGAAGCTGCAAAAGAAGCGTCTCACCATGAAGCCGGACGACATGCCGGCGGCGGAGTGGCAGAAGATCTTGGATTCGAGGGCGGTGCTCACCGCCTACCACAACAGCCACTGTGGCCTCGCCCTGGAGAGGAAGAAGGCGGTGGTGTAGGAAGAGTTAGTGACAGCGTACATCCAAAGTCAAGTCGGTGGCACACAAGGGAGCAGCAACTCCCGCCGCAATACCTTGCCGTCGTCGCCCGGCTACTTCGAGGAAAGCGGTAGCCTTGGGCTGCTGCCTCGTCCCCAATCTCGGTTTTTTTCTCCTGAGATCAGCGAGAACGAGCTTGTCCACCCGGACGGCGGCAGAGGAGTGTTCTTGCCCATCATCCGCGACGTTGTCGCCCGTGCCAACATCGTCCTCAACCAGGCCGCCCACGACGGTTTGCCGGCCATGCGTAGGGGCCACATTCATTTGACACGGATGACGTAGGGACCTCCTAGTCTGGCCGAAATCTGTTCGGCGGGCAGAGTCGTTCTTCCCGCGAGGTGGTCGACGAAATGGACGAGAGCCAAGCCACGAGCGCCCTAATCCGTGGCGAGGGCGGTTACTACGCCAGGGGCAAGAATGACAATGAAGATGATTATGAGTACGAGTACGAGCATCGTCGGCGCACCCAACTCCGACGATGATGGAGGACGGCGCCGACTTTGGCGTTTTGGGCCGTTGTGGCCGTAAGATGAATTACGAACTACTTGGCGGACGTGTGATCATGAATTATGGATCTTTTGCTTGAGTGGTTTCGAATTTGGACGTTTCGATCGTTGGGGATTGATTCGTTGGAGGACGCCAGTAGAGATGGTCTGAGTGGTTTTGGTTTGATGGAAACGATGGGTTTGTGATGTTTCGTTTCTCTGAAATTCATTGCACGTGTGTATGCAGAACTGAAGATATTTCACACGCAGCAACACGACCGAACTCGCAGGTTTCGGTACACGCTTTGCTTGTCGCTGTTTTTCTCTGCTTCACGCTCGCATAATTGCAGGACAGGATCTCGTGGTTAGGCGCCCTAGGAGATCTCAACAGAAAAGCTCCCAACGACTGGTTCTTCCGGGACAGCGAGCCACACACGTGGATATTCCCTCCTCCAAACTGGGCGCCCGTCGTCAGACGGTTTCTCCTCCTCTCCCCCAGCTTCCTCCCCACTTCCAGCAGCGCCATCCATCGACAACCCCCGCAGCGGCCAGAACACGCGTGCCGTCGCTGTCACTGTCACGTCAACTCGCCGTGACAGGCCGGGAGGGAGGGAGCTCCATGACCACCACTGCCAAAGCCACTTTCTCCATCGGCGCTACTGCAGATTGCCCAAAGAGAGAGGAGTGGGGATCTCGCACAGCGAGCAGGACGAACGGATGATCTGGTTTTGATCGCCTTTATTTGTCTGGTCATTACTCTGTTTCCGGTGCCTTCCACTATATGTGGGTCAATTTCAGACGAATAGTAACCTTATCGGACCAACCACGTTATCCTGTGTGTTTCTGTTTTCCGCATTTCACCTTTAGCAGCATTTTTTTTGCCATTGAATAGGTGAATAATCATCAATAGCGGTAAAAAAAAAAATTAAAAGTAATAAAAATTATAAATAGGTCACTGTACCACATATTGACAACAACCAACCGACACTAGAATGAACCGAAGGCGTGCCGAGCCAAGCAAAGTTTGAAGTAGTAAAACTTTTTGTAGTAGACCTACTTGGAAAATCATCGTGCTAAGGCGCCAAATGAACATCGCACTAGATTGGAAACTATCGCCAATGATGACAATAAGACCACAAAAGACTCCTGAAACCACACCAACCAACACACGACTTCACACGTCCTTCGTTGGCGATAGACGCTCCACCGGAGCGAGGATAACACGGGAGAACCTTATTTTGATTTTAGGATGTAGTCTTCGTCTCGCTGTCTTGAAGAAAAGTAACTTTGAAAAAAAAATCCTAAACAGAGAATGGAAACAGAGTATGATCAGCCATGCCTCGAAGGCCCCAAGGCCACATGAGACAGAGCGGGACCGGGGGCATCGCCGGCTAGAGGGACGGAACCCTAGATGTGTTTTAAGGATTGGCTCGCGACCGCACACCTGGAGCGTAGCAGCATATGTATTCCACAACCTTATGAGCTATGATGGAAAATTTTCGGTGAGATTTCATTGGTTTCATGCTACACGTACAATTGTTTTTTTTCAATATTTTTGCTTTGAATATTTTTTTCCCGAACTTAAGAGATGTTGTGCAGCTAAAAATTCACCCGCATGTCACTACCGTACGTACTGTACCTACATGCCGTCTTTCTGGAAGAGCAAGGAACAACTTTCTGGAAGGGAAAAGAGAAGATCACTGTTTGCCCTAGTTTTCCAAAACGATAGGATAAGAGGAGAAGTTTGCCACAAAATGTCCAATCAGCAGCGTTCCATCATCCATTAAAAATGACTTCGTCACAAAAATCTAGAGATACAGTTGCGGCCCTTGCAAGTTCTATCACCCATCTCTACCTCCCAGTATTGTTTGTATTGCCACTTATAATACAGTACATAATACACCATGTATATCTGCCTCCCTCTCTACCTCCCAGTATTGTTCCCATTTTCCGCATTTCACATTTAGCAGCATTTGTATCCTACAACCTATGGTAAACAATCTTCTCGGCAAAATCTTGCAGATTTAAAATACATGTAAAAAATATTATTATTATTTGAACATTTTAATATTTTCGCTTTGAGTTTGTTCCCGAACTTAAGAGATGTTCTGCAGCTAAAAATCTACCCTCGTGTCACTACCGTACGTACTGTACCTACACACCTTCTTTCTGGAAGAGCAAGGAACATCTTTCTAGAAGGAGAAGGAGAAGATCACTGTTTGCCCTAGTGATAAGAGGAGAAATTCGCCACAAAATGTCCAATCAGCCGCATGCCATCATCCATAAAGAACGACTTCGTCACCAAATTGAGGGATACACTCTGGTGTCCCTTGCAAGTTGCATCACCATCTCTTAGATCTCTACCTCCCAATATTGTTTGTATCTTTTTTTTAAAGGATAGGGTTTGGGCGATTATATAC
Organism: Avena eriantha; assembly: GCA_910589775.1. Taxonomy (NCBI): domain Eukaryota; kingdom Viridiplantae; phylum Streptophyta; class Magnoliopsida; order Poales; family Poaceae; genus Avena; species Avena eriantha. The sequence continues at coordinate 53,057,477 of OU342742.1, read as the reverse complement.
GTCATCTTTTCGTTTAGGGCTCCCGTGTCGCCACCCAGGGCGACACCGGGGCGATCTCACGCCGCTGCCTCAAAACCGCCTAGGGCGCCCCCATCTCTGCCGCTGCCGATGGCATTGGCCGCGGTGGCGGTGGCCCCTGGTGCCTAAGGTACTGGGGGAGGAAGGATGCGGCGACTTCTTCGGAGGGGCGGCTAGGGTGGCCCCGACGGAGCGGGGCGTGGGCGATGGCAGGGCGGTAACCTCGGCTAGGTAGCGGCGGTTGCTTCTGCCTCTGCTTTGCGGGTGATGGCGACTTGCCGTGGGCCTAGGATGCACGCCTAGGACCATCGTCTTCTTGCGACGCGGATTGAAGGCTTGGGGAGGAGGAGGTGTTGTGGTGGCAGCAAAGGGGGCGATTCGGCGAGGACCTCCTTGACGACGTTGACGTGCGGCCGCCATGGCGAGCAGCGACTGCATTGGGTCTGGCCCGGATCATATCTGGATCTATGGCTGCGGAAGCAGCTGCTTGCCGGGTTCTAGAGGGTCGCTTCGGTGGCATGCTGGAACGCCTTCTCCTCTACCTCCGACTGTTGGCGTGGGGGTTGCTGGCTCAGATTGAATAAAGGAGGTGGTCCTAGGATTCATCTCACACCAAGAGGAAGATCCGCTTGATGTTTAGCTCCATAGATCTGGTTGTAGGGTCGTGTTCCAGAAGGCTCCGCCGACGAACTCCACAATGCGTTCATGCCAGGAGATTGCTGGATCGGGTGGAATTCGGTTATGCGCACTCATGTTTTTCTCTGAACGTTTGGGTTCAGAGGGAGCGCTTCGAAGCTCTATTGGCTGTTAATATCATGGGGCATGTTCTCATTCCATGGTGCTAACGGAGAATATCCTGGAGACCGAGACTTGAGGACTGACAATGGTGGTTCGAGTCTGGGTGATGATGAGGAATTGTCTTCGTGACTCATGACTTGGAGCAGTGGCATACAAGTGTGTGTGTGTGGGGGGGGGGGGGATGGTGCAGGGCAAGTTCATAATCCTACCTTTCAAGGTGAAAACCTAGGATCTGACCTTAATTGGTCGTGTTTAACAATGACCTTATTAAAGGTATTGTTTTGAGAGTGAGGACCTTCTTCATGGTAAAACCTAAGATCTATGATCGGGTGATGACGGTGTTTGTGCATTGTTTCCTTTTTGGAGGCGTCACTTTTGGAGAAGCTGGACTTCTAGTATTGTCTTGATGGTAGTAGTACTGTTTCAAATAATGGATCAATCACTGTAGCGGGACTTTTCTTTTATTAAATTCTTCATCTTTTGTTGGTTTTGTGCATCCGTAAATCGTCTAGGTTAATACGTTGTTGCAGAGCCTTGGTGTAATTGGTATCTTCGTGATAATATATACTCCTTTAAAAAAAAGTTAGCTGGAAAAAAATCTACTGCTACTACTCTGAGTTAACCATGTGCTAGTGACCGGAGACCGTAGCACTCAAATTGCCGCGTAGATGGTGCTGACTCACTCGATTGACAGTCATGTGACAGCTAGATCTGGACTTTACCAGGTCAAAACCCACCCTTCAACCAATCACCAGCCGCCAAGTGCCCCTCCGTTTCACCGGCACCTACCTGGAGAAACTTGTCCGTGCGTGAGATCGCCCAGGACACTTGGCTCCTCCCCGTTGGCCCGAACCTGCTTATAAAAGAGCCCGGCGATGGCCGCTCTTGCTCACCAAATCAAGCACTCCATCCGCTGCTCAACAACAACCTCGCACCCAGTTCTTCTTGTCTCGGCAAAATCATCCTTGAATTACAACTGTTCTCAACCCCTCTTCCAGATCGCCAGTGTTTCCTTCCTCTGTTTCTCTGTCTGTGTGTTCTTGGTTTCTTGATCCAAGAAGGCATGGCGACGACGGCGGACTGGCCCAGTTACAGGTCCGATCTTCCTGCGGCGATGTACCACATGGCGGCGAGCAGAGACCAGGTAATGCATGCGCCTGCTCTGCCGCCGATGGCACAAGGCGCGGCTCCGGCCATGTTCTTTCCATACCCCGGCTCCGGCGGTGCGGAGCAGAGCGCGACCCTGCTTCGTGGCGCCAGCTACCTCACTCCCGCGCAAATCCTCCAGCTCCATTCGCAGCTGCACCACGCGCGCCGGGCTGCGCCGGGCGCAGCCATGATGGCAGCGGTCGGGCAGCCGATGAAGCGGCACGGCGTGGCGGCGCGGCCGCCCACCAAGCTGTACCGCGGCGTCCGGCAGCGGCATTGGGGGAAGTGGGTCGCGGAGATCCGCCTGCCCCGCAACCGCACCCGCCTCTGGCTCGGCACCTTCGACACCGCCGAGGAGGCCGCGCTGGCCTACGACGCCGCCGCGTTCCGGCTCCGCGGCGACTCCGCCAGGCTCAACTTCCCCGAGCTCAGGCGCGGCGGCGAGCACCACGGCCCACCGCTCCACGCCGCGATCGACGCCAAGCTCCACGCCATCGGCCACGGCGCCGACCTGCCGCCGCAGAGCCAGAGCCAGAGCAATGCCACGCCGGCGCCGATCTCCTTCCCGGACGTCAAGAGCGAGCCGGGCTGCTCCGCCTCCGAGACCTCGTCGTCGGCCGATGGAGAGGTGTCCTCCACGGACTCTTCCGACGTCGTCCCGGAGATGCAGCTTCTCGATTTCTCGGAGGCTCCATGGGACGAGTCCGAGTGCTTCCTGCTGCGCAAGTACCCGTCGCTCGAGATCGACTGGGACGCCATCCTTTCCTAATTCGGCGTGCGGCTCCACATGTCGGTCTCTAAGCGGTTCAAAACTTGTTCTCGTTAGGCTCTTGGATAGATTTATGCATTTGATCAATGTAATTCATATGTACCAACAGCCCCTGGCCTGCTTCGTTTTTTGAATGGCATGCCAGGAAGGACGTTTCACTACTTTGATTTGTCGAGATTATTAGTCTGCATACATGTAACGGTTTTATTCAATATACCACTTCATAGTTTGTAATGATCCAATAAAGAACCAATTTCGCACTTGAAAATGATGTCGCTGTGTGTTCTGCTGTTTTCTCTTGTTCAGCATAGGATGACTCAGATGTAATGGAGATCTGAATGTAGTGTACGTATAAGTTTAAAAGTTGAATGAAACATGACTCGGTATAAAATCTATGCGCTTGATATTGGTTTTGTAGTGAAAACTCATACTAGTATTAATTTAGAAATATATTCAAGCACATGTCAAATGTATATGATGATGTACACTTGTCATCTTGTCGTTAGCTCCAATTAAACCACTTTCAGCCTTGCAAGTTCTCCACAATCTTTTAGTGGGGGAAAAGGTATTCCAACTACAACTTAAAAATAACCCATTTCAAATAATGTGAGAAAAAACTTGAAAATTTTCCAAGTCCTAAAAAAGCCCAAGACTAAAAACTAATCTGAAATCTGAGCTGTCCCTCTGATCTTCACATTTGTCTTACAGTACGCATACACTTAACTTTACTCTAGGACAGTACTGTCAAATGCTATAAAATTAGTTGTGGCTGCAGAGAGGGGGAAAGCATCTGGATCTCCAATTACCTTCGTTTGAAAGACACGAAGGAAGAATCATGTGGGGGGAGTCAGGAGTCCACGTTAGCACAACTGCAATCTGGGTTAATATTGTAATGCTAGTCCAATTCCCCAGTAGGAGAGAGATACTTACTAGGTTAGCTCCCAATTAGCAGAGAACATGGTCATTAGCTCCTCTCCTAGTTCACTGTATGTATGATGTTTAGTGTAACTTTGTCGTTTGTAATTAAGAAACAGTTGCTTGCCTTTTGGGTGTGAGACAGATGCATGGACCTTGAGAAATGAATCAGCAAGACGGCAGATAAACTCTACCTTTGATGGGTCTGATCAGCAGTTTGTATCTTGTTAGCAGTTTCAAGGCTTGTTGCAGGTTTCGAGTCTTTGGACATGCCAGGTGTCAACTGTTCCTTAAGCCCAATCCAGTGCTTCAGTCATATTTTCAAAAGAAAAAAGGGGGAAAATAAAGTTGATTACATTGAGTAACTAGTGTTAAGATGCAAACATCAAAATCGATGCATCTTCTTACCTGTAATTGTAAGCTAGTAATGTTCAGTGTGTGTGCATCCTGGCTGGTCTGCGTTACTTTACAGATCAGTATGGTCTTATCCAAAGCTTGCTTTGGTGGTCATCTTCCATGAATTTAAACGCATATAATTCTCTCATGGGAAAAAGGCGAAAAGCTAGACAGTATACAGACAGGATTGCAGAAAGGCATGAGTGCCCTGCAGTGCAGCCATTGGCAGGTCAACCCCCATAATCTCCAGGGCCCAAAGTCAACACGCTGTGCTATTAGAGGCACTCAAGGGGATTATTGGTTTGAAGAAAGGGATGGCCACTACGTTGACACCTGCACAAACCCCACTCATGGTTCCCATTGCCCAGTTCCGAGTTGACTCGCTGATGTTCTATTAGGCAAAATCCGCAGGAGTGCGTTATGAGGTAATGCGAGGATTAGTTAGTTTAATGGTAGTTGGGATGGAGGGAGAACTCATCCATGTATGCATGATCTATCTGCTGCCCCATTCCATCCAATCCATGAGCTTGCCATGACAGCAGGACTGCACTTGACAGGCTGACGAGGAAAGACGAGCAGCTCTAGCTAGCTTGATTAGGCATGATGTATGTACTATGTGTGTAATCGCATGGACCGCCTGATCATGACATTACACTGACAGTGTGTAGCTTAGCTTGGTAGCCGTTGACTCCAGTAAAGTAACGATCTATACATCCATCCAGCCATGTTTTCCTGAATCTTGGTACAGAACTACAGTGATGCAGTGAGTGCTCATGATGCATGAACGAACCCTTGGCCCAGTCTTTGACAAATTCTGCTTCTGCACACTCATGTGATGTTCGTGCCATGCTGATGGTAACTATCATGTCATGGGCTTGGGTGAGTGGTGGTGAGTAGGCAGATGGAGGGAGAGATGCAGATTGAGGTTGGGGTCAGCGTCCCGATCGAGGCCATGTCGGCAAAGCAGGCAGGAGCATACCTGTCAGAGTGCCACTCGCCACATTGACTGATCATGCTGCTCCTGCAGCCTGACAGGTGCCGATTCGCCAAGCAATCTCGATCCATATTCCTCTCAAAGCACACGGGAGGATGAAGAGGAGAAAACATGAGTAGGATGTCAATTTGGATTTGGGAATTGGATCGCTGACGCTCATAACTTTTTTTTTTGTCTTTGGATGGTGGAGCGCATACTGCTAGGGAAGAGAATCGAGCCCATGGGCTGAATACAAATAGCTCTTAGTAAAAGACTGCAGTGATGGATTCCATCTCGGTTTTGGAGCCAGACACAGAAAGAATTGGTTCTTCTACGGCCCAGCCCCGTTGTCTGTCGATCCCCTACAAGAAGAGAAGTTTTAAAAAGAAAGGAAGAATGACATTGGCGCTTTTGAACCACGAACCTTTCCATAGGCTAAGAGCATTTCCACTCATCCCGTAAGGTGTCCGGTGCGGCTCGATTTTGGCCCGTATGGGGCGCTAGATAAGCTCGTAGTCGTACCCCCGTGAAATCATGAAATTTATTATTCAACGGTTTTTTACATGCTCGAAAAATAAAACTAGTCGTAATCCTGTCTAGTCCTGTAATAGACGGCTTGGGTCATCGTCGTCATCATCGTCATCGCCGCTTGGCGCGCGCGACAGGAACCTGCGTCCTTCCGCGGTTTGATGCGGGTAGCGAAGAACGTCGATCAACGCAGGCTGAGGGGACCAGCTGCTGCAGCAACCCTGAAAGAGTAATTGCCCCTATGTGTGATTTTGGTGATTAATAACAATCCCTATGGACTAATGTTTTTTTTGAGTTTTATACGAAGGAATATTCCATAGGTCATGCTTATAGTCCATGTGTTGGATTCAAGTATGGATGCCATGAAGATAAAGGTTTACCTTGAGTATTGGCATCAATATCATCAAGTTGAAGAAAAGAATATGGTGTTGACATGGAGCATGAGAAGATACATGGTTGACCAATACAAAGAGTGAAAATTAGATTCAAGTTTGGTCAACACATGAAGCATAAAGAATGTACCATATGGATCTTGTGGTATGGTAAGCTTGTCAATTATGCTTCATGAACTAACCCATTATATATGTGCCTTTGTGTTATCTATATTGGTTAGGTATCTTTTCATGGGAATGCATCGAAAGTAAAGATTGTCATACAACCCATGAGAGGATGACATCAAGTGGTGATCGTCATCAAGGTTGAGAAGGGCACGTTCAAGATAAATATCTCGAGAAGATTATTTGCTTAAAGCTTTCCATCCATATTGGTGATAATGTATTTGTGAAGAGGTGTCTTAATGATGCTATCACATAGTGGTGTATGGGGGAGCAAATTATGAGTTTTCACGAAGCAACAATGATCAAGTGATGTATTCCGGCTCGGATGGAGCTTGAAGCATTGTCATCAAGATCAAGCGGGATGTGCAAGACAAAGGTATGGCCTTGCTAGGTTTTTTTCTTTTACCGGTCTCAAGGTGGTTGTTGGCAGACCGGGTTATAGGATAAATAGCCGCACTATCAAGAGGGACTTTCGATTGCGTAACTTGATCACATCATCATAGGGAGCTCAATCCTTTGCATACTTTGCATATTCCTATTTTGTTTCTTCTTGGTGTTTCTCCCTGTGAGGTTCTTGATCTTGTTGATAGCTCTTCAACAAGCCCAAACTCATACTGGAATTCATATGCATCTTCTATGGCAGTTTGAAGTTTGAAGGTTTTATCGGTTCCGCTTATAGGGAAGCTTCATACCTTTCTTCATCTGGTTATATCCTACTTTTTTGTACTATGATGTTTTATGCACCATCTTGTAGATCTTGTTGTCCTCGTCAAAACAAGCCCAAGATCATCAAAATCGGAGTCCGGATGCAAAAAATATTGTGTTTTTCGTGAAGTCTGTTTCAACCGGGATTCAACCGGGTTCAACCAGGATTCCTGGTTTCGCAACCGAGTCTATCTAGAATTGCATTCAGTAACCTTTCCTAGTTTAGATCCGGTTCAACCGAGTTCAACCGGGATTCAACCGGACTTGAAACCGAGTCGTCCGGTCTGTGAGCCGCTTCAACCGAACTGCAAACCGGGTTCACGCAAATTTCTCTCAACGGCCATATTTGCTTTCCCCTATATAAGGGGGTTCTTCACCCAATTTTTTTCGGTGTTCTTGAGCTCGAAATTGACCTCCTTTGTTGAATCTCTTGATCTTGCTTCCTCTCCCTTACCTCCTATGATTTTTGCATCTTTTTTAAGGGCTTTGGAAGAGGAGATCTAGATCTACAATCCCCACCAATCAATTCCTCATCTACGTTACGGGAACACTTTGAATCTAGATCTTGGAGTCATTGGTTGACTTCTACCATTGTTATTCCTCTCTAATTCCTCCCTAGCACTTGTTGCTTTGGTGGGATTTGAGAGTGATGGATTTGAGCACCCTTGGTGTTCTTGCTTTGCATTCTTGCATAAGTGTTGAGCTCTCCATTACATTTTGTTTGAGTGAGAGACCGTGAGCTTGTTACTTTTGGAGGGTGACCTCCTAGTTGGCTTGGCGGTTGGTGTCGCGGTGTTATCTTCGTGGAAGATTGTGAAGAGACCCGGGCTTCTCCTTCGTGGAGCTTGCCATCTTCGGAGTGGAGGAAAAGCTAGCCATAAGGAAAGGGCCTATTCCTTCGTGGGATAGACTCAGAGAAGAAGGTGAGCCTTCGTGGCATTGGGAAATCCTTCGTGGAGTCCCACACCTCTCCAACGTGACGTACCTTCTTGTAAGGTTACACAGGAATACATCTTCGTCTCCGCGTGCCTCGGTTATCTCTATACCCGAGCTTACTTTCCTTGTGATAACCATTGTGCTTGAAGTACTTATATATTGCTTATCATTTAGGTTTTATTTATATTGTGCTATCTTGATTAGCTTAACTTGTTGTTGGCGTACTTAGTTGAGCCTAGTGTATTTAAGTTTTGTGCTTATAAAATAAACGTTAGTTTAATTCCGTATTCTATCAAGCCAAAACTATAATAGTTTTGAAATTGCCTATTCACCCCCCTCTAGGCGACATCTCTATTATTTCAATTGGTATCAGAGCAAGGTCTCTCATTGTTTAGGCTTCACCGCCTAGAGTGTAAAGATGTTGGCTACTAGTATAATGCACAATGACATAATTATATTTGATGGCACAAATTATGCTTTATGGAGAAATTGTTTGCTTTGTAATCTTCGGACCTTGTGTCCAAATATTGAGCGATTTCTAGATGTAGGTTTTTCTCCTCCGATGGATCCTTAAAATCTATCTTTAAAGGATGAGAAAATTTTACATCTCGAAGCTCAAGTATCTAATGAGCTTATCTTCTCCTTGAGCCCACAGTTAATTTGTTCTTGACGATTGTGAAGTGCAAGTCGTCTCATGAGAAGTGGACCAAGCTTTAAAAAAATGGTGGTTCCATTTCTCATATATTTAGTGGTCTCTCCGAGGATCTCTCTTGTCCTTCACATCATGAAGAGCTCCAAGTTGCTTCCACCTTCGGCTGCGATGAGATTTCAATTCTTTTCACTTCACTTACATGCGACAAGTCACAAGGTACTGTCATGGTGAGTGGAAAAATCATATGTGATGATGGTAGTGTTTCTCTTTACACCAATGATTCTTGTTCTAGAAATGATAATGGTGTAGAGAGTTTGGACTTAAACACTTCTTGCAACAATAGTTATATATCCCCTTGTGTTGCTAGTCCTTGCATATCGTCTAGAAACTATTTGAATACTAATGTAGATGATATGCTTGATTTGTCTTGTTCCCATTTGCAAAATGCTTCTATTTCCTCTAGTTTTGTATCTAAGAATGTTAAGGAAATCAAACATTTTATGGAGCAAGACACAATCATGAATGGAGATTCAAGAATATCCTCATCTTCATCCTCTTGTGCTCACATGTGCCTTATGGCAAGAGGATCAAATGTATATCCTACTTTGGATCCCAACATATCTTCTCTAGATAATAGCAATGATAATGATGATAGTGATGATGACATTGATGAGGATACTAGTGCTCTCGTGCTTGAGTTGACTTTTTTGTACCTATCTTCGTGGTAATAATAAGGCCGTTGCTTGTCTCAAACATGTTATGGACACCATAACTAAACAAACGGGAACCATAGAGGAGTTGGATTTCCAACTTGATGATAGGAGTCGGAGATTCAATCTCCTTAAGCAAGAGATTGCCGAGGACAAGCACACTAATTGTCTCCTCACACACAAAATTGAATTTTATGAGCTTGAAAAGTAAAAATCTATTAATGATGCTAGTGCTACTAACTCTACTTCTTGTGAAGAATCTATATTAAAGGAGAATGTTGAGCTAAGGGTTCAAGTTGGGTTGCTAACTAGCAATTATGGGAAATTGGAAGGAAGTCATGAAAATCTACCGGCCTCTCATAATGATCTTCTAATCTCCTATGATGGGCTAAAGTTAGCTCGTGAGGCAAGTATCACTAAGGTAACATCTTATGAGCCTCATTTGGACATTAGCACAAATTCTACTCAAAATGCTATTTTGCCATGTGCTAGTCCTAGCGATCCTTTTTGTCATACTATTGATAAACCTTGTGTTGGATTACTCGATTTTCCTTGTTGCTCTAACAATGAAGCTTCTACTTCCTCTAGTACCTCTATTTCTAGTAACCATGTAGAGGAAATCAAAGAGCTCAAGGCCCAAGTCACTTCTTTGAAGAAATACTTGGAAAAGAGTCATGAAAGCAAATCCACACTCGATAATATTTTGAGTGTGCAAAAATACCTCAATGATAAAAATGGACCTGGATTGAACTCCAATAACGAGAACAAGTCCAAGAGCAACAACAAGAATGGCCAATACTAAGTCAAGAATTTGGCCAAGATTATTTGCTTCAAGTGCAAGGTTAAAGGACATCATGTAAGATCTTGTCCATTGAAGAAAAAGCACTTGAGTGAGAAGCAACAAGGGAAGCAGCCACAAGTTCAAGGTCAAGACCAATCGCAACCTCAAGTTGAAGTTATTCCACTTCCCAATAAGAATCAAGATAAGGCTCCCCAAGACAAATGAAGAATAAAAAGGGGAGAACTTGTTGCTACATATGTCGTGAGAAGGGGCACTTTGCCTCTTCATGTTCTAATGGTACCTTATCTAACCCTATCGTTGTTAATGATGATGATTCTCTTGGGAAGGATAAGGATGGCAATGTATTTGCCAAGTTTGTTGGAACTCAAAGTGGTTTTAAGAAAAGAACTATTTGGGTTGCCAATCCTATTGTGACTAACCTCTTAGGACCCAACTTGGTTGGGGACCAACAAGCTCAAACTTGATCAATAGGTGTTTTTGGAGGGCATTGGAGACTTGGCTAACTCATGAAGAATTAAGGGATCTTCATATATTATATTTTATCAAGCCAAGTTATAAGGATTATCATCTCCCTACCATATACCCAATGTGCCTCTTTGCGGTAACTCGAACTCAACTCTTTTATATTGTAAGTTACATTTCCCCTTTACATGTTTTAGTTTTGTACCAAGTATGTGTTTGTATTTGTTGTGCCTCATGCTTGCTTATTCTGTGTATTCAACTATGTCTATGTGTTTGGCACATCATTTACTTGTGTGTTTTGTTTTGAGCCTCCAATGCATCTTGATGATATTCTTTTTGGCTCTTTTCGAGTGGTTAATGGAACATCCCATTTTGGGGGAGTGATATGCCTCGCGCATCTCTCAAACCTTAAAATGTGTGTACATGAGTACTACCACTTAGTATTGATATTGCAAGCTTATCTAGTCAATGTGTGGTGTGTCATACTCATGATAAATTCAAATTCTAAATGTCGATTAATTATCTCTAGTTGAGGTTGTTTTTCCTCTTTAAGAAAATGAATATCACATTATGGGGGAGTAATATGCTTTTTTTTGCATATCACAATCCTAGGAAATGTGAACATATGAGCTGGTGTCACTTAGAGTTGATATTGTTGATTATCTTGTTTCTAGGTGGCATGTTAACTCAAACAAGTTCCTATTTTGTTAGAATATTTTATTGCTCGTACTTTCGGTCTTTGTTTGAGTAAGAAATTCTTGGTGAGGTCTTCCTCAAATAAATATCTCTATAACTTTTTTGGGAGACTATTTGCTTCAAGTTATTATAATCATAGCTTTGCATAATTGTGTGACTAGTTGAAGCTATCAAGAATCTCTATCTTTGCATAGTGTTTAATCTTTTTATTCCTATCCTATGCTTTTTATTGTGAAGATTTATATTTAATATCCATGCAATATACCATCGGAAATCAATTACAATACACTCATTGTCTTTGACAATTGATACTTATGTGTGGTAGCATTTGTGGATCATCTTCACCTTGGATTTCACCTCTTATTGCCTTATTTTCTTTCCAATTTTTTGTTGTGGCTCCCGTTGTCTTCCTTGGCTTTTGAACATCTCTTTGATGATGTCTTTGATTAATATCAAATATGTTTTAGTGGAAGACAAACCTTTTCTTCTTGGAACCTTGTGCCATTGTGAAAAGTGTTAAGGGTTTGGTTTATTTGTTGAAACCTTGCTTTTTTGGGAGTTTGTTATCTCATTATTTTTTCTCTATTTTGTTTTCTTGAATAAGATAAATCTTTGAGCATTTTTGTTTTATTTCATCTTTTATGCTCAATAGATTTTTCTTAGTTCATTTGTTGAACTTTGTTGAACAAATCTTTTGTTGATTTGATTGTTTGATATAGTTTGGACAACACATGTGTTTTGTCACATATTGTATACCTTCTTGAATATTTTGGTGTTTTTTCCAAATCATATCTTCGTTGGATCTTGAAAGTCTTGTGCGTGCATGTTTACTAAATGTACATCTTATATCATGTTTTGCTTTCTTTGATCCAATATATAGGGTATACTCCATCAAATCCTTAAACGGCTAAGATGTGCATGAAATTCAAATTTCATCTCTAAATATGCACATATTTTTATGGAGTGTGTCCTATGTGTTGTGGTTAGTCTAACCACTTTGGACCCAATAAGTTTAGGGACCAAGATGTACTTGAATGTTGTTTTAGGTACATTAGAGATCCAATGGATGCTTGTCTCATCTATAAGGAAGGTGTTGTCACCACATGATAATTGGAGCCAAGCTAGGATGATTTTAGAATTCTTATCTACTACATCATACCATTGCTATCTCGGTAACAAGTATCTTATTCATGCATACTATTATTACATCCAATATCTTGTAGGTTGCATCTTGGCATGAATTTATTTGTTTGTAAATGTTGCGATTCTTGCAAGGATCTTTGAAAGACATATCTAATTCTTCTCTATACTTATTGCTTATGTGAGTAATTTGAGATGATGCATATAAGGGGGAGTATATAAAATCATGTTCATGATTCACCAATCCCAAATATTCCTTCTAGCAATTTATTGCATATCAATTCCTCAAGGTACTCTCATGTGCAATATTGTTGAAATTGCATTGAATCCTTCCTTTCTCTACTTTTTGCCTTTCTCAAAATATCCCAACTAGCATTAGTTCCCTTAGTGTTAGTTGTGATATTTTTGAGGTTTTTCTTTTTTCCTTAGTGAAGTTGAATGATATACCATGAGAGGAAATAGAGCCATGCGCTATATGCACTTAGTCAAAAATATCCTTTTTGGTATATATTATGACTTCCTCTTGGACATCATGTATTCTTATTTTTATTAACCTCTTATGTGTGGATGTTTCTTTGTGGATTATTCATGTTTTGTCCACTTAGAAACTTATATACATGAGGTTGTTAATCTCTCACCTTCATATCCTTGCTCTTTGCCCGACCATACCTCTTATCCTCTTGGTTTCAATGATATTGGTAAGGTCTTGATTTATGAGTGCTCGGTTTACTTTCATTGCAACTTCACACACTCATACCTCATATTTGGTTTATTTTGGACTTAAGCTTGTATTGACAAGTGTATTGATTTATATCTAGACTCCTTGTATCATGGTTGTGTTCTAAATGATATAGAGGGAGTGATGATCCCATGTTTGTGCATATTGTATTCAAATGAAACAACTAATTTATGCACGAACCTTGAGGAGCTTCCTTATTTAATTTAGAGCACCATTTGTCCATTTGATTTTTTGGATCTTTTGATTGCTTGCTTCATCTGTTGAAGTTTCTTCACCTTATTATCCTTTTAGCAATATTTGATCCTCAATATAGTTTGATTTCCTCCAAATATTCATCATTGGATATGTGCATATGAGTTCACTCATATTAAGAGTAATGCACACCTTGGGTAGTAACTCATACTATATTGTCCTTCTAACCTTGTCATCCATTTTGGCACTTGTTGTCAATAGGGGAGAAGTTTAGAGGGTTGAAGGGAAATGGTTTTATACTTACGATTGGTTTGTTCTTAAGTGTTTGCCTTTCATGCATTTCATCTTTATTATGTTTTGCATGGTTGAATATATAGTGGAAACACTCCCAAAGGTCATGCTTGATAATGTATGCAATGAAATTCAAGTTCATCACACGTGCATATATTGTGGAGGAGTTTGCTCTATATATGTTAGTTCTACTCACATCTCGTGCATTAGTTGTAGTTTGTGTGAGTAGAATCGGTTTTGATATGGGATAGTGTCTTTGTGTTACGTAACCATATTAAATACAACCTCTTGTATGCAACTTATTCTCGGATAAGATACATACTTGTTTTTAATATTCATTATATAAACCCTCTTGTTCTGATTGTCATCAATTACCAAAATGGGGGAGATTGAAAGGGTAGTTTCCCCTATGTGTGGTTTTGGAGATTAATGACAATCCCTATGGACTAATGTTTTCCTTGAGTTTTATATGAAGGAATATTCCATAGGTCATGCTTGCAGTCCATGTGTTGGGTTCAAGTATGGATGCCATGAAGATAAAGATTTACCTTGAGTATTGGCATCAATATCATCGAGTTGAAGAGAAGAATATGGTGTTGAGATGGAGAATGAGAAGATACATGGTTAACCAATACAAAGAGTGAAGATTAGATTCAAGTTTGGTCAACAAATGAAGCATAAAGAATGTACCACATGGATCTTGTGGTATGGTAAGCTTGACAATTATGCTTCATGAACTAACCCATTATATATGTACCTTTGTGTTATATATAGTGGTTAGGTATCTTTTCATAGGCATGCATCGAAAGTAAAGATCTCATACAACCCATGAGAGGATGGCATCAAGTGGTGATCGTCATCAAGGTTGAGAAGGGCAAGTTCAAGATAAGCATCTCGAGAAGATCATTTGCCTGAAGCTTGCCGTCCATATTGGTGGTAATGTATTTTTGAAGACGTGTCTTAATGATGCTATCACATAGTGGTGTATGGGGGAGAAAATTATGAGTTTTCACGAAGCAACAATGATCAAGTGATGCATTCCGACTTGGATGGAGCTGGAAGAATTATCATCAAGATCAAGCGGGATGTGCAAGGCAAAGGTATGGCCTTTCTAGGTTTTCCTTTTACAGGTCTCAAGGTGGTTGTTGGGAGACCGTGTTATAGGATAGATAGCCGCACTATCAAGAGGGGCTTTCGGTTGGGTAACTTGATTACATCGTCATAGGGAGTGCTGGCTTGTGGTTGATGTTGAGCTCGTTGGGGAACCCCAAGAGGAAGGTATGATGAGCACAACAGTAAGTTTCCCTCGGTTATGAAACCAAGGTTATCAATCCAGTAGGAGCAAGGAAACACACCAAAGGTGTAGCTAGCTGAACTTTGGCAGAGCACACTACCGGTGCCAGCAGCTACGTGGAGACCTGCACAACACAACCACAGAACTCTGTCCCCAACTTGCGATGAGGTTGTCAATCTCACCGGTTTTGCTGAAAACAAAGGATTAAACATATCGAATGGAAGGAAGTAATAGTTTGCACAAAGTAAACACAAAGCAGTAAATAGTTTGATTATAGATTGAATGTAAAAGAAAGGACCGGGGTCCATAGTTCACTAGAGGTGGATCTCCTTAAGATAGATAACATGCTGGGTGAACAAATAACAGTGGGGCAATTGACAAACATCGAGAAAGCATACAAGCATATACTAATCATCTTGACTCCTTTGAGATTCGATTGGGCATTACAACATTATACATAGACCGCCATCCAACTGCAGCTATGACTACTAATCCACCTTCAGGTTATCATACAAACCCCCTCTAGTATTAAGTTGCAAGCAACAGATTATTGCTTTACGAATTGCGTGTAAAGTAAACAATACGATTGTTCTATGAACAAAGGATTGTTGTTTTCTCCCTAGTAGCAACAACACATCTAGTACCTTAGAGATTTCTGTCACTTCCCCAGATTACTAGAGGCATGAACCCACTATCGAGCATAAATACTAACTCTTGGAGTTGCTAGCATCTACTTGGCCAAGATAGCTACTAACAACGGAAAGCATGGAAGATCACAAATAACAAAGACATGATAGAATCAATAATCAATCTAAAATATCATGTCAATATCCATCGGATCCCCACAAACACAACATGCAGAATTACAAATAGATGATATTGATCATGAATGGAGCTCACAAGATCTAGACATGAAAGCACAAAGGAGGAGAACCAGCCACCTAGTTACTACATGGACCCGTAGTCCAGAGATGAACTACTCACGCATCACACCGGAAGCTTGCATGATGATGAAGAAGGCCTCCAGGGTGAATTCCCCTCTCCGGCAGGGTGCCGGGAAGAGCTTCAGATCCCTCCCGATCTAGGGATGGAGATGACGGCGACTACAGACTCTTTCGTGGAATTTTCATCGGGTACTTAGGGTTCCGTATCAGAGGCAATATATAGGCGGAAGGAGAGGCCGAGGGGGTGCCTGGGGTGGCCAGACCACCCCCTGGCGCGAGCCAGGCCTGGCCGCGCGGCCAGGTGGTGTGGCCAGGCCCCAACCCCTCTCCGTCTCGTATTCTGGCTCCAGGTGTCTCCCGGTAACATAGTAACTTTGGCTTTTGTCCCGTCCAATTCCGAGAATATTCATTTTCTGACTTCCTGGAACCAAAAACAGCAGAAAACAGGCAGCTGGCACAGTGACTCTTGTTAATAGGTTAGTCCAAGAAATCATATGAAAAGTACTCCAAAGTGTGGACAAAACACAAGAAAGTAGATAAAACCAAGCATGGAACATCAAAAATTATAGATACATTTGCAATGTATCAACATCCCCAAGCTTAACTCCTGCTCGTCCTCGAGTAGGTAAGTGATAAAAAGAAAGAATAATTTTGAGGTGACATGCACCATCATAAACTTGATCAAAGTATTTGTAAAACATTCAGAGCTAGGATCATAGTACTTCAATCATAACATGAAAGACAAAGTTCTAGCAATAAGACAAAGAAACTATGTTGCAACATGAAAAGGCACAAACAAAATATTCATGAATAACAATGCTTTGCAAGACGTTTGTTTGTTTCACATAAAGAAAACATAGCATAATAGTATTCAGCTTGTCCCTCATAGAGTAGCAAATATAAATGCATAAGACACCTTCAAAGTTCATAAGAGTGACTAGATACAAATAGTTTAAAACAAGCAATATCAAGTTATGCATCAATCAACTAGTCTTTGGACAATGCACATAGAACTAAGAATGGCCACTATGCTCTCAAAGTAGGTGCATAAAGGTAGAAGGTGGAGACTCAATATATAAGTGGAAGAAAGCCCTTCATAGAAGGAAGCAGAGATTCAAGTTTCATAAAGAGCTTCCAAAAATTATGGTACTTATAGCTTTCAGCTCTCATTGCCCCTATCATAAGCATCTTGAAGTGATTAAGGTTAAAGTGAACAAACTATGGTGTACATGCTTGACGAAATATAAGTTAGAAATCTCATGTCCCTTGAATACGAGGGCCGCTCCTCATGCTACTCAAGTTTAGACACCGGTAAGTTCTTGTCATCCTAAGTACATGTGTATCATAGAGAACCGCCAACAGGGTACACCTTGCCCGATGATACGGAAGAATCCCCATATCAAAATGACAAGGCAAACAGACAATGAGCATCTCAGCAATCTTCTTATTTACCATGGGAATATGGTGCTTTTTTCTCTCTTTCCTCTTTTCATAATCTTTTTTTTCTTTTTCTCTTTTTTTTCTCAATATAGGACTCTTTTTTTATAAGAAGAATGCTTCATAGACAGCACATTATGGTTACGCTGCAGGTTTCCACCATGTCAGCATGGATTAGACCAGCGGCCCAGGCCTTTCTCTAACACATATACATAACTCCATGGACTTACAAGCTCCCCTTTCATTTCACACCGACGACATCCATAGACAAAAGAGCATGATATCAACTAGGTACGGAGTACCAGTGCAATGTTGAAAGCGTTCCCCATGACAGCATGGTTTTGCTAATCCCCAACAAATAAGTGCAAGAATATGCAACATAGACGACACAATGGTTCAAGTTTATTAAGGGCAAGAAAAGTAAAGTGTGCCATCAAGTTCGTGAGAGCTTTAATCACTAGTTTTCTCATAACAAGTTTAATTTCGAAGGTAAACAAAAGCATGAATATACTTGGAATAGCATATGCTAGTAGGTAGGTATGGTGGACTCTTTGGAATAACTTGGTTTATGGAGTTGGATGCATGAGTGGAACTCATACTTGGTTGTGGAGGCTAGCAAAAGACTGGGAGCGACAAACTAAGAGAGCAATAATGGCCATAATCATGCAGAGCGACAAAACATCATTGATCAAAGCATAAAGTGATACTACAAGTTGAAAACTAAAGGATCATAAAGGCTATGGTTACTTTGTATAGTCACAACATGGTGTGAGCATGCACCAAGTCAACCCAAATAAAGCATCAAAGGAAAATAGCACAATACTATGCTTTAATATGCTAAAACAACGCATGATTCATCCAAGGCACATTAAGCAATCTCAATTGTTTATAACAATTCATGCTACAACAAAGAATACTAAGCATAAAGCCAAAACAATATCGAGCATGGCATGACAAAGCATAGGCCACAATCAAAAACAAGTTCTCTTTACCACTTAAGCATGAGCTTTCCTACTCTTTTCCAATCCAAACCAAACTATTTGAAAACAAATGTATGAAAGAGGGGGTCCAACCAATTTATTCAGCAAACTAAGCAAACAAAGCAAATGAAAAACCAAAACTAAAACGAAAAAGAAGATGCTCCAAGAACAACACAACTGTGCATGAAACAATAAAAATGAAGCGTTTGGAAGAAACCTGGGATTTTTATTGATGAAGAAGGGGATGCCTTGGGCATCCCCAAGCTTTGACGCTTGTACTTATTGGATATTTCTTAGGGTGACACGCGTGGCATCCCCAATCTTGAGCTTTAGTCCATCCTTCATCTCATTACTCATTCCTTCCATACACCTGAATTTTTTTCCTTCATACAAAACTTCACACAATCTTTATTAGCAACATTAGTGCACTTAAGATAATAAGTCTTTAGGTTCAGTTCTAACACCAATAAAACTTCTATTAAAACACTAGCTACTGTAGCACTTCCCTTAATAAGCTCAATTCCCCAAAAGAACTCAAAAAGGAACCAACAAGAAGCAAATGCAGAAAATGGCAGAAATCTGTCAAAACAGACCAGCAGGTAAAGACGAATTTTTTGGAAGACTTTCTGTTGCTCCAATCAACAAGTGTTGAACTAACAAAAGTTAGATAATAACCTGGGGCAGAATCACAAAAATTCACGCCTAAAAAGGACAAACAGAGATTTTACACGAATTTTTATGGTGAAGCACATAAATCTGTTTCGGGACAACAACTTTCCCAATCATTACTTCTCTCATTAGAGGTTACTCTTGGCACAAAAAGAAAATAAAAAGGATAAGGAGCAGTTATTACTGAAGTAATAACTTGCAAGACTCATCTAAAACTTTTGGGTTATCTCCCAATAAGTACTTTTATTTAACGCCTTTAAGTTAGGCATAAGAAGCAAGAAAAAGAATCAAGTGTTCTCAAATGAAGAAGCATTAAGAGCAAATTTTGTTTTCATAGGAGAGGCAAAAGAAATCTTCTCTCTGTTCTTAGGGAAGTGTTATATACCTTTCTTGAGTGGGAGTTGATATTTAATGGTGCCTTCTTTCATATCAATAATGGCACCAACAGTTCTAAGAAAATGTCTTCCCAAAGTAATAGGACAAGAAGCATTGCATTCAACATCCAAAACATAGAAATCAACGGGGACATAGGCATTGTTAACCATAATAAGAACATCATTAAGACTCCCCATGAGTTTCTTTTTAGCATTATCATCAAGTGGGACATTCAAATAACAATCTTCAAGTGGTGGCAAATCAAGCATATCATAAATCCTTCTAGGCATAATAGAAACACTACTATCAATATCACATAAAGCTTTGAAATCAAAATCATTCACTTTCATATTAATGATGGGTTCCCAACCATCTTCTTGTTTTATAGGAATAGAAGCTTTATGTTTCATCTTTTCTTCTTTAATCTTTATGAGAGCATCAGTAATGTGTTTTGTAAAGGCCATGTTCATAGCACTAGCATTAGGACTTTTAGCAAGCTTTTGTAGGAACTTAATAACTTCAAAAATGTTGCAACCATCAAGATCAAAATCATAATTATCATCTAAAGTAGTAGAGCTATTACTAGCCTTAACACTAGTGGTAGTGATAGTAGAAACACTAATGTTTCTAGCAATTTCATCTTCTCTTTCCCACTTAGCATGCAACTCAGCTAATAGTCTAACATTTTCACCAATTCTTACTTGTATGGCATTAGTAGCTGCAAAGGGATTATCATTGGTTTTAGGTTTATTCAAAGAAGATTGAGCTTCAGCCAAAGATGCTATATTTCTTTCAGCATTAGAGAGTTTTTCCTCAATAGTTTTATTGAAAGTAGTTTGTTTACTAATAAAATCTTTAAGCATAACTTCAAGTTCAGAGGGAACACTCCTATTGTTGTTGTAGGAATTTCCATAAGCATTACCATTGTTGGGAGGGTATGGCTTATAATTGTTGTTACCAAAATTATTCCTGTAGGCATTGTTGCTAAAATTATTATTTCTTATAAAGTTCACATCAACTTGCTCTTCTTGAGCAACCAAAGAGGCTAAAGGAACATTATTTGGATCAATATGGGCTTTCCCATTAACAAGCATAGACATAATAATATCAATCTTATCACTCAAGGAGGAGGTTTCCTCAACAGAATTTACCTTCTTACCTTGTGGAGCTCTCTCAGTATGCCATTCAGAATAGTTAACCATCATATTATCCAGAAGCTTTGTTGTAGCACCCAAAGTAATGGTCATAAAGGTACCTCTAGCAGCAGAATCTAATAGGTTCCTTGAAGAATAGTTCAATCCTGCATAAATTTTTTGGATGATCATCCAAGAAGTCAGTCCATGAGTGGGACAATTCTTTACCAAAGATTTTATTCTTTCCCAAGCTTGAGCAACATGTTCATTATTAGATTATTTAAACTTCATTATTTCACTTCTCATAGATATAATCTTAGCAGGAGGATAGTATTTTCCAATGAAAGCATCTTTGCATTTAGTCCAAGAATCAATACTATTCCTAGTTAAGGAATTCAACCATTCTTTAGCTTTTCCTCTCAAAGAGAAAGGAAACAATTTAAGCTTAATAATATCTCCATTTATATCCCTATGCTTTTGCATCTCACAAAGTTCAACAAAGTTATTTAGATGGGCAATAGCATCTTCATTACCAATACCAGAAAATTGTTCTCTCATAACAAGATTGAGTAAAGCAGGTTTTATCTCAAAGAAAGTAGCTTCAGGAACATGTGGAGCAATAGGTGTGCTCATAAAATCATCATTGTTGGTGCTAGTGAAGTCACACAACTTAGTGTTTTCAAGAGTAGTCATTTTTTTGTGTTTTTGATAAAGAAAAGCAAACTTGTAAAACTATTTTTTTGTTTGTTTTTGATAAAGAAACAAGCAAACAAAGCAAAAGTAAACTAAGAAAAACAAAAATAACAAAGTAAAGAGATTGGTTATGAGGGACTCCCCTTGTGAAGATGTCCTTGACTCCCCGGCAACAGCGCCAGAAAAATACTTTTGATGGCGCGTGGTTAACGTAGGAGCTTCTTCTTCTTTGTTCCCCGACAACGGTGCCAGAAAAATACTTGCTGGCTCGTGGTTGATGTCGAGCTCATTGGGGAACCCCAAGAGGAAGGTATGATGAGCACAACAGTAAGTTTCCCTCAGTTATGAAACCAAGGTTATCAATCCAGTAGGAGCAAGGAAACACCCCAAAACCCCAAAGGTGTAGCTAGCTGAACTTTGGCAGGGCACACTACCATTGCCAGCAGCAACGTGGAGACTAGCACAACACAACCACATAACTCTGTCCCCAACTTGCGATGAGGTTGTCAATCTCACCGGTTTTGCTGAAAACAAAGGATTAAACGTATCGAATCGAAGGAAGTAATAGTTTGCAGAAAGTAAACACAAAGCAGTAAACAGTTTGATTATAGATTGAATGTAAAAGAAAGGACCAGGGTCCATAGTTCACTAGAGGTGGATCTCCTTAAGATAGATAACATGTTGGGTGAACAAATTACAGCGGGGCAATTGACAAACATCGAGAAAGCATACAAGCATATACTAATCATCTTGACTCCTTTGAGATTTGATTGGGCATTACAACATTATACATAGACCGCCATCCAACTACATCTATGACTAATAATCCACCTTCAGGTTATCATCCGAACCCCTCCAATATTAAGTTGCAAGCAACAGATTATTGTTTTATGATTTCCTCGAAAGTAAATAATATGATTGTTCTATGAACAAAGGATTGTTGTTTTCTCCCTAGTAGCAACAACACATCTAGTACCTTAGAGATTTCTGTCACTTCCCCAGATTACCAGAGGCATGAACCCACTATCGAGCATAAATACTAACTCTTGGAGTTGCTAGCATCTACTTGGCCAAGATAGCTACTAACAATGGAAATCATGGAAGATCACAAATAACAAAGACATGATAGAATCAATAATCAATCTGAAATAGCATCTCAATATCCATTGGATCCCCGTAAACACAACATGCAGAATTACAAATAGATGATCTTGATCATGAATGGAGCTCACAAGATCTAGACATGAAAGCACAAAGGAGGAGAACCAGCCATCTAGCTACTACATGGACCCATAGTCCAGAGATGAACTACTCACGCATCACAACAGAGGCTTGCATGATGATGAAGAAGGCCTCCAGGGTGAATTCCCCTCTCCGGTAGGGTGCCGGGAAGAGCTTCAGATCCCTCCCGATCTAGGGATGGAGATGACGGCGGCTACAAACTCTTTCGTGGAATTTTGATAGGGTACTTAGGGTTTCCATATCAGAGGCAATATATAGGCGGAAGGAGAGGCCGAGGGGGTGCCTGGGGCGGCCAGACCACCCCCTAGCGCGGGCTAGGCCTGGCCGCACGGCCAGGTGGTGTGGCCAGGCCCCAGCCCCTCTCCGTATGGTATTCTGGCTCCAGATGTCTCCCGGTAAAATAGTAACTTTGGCTTTTGTCCCGTCCAATTCCGAGAATATTCATTTTCTGACTTCCTGGAACCAAAAACAACAGAAAACAGGCAGCTGGCACTATGGCTCTTGTTAATAGGTTAGTCCAAGAAATCATATGAAAAGTACTCCAAAGTGTGGACAAAACACAAGAAAGTAGATAAAACCAAGCATGGAACATCAAAAATTATAGATACATTTGCAATGTATTAGGGGATCAATCATTTGCATACTTAGCATATTCCTATTTTGTTGCTTCTTAGTGTTTCTCCATGTGAGGTTCTTGAGGTTTTTGCTAGATCTTCAACAATCCCAAGTTCATCGAAAATGGAATTCGTATGCATCTTCTATGGCATTTTGGAGTTTGAATGTTTTACCTGTTCCTCTTATGGGGAATGTTCATACCTTTCTTCATTTAGTTCTATCCTCGTTTGTTGTACTATGATGTTTTTATGCACCATCTTGTATTACTTGTTTTCCTTGTCAAAACAAGCCCAAGATCATCAAAACTGAAGTCTGGATGCAAAAGTTATTGCGTTTTTCATAAAGTCTGTTTCAACCGGGTTCAACCAGGATTCCTGGTTTTGCAACCGAGTCTATCCGGAATTGCATTCAGTAACCTTTCCCAGTTTAGATCCGGTTCAACCGGTATTCAACCGGGTTCAACCGGGATTCTACCAAACTTGAAACCGGGCCATCTAGTCTGTGAGCCGGTTCAACCAAACTTCAAACCCAGTTCACGCAGATTTCTCTCAATGGCCATATTTTATTTCCCCTATATAAGGGGTTCCCCCCAACGTTTTTGGGTGTTTTTGAGCTCGAAATTGACATCTTTTGTTGAATCTCTTGAGCTTGCTTCCTCTCCCTTCTCTCCTATGATTCTTGCATCTTTTTGAGGGTTTTGGAAGAGGAGATCTAGATCTACAATCCCCACCAATCAATTCCTCCTGTAAGTGTAGGGGAACCCTTTGAATCTAGATCTTGGTGTCATTGGTTGACTTCCACATTGTTCTTCCTCTTTTATTCCTCCCTAGCACTTGCTGCTTTGGTGGGATTTGAGAGTGAAGAATTGAGCACCCTTGGTGTTCTTGCTTTGCATTCTTGCATAAGTGTTGAGCTCTGCATTATGATTTTTTCGAGTGAGAGACCGTGAGCTTATTACTCTTGGAGGGTGACCTCCTAGTTGGCTTGGCGATTGGTGACGCGGTGTTCTCTTCATGGAAGATTGTGAAGAGACCCGGGCTTCTCCTTCGTGGAGCTTGTGAAGTGGTTGTGGAGCTTGCCATCTCCGGAGTGGAGGAAAATCTAGCCATAAGGAAAGGGCTTATTCCTTCGTGGGATAGACTTGGAGAAGAAGGTGAGCCTTTATTGCATTGGGAAATCCTTCGTGGAATCCCACACCTCTCCAATGTGACATACCTTCTTGTAAGGGAACACAAGAATACATCTTTGTTTCCACATGCCTCGGTTATCTCTATACCCGAGCTTACTTTCCTTGTGATAGCCATCGTGCTTGAAGTATTTATATCTTGCTTATCACTCGTGGTATATTTGTCTTGTGCTATCTTGCTTAGCTTAAATTGTTGTTGGTGCACTTAGTTGAGCCTAGTGTATTTAGGTTTTGTGCTTGTAAAATAAACATTAGTTTAATTCCACATTCTATCAAGACAAAACCGTAATAGTTTTGAAATTGCCTATTCACCCCCTCTAGGTGACATCTCTATCCTTTCAAACCCCCTGTGTTGTTCTCCGCGTGGTACAAGGTGGCGCGCATAGCCGCATGCTGCCTCGGGAAATCCTCCGGATCACCGGTGCATCCAAGCTGGTGCATGACCATTGCGTATTCCAGATGCACCAGACACACCAGCCTCGGAGGCAAGACGCCCGGAGGTGGGGTGTCCCGGGTAGCGACGCCATCGCGCCCGCGGCTGCTGCTGCCCTTACTTGGACTCCGTGGTGGCTGAAAGTGTGGATACCGTAGGCGAGGATGGTTTCCATCGGCGATGTGGCGGATCACACCGGAGAGAATCCAGTTCGCCCACCATAGCCGCTGACGGGCTTCGTTGTGGTTCACCGGAGGTAGGCTATCGCCCTCATACCTAGCCATCTCTCTTTCCCGTCGATTGGCGCAGAAGGCGGTCCAGGTCAGGGTGTTGTCGCGGCACCAATTTTGATACATCCGCTGCTCCGGCGTGATCTCGAGTTAGTAGTGGCTCGTGATGGCCTCCCGGCGGGCGGAACCGCGAGGCACAGGAAGGACGGACACCCCTCCGACACTCATCATCCAAACGGGGGCAGTCGATAGCCCGACGGGCACGGGTAGCTGGAGGTGCACGATGCCTCCGTCTCCTCGAGGGTGAGATAGGCCTAGTGTGTGGTGTCCATGGAGAGATAGAGAGGTGTGGATATGTGGATGGCAATGGCGGTTTCCCTAGATATAGCGGAAAGGGCAGGAAACCTGGGCGGGAAGAGTTGGAAAGGGCAGGAACGAAAGGGCACGCCACCGCATGGCCAGATGGCAGGACCCGTTGGCTCTGAAAACAAAGAACCTATCTCACTGCCAGGCCTGGTCCGCATCATTTTCAGCTCCATCCAGCGCCTCCACTAGACCTCCTGTGGGTTCGGTTTGGCCTGGGGGCGCTGGATAACAAAACAGGTTGTGCTGGTGCCAAAAAAGATTGGGGGGTGGTGGCTAGGCGTGATTTTCTGCGCCGGCACCCCGACAGCCCTTTAGGGGGGGCTTTAGGGACCCCAAGTGGAGATGCTCTAAGATCATCTCCAGCCGTCGCTCCCCAAGCGGCATGATGACCCATTTGGGAGTACCAGCATGAACAAAAGGCTTTGGGTGCATCACTCCACAACCGCGTTCCCTATAGGAATTCCCTTTGATATTTTTTGAATTGTTTTAGCAAAAAAAAGGCCCACCAAAACAACGACAAGTCCGTCTTCATATTACATACCAAGGAAATGAAAGGCGGCGTGGTAGTACTCGACATCGGTGTCGGTGTCACTATCGATAGTACCCCCGCTGCTTGTACCAAGGCGCTTTCGTCCTCATGAAGCTCGAAGATGACCCCATAAGTGTCGACATCGGCGTATTTCGGAGGCATCGATGTCGCAGGTGGTGATGTCGCGGCTGATGGCATCGGTGGTGGTGTTGGCGGCCTTCTAATGCCCATCTCCATGAGGATGCTGTTGTAGATTCGCGCGTGCGCCGCTTTCACCTCATCGTTGAACAACGACGTGTTGTCCATCGGAAGGGCGAAGTCTTCTTTCCTCTTCTTCACGAACACCCTCGACGGCTCGAGCTTGATTTTTTGTCCGTGTTCTTCATGATGTAGGCCCACCTTTTGCTAGCATATTTCTGGCATTGCAGGTTGCTCGACGACAGCTCGACGAGGCACTTGTCGATTGCTGATTGCGCCTTCTCTGAAGCCAACACCGTAGCAAGAAGCTCCTTGGCTTTCCTGTTGCTAGATCACTGGCATCAGAGGCCACCGCGGGATTGTCCAGATCGCTGGCGTCGCCTTTCTTCAGTTTTAGAGGCACGAACTTCAACTTCTCGTGCCCATGAAGCTCCGTGTAGCAATGCATGTAGTTGAAATCCTTGTCGCTGCTGCCACGCTTGAACAGGTCAAGCACATAGAGCAACTGGTAGGCTGCATCCTCGCCGCTTAGGGGCCAATCGCGCATGTTCTCGAGCTTGTTGCATAACTCGTTGACATCATGCTGGATGAAACCCTAGTGGTTGGAGATCACGTTCGAGATCCTCTTCGTGAACATGGCATGGTACTCGGCGTTGAGCACCTTGCGCTTGCCAAACTCGTCCTTGATCCTCTTCTAGTACGTACCGTTTGGTTGATTGCTGCCGGTGATTGGGTCTATCGAAACGGTGGCCCAGGAGTCTCACTAACACTGATCCTCAAGGGTTTTCCACAGCGGCCCCTGATTCACGTTCCTCGACCTATCGGCCTCCTCGGCGATGACGTCTTCTCCTCATCTTACTCTTCCTCATTTTCCACCTCGTCCTTGGCGTCGTCGTCGTCCACGTCCTCTTCAAACGCCTGTTGAGCATTGGCGTTCTCGTTGATCATGTCTCTCGTCGGATTGATGAAAAGTACACCATGAGGGGGTCCTCGGGGCGTGTGGAAGATAGGGGTGAGACGTATGGTGTTCCGGGATGGTGAGCACACAAGTTTACCCAGGTTCGAATCCGCCAGCTTTGGACGGATCCTACTCCTCCTAGCAATCCAATAATACGGCAAAGCCAGAATATGGGTTACAAGGGTTTCCCCTGTGCGAGTTAAGATTGTAGACTATTGTGAGGGTGCCCTAAAGGCTCTCCCTAGGACGGCTTATATATATATATATCCGGCCTAGGGTTTACAGGAGAGACCTATCCGGCTACGACTAAGAGTCGGTTACAGAGTACATCTTGAACACAAGTAACACTATGGACCTATGTCGGTAAGTCTTCTAGGCCTTCCCATAGCCGGACTGGACTCCGTCTCTTCTCCCTGACTGGGACGCTCGTGAAGCAAAGCTCTAACCTGAAGTGGGCCACCCTGGTCAGTGAGGTACAGTGAGGATACCCGGAAAGTATATCCCCAATAGCAGCCCCCGGAGGCCTCCAAGATCCAAAGTCGGCTTCATCATCATCTAGCTTGATCTTTGGCTTGTAGGATTCCTGAAACTTCAAAAAAAAAAGATACAATCCGGGTCTCAAAAAATGAGTCGGACCTATAAATACGTTTATTCAGATTTCCAGCTCGAAATTAAAACTAAGCTGGAACTAGGTCTCTGACGTCATCTAACACCAGTCATGGTCAAGTCACGTCACTGACAGACATTTCCTGTCAGCACGACCGTTGGTGGGTCCGCCTTTCGTGGAACCGAGGCGCCATTTCAATGGGTGCGTGGAGATTGAGGTGGCGTAATCATCGCGCAGGAGTTTCCCAGTTCTTTCCACAATGCGTGGCACGTTTATTGTAGCGTTTACACGAATCTTGACACGGCCGGTGGATATAAGTGGTGAGGATCCTATTCCTCATATCCCCTCACCAGCACTTTGCGCCGTTTCCTTCTCCCCTACACCTCCCACGAACCTAGAGCTCCTTTGCTCCCCAGAAATCTCCAGCGCCGCCCATCCAAGGTCACCGGTACACCGGCAAAATGGCTTCTGCATCATCCTCCGGCACGACGGAGACGACATCGAGGGCAGCAGCGGCAAAGAAGGAGAGCAACCGCGGGGTTTGGATCACGTGCGTCCTCGACGACGCCAAGCTCCATGGTGTGGAAGAAGAAGGGCTCCTCCGCGCCAGCGATTGGCGCAGCGGCTTCGGCGAAACCATCCCCAACCCTCGCGACGACGAGCGTGTGCACTTCGGCACTCACCTTGACAGAGGTCTGAGCTTTCCTCCCTTAGACTTCTTTTCCGAGGTCATAGATCATTACAGAGTTCATCTCCATCATCTCCCCCGAACTCCATCTTAGAGATGAGCGCTTACGCATCTTTATGCGAGGGGTATCTCGGCATTAGGCCAAGCCTTACTCTCTTCCGGTATTATTTCCATGTTCGGAGAAATTCTGTTACTGTCGGTAATCCTTATATTACCGGTACTATTAGTTTTTCGGTTAGGCGAGAGCGCGTTTATCCTCGGATTATGGCCGTCCACTTTTTTCTATCACAAGGATATTCCTGCTCCTGGCAAAGATACTTCTTTGTCGGCTTTCGTCGACGGAGCCGCCACGCCCCAAGAATCCTGGGATGAGGTTGCTCCGGCTCTCAGTGACGATCTGCTCCTTGCCAAGAGGTGGATCGAGTATTTGATGAAACACAAGGGCCTGAGAGGGTCCGACTTAGTTCACTGCTGGGTGGCACCCCGGATCCAGCCTCTTCAACATCATGGAGATCGACTGATGCATTCCATCATGTCATCGAAGAAGGATTCCCTCCGCATCAGCCCCAAAGCCTATACGGCAAAAGATAAAGTATGCCATATCAAATGGCTGATAAGGGAGCAAATTGAGAGGAAGATTTCGGAGTTGTCCCTGGACATGCATACAGCGGAAGATCCCGTTGTGCCGGTAAGCTTCAGCAGCAACTCTTTTTATGTGCTCATCTTTATATTATTTTGCAATACCGAGATACTTCTTCTTTTCAGCTTGCCAACCTCCCCGCGTCGGAGTTCACTCCTATCGAGGGATATCCTCCTGAGTTTTCTTAGGATGAAGGAGAATTGGTTCCACTACCCGATGTTGTTCCTCGGGAACGCAAATCTCCGACAGTGGCCATTGGCACAAAATAAGTGCCCGTTGTGAAGAGGTAATCTTTCCTCACAAGGACTTTGTATTATAGATCTTAATTCTTTCCGAGATGTAATGTTCCATGTTCTATTACCTTCTCGGAGCTAAATAGCTCATCAATGGCAAAGGGAAAGGGGTTGTCTCGAAGCCTCTACGCCAGTCGAAGCTAAACTTGACTTCTCCTACCATAGCTCCTCCGACTCCTATCCCTCAGCCTTCTACAACACCGGAGATTACTCCATCTCTGATCGTTGCAGAAGATCCGGCTCAACCAGCAGAGCTAGTGATCCTCGGATCACAGACTGACGTCACCATGGGTGACTTAAGTTTTGATAAGGGTGAACCCTCTTCGGGTAATGATCCCTCGGCAGAGGTCTTCGCCGACAACCTCCTAAGCAATCCGGGACTTGCCAAATTTGGCTTATCTCGGAAATCTGCGGAGGAGATCCAACGGCTGGCCAGGCAATGCCTAGAAAGCCGGACCATCTCTACCGAAGAAGAATCACAAGAAGCAGAGGACATCAAGCACTCTGATCTTCTTGAACAAGTCCGTCTTCGTGACGAGAAGCTGAGGACCGGCGAGCTTCCAACTGCGCCAGTGGTCCCCTAACCCTCGTCGAGAAGGTTACCACCGAAGTGAATGCGAGCTTGAACAAACTCACTCGTGAACAATATGTAAGTCGGAATTCCAACTCACGTTTTTCCTTATTTCATATCATATCCTCTAGCCCCCAAGCATGAAGCTGCACAGTCAAATCCGGTTTTCTGCTTCCTTAGGATGTCAAAGAATGAACTAGTGTAGCCCCCAAGGCTCGTGCTGATATTAGAAAAAATATTAGCCCGAGTCTTTAGTAGACTTCTGACTCTGGGTATTCTGACTTACAGAAAGTATATTCCTATAACCAGGATTTATTGAAGAATGTTTACAACAAGCGGAAATAAATCAAAGCTCTCCGACTTGAAAATGCTCAACTGAAAGTTTCCAAGGATGAGGCTGAAGGTAAACATTCTAGAACTCAAACCTTGTCTTTGTATTTCCTAGCCGAATTTTTTGTTCAACTTTTGTTCTTTTGACTACAGCACTGGTAAAACAGTCCTGTGCTATGATTGAAGAGGCCGAGAATCTTAAAACCCTGGTGGTGGAAAACAAGGAACTCCGCCAAGAGCTAGATAAGCTTAAGGCAGATCATGAGAGAAGCATTGCTCAAATTCTCAAATCCACCTCCATGGCCATCAAGGAGCGCGATTGTAAGATTACGCTTCAAGATAAGAAAATCCTAGATCTCAGCAACGATTTGTTCAGAGAGAGGGACATTGCCGAGGCACTCCGGGCTGAACTCCAGAGTCTTCGGGAAGAGAAGGCCAAAGTCGACAATGTCATCTTTGGTATGTTTCCCTTTTTCTGATTTATCTGCATCTTCTGACTCTTTGGAGTCCGGATTTATTTGATTAACCCCTTTGCATTATATGCGCAGGTCCTTTGAACATAATGGACTCAGCCTCTGTCGAATCTCGCACCAGCCGGCTTACCCAAGTTGGTGTTTTGCTACATGACTTCCGCCAATCCATCGAAGATATTGGTGAAGTTCTCAAGGTTCCGGATATGCATAGCATGTCCGACTTTGAAGTGCGAGATAAGGCCAAGGAGATGTCGCAACTCGTCCAGGACTGGAACATGTCCTATGCGCGAACCGCAGCGCAGAACGCTCTCACCATGGTTATGAGCCACCATGGAAACATGGAAATCTGGCAAGTAACCAGAGGGTACTGCAAAGTGGATGAAGATGGATAGGAGCAAGACATCAAGGCTATCATGGACTCCTGTGCCGGATATGGGTGCCATGTAGCTAACTTGACCAGCTACGACACTCCCTTCTTCACCCGCATGGACACGCCACCTCCGCCTTCCGAAGAAACAGCATAAGTTTCCCACGATGATCAAAGCATATCAGATTTGAACATCTCGAAACGTTATCAAAGCGAGGCTGATGTATCCAGCGAGCCGGCAGCTCCTACCTCTCCCCCTGCATCTTAGAGTATCAGAAAGAACAATGTGTTATTCTGAAAATAATTTGGGTTTGTAAATAAGTAGTATGATACTTTTGCTAGTGCTAAGCTTTATTTTGTCTATTCAACACTTTTGGCTTTAATGTTATGTGCCTGAAATGTTTGCATAAGCACTTGTATTTTTTGTCTGCACTTATTGTTTATCTGGCTTTCCACCTCGTCCCTTTCATAGCCGGCCAACTTTTAGCATGAAAACTTTGTCGAGCAAGGGAGCTCAATTGCTAAACCAGTTTAAACTTGGAAACAAAGCCGACCTCTAGTACCAACAATTCACTACTCGGAAAATGCCCACATCTAGCAATCAGACAAATAACCAAAGTGTACACTAGGAAATTTAGATTTATATCAAGGTAGCAATTTAGAATCGGAAATCTAAACCAGAACAAACATGAGCATAAAGTACTTTCAAGTATTCTGGGATTTTTGACTGTGACATGGTCATTCGGAAATAAGATGGTAAAAACTTGTCAGAAAGATTTTGAGGTAACCATATCTTTATTTCTCATTGAACATGTACACATATATGATTACAAGGAAAAATAAACTAAGAATAAAAGGGACTTAGCTCAGCAATATTCCGTGGTCTATCTAATTCATCCGGGTTTGTACTGCCTCCAGCTCTCTTTCTCTTCTTAGTAGCAGGTCTTTCCTTGACTAGACGCATATCAGTTAGGTAGTATGAACCATTGTGCAATACTCGACTAACTAAACATGGCCCTTCCCATATTGGGGAAAGTTTGTGCTTTCTTTGCTGCACAAGCCAGAGAACCAAATCGCTTTTATTAAAAGACCGGTTTTTGACTCTCTGGCTATGATACTTGCGTAACTTATGTTGATAGGCTGTTGATCTCATCTCAGCAATGATGCAAACCTTTTCGACTAAGTCAAGATCATTTTGTCGAGAAATTTTGGCATCCTCTTCAATATACGCGGCCACCCTAGGAGAAGTGTGAATCAAATCACTAGGAAGAACTGCTTCTGCACCATAGAACAAGAAGAAAGGTGTGTATCCGGTTGACCTGTTTGGAGTTGTTCGCAAACTCCATATTACAGAAGGTAATTCCTCTGCCCAAGCCCCGCAGCACGCTGTAGTGGTGCTTCGAGTCTTGGTTTTAGGCTCTGTAGGATTAAACCATTTGCTCTTTCGCTTGTCCATTAGCTTGTGGATGTGCGACTGCCGTAATGTCAAGCCGTATATTTTGTTCATTGCAGAATTCGGCAAGTTCTCCCATAGAGAAGTTACTCCCGTTATCCGTGATAATGCTATGCAGATAACCATATCGGATTATGACATTCTCGACAAATCTTCTGGCTGCTGCTCCATCACAACTAGTGACGGGTTTAGCCTCAATCCATTTGGTGAATTTATCCACCATCACTCAGAGGTGAGTAAATCCACTTGGAGCCCGTTTAAACTGTCCTACCATGTCAAGCTCCCAAACCGCAAAAGGCCATGCTATAGGTATTGTTTGCAGCTGATTAGCCGGAACGTGAGCTTGTTTGGCGTATTTTTGGCAGCCCTTGCACGTCTTGACCAACCGTTCGGCATCTACCTTGGCTGTAAGCCAGAAAAAACCGTGTTGGAAAGCTTTTTCCACTAGAGATTTGGCTGCAACGTGGTGACCACACTCGCCTTCATGGATTTCTCGTAAGCTTTCCACTCCTTCTTCCAGAGATACATGTAGCATCCCAATTGTCTAACAATTGTAATGCTACTTGGGCTAGTAAGATATTGGCTACTTCCTATATACAATTGTTGCATCATAATTATATCATGCTCATGTCATCATGCCACCTTGCATTTGAGCATCATATAAAACCCTGGTTCTTTGGTTCTTCTCTCATATGCACTATTAATTGTATTTGCCTCTTGATATTGTATTTGGTTATTGATATATTGTTTAAATGCCCAAGTTGAGTTGGGGGCATATCTTTTATTTCAGCTCCACCACCTTTCTTTCACCACCTTATAATTCCACCACTCCATTAACCATGAGCTTGTATTTTATTTCTTTGGTATTTAATCTAGCTCATGGGAGATAGGATGGGCCTAACTCTATTAATTCCTTTGCTTGGCCTTGTACCACTTCTAGGGGGTGCATAAGAATAATGCCATGTTATTAATATTGTTTTCACAAAGTAATTCATGGCATTTATTAATTTTGCATGGGCCATGCAAAAGTACCACCACCCTTAGCCATTTGGTTTTCTTTTGGATTTAGTGATTCTTTTCTTTGTGTATCATCACCATCTTTACCACTCCTTTACTCTCTTCAACATCTATTATTTCAATTATCTCCATTCATGTTCTATATGAGGGGTTCTTCTCATACATCTTTCTTTCTCTTTTCTTGTTTATTCCCCCACCTCATCTCATGTTAGGTCCAAGGCCTCATTATTTTTCCCCTTGGTTTGATCTCATAAACAATTTCAAAATAAATCCAAAACCCTAATCCACACCTATCCTAGCTCTCTCTGTCTCTCTAATTTTTTCCTAACCCTAGTTCTACTAAACCCTAAGCCTCCTCTCACCACTCTCTCTTACTCTCTCTCTCTCTCTAGCATGATCTCCATGCCCAAGCCTCTCTCTCTCCCTGGCCCACACCTCAGCTAACCCTAACCCTCTATCTAACCTAAACAAACCCTAACCCGAGGCTACCATCTACCTAGCCCGAGCTACCCCTCTCCTTTCTCTCTTCTCTCTACCGCGTGCTAGCCCCACCCTGCAGCCACCACGCCGTCCCTGGTCCACCTGCAGCCTTCCCCCTGCCGTGCCCTACCTGCTCCCAGCTCGAGCCAGCACGTGAGGAGGAAGAAAAGGTGGCACCCGAGGCCACTTTATCTACCCCCTGCCATGGCTGACCCTCCTCTCTCTCTCTCGTTTTCCCTCACCCACACGACTCTCCTGGCTCGCCCAGATCTGCCCCGAGCCTGCCCTCCTCTCCTCCTTCTTCCTCTCCGCCACCAGCACCTGCCGCCAGTCGCCGCCAGCACCACATCGCCCCCGTCGTTCTAGCCGGTCAGCGTGACATGGAGGTGGTCTGGGCGACCGAGAAGACCCCACTGCATCGCCCTGCACGCGCCGACGAGGACGAGAAGCCCCCAGTACCGCCAGATCCTCGCCGCTCCCCGAAACCCTAGATCGCCGGAGCTCCTGCCTCGCCAACGATCCGCCGCACCTCGCCCCGTTCTGACGCCAGCGACCTCCCCGCGGTAAGCCTCTCCCCCTCCTAGACAACGTCCGCGCTGCCGTACCGCCCTAGCCGCGCCAGACGTTGCGTCGAACGCCCGCCGTGCGCCAGAGCTCGCCGGTGTCTGCCAGGTTCCCACGCCGCTTAGAGCCTACCTAGGGCCCAAACCCCCTCCTAATAGCTCCCCTAGCCCGCCGCAGTGGCTTCTCCCCTCAGCACGCTCGCCCGCGACCCGGGTTCGATTCCCCACCCCCCCGCGCGCGTTGCTGCCGCCAGTTTCGTTAGAAGAGAGGAAGAGAAACAGTGCACGCGATGACACTTTGCGCTTACCCCCCCACCTTTCGACTCCTTCAACCCGCGCTCCTAGAGGTCCCACCTGTCAGCCTCCTTCTCCTTTTTGCAAAAACGCCCCCGCATCCTTGTGCAACTAACCCGCGCTCTAGCCCTAGCCCCCACCTGTCAGTCGCTGCAGTCCTCACCCTGGCATGTGGGCCGTAGCCGCTGGGCCCGCTTGTCAACCGCGTGGGCTAGCCAGAGCCGCGGTAGAAAAAGTATTTTCTGCGCGCGTGGCCCCAGTCCGATTGGTCCCACCCGTCAGCGGCTAAGGCTAGATTTGCCTGGGTGACAAAAGTTTTCATGGCTGTCTGTTTTTAATTAAACCTTTTTCAAATTGATTTCATTCAAATTCAAATCAGATTCAAATAATTTTTAAAATACAAATCCAAATAATACAAATAATATATGTTTTGGAATCAGAAAAATGTGAGGAATTCAAATATGACATTCAAAATAATGTTTGAACACTTTAAATTTTCGAGATGATTAAAATTACAATAAAATGCCCTTTTCCTGAATTAATTCATAACTTTAATTCTATAACTCCAAATTGGGCAAATAATATGTCTAAATCGATTAGCGCGACGAGCCCGTTCTATCTATGTAGTCCTTGTTCTAATTTGAAGCATGCATCATGTTGTTATTTCAAATATGAACTGTTTATGATAATAAAACTTGGTTAAATAAATAATAAAATGCTTTATTTCTTGTATCCACACCTCACCTTTGCCATGCTACTTTAATGCCATGCAATCTGTGCATCATTCATCATGGCATGCTTGTTTGCTTGCCGAATTTTAATTCATATGCTTGTGCACTTTATTTATGTTGGCCCTTGTTTGTTTGGTTCTTCTTCGAATAGACGCCCAGCAGGAGAATTACCAGGAATCACAGGAGTACTACCCAGATCCATCTCTCGCTTCGACTGAGTTGCCAGGCAAGTACTACCACATGCTTGCATACATACAGTACCTATTGCCTCTATCTTATTTTTGCATCATTGGGTCGCGATTGCATTAAATTGAATCCCAAGTACTGCATAGCCTTTACTTTTAAACCCCACCGAAGCTTGTTCCTCCATCCCATGAGCATGTACTACAGGAGTTGTTTGAGCCATGCGAGTTGTAGAAAAGCATGAGTAGGGTATGTGAGAGTCTGATGGACAATGAGGTACCTAAACAACATAACCTGAGTAGTAATGGGATAACTAATGAAAGAGGCACCGGTGGGCAATATATGCTATTTGGTTTTTCATGCTCACTTGTGTCCCGTAGGACCCCGAGTACTTGATTCTTGTTCCTTGTTTATTCGCACTATCCACATCCGGGAGGCCTTATGGACCCCCCTGAGCCAGAGCTTGATTCATTCTTATTTCTTGGGGCCATAATTAGTTTGGGGCTTTATTACTATCCTGTACTTATGCCATGTTACTGCTTCATTAAGATTGTGCGTGGAGCACCTGTACTGTTTCGGATCGTGGAATGTTTTCGCGGTATCGACAAGCCCAGTCACACTTTCGGGTTCCCAGTCGTTTACAGCCATTGACACAAACCTTGGGTCCGTCTCGGAGCCGGCCAACTTCGTTGCAGGTAGCTTAATGGGGTGGCCCCCTGAAATATTTCTGAATCCTGTGATTGCTTTGTCGTGAATGCCTCGTTGGGTTTTGATTTGGTTTTTCCGAGGTTGATCGAGTGTGTGTTGCTATTCGTGCACCCCTGCAGGGTAAATCTTTCTGAAAGCCGTGTCCGCGGTCATGGACGACTTGGAGCACAGTTTCTCGATCATAAACAAGTATAACTGAAGTACCGCTTTTAAATTGACTAAGTACTTGACTAGTAAATAGTGCAATACTCATGGAATGGTTAATAAAACTGCCAACGGATGATGGGAGTTATTCGTCCGCTTTCTCGTTGGTAAGCGAGGAGGAGGATGGATCTGTTAATTATACTGTTATAACTGTTGTTCTTAATTCACGGACATCCGTCTATCATTGGTTAGGCGGATGGTTAGCGAGTATCTGTAGGATTGTTAGGTATTATCTTTTGCTGCAATTGCGTCACCCCAGGTTGCGTCCCCTTTAGCGGCATAAAGACTTGCTGAGTGTAGCACCCCAATTGTCTAACAATTGTAATGCTACTTGTCCTAGTAAGATATTGGCTACTCCATAGAGATTATTGTTGCATCATAATTATATCATGCTCATGTCATGATGCCACCTTGCATTTGAGCATCATATAAAACTCCTTTTCTTTTGGCTCTTCTCTCACATGCATTATCAATTGTATTTGCCTCTTGATATTGTATTTGGCTATTGATATATTGTTCAATGCCCAAGTTGAATTGGGGGCATATCTTTTATTTCCATTCCACCACATTTCTTTTCCACCACTTTATAATTCCACCATCCTACTAGACCATGAGCTTGTTTGTCTTTATTTTGGTTTTCTCTAAGCTCATGTGCAATAGGGTGGATCTAGTCCATTAAATTCCTTTGCTTGGTTTAACCTCCACTTCTTGGATAAGCATAGAGTAATGCCATAATATTAATATTGTTTTCACAAAATATATCATGGCATTATTATTTTGCATGGGCCATGCAAGCTTTCTCCACCACCTTTTCCTCCATTGGTTTTTCTTGGATTTAGTGGATCCTATCTTGGGAAAACATCTACCATCATTACACTATCATCATAATCTCATCCACCTCATTTTCCTCTTATCTTTAATTCCACATGCATGAACCATCTGAGGCCTAATCCATCTTCTTCTTTCTTTCTTTTCTTGGAATTCCTTTTCACCTTCTTCTCATGTTAACCCAATACACATCATGCTTCACTTGGGTTGGTTTTTGCACAAGATTTAACAATCTAAAAATCTAATAAAAACAAACCTAGCTTCTCTCTCTAAATTCTTCTAAACCCTAACCTACTCCCAAATCTCTCTCTTACTCTCCCTCTCTCTCTAGCCTGCCGAGCACCACCTGTCCACCTCTCCCTGGCCCACACCCAGCCATCTAACCCCTCCCTAACCCTAGCTAAACCCTAACCCGAGCCATGCCCCAACTAACACTAGCCGAGCTACCCCTCCCTCTCTTCTCTCTTCTTGAACCGAGGGCCCCTCCTCCAGCCTGTCCCTCTCTCCCGGCCTGGTCTACCTGCAGCCATAGGCCTAGCCCCAGCCGGCCGAGCACGTGCTCGAGGAGGAAGGAGAGAAAAGGTGGCACCGAGGCCACCTTTATCTCTGCCGTGCCCCAGCTGCCCTCCTCCCTCTCTCCCTTCTTTTCCTCCCTCCCCACGTCTCTGACCTCGCCCAGATCTGGCCCGAGTCGCCCCTGCTCTCCTCCTTCTTCCTCCCCGACGACTACCACCTGCCGCCGGTCGCCGCCAGGTCCATCTCGTCCCCGACGATCCTGCCATGCAGCTCGACCTGGAGGTGGCCTGGGAGCTCGTGGACGTTCCCCTACGACGCCCTATCCACGCCAACGTGAAGGAGGAAGCCCTGCACCGCCAGTACCATCGCCGCCGACGCCAAACCCTAGCCGCCAGAGCGCCTACATCCCCGACGATCCGCCGCGTCCCCGTCCGATCCGAGCCCGCCGTCGAGTCCGCGGTGAGCCTCCCCTCCTCCCTGACATGGTCCGCCTCGCCGTACCGCCCTAACGCCGCCGTGCGTTTCGTCGAACACCCACCGCGCGCCAGAGCTCGCCGGCGTCTGCAGCTTTCCCGTGCCGCAGCAACCTTATCTAGCCCGCGCCCACCTCCCTGTCAACTCCCCTCGACCTACCGCACCGGTTAGCACCCTCAGCGCGCTCCCCCGCGTCCTAGGATCGAACCCCGCTCGCGCCGCGCGCACGAGTTGCCGTCAGAACAAGGGAGAAGAAAAATAGTAACCCGGGGTCGTGTTCGATTTGCAAAAAACCCCACACCTTTTTGATTCCTGCGACCCGCGCTCCTAGCGACCCCACCAGTCAGCCACGCTCGCACGTTTGCAGAAAACCCCTCAGCCTTTCTCAGCCGCAACCCGCACTCCCGCCTCAGCCCCACCTGTCAGCCCCTGTCTCGCTCACCGCTGACACGCGGGCCTGCGCCAGTTGGCCCACCCCGCAGCCTCAGTGGCTAGGCGAGCCCGCGGTGACAAAAGTTTTTCCCGCGCGTGGTCCAGTCAGCACAAAGGCCCACCTGTCAGTGTCTGGGGTTGATTTTGCCTGAGTAACAAAAGTTTTTCCCTGAGTCTGTTTTTATTCAAATCTTTTCCAAATTTATTTAAATTCAAATTCTTTTCAGACTCAAATAATTTTTAAAATACAAATCCAAATAATACATATAATATATGTTTTGGAATCAGAAAAATGTGAGGAATTCAATTATGCCCTTCAAAATATATTTTGAACACTTTAAATTTCGAGATGATTAAAATTACAATAAAAATGCCCTTTTCCTTATTTAATTAATAACTTTTGTTTTATAACTCCAAATTTGACAAATAATATGTCTAAATCGATCAGCGCGACGAGCCCGTTCTATTTATGCAGTCCTTGGTTTGAATTGAAGCATGCATCATGTCAACATCAGAAATCTGAACTGTTTATGACAATTAAACTTGGTCAAATACATAATAAAGTGCTTTATTTCTTGTATCCACACCTCACCTTTGCCATGCTACTTTAATGCCATGTAATTGTGCATAATTCATCATAGCATGCTTGGTTGCTTGTTGCATTTTAATTCATATGCTTGTGCACTTTATTTATGTTGGCCCTTGTTTGTTTGGTTCTTCTTCGAATAGACGCCCAGCAGGAGAATTACCAGGAATCACAGGAGTATTACCGAGATCCATCTCTCGCTTCAACTGAGCTGCCAGGCAAGCACTACCACATGCTTGCATACATACAGTACCTATTGCCTCTATCTTATTCTTGCATCATTGAGTCGCGATTGCATTAAATTGAATCCCAAGTACTGCATGGCCTTTACTTTTAAACCACACCAAGCTTGTTCCGGTCCCATGAGCCATTTCTACAGGAGTTGTTTGAGCCATGCGAGTCGTAGAAAAGCATGAGTAGGGTATGTGAGTGTCTGATGAATAACGAGGTACCTAAACAACATAACCTGAGTAGTAATGGGATAACTAATGAAAGAGGCACCGGTGAGCAATATCTGCTATTTGGTTTTTCATGCTCACTTGTGTCCCGTAGGACCCCGAGTACTTGATTCCTGTTCCTTGACTATTCGCACTATCCACATCCGGGAGGCCTTATGGACCCCCTGAGCCAGAGCTTGATTCATTCTTATTTCTTGGGGCCACAATTAGTTTGGGGCTTTATTACTATCCTGTACTTATGCCATGTTACTGCTTTGTTTAAGATTGTGCGAGGAGCACCTGTACTGTTTTGGAACGTGACACGTTTTCGCTGTATCGACAAGCCAAGTCACATTTTCGGGTTCCCAGTCGTTTACCGCCGTCCACACAAACCTTGGGTCCGTCTCGGAGCCGGCCAACTTCGTTGCGGGTAGCTTAATGGGGTGGCCCCCTGAAATGTTTCTGAATCCTGTGATTGCTTTGTCGTGAACGCCTCGTTGGGTTTTGATTTGGTTTTTCCGAGGTTGATCGAGTGTGTGTTGCTATTCGTGCACCCCTGCAGGGTAAATCTTTCTGAAAGCCGTGTCCGCGGTTATGGACGACTTGGAGAACAGTTTCTCGATCATAGACAAGTGTAACTAAACTACCGCTTTTAAATTGACTAAGTACTTGACTAGTAAATAGTGCAATACTCATGGAATGGTTAATAAAACTGCCAACGGATGATGGGGGTTGTTCGTCCGCTTCCTTGTTGGTAAGCGAGGAGGAGGATGGACCTGTTAATTATACTGTTATAACTGTTGTTCTTAATTCACGGACTTCCGTCTATCATTGGTTAGGCGGAAGGTTAGCGAGTATCTGTAGAATAGTTAGGTATTATCTTTTGCTGCAATTGCGTCACCCCAGGTTGTGTCCCCTTTAGCGGCATAAAGACTTGCTGAGTACCCCTAGGGTCTCACACGATAAATTGTTTGATTCAGATGAACAGGTGTACCCGCAAGATGGATACTGGGTGGAAGAGACAGATGATGTTGGCAACGATCAATCGGTGTAGAGATTTCGGGAACGGGGATCCGTGTGATCTGTGGGAGGGATGTGTTTATTTATGGGGCATCTTATGCCAATTTTCTTCTTATCCGTACTCGGATCTTGTTTTCCGCTTCCGCCTGATACTCTGATGTGTGATGTATGAGGAGCTATCCTAAATTATTATATCTATCTAGGACATTTGGATCTTGCCGTATGGCGTTGCAATATTTCTATTTCTTTTAGATGGAATGGCTCTGAGGACTGTTGTATGTGGCTTGCATACATACTCATTTGTGTATGTAGTTGATCCCTTCGCCTGCCGATTACGCCGCTCGTTCTTGTCCCGATGTCTGAAAGTGGTTAGGACGGCCGAAAGGTCTACCGTGAGTGGCCCTGGGCCCCAACGTACTATTTTAACCACTTTCGTTCATCCAGGCATTAACTAAGAGCGTAATTCACCGAGGTAGTTACACTGAGTACCCCTAGGGTCTCACACGATAAATTGTTTGCTTCAGATGAATAGGTGTACCCGCAAGATGGATACTGGGTGGAAGAGACAGATGATGTTGGCAACGATCGTTCGGTGTAGAGATTCCGGGAACGGGCATCCGTGAGATCTCTGGGCGGGATGTGTTTATTTATGGGGCATCTTATGCCAATTTGCTTCTTATCCGTACTCGGATCTTGTTTTCCGCTTCTGCCTGATACTCTGATGTGTGATGTATGAGGAGCTATCCTAAATTATTATATCTATCTAGGACATTTGAATCTTGCCGTATGGCGTTGCAATATTTCTATTTCTTTTAGATGGAATGGCTCTGAGGACTGTTGTATGTGGCTTGCATACATACTCATTTGTGTATGTAGTTGATCCCTTCGCCTGCCGATTACGTCGCTCGTTCTTGTCCTGTTGTCTGAAAGTGGTTAGGACGACCGAAAGGTCTATCGTGAGTGGCCCTGGGCCCCACCGTACTATTTTAACCACTTTCGTTCATCCAGGCATGTAACTAAGACATAATTCACCGAGGTAGTTACAATTGGTATCAGAGCCATCCCGCCCTTCAGGGTCTCAGCCAAATGGTCGTTGTCAGTCTAACAAATATTTTGGTAGTTATGTATACTAGGGAAAAACAAAACGTGAGGGTAGGACTGCTTCCATTTTTCTTCTTACCCACCCACCCACCCTTTTCGGGTAAGGAAGTGTAACGTTTTCAGTCCTCTTCTAAAATTCAAACTAGGATTCACGTGTTCTGGGTTCCGTAGTACCATAGGTTGTGTTTGTGTTTGTGTTTGTGTGTGTGTGTGTGTGTGAATTCCTTGGCTATCTGTTGCATCCAAATGTTATCACTATCTGCCTTTTGGTTATCAACTGTTGGTACATTCCATACCGACAGGCCTTTGTAAACCGACGCGATCTATTCTGATTCGTTGTACACCGATGCGATCTATCTTACTCTTTGTTATCCGACGTTATCTTGTTTGGGGTGTTCGTTTCCGTAGTTACCAATCTTTAGGTTCATCTTAAGAAGAAGGTGTTGGGATATGTGTTTTACTGATTCATGTGCGGAGTAATGATTTGAGTGCGGGATGGAGTCGCGACCATACCACTACTTCTATCATTTGCTTTTGTATATTGAACTAGTAGAGTTACTAATCTTGATTCGTTAAGTGGTTTTGCGCATATAGTGGTATTTTAATGCCGAAATTTGCGGAATTTTTTTTCTTTGTTAGTTTGTGTACCACACTCCTTGTTCAGTCGTGTGCGTTATGTTTAGTATCTTCTAGTTGCCTTGAACTTTGTTGATATTTTAATATCATCTCAGTGAATTGCATTCTTTAATCTTGATTAATTCCATTTTGGTACTATTTTGGATTATTATCATTCTCCATTATAGTACTGACTTGTGTTTTATATCAATCACAAGATGGCACCACCACGCCGTTCTGAGGAGGACATACCACCTGAACTCGGGGCTGCTTTGGCAAGTATTGCAAATGCTTTGGGAACTATGCAGCAGAACCAGCAGCGCTTCGAGGAAAGTGTGAGGAGGAATGAGTTTGCTCCGCTACCTCCACCTCCCAAGCGAGGAGACATCAAGAGTTTTCTCAAGTTCAACCCACGCCAATTTGAGGTGTCTGATCAGCCACTTGATGCGGATGATTGGCTTCGTGAAGTGTCAAGGTTGCTGATGACTGCGGATGTTCCCGAGCAAGAATGGGTCAAATGTGCTACTCACCTTCTGAAGGGAGATGCAGCTCTCTGGTGGGAAAATTACCTCAAGGCAGATCTTTCTGGT
This sequence comes from Avena eriantha, assembly GCA_910589775.1. Lineage (NCBI taxonomy): Eukaryota > Viridiplantae > Streptophyta > Magnoliopsida > Poales > Poaceae > Avena > Avena eriantha. The sequence continues at coordinate 53,014,566 of OU342742.1, read as the reverse complement.
TTTCAGCCTACTTGGGAGCGGTTCACTACTGCTTTCAAAGAGCAATATCTGTCAGAAATTGTCATGGAAAGGATGAAGGAAGTGTTTCTCAACCTCAAGCAGGGCACTGACAATGTCAACACCTACATCAGAAACTTCATAAATCTTTCTCGGTATGGTGGCGATGAGATATCTGATGACAAGAAGAAGCAAAAGAGGTTTCGGCAAGGCCTCAATGCTTCCATCAAATATGCAATCACTCATGCAAGGCCGGCATCTTTTCTGGAACTCCAACACACAGCTCTGCAGGAAGAAGCAAGTAGGCAAGTGTTTGAGGAGTCAAAGAAACAAAGCCGTGATACAGCAAGCTCTTCTGCTATGACAACTCCTTCTAAGTGTCGTGTCTGGGTTCCTAACACCCCACCGTCGCTCCCTGCTCCACCAAGACCTTCAAGCTACGCACCAAGGCCACCAAACTCCTTCACTGCGGCTCCCAGGGGCTACAACCACAACTACCCTGGAGCGCCTGGCGGAGTCCCTGGCTACGTTGCTCCACGTCCACCTGGTGCTTGCTATACTTGTGGAAACACTGGGCATCAACACTGGAATTGTCCAATGAACAACAAAGCTCTTCCACCACCACCTCCAAGACCTGCGGCAAGTGCTCCTATGATTCGTGCACCTCCACCTCGGGCTCTCAACATCAACACTAAGCCGGGGTCTACGGTTGCTCGTGCCAACTGTGTCAACGTTGCTCAATCTGAGCATGCACCTGGAGTTATCATGGGTATGCTTCCTGTTAACTCAGTTCCTACACGAGTTTTGTTTGATTCTGGTGCTTCACATTCTTTCGTTTCTCACAAATTTTCAAATGAGCATGAGATTGTTATAGACCAGCTGGATAAAAAGTTAATGGTTCTTTCTCCCGGGGCAAGATTGTTATCTACCAAGATCAGCCATGGCAATCAAATTGAGATTGGTGGTTCTTCATTTCCGGCTTCCTTAATTGTTCTGGGCAATTCTGATATTGATGTTATCTTGGGCATGGATTGGTTAACAGCAAATGCAGCTGTGATTGATTGTGCTGAACGTTCGGTTTCTCTGAAAATTCCTGAAGGGCATATAGTCTATTCTCCAAGTCTGACTCCTGCAATTCAGCTTTATTCTTTGGCGGCTCTGAATGATGATGCTATGGGAGGTATTCAGAGTGTTCCTGTAGTCTATGAGTTCCCAGATGTCTTTCCTGAAGAGTTGCCAGGTATGCCTCCGGATCGTGAGGTTGAGTTTGTCATTGAACTTGAACCTGGTACCACTCCTATCTCCAAGCGGCCTTATAAAATGGGTCCTGCTGAGTTGGCTGAACTCAAACGTCAGTTGGATGAACAAGAGAAGTTGGGTTTCATTCAGCACAGTACTTCTTCTTGGGGTAGTCCAACCATCTTTGTGAAGAAGCGAGACAAGACGGATAGACTTTGTGTTGACTATCGGGCACTCAATGCTAAAACCATCAAGAATAAATATCCCCTTCCACGGATTAATGATCTCTTCGATCAGCTAGCTGGAGCTGTGGTATTCTCTAAGGTTGATTTGAGAAGTGGTTACCATCAAATCAAGATTCGCAAGGAAGATGTTCCCAAAACAGCTTTCACCACCCGCTATGGCCTGTATGAGTACACGGTCATGTCTTTCGGTCTCACCAATGCACCTGCCACCTTCTCGAGGCTTATGAACTCGGTTTTCATGGAATATCTTGATAAGTTCGTTGTGGTCTATATGGATGGCATTCTAGTCTATTCTAAGTCTAAGGAAGAACATGAAGAACACCTTCGGTGTGTCCTAAACAAGCTTCGTGAGAACCGCCTGTATGCAAAGTTCTCCAAGTGTGAGTTTTGGCTGCCTCAAATCACCTACCTTGGTCACGTCATCTCTGCCAAGGGCATTGCCGTCAACCTAGAAACTATTAAGATAATTATGGACTGGCTTCCACCCATAAATGTCAAAGAAGTCCGAAGTTTCCTTGGTTTGGCTAGTTACTACTGTCGCTTTGTTCAAAATTTCTCCAAGATTGCGAAGCCTCTTACCGATCTCCTCAAGAAAGGCAAGAAATATCTTTGGACTCCTGCATGTCAAGCAAGCTTTGAAACACTCAAAGAAAAGCTCACTTCCACACCAGTCTTGGTTCCTCCAGATACATCAAAGCCTTTCCAGATTTTCTGTGATGCTTCATTGCAAGGATTGGGTGCGGTCCTTATGCAAGAAAAGCAAGTTGTTGCTTATGCATCCCGTCAGTTGAAGACGCATGAGATCAACTATCCTGCACATGACCTAGAACTCGCAGCAGTTGTCTTTGCTTTGAAAGTATGGAGGCATTACTTGCTTGGCAACCGTTGTGAGATCTTTTCTGATCACAAGAGTCTGAAGTATATCTTCACACAGCCTGATCTCAACCTTCGTCAGAGGAGGTGGATTGAAACAATTAATGATTTCGATTTGACCATCAACTACACTCCGGGCAAAGCCAATGTCATGGCCGATGCTCTCAGCCGAAAAGCTTATGTCAACAACCTCATGGTGGAAGAACAACAACCTCTCTTGTGCGAGGAATTCCGCAAGCTCAACCTTGAAATTGTGGATCAAGGGTATCTGCTGAACCTTCTAGCAACACCTCTCTTGGAAGAAAAGGTCCGTTCCATTCAGCTTGGGGATCCTTACACTAAAAAGATCATCTCCAACATTCAACTTTTGAAGTATGAGTCTTTCCACGTTGATGACCAAGGCACTCTTTTCTTTGAACACCGGATGTTTGTTCCGAACTACCCGGGTTTAAGAGAGCAAGTTCTCAAGGAGGCGCATGATTCTGTTCTTTCTATCCACCCTAGAAGCACTAAGATGTACATGGACTTGAAAACACAATATTGGTGGCCTGGTTTGAAACGATATTGTGCCAAGTATGTCTTAGAGTGCGATGTTTGTCGCAGAGTTAAAGCTGTCCATCAGAAACCTTCTGGTCTTCTACAGCCATTGAAGCCTCTGGAATGGAAATGGGAGAAAGTAGAGATGGACTTCATCACTGGTTTTCCAAGGTCGCAGAAGGGAAACAATGCAATCTTTGTTGTCATTGACAGGCTTTCCAAAGTAGCTCACTTCTTTCCAGTCAAGGAAACAATTTCTGCAATTCAGTTGGCTGAGCTCTATATCAACAGAATTGTCTCTCTGTATGGAGTTCCTCTTGAGATCAGTTCAGACCGTGGAAGCATCTTCACTTCCAAGTTCTGGGGAAGTTTCCAAAATGCTTTGGGAACAAAACTAAACTTCAGCACAGCTTACCACCCTCAGTCGCAAGGACAAGTTGAAAGGATCAATCAGATTCTAGAAGATATGCTCCGTGCTTGCGTTATCTCTTTCGGCATGAAGTGGGAAGAATGTCTTCCTTATGCTGAATTCTCTTACAACAACAGCTTCTAGAAAAGTCTAAAGATGGCACCATTTGAGGTTCTCTATGGTCGCAAATGCAGAACGCCGATTGGTTGGTCGGGCGCAGGTGAAAGAATATTGTTTGGCCCCGACATTGTAACTCAAGCGGAGGAGAAAGTTCACATCATTCTCAAAAATCTGAAGATTGCTCAAAGTCGCCAGAAGAGCAATTATGACAGAAAGCACACGGACATGGAGTATGTCTCTGGTGATCTCGTTTACCTTCGTGTCACTCTCATGAGGGGCACGCACCGCTTTGGTATCAAAGGAAAGCTGGCTCCTAGATACATCGGTCCTTTCAAAATTCGTGGAAGAAGAGGAGAAGTTGCTTATGCTCTTGAGCTCCCTGAACAACTCAAGGTCCATGATGTTTTCCACATCTCTCAACTCAAGAAGTGCTTCAAGGATCCCGGCAGGACCGTGGACCATGAACTCATTAATCTCCAAGAAGATCTGTCTTATCAAGAACACCCCATAAAAATTCTTGAAGTCGCAGAAAGAAGGACTCGCAACAAGTCCATCAAGTTCTGCAAGGTGCAGTGGTCGCACCATTCCGTTGATGAAGCCACCTGGGAACGTGAAGATGAGCTCCGTGCCAAGTACCCTACCCTCTTTGAGTCTTCTTCTTCTTCCTAGAATCTCGGGGCGAGATTCCTGTTCAGTGGGGGAGAGTTGTAGCATCCCAATTGTCTAACAATTGTAATGCTACTTGGTCTAGTAAAATATTGGCTACTTCCTATATACAATTGTTGCATCATAATTATATCATGCTCATGTCATCATGCCACCTTGCATTTGAGCATCATATAAAACCCTGGTTCTTTGGTTCTTCTCTCATATGCACTATTAATTGTATTTGCCTCTTGATATTGTATTTGGTTATTGATATATTGTTTAAATGCCCAAGTTGAGTTGGGGGCATATCTTTTATTTCAACTCCACCACCTTTCTTTCACCACCTTATAATTCCACCACTCCATTAACCATGAGCTTGTATTTTATTTCTTTGGTATTTAATCTAGCTCATGGGAGATAGGATGGGCCTAACTCTATTAATTCCTTTGCTTGGCCTTGTACCACTTCTTGGGGGTGCATAAGAATAATGCCATGTTATTAATGTTGTTTTCACAAAGTAATTCATGGCATTTATTATTTTTGCATGGGCCATGCAAAAGTACCACCACCCTTAGCCATTTGGTTTTCTTTTGGATTTAGTGATTCTTTTCTTTGTGTATCATCACCATCTTTACCACTCCTTTACTCTCTTCAACATCTATTATTTCAATTATCTCCATTCATGTTCTATATGAGGGGTTCTTCTCATACATCTTTCTTTCTCTTTTCTTGTTTATTCCCCCACCTCATCTCATGTTAGGTCCAAGGCCTCATTATTTTTTCCCCGGTTTGATCTCATAAACAATTTCAAAATAAATCCAAAACCCTAATCCACACCTATCCTAGCTCTCTCTCTAATTTTCACCTAACCCTAGTTCTACTAAACCCTAAGCCTCCTCTCACCACTCTCTCTTACTCTCTCTCTCTCTCTCTCTCTCTAGCATGATCTCCATGCCCAAGCCTCTCTCTCTCCCTGGCCCACACCTCAGCTAACCCTAACCCTCTATCTAACCTAAACAAACCCTAACCCGAGGCTACCATCTACCTAGCCCGAGCTACCCCTCTCTTTTCTCTCTTATCTCTACCGCGTGCTAGCCCCACCCTGCAGCCACCACGCCGTCCCTGGTCCACCTGTAGCCTTCCCCCTGCCGTGCCCTACCTGCTCCCAGCTCGAGCCAGCACGTGAGGAGGAAGAAAAGGTGGCACCCGAGGCCACTTTATCTACCCCCTGCCATGGCTGCCCCTCCTCTCTCTCTCTCTCGTTTTCCCTCACCCACACGACTCTCCTGGCTCGCCCAGATCTGCCCCGAGCCTGCCCTCCTCTCCTCCTTCTTCCTCTCCGCCACCAGCACCTGCCGCCAGTCGCCGCCAGCACCACATCGCCCCCGTCGTTCCAGCCGGTCAGCGCGACGTGGAGGTGGTCTGGGCGACCGAGAAGACCCCACTGCATCGCCCTGCACACGCCGACGAGGACGAGAAGCCCCCAGTACCGCCAGATCCTCGCCGCTCCCCGAAACCCTAGATCGCCGGAGCTCCTGCCTCGCCAACGATCCGCCGCACCTCGCCCCGTTCTGACGCCAGCGACCTCCCCGCGGTAAGCCTCTCCCCCTCCTAGACAACGTCCGCGCCGCCGTACCGGCCTAGCCGCGCCAGACGTTGCGTCGAACGCCCGCCGTGCGCCAGAGCTCGCTGGTGTCTGCCAGATTCCCGCGCCGCTTAGAGCCTACCTAGGGCCCAAACCCCCTCCTAACAGCTCCCCTAGCCCGCCGCAGTGGCTTTGCCCCTCAGCGCGCTCGCCCGCGACCCGGGTTCGATTCCCCACCCCGCGCGCGCGTTGCCGCCGTCAGTTTTGTCAAAAGAGAGGAAGAGAAACAGTGCACGCGATGACACTTTGCGCTTACCCCCCCACCTTTTGACTCCTTCAACCCGCGCTCCTAGAGGTCCCACCTGTCAGCCTCCTTCTCCTTTTTGCAAAAACGCCCCCGCATCCTTGTGCAACTAACCCGCGCTCTAGCCCTAGCCCCCACCTGTCAGTCGCTGCAGTCCTCACCCTGGCATGTGGGCCATAGCCGCTGGGCCCGCTTGTCAACCGCGTGGGCTAGCCAGAGCCGCGGTAGAAAAAGTATTTTCTACGCGCGTGGCCCCAGTCCGATTGGTCCCACCCATCAGCGGCTAAGGCTAGATTTGCCTGGGTGACAAAAGTTTTCCTGGCTGTCTGGTTTTAATTAAACCTTTTTCAAATTGATTTAATTCAAATTCAAATCAGATTCAAATAATTTTTAAAATACAAATCCAAATAATACAAATAATATATGTTTTGGAATCAGAAAAATGTGAGGAATTCAAATATGACATTCAAAATAATGTTTGAACACTTTAAATTTTCGAGATGATTACAATTACAATAAAATGCCCTTTTCCTTAATTAATTCATAACTTTAATTCTATAACTCCAAATTGGGCAAATAATATGTCTAAATCGATCAGCGCGACGGTCCCGTTCTATCTATGTAGTCCTTGTTCTGATTTGAAGCATGCATCATGTTGTTATTTAAAATCTGAACTGTTTATGATAATAAAACTTGGTTAAATAAATAATAAAATGCTTTATTTCTTGTATCCACACCTCACCTTTGCCATGCTACTTTAATGCCATGCAAACTGTGCATCATTCATCATGGCATGCTTGTTTGCTTGCCGCATTTTAATTCATATGCTTGTGCACTTTATTTATGTTGGCCCTTGTTTGTTTGGTTCTTCTTCGAATAGACGCCCAGCAGGAGAATTACCAGGAATCACAGGAGTACTACCCAGATCCATCTCTCGCTTCGACTGAGTTGCCAGGCAAGTACTACCACATGCTTGCATACATACAGTACCTATTGCCTCTATCTTATTCTTGCATCATTGGGTCGCGATTGCATTAAATTGAATCCCAAGTACTGCATAGCCTTTACTTTTAAACCCCACCGAAGCTTGTTCCTCCATCCCATGAGCCAGTACTGCAAGAGTTGTTTGAGCCATGCGAGTTGTAGAAAAGCATGAGTAGGGTATGTGAGAGTCTGATGGACAATGAGGTACCTAAACAACATAACCTGAGTAGTAATGGGATAACTAATGAAAGAGGCACCGGTGGGCAATATCTGCTATTTGGTTTTTCATGCTCACTTGTGTCCCGTAGGACCCCGAGTACTTGATTCCTGTTCCTTGTTTATTCGCACTATCCACATCCGGGAGGCCTTATAGACCCTCCTGAGCCAGAGCTTGATTCATTCTTATTTCTTGGGGCCACAATTAGTTTGGGGCTTTATTACTATCCTGTACTTATGCCATGTTACTGCTTCATTAAGATTGTGCGTGGAGCACCTGTACTGTTTCGGATCGTGGAATGTTTTCGCGGTATCGATAAGCCCAGTCACACTTTCGGGTTCCCAGTCGTTTACAGTCATTGACACAAACCTTGGGTCCGTCTCGGAGCCGGCCAACTTCATTGTGGGTAGCTTAATGGGGTGCCCCCCTGAAATATTTCTGAATCCTGTGATTGCTTTGTCGTGAATGCCTCGTTGGGTTTTGATTTGGTTTTTCCGAGGTTGATCGAGTGTGTGTTGCTATTCGTGCACCCCTGCAGGGTAAATCTTTCTGAAAGCCGTGTCCGCGGTCATGGACGACTTGGAGCATAGTTTCTCGATCATAGACAAGTATAACTGAAGTACCGCTTTTAAATTGACTAAGTACTTGACTAGTAAATAGTGCAATACTCATGGAATGGTTAATAAAACTGCCAACGGATGATGGGGTTTGTTCGTCCGCTTCCTCGTTGGTAAGCGAGGAGGAGGATGGATCTATTAATTATACTGTTCTAACTGTTGTTCTTAATTCACGGACATCCGTCTATCATTGGTTAGGAGGATGGTTAGCGAGTATCGGTAGGATTGTTAGGTATTATCTTTTGCTACAATTGCGTCACCCTAGGTTGCGTCCCCTTTAGCGGCATAAAGACTTGCTGAGTACCCCTAGGGTCTCACACGATAAATTGTTTGATTCAGATGAACAGGTGTACCCGCAAGATGGATACTGGGTGGAAGAGACAGATGATGTTGGCAACGATCGTTCGGTGTAGAGATTCCGGGAACGGGGATCCGTGAGATCTGTGGGCGGGATGTGTTTATTTATGGGGCATCTTATGCCAATTTGCTTCTTATCCGTACTCGGATCTTGTTTTCCGCTTCCGCCTGATACTCTGATGTGTGATGTATGAGGAGCTATCCTAAATTATTATATCTATCTAGGACATTTGAATCTTGCCGTATGGCATTGCAATATTTCTATTTGTTTTAGATGGAATGGCTCTGAGGACTGTTGTATGTGGCTTGCATACATACTCATTTGTGTATGTAGTTGATCCCTTCGCCTGCCGATTACGTCGCTCGTTCTTGTCCCGTTGTCTCAAAGTGGTTAGGACGGCCGAAAGATCTACCGTGAGTGGCCCTGGGCCCCACCGTACTATTTTAACCACTTTCGTTCATCCAGGCATGTAACTAAGAGCGTAATTCACCGAGGTAGTTACAATTGGTATCAGAGCCATCCCGCCCTTCAGGGTCTCAGCCAAATGGTCGTTGTCTGTCTAGCAAATATTTTGGTAGTTATGTATACTAGGGAAAAACAAAACGCGAGAGTAGGACTGCTTCCATTTTTCTTCTTACCCACCCACCCACCCTTTTCGGGTAAGGAAGTGTAACGTTTTCAATCCTCTTCTAAAATTCAAACTAGGATTCACGTGTTCTGTGTTCCGTAGTACCATAGGTTGTGTTTGTGTTTGTGTGTGTGTGTGTATGTGAATTCCTTAGCTATCTGTTGCATCCAAATGTTATCACTATCTGCCTTTTGGTTATCAACTGTTGGTACATTCCATACCGACAGGCCTTTGTAAACCGACGCGATCTATTCTGATTCGTTGTACACCGATGCGATCTATCTTACTCTTTGTTATCCGACGTTATCTTGTTTGGGGTGTTCGTTTCCATAGTTACCAATCTTTAGGTTCATCTTAAGAAGAAGGTGTTGGGATATGTGTTTTACTGATTCATGTGCGGAGTAATGATTTGAGTGCGGGATGGAGTCGCGACCATACCACTACTTCTATCATTTGCTTTTGTATATTGAACTAGTAGAGTTACTAATATTGATTCGTTAAGTGGTTTTGCACATATAGTGGTATTTTAATGCCGAAATTTGCGGAAAATTTTTCTTTGTTAGTTTGTGTACCACACTCCTTGTTCAGTCGTGTGCGTTATGTTTAGTATCTTCTAGTTGCCTTGAACTTTGTTGATATTTTAATATCATCTCAGTGAATTGCATTCTTTAATCTTGATTAATTCCATTTTGGTACTATTTTGGATTATTATCATTCTCCATTATAGTACTGACTTGTGTTTTATATCAATCACAGGATGGCACCACCACGTCGTTCTGAGGAGGACATACCACCTGAACTCGGGGCTGCTTTGGCAAGTATTGCAAATGCTTTGGGCACTATGCAGCAGAACCAGCAGCGCTTCGAGGAAAGTGTGAGGAGGAATGAGTTTGCTCCACTACCTCCACCTCCCAAGCGAGGAGACATCAAGAGTTTTCTCAAGTTCAACCCACGCCAATTTGAGGTGTCTGATCAGCCACTTGATGCGGATGATTGGCTTCGTGAAGTGTCAAGGTTGCTGATGACTGCGGATGTTCCCGAGCAAGAATGGGTCAAATGTGCTACTCACCTTCTGAAGGGAGATGCAGCTCTCTGGTGGGAAAATTACCTCAAGGCAGATCTTTCTGGTTTTCAGCCTACTTGGGAGCGGTTGACTACTGCTTTCAAAGAGCAATATCTGTCAGAAATTGTCATGGAAAGGATGAAGGAAGTGTTTCTCAACCTCAAGCAGGGCACTGACAATGTCAACACCTACACCAGAAACTTCATAAATCTTTCTCGGTATGGTGGCGATGAGATATCTGATGACAAGAAGAAGCAAAAGAGGTTTCGGCAAGGCCTCAATGCTTCCATCAAATATGCAATCACTCATGCAAGGCCGGCATCTTTTCTGGAACTCCAACACACAGCTCTGCAGGAAGAAGCAAGTAGGCAAGTGTTTGAGGAGTCAAAGAAACACAGCCGTGATACATCAAGCTCTTCTGCTATGACAACTCCTTCTAAGCGTCGTGTCTGGGTTCCTAACACCCCACCGTCGCTCCCTGCTCCACCAAGACCTTCAAGCTACGCACCAAGGCCACCAAACTCCTTCACTGCGGCTCCCAGGGGCTACAACCACAACTACCCTGGAGCGCCTGGCGAAGTCCCTGGCTACGTTGCTCCACGTCCACCTGGTGCTTGCTATACTTGCGGAAACACTGGCATCAACACTGGAATTGTCCAATGAACAACAAAGCTCTTCCACCACCACCTCCAAGACCTGCGGCAAGTGCTCCTATGATTCGTGCACCTCCACCTCGGGCTCTCAACATCAACACTAAGCCGGGGTCTACGGTTGCTCGTGCCAACTGTGTCAACGTTGCTCAATCTGAGCATGCACCTGGAGTTGTCATGGGTATGCTTCCTGTTAACTCAGTTCCTGCACGAGTGTTGTTTGATTCTGGTGCTTCACATTCTTTCGTTTCTCACAAATTTGCAAATGAGCATGAGATTGTTATAGACCAGCTGGATAAAAAGTTAATGGTTCTTTCTCCCAGGGCAAGACTGTTATCTACCAAGATCAGCCATGGCAATCAAATTGAGATTGGTGGTTCTTCATTTCCGGCTTCCTTAATTGTTCTGGGCAATTCTGATATTGATGTTATCTTGGGCATGGATTGGTTAACAGCAAATGCAGCTGTGATTGATTGTGCTGAACGTTCGGTTTCTCTGAAAATTCCTGAAGGCCATATAGTCTATTCTCCAAGTCTGACTCCTGCAATTCAGCTTTATTCTTTGGCGGCTCTAAATGATGATGCTATGGAAGGTATTCAGAGTGTTCCTGTAGTCTATGAGTTCCCAGATGTCTTTCCTGAAGAGTTGCCAGGTATGCCTCCGGATCGTGAGGTTGAGTTTGTCATTGAACTTGAACCTGGTACCACTCCTATCTCCAAGCGGCCTTATAAAATGGGTCCTGCTGAGTTGGCTGAACTCAAACGTCAGTTGGATGAACAAGAGAAGCTGGGTTTCATTCAGCACAGTACTTCTTCTTGGGGTAGTCCAACCATCTTTGTGAAGAAGCGAGACAAGACTGATAGACTTTGTGTTGACTATCGGGCACTCAATGCTAAAACCATCAAGAATAAATATCCCCTTCCACGGATTAATGATCTCTTCGATCAGCTAGCTGGAGCTGTGGTATTCTCTAAGGTTGATTTGAGAAGTGGTTACCATCAAATCAAGATTCGCAAGGAAGATGTTCCCAAAACAGCTTTCACCACCCGCTATGGCCTGTATGAGTACACGGTCATGTCTTTCGGTCTCACCAATGCACCTGCCACCTTCTCGAGGCTTATGAACTCGGTTTCATGGAATATCTTGATAAGTTCATTGTGGTCTATATGGATGACATTCTATCTATTCTAAGTCTAAGGAAGAACATGAAGAACACCTTCAGTGTGTCCTAAACAAGCTTCGTGAGAACCGCCTGTATGCAAAGTTCTCCAAGTGTGAGTTTTGGCTGCCTCAAATCACCTACCTTGGTCACGTCATCTCTGCCAAGGGCGTTGCCGTCAACCCAGAAACTATTAAGACAATTATGGACTGGCTTCCACCCATAAATGTCAAAGAAGTCCGAAGTTTCCTTGGTTTGGCTAGTTACTGCCGTCGCTTTGTTGGCAACGATCATTCGGTGTAGAGATTCCGGGAACGGGGATCCGTGAGATCTGTGGGCGGGATGTGTTTATTTATGGGGCATCTTATGCCGATTTGCTTCTTATCCGTACTCGGATCTTGTTTTCCGCTTCCGCCTGATACTCTGATGTGTGATGTATGAGGAGCTATCCTAAAATATTATATCTATCTAGGACATTTGAATCTTGCCGTATGGCGTTGCAATATTTCTATCTCTTTTAGATGGAATGGCTCTGAGGACTGTTGTATGTGGCTTGCATACATACTCATTTGTGTATGTAGTTGATCCCTTCGCCTGCCGATTACGCCGCTCGTTCTTGTCCCGTTGTCTGAAAGTGGTTAGGACGGCCGAAAGGTCAACCGTGAGTGGCCCTGGGCCCCACCGTACTATTTTAACCACTTTGGTTCATCCAGGCATGTAACTAAGAGCGTAATTCACCGAGGTAGTTACAATACACATCGCTGAAAGACCTCAGATGCACTCCGCTTATAGAGCTCACCACTAATTATAGTGTAGGCTTTATCTTGTCGGACGATCTGCTGGCTCAGAACTTCGTCTTCGGGTAATTTTATGTCTACCAAGTAATCAAGGTAGGGTTGAGTCCAGCTGGGAATCACAGCCAGAACTGCTACTAAAGGTGAGTCGGATTTGGTCGGATATTCCTCGTCTACTCCTTTTATAGAGGGAACTTTGAGGTGCTCTAAAAAAGCGCCATCCGGGACCTTTTTCCGGGCAGAGCCTATTCGAGATAGTGCATCTGCTTCCTCATTTTCTGTTTGAGGGATGTGTTGAACTTCAACCCTTCAAAAGATTTAGATAGTTCATCCATGACAACCCTATATGCCGCCATGTGCTTGTTTGCCTTACAGATATCTGACACTTGTTGGGCAACAAGATCCGAATCTCCATATCACATAAAACGTCGGATGCTGATGTCCTCAGCAATCTGGATTCCATGCAGTAATGCTTCATACTCGGCAATGTTATTTGTCACCGTGAAGTGTATCTGCAGTACATAGAAAAGTTTATCTCCCTGGGGTGATTTGAGCACCACGCCAGCCCCCGAGCCCCCGAGCGCCTTAGACCCGTCAAAATGCAAGGTCCAGTATTCTGACTCTAGTAGGGTCATATTCTCCATTGTCTCTGTCCAATCAGCGACAAAGTTAGCGAGGATTTGGGATTTGATTGCTCTACGAGGTTTGTACTCAACGTGGAAAGCTGAAAGATCTATGCCCCATTTGGCGACGCGTCCTGTGGCGTCACTATTGTTGATTATATCTCTCATGGGAGCTGTGCTCACCATGGTAATTGGATGTTCCTGAAAATAATGTCTCAACTTATGAGATGCTAAGAACACATCGTAAGCTAGCTTTTGATAGTGCGGATACCACTGCTTTGATTCAGTTAAGACCTCGCTGAGATAGTAAGTAGGACGATGCACCAGGTGTTCCTAATTTTCCTCCGGTCTCTCCACCACCATGACGATACTGATGACCTTGTTTGTCGCAGCGAGATAGAGCAACATCGGTTCTTGTGGTTCTGGTGCTGCAAGGATGGGAGCAGATGAGAGTACTTCTTTCAGGTCTTGTAGCGCAACTTCAGCTTCGTCGGTCCAAACGGATTTCTTGGTCTTTTTCAGGAGCTTGTATAGTGGTGCGGCTCTTTCACCGAGCCGGCTTACAAACCGATTGACTGCGACAATGCAACCAGTTAGTCTTTGAATGTCCTTTAGGCGAGTTGGCCTGGAAATATTAAGTATAGCCTTGATTTTGTCCCGGTTTACCTCTATGCCTCTTTGAGACACGATAAAACCTAACAATTTTCCAACTGGGATCCCAAAGAAACATTTCTCCGGGTTAAGCATTATGTTGTATTTTCGTAGATGGGCGAAACGTTTCCTCCAAGTCGTAAATCAAGGTTTCCTTCTTTTTGGACATCACCACAATATCGTCCACATATGCATGTACATTGCATCCGATTTGGTCGTGGAGGCAACGCTGCATAGTGCATTGGTACGTAGCTCCCGCGTTTCTGAAACCAAAGGGCATCATAATGAAACAAAAGGTTCTGAAGGGGGTTATGAATGAAGTTTTGACTTTGTCAAATTCCTTCATCCGGATTTGGTGATAACCGGAATATGCGTCGAGAAAACATAGGAGTTCCGAGCCTGCTGTAGAATTGATAACTTGATCAATCCTAGGCAGAGCGAACGGATCTTTGGGACAAGCCTTGTTCAAGGCAGTATAATCAACACACATTCTTAAATCAGTGGTGTCCTTTTTAGGGACCATTACAGGATTGGCTGACCAGTCAGTGTGGATGACATCTTCTATGGATCTGGCTAACTCGAGCCGGGCTAGTTCCTTAGCTATTGCCTTACGCTTTTCATCGCCAAAACGTTGTAGGGACTGTTTGACGGGTTTAGCGTTCGGGTGTACATTTAGAGAGTGCCTGGCAAATTCCCTAGGTACTCTGGTCATGTCAGATGGCTGCCATGCGAAGATAACTTGATTTGCTTGGAGGAACTTGACGAGCGCGCTTTCCTATGTGCTATCTAGGCCTACGCCTATCTGGGTCACCTTGGAGGGGTCGTCATCCTTCAACGACGTCTTCTTCATCTCTTCCGATGCCTTGAACTCCGGATTCGGCTTGTCACCTCCTTATTTGTCGCGGGCATCTCGAACAGATCTATGGTATTCTTGATCTCCTGGTACTCCTGGGCGTGGAGCATGGCTTCAGCAAAGGCGTCATTTTGGTCCTCGCACTCTCGCGATTTCTTCGGGTCTCCCCTGATGGTGATCACGCCGTTGGGACCTGGAATTTTCATCATATTGTAAATGACATGGACGAGCCATAAAAGCCCAGTAAGCCAAATGTCCGAATATAACATGGTACGCGCACTTGAACAGGACCACTTCGAAGGAAAGTTCTTTTGTCCGGTAGTTCTTTAGAGTTCCAAAGGTCACATCCAAAGTGATTTCTCCCAGGGAATTTGCTTGTCTTCCTAGGACAACTCCGTGAAAGATCACATAGCTGTAATTCAGCTGGGTCTCCGAGATCTTCATCTGGTGTAGCGTTTCGACATATAGGATGTTAATGCTGCTGCCGCCGTCCATGAGAGTCTTGGAGAAACCATAGCCACCAATAAGTGGATTGATGACAAAGGCGTATTTTCCTCGCCTGTGCAACTTAGGCGGATGATCAACATGATCAAAGGTGATTGCCACTTCCGACCAGTCCAAGAATTGAGGGACAGACAGAACTATCGCGTTGAGCTCATGTAGAACTGCTTTCTTGACCTTAGCTTGTTGAGAACCGAGGAAGGTGACGTAAGTGTCCTTCTTTGTAGGGAAGTTTTTCTTTCCCTCCGGCTTGGGATTTGAAGCATCGGCTTCCTCCATGTTGGAATCTTCCTTGGTCTCTTTATCTTTTTCGGGATTCTTCTTTCCCTTCTTCCGCTTAGCCCTGTAGCTAGCAGTATCATCTTTCTTGATGTCATCATTAAAACGACACTCGGCGTTTGTGTGAGACGAGCCCCCATTGGCATCTAAGTGATACACACACGGGTTATTGGCAATGTCGGTCCAAGAGTAGGTTTTGCCAGGTTGCTGGTCTCCTCTACCCTGGACCCTTGTGTCCCATGACCGCGCCCACAGCCTCCGCCGCGCCCTCCTCGTCCTCCAGAACCGAAAGTAGCAGTGACCACTGCCGTTTCCGTGTTGGGCTTTTCTTCCGAGGTGTTCTTGCGCTTCTGATTTTGCTGCTTTGGTTGTTTTGCCGACTATGGCACAACTAGGGCATTAAGTAATCCCTCTGCGTCGTCATCAGCATCTGCATACTTGCTCGCTGTTTCTATCATCTCTCCCAAATCAGTGACCTTGTCACACTTCAAGCGATGACGTAGTAAGAAAATTGGGAGTCCTGCAATAAAAGCTTCAATCGCAGTTTGGTCATTTACCCCTTCACAAGAGTTCTTAGTGTCGATCCATCGTTCGAGATAATCTCAACAAGTTTCTTTGGCTTTCTGGGTGCAATGCTGTAGGTCTCCTACCGGACAGGGCCTCCGATATGTGCCTTCGAAATTCCGAAAGAACGCGCTTTGCATGTCATACCAGTTGTGAATGGTGTTCTCTGGAAGTTCATTGAGCCATGATCGTACCGTCTTCCACAACATGAGTGGGATATATTGGGTCGCGACCAGGCTGTTTTCACCTTTGGCGATACAGCAAGCCTGGACGAAATCATGGAGCCAAGTATCTGGCTGAGTTATACCGTCGTAGGCTTGGATGTGTCTTGAGATAGCAAATCCTTCCGGGAATTTTGTTGCTCGTATGCGTGGTCCGAAGCATTTTGGGCCCACGTATATATCATCATTTTCGTAGCACCGCGCCTCTATGTTGGAGTTAATCCTGTGCCTTGCATCACTTGGGGATAGAGATCGCCCTGATTGACAGCTATGGCTGCGGTGCCTTGGAGCCGGACTTCGGCTTCTGCCACCACCTCCTCCGCCAAGACGCCCTCCTTGGCCTCCTTGGGAGCCGTTGTGGTGGTTGCTTGGTGGAGAGGGTGGAGCAGCTGGATTGTTACTAGCTGATCGTCGGCCTCCGTCTGGAGCGTCATTATTCCGGTTCTAGGGAGGGTCTTCATTACGACGAGCGCCCTACCGGCTTGACCCGGCATGGTGTCCGTCATTCCTTCGTCCATCACTCCCACCACGGCGGGTCTCAGCCGGATGGCTTGTATGTCTAGGAGGTGGCATTCTTTGACGGTCCAACTCCCGACGTTTCTCTTTGTCTTCTTCCCTGCGATCGCTTGACTCTCGCCGGATAGGATTCTTCGGATACAGTGCAGCAATTGCCTCTTGCTCAGCAGCTGGAGCAATATTGCGCCAGTCACGTGCAGTTCTGTGATGCTGTCCTGAAGATCCGGTTCTTGAGTAGTTGTCTTCCTGACGGTCGGAACGGTGATGCTGTTCCGGAGCACATTGGGGTCTTACGTCATTCCAGGCCAGATCCGTGCAACATTGGTCGGATTGGGAGACCAGTTTTCCGCTTTCGGACTTCGCGGCCTTCTACTGCTCTAGACCCTTGGTGAGTAGCTTAATGCCCAATTGAACCTATTCTGGGCCGAGATTATTTGCCAGGATGTCTCGAGAAGGGGCAGTGTTTTGCACTGGTGTTGGATACACCCGATCTCCCTTGCTATCAAGCCGAGGCATCCCCGGATCTCCCTCAAAGAGAACCTTATGTACTTCCGGAAATTGATTGTCATGTGTATGTCGTTTCCGGTTCTTCTGATGTTGCAGAGAGATGAGCTTCTCTGCCTTGGCCATGCGTTTCTTTTCTTCCTCGATGTTTTTAGCTTCATCCAGGAGTACTTGGCGATGCGCTTCTAGGGCTTGGGCCCTTTCGTCCAATTCCACAGCAATTAGTTCTGCTACAGTAGGGATAGGTATGGATAATGCAGCATTGATGAGTTTACGGGCACCTGCGGTGACTACGTGTGCATCCACCGATTCTTCTTTGGGCTCGTCTAGGATAAGTGCTCCATCCGAGTCTTCCTCGTATTCCTCGGCAATCACCTCCTCGGTTGGAAGTTCTTTTGCCGGGGTCTTGTTCTTCTTGTTCCTCTTCTTTGCCTTTTTGGTAGCGCCGGTAGCAAAGACAGCTTTGGGTCCGTTTCCTAGAGTCAAGCTTTGAATGGTACTTTCGGACATCTGGAGCTCAGGATTATCTCCGATATCTAGGTCATCCTGCGCTTTGGGAGAGTTTTCCCTGGATCCTTCATCCATGGCTTCTCCTTCTTTTGCAGCTTTGGAGTTGTACTCCTCTTCATACTCTGCGGAGAACTTTCGAAAATCTGCCGATGTCATCGAGTCATCCGAGGATGCGGGTAAGTCGGTGTTTGTTCCGATCGCCTCCAACACCGAGTCAGTGTTGTCTCTAGCACCGGCAGAGCCGGATCCGAATCCAACGTATCCGACGAAGTGTGATGTGTGGGTCCTAAGGTAGTCGCGACTTTCCTCGTGGGCTTCCTCGAAGATCTTGATGGTTTCGAGAACCTCATCCACGCTTGCATCTTGCATCATCATGCGCCTCAACGTGTGCCTCAGGAATGGTTGATCTGTTCTGGCGTTGGCAGGGCCGGAACCAAGGTTGTTGTTGTGATCCTCCTAGATTTCGACTTCAGCGGGTGGATCGATCTGGGATTCGGTCTCGCTAGGGAGATCCACTCCAGATTCGACTTGAACCGCAAGGTCTGCTTCAGGCTCGGATTTCTCCACTATCTCCGCAACCGGTGCGGGCTGGGTGGGATTAGGGTTTTCTGAGATCCGGAACTCTGCCGCCTCCGCGGACAAAGGGGACCCAGAAATTTCTTCTGCCTCTATCATCACCGCTGGGGTGGGTGGGACAGGTTTAGCGAATCCAATGTACACATCGATCTCGCCGAAAGACATAATGGTGTAAGCAGTTACGACCTCCCTAGCCGGAATCCAGGTCTCGTCGAGAATGATGAGAGGGATGTCGCTGGCGTAGAGGATGCGACCGACGGTGATAGTCTCGCCGATTCCGATTCTTGCAGATTCCGCTCGGAACGCAGATCCGAAGCTCACTTGCCCCATGGTGGGCGCCAACTGTCCTCGGATTGATGAGAAGTACTCCATGAGGGGGTCCTCGGGGCGTGTGGAAGAGAGGGGTGTGAGACGTACGGTGTTCCGGGACAGTGAGCACACAAGTTTACCCAGGTTCAAATCCGCCGGCTTTGGACGGATCCTACTCCTGCTAGCCATCCAATAATACGACATAGCCGGAATATGGGTTACAAGGGTTTCGCCTGTGCGAGTTGAGATTGTAGACTATTGTGAGGGTTTATAGGAGAGATCTATCCCTAGGACGGCTTATATAGATATCCGTCCTAGGGTTTACATGAGAGATCTATCCGGCTACGACTAAGACTCGGTTATAGAGTACATCTTGAACTACAAGTAACACTATGGGACTATGTCGGTAAGTCTTCTAGGCCTTCCTGTAGCTGAACTGGACTCCCCGTTTCGGTGAAACCGGGGTAGATCTTGTCACAACATGTTCCCAAACATGGTTTTACATCATCACATGACCTAACCAATCCTAAAACAAGTGAGGGCTACACCGGGCTACCCCTGTCAGAAGAAAGTCTAGGGGGTAGACGATCCGAGGCCCGCGGATCAGGGTTCCGCAGGAAGAAGCGCTTCGGGGCATCGGAATCCAAACCATGCATGTGACCCAAGCATGTGTAATGAAGTGTGGTGGCATGCTCAAAACTCCTAAACCTGGTTCCCAAGTGTGACCCTCTTCGCAGACATGCGCTGTCCCCTAAAAACAAAGTGTCTGCAATTTGACTATTAGGGGGAAACTCCCCGTTTCGGTGAAACCGGGGTAGATCTTGTCACAACATGTTCCCAAACATGGTTTTACATCATCACATGATCTAACCAAGCCTAAAAACAGTGAGGGCTACATCGGGCTACCCCTGTCAGAAGAAAGTCTAGGGGGTAGACGATCCGAGGCCCGCAGATCAGGGTTCCGCAGGAAGAAGCGCTTCAGGGCATCGGAACACATCCAAACCATGCATGTGACCCAAGCATGTGTAATGAAGTGTGGTGGCATGCTCAAAACTCCTAAACCTGGTTCCCAAGTGTGACCCCCTTCGCAGACATGCGCTGTCCCCTAAAAACAAAGTGTCTGCAATCTGACTATTAGGGGGAAACTCCCTGTTTCGATGAAACCGGGGTAGATCTTTTCACAACTTGTTCCCAAACATGGTTTTACATCATCACATGACCTAACCAAGCCTAAAACAAGTGAGGGCTACACAGGGCTACCCCTGTCAGAAGAAAGTCTAGGGGGGTGGACGATCCGAGGCCCGTGGATTAGGGTTCCGCAGGAAGAAGCGCTGCGGGGCATCGGAACACATCCAAACCATGCACGTGACCCAAGAATGTGTAATGAAGTGTGGTGGCATGCTCAAAACTCCTAAACCGGGTTCCCAAGTGTGACCCCCTTCGCAGACATGCGATGTCCCCTAAAAACAAAGTGTCTGCAATTTGACTATTAGGGGGAAACTCCCCGTTTCGGTGAAACCGGGGTAGATCTTGTCACAACATGTTCCCAAACATGGTTTTACATCATCACATGACCTAACCAAGCCTAAAACAAGTGAGGGCTACACCGGACTACCCCTGTCAGAAGAAAGTCTAGGGGGGTAGACGATCTGAGGCCCGCGGATCTGGGTTCCGCCGGAAGAAGCGTTTCGGGGCATCGGAACACATCCAAACCTTGCATGTGACCCAAGCATGTGTAATGAAGTGGGGTGGCATCCTCAAAACTCTTAAACCTGGTTTCCAAGTGTAACCCCCTTTGCAGACATGCGCTGTCCCCTAAAAACAAAGTGTCTGCAATCTGACTATTAGGGGGAAACTCCCCGTTTCGGTGAAACCGGGGTAGATCTTGTCACAACATGTTCCCAAACATGGTTTTACATCATCACATGTCCTAACCAAGCCTAAAACAAGCGAGGGCTACACCGGGCTACCCCTGTCAGAAGAAAGTCTAGGGGGGTAGACGATCCGAGGCCCGCGGATCAGGGTTCCATAGGAAGAAGCGCTTCGGGGAATCGGAACACATCCAAACCATGCATGTGACCCAAGCATGTGTAATGAAGTGTGGTGACATGCTAAAAACTCCTAAACCTGGTTCCCAAGTGTGACCCCCTTCGCAGACATGCGCTGTCCCCTAAAAACAAAGTGTCTGCAATCTGACTCTTAGGGGAAAACTCCCCATTTCGGTGAAACCGGGGTAGATCTTGTCAGAACATGTTCCCAAACATGGTTTTACATCATCACATGACCTAAACAAGGCTAAAACAAGTGAGGGCTACACCGGGCTACCCCTGTCAGAAGAAAGTCTAGGGGGTAGACGATCCGAGGCCCGCGGATCAGGGTTCCGCAGGAAGAAGCGCTTCGGGGCATCGGAACACATCCAAACCATGCATGTGACCCAAGCATGTGTAATGAAGTGTGGTGGAATGCTAAAAACTCCTAAACCTGGTTCCCAAGTGTGACCCCCTTCGCAGACATGCGCTGTCCCCTAAAAACAAAGTGTCTGCAATCTGACTATTAGGGGGAAAGTTCCCCTCTCGGTGAAACCGGGGTAGATCTTGTCACAACATGTTCCCAAACATGGTTTTACATCATCACATGACCTAACCAAGCCTAAAACAAGTGAGGGCTACACCGGGCTACCGCTGTCAGAAGAAAGTCTAGGGGGGTAGACGATCCGAGGCCCGCGGATCTAGGTTCCGCAGGAAGAAGCGCTTCGGGGCATCGGAACACATCCAAACCATGCATGTGACCCAAGCATGTGTAATGAAGTGTGGTGGCATGCTCAAAACTCCTAAACCTGGTTCCCAAGTGTGACCCCCTTCGCAGACATGCGCTGTCCCCTAAAAACAAAGTGTGTGCAATCTGACTATTAGGGGGAAAGTCCCCGTTTCGGTGAAACCGGGGTAGATCTTGTCAGAACATGTTCTCAAACATGGTTTTACATCATCACATGACCTAACCAAGCCTAAAACAAGTGAGGGCTACACAGGGCTACCCCTGTCAGAAGAAAGTCTAGGGGGGTGGACGATCCGAGGCCCATGGATCTGGGTCAGATATGAACTGCAAGTACATGATCTGATAATGGTAATGTTTTTGTAAATATCATTTTTAGGTTGACAATATGATGTTTCTTCAGAGATCCAATGCAAGTTTAGCCAGGCTCAACCCCAAACTAAGAATCTTCGTACTCGTCATTGTGAACGTAGTTTGGTGGAGGTAAGAAATAAAAAAAGTTTCTTTGCCGTGTATAGAGCACAAAGCACACGGCAAAGGCATGTCTTTGCCGTTTGTCTAACTGCAGGGACTATGTCGGTAAGTCTTCTAGGCCTTCCCGTAGCTGAACTGGACTCCGTCTCTTCTCCCTGACTGGGCCACCCGTGAAGCAAAGCTCTAACCAAAAGTGGGCCACCCTGGTCAGTGAATTACAATGAGGATACCCGGAAAGTATATCCCCAACAATGTCGTTCAACACGTCGCTCTGATAGGCCTAGAAAAGCATCGCCTTCAGACAACATTACATCGAACACCTCGCCAGCGCCCTCGCGAAAATGTCACCATTGAAGGACAAGAGAGAGTGAGAGCACCGACGCACCTGCGTTTCATCGTTGAACAAGTTGGCATCCAGCCCGTCGTTGCTGAACCGGTTGCGACCGGCGAATTGGCTTGCCACGACTCGGCTTCGTACCTGCTGAGACACCGGCGAGGCCTCGTAGGCATCATTCGGTCGATACCCTCTGGACGACGATGGTTTGTTCTTGGGGAGAACACCTCGTTGGGGCTGAAGCCGCTGTATCCGTCAGGCTTGGCATCATGGTGGTCGGGCGAGAACCTCATCCTAGAGAGCGGCCTCTCGGAGCTTTCGTGGAAGTAGGCCAGTTGCGATGGTGACCCAACCCTCATGTGTGGTAGCAGATGTCGGTGCGCGCTCGCGGGGGAGGGGGTAGGAGCCGCATGGTGTCGTGTCGCGCGGACTGTTGTGCTTCCCTGTGACGTGGGGTGATCATGTCAGTGTCCATTATTATAGACTTGGGTTGTAGGGAAGAGCGGTGCGTTGGAGATTTCGTTAGCTAACTCGGTACTATTTGTGGAAAAATCAACTAATCATGAATATTGCAGCAAAAAAAGAAAACTTAAATAAAACTGAGTAGTAAACAATTTAATTTAAGATATGAGCAACTTAATTACCTAGAAGAAACAACTTAACTAAAAATGAATAGCAACTCTACTAAACATAACAACTTGGGGCATAAAAACACCAAAAAAGTCCTATGCATGCCGGAAAACCAGGACTAAGCTACTGACCTAGAACAACTTCTCATGTGCAAGGCTAATAAATTCCATTCGAGAGAAAAAATGGTTGTTATACTGCCTATACATATAACTCATCTCTAAAAGACAAAACATTCCCGACCCCACTACTCCTAATTACGCAGCAAACCAAGGGTTACATGATGCATACCCTATCAGCTCATATGTCTAGCGACATGCATCCATTTAGGCATGAAAAATTATCAACTCATATGTCTCGCGACATGCATCCATTTAGGCATGAAAAACACCAAAACAAATCACTACAAATCTGTGCAAATCGCGCATCCATATGTTTAGCAAAATCTACCGTAGTATAAACCCGGACTTTTTGTGGCTTCTACAACAAACAAGATTCTGCTAAAAAACAATTAACAAGACATAAAGAAAACACAGCTATATAGGAACACCGTCCTAGCAGTCTACAATGATATAATCATGATCCCATGGCCACACATGAAAAATAAGTACATATGAAAATGTAAGTGAAATTAAGTCACATGCAGAACCATGGTGATGCTCCAAGCCGAATTCAACACATTATCAGGTTGTCGGCAAAGTAAAATAAAATAAAAAAATCGGCAAGGCAACATTATCTGTGGGGTATTCTTAACAAACATTTAGCTGGTTTCAAGATTCACTTTAATTTTACACAACTTAACTGCAGCTAGTAGGAACCTTAGCATAGTTATACAAAAATTATAAACATTCTCATGTTTTAGTGCAATTATTTGACTGGAAAAAGGCACTAGTATATCTCATAAAATCCATAGTGTTGGTAGCATAACAAAAATTAACAAATCCAAGCTAGCTAGCTCATGTATCAATTCAGTAAACTCAACCTAACCAGAACTTGAAGGCTGTGAAAGCTAAGTGCCTAGTAAGCAAGCACATTGCTTCTCTAAATACTTGCCTTATGGAAGAAATTAATACGTTTAAAATTCATTTCGCAAAAAAAGAAACGTTTAAAATTCAATTAAAAAACAGGAGCATATGCCCCGATTTTTTGGTTTGGCTATTCATACCGGGACATCAGAGCGTGAGTTGCCCCCATTTTTTTCCTTATCTCCTCCGGTTTTCTGGAGCTTTTACGAATCTGTTCAGGTTTTATCGTGCGCGTGGGATCGTGTGGGAGTTGGACTTCGTTTCTGATCAGGTTATCGATCGTGTCGGAGTTGGACGACGTACGATTAAAAACATATTAGTACCTTGTGTTGTGTTGGAGTCCAACTCGGACGGAACACCGAAACCGTCATGGACAGTCCCGTGCGTTTATATATACTCTACATACTCGTCGATTGCGTCCGGTTGTTTGGCTAACTCCTTCTCTCCTCGATTGCATCGCCCGCGATTGCCGCTCAACAGACCGGAGATCCAACCATGTCGAAGCGGCGCAGGTCGTCGGACGACGACGAGGGCGGCCCAAGATCCCGGCGGTCACAACGCCGGCGGCACCATCTATACTTCGTGTTGGATGACTGGACCAACGGTTACAGCATCTACAAGGTTGATGTGGCCGACTTGGACGGTGACCCCGGCGCCGACTTGGACTCGCAAGCCAACCGCTTCCCCGACCCGCCGGTATTTCGCCTGCAGTGCCCCCATACCTGTGATGCACGATTCTCTGCTGTGGACAGTAGAATTATTGCCATGAACTACAACAAGGAGGAGGAGGGGTCCCCCGTTCTTGTGTACGACACGGCAACAGGAGGTCTCGCCGTTGGCCCTCGCACCCCCGTACAGGTACGGGGAACATCCAAGCGTGTGCCCGCCTGCGGCAGGCTATACGTGATGGGCTCTACCAGTTTGTACAAGGCCGATGATCACTTGGAGGTGCTCGCCGCCGCCGCCGGCGAAAAAGGGGGCTGGGCCTGGAATGCCGTCCGCATGGCGCCTTTCAACTTCAGGCATATTGTTTGCAACGCCGCACATCCGGACGGCCACACCGTCTTCTTCTCCGTGTACGATAAAGGAACCTACTCGTTCGACACCGAAACATACGAGTGGAAGCACCACGGCGACTGGTTGCTGCCTTTCAAAGGACACGCCTACTACGACGGCGAGGTTGATGCATGGGTGGGGCTGCACAGACACTCCAGCAGCGAGCCACCAGGGACCGTATGCTCCTGCGACGTCGTCGTCCTGTCCGCTGGTGACGGGGAAGGACGACAACTGGTGGCCCCGCCGGCATGGAAGCTCGCCAAGGAGAAGATGGTTTGTGAGGACAGGGACAGGACCAATGTCGTCGTGCTCACGCGCGTAGGGCGTGGTAAATTCTGCCTTGTCGAACATCGATCACGGAAAGGTGCGCATGAGTACCTCCTCGACCCGTTCTATCTCTTCTACGCCACAAAATTCAAGCTCCGGTACGACAAGGACGGGGGCCTGCGAGCCACCGCGCGCCGCACTCGCTCCTACACCATGCCTAGGGTAAACAATGCTCACAACTGGTGGGTGTTTGGGATCTGATTCATACTATGCTCGCCTACTATAATACTTCCTTGTTCGTGGCCCGTGGTTTGTTTTTTAGTTTTGACAAATGAAAATGGGTGTTGTGAAGATATATGTTTTGTGTAATGTTGATAATTAATTAATTAATGGAAAATGACACTGTTTTGTGCAATGTTGATAATTAATTAATTAATTAATGGAAAATGACACTGTTCCTACACCATGCCTAGGGTAACCAATACTCACAACTGGTGGGTGTTTGGGATCTGATTCATACTATGCTCGCCTATAATATTCGTGGCCCGTGGTGTGTTTTTTAGTTTTGACAAATGAAAATGGGTGTTGTGGAGATATATGGTTTGTGTAATGTTGATAATTAATTAATTAATGGAAAACAACTTACGAGACCCGGTCTATATTCCTGAAGGATAGACACACCCCATGCATAATGGCTACAAATTCAGCATTGTGGAGGTCTATAGTAAAGCTCATCCCCGCTGTATATCATGCCACACAATGTGTATCTGACGACGGCAAGAGAACATCCTTTTGGTACGACAACTGGTCCAGGCTGGGCCGCCTCAACCATGCCCTACCATTTATTTTGTCCTTTGCAGAGGACCAATATTGCACAGTCGAGTCTCAAAGATCAAATGGAAGCTAGAACCTAAAACTACTTGGCCCTCTTTCTCTCACGGCAGAACGACATTTACAAACTCTCTTGACGAGAGCTTCTGAATCCACAACTTGATGCGCAAGCAAACAATGACACCGGACTCATGATTACAGCAAACCCATGAGGACAAGATTTCTATAGATTGTTCAGTAACCATGGAATGCGCTAGGCTCGACCAAATGGATTTGATGATCAATAATACCACGTAGACACAAGATCTTCCTGTGGCTAGCATTCAGTCAAAGACTTAAACACGAAAGGCAACATGGTCAACAAGAGATAGTGCGATGATGGGGGCTGCGATCAATGCCCGTCACTTGAAACTTTTGAGCACATTGCCTTACACATCCATCAGGACACCTGGGTTTGGGAGAAGCTCCTAATCGCTAACCTTGCAGCTGAAGCAAATGATCTTGCAACCTTCATGAAACCGAGCCTTAAAGGTAGGGAAGCTAAAACATGGCCTATCCTCATGGCTACATGTTTGAGCTTTGGAAGGCCAGAAATAGCAGGATTTTCAACATCAATAACACCCCTCATCAATATGACTTTGGACCTCTAGGCCAGAAGATCTACAAATCTTGCACTTGGAGTGGAAACAAAAAGTTTCTACCACCATGTCCCCCTTTTTTCTTTCCTTTTTTCCCTCACAACCCCCCGGTTGACCTAGGTTGTACATTCTGCCCTGCACTTGTAACTCTGTTGTACTCATAAAGGTTTTGGTTTTTACCCGACCTTCATATATGAAAATATATACTTCAAAAAAATGGCGAGTAAAAAGGCTAATCAATAGATGAAAAAAAGAATACAGAAAACTAAAAAGACGGACATGTGTCAGGCATAAGAGAAGATCTATCAATATACCCGGTTTCATAGGATTTATTTCTGTAAGGGTGGTCCCATCCATGAACACATTTTCCTCGCAGTCTTCCTTATCCTTACCTCTCTCACCCTCACGGATGCCCTTTCAGCGCGCCGCCACATGCAGTCGCTGCCCCGCCCCCGCCTCCAGCGCCCTATCTACTAGCGACCTCGACCGGCGGAGCATCCTCAATCTCAGCCGCAACTAGGACCTCCTCCTGCTCGCCTTCCACCCCCCTTATTTAGCCGTGGTCATCGCCCCCGCCTTTCCTCGCCGCTTCCGGCATCTTGCCGGAGTCACCGCCTCCCTACATCTTGCTGGAGTCAAGGGAAACTGTTGGGGTATGCCCCTTGGTGTATGCCTAATATTTCACAAATCCTCGTGGAAATCGAGAGGGAGGTAGGAGGGAAAGAGTGAGGGGTGAAATCCACGAACTCACGCACGAAGAACTCGATGAATACACACACGCAAAGACATGATACAAGCCAATAGCTCATGCCGACAGCTCCGGTCCGGCGCAATCCCTAGGATCGGAGTCGGACAAGGATCTCTCTCGAACCGGCACGGTGAGCGGGAGGCTTGGTGAGATCTTGACGGATTGGCAAAGGGCTCGGATGCAAAGGCCTTGTACAACGAGGGAGACAGGATGCAAACTCCAATGAGGTGGGGGATATTTGGTGCTCCTTTAGCAAAGGAGCATGAGGCAAGAACTAGATAGATCCACAAGGGTTTCTTCTAATTCCAAATATTAAGCCTATGGTTTACAATAGAGGTGGGGGATATTTATAGGCCAGCCACTAGTTCAAGGGTTCTTTAGGAATAAAAGGATAAAGTTTGGACGGATTTGGGGTTACATGGGCCAAAGGCCCAAAAGGCCTTAACATGCCTATCGACAGGGACACTGGAGACTCTGGGTTCATGGGTCGAAGACTTCGGGGTGGCAGGAGACTCCGGTTCTAGTACATGTCTCCGGGTGGACTACGGGGTGGCATACAGAGAGCTCTAGGCAGGGTCCGGAATCCTACCCGGAGTCCTGGGGCGTAGACTGTGGTGCTATGGGTCAGAGACTCAGGTGTAGCTGGGCCGAAGACTCGAGGGTGCACAGAGACAACGGGGTGGATGACGCTCTCCGGTGAAGACTCTTTGGGGATGTACTAAACGCTCCAAGCAGGGGTCCAGAGCCTGGTCCAGAGTCTAGGCCGGAGACTCCGGGCTTCAGGGCCGGAGACTCCGGGGCTTCAGCCTCAGCAGCTTCTTCTTCTCGTCCTGCTCCTTGTACTTCATCCGTAGGAGCTTGGCGATGCATTGGGGCCTCATAGCTAATAATGCATAGAGTAGTTGCATGGAGTAGCAAGCCATCCAAGGATGTATCAAAGTCACATGAGGAGAGGAGCGAGTTAAGCTTAGCTTGTATGAGTTTGGTTCGGGCACGAGTCATTAGTCTGATACATGCATTTTGCATCATCATTTTTAGGACTTATATGTTTTGTTTAGAATCATATTTATCATGATCTATCATTATTTATACATATTTAGTTGATTTATGGGACTTTCCTACAAAGTCCCTTTCATTGGTATTTAATTTCTAGGAGGCAGAAAACCTCCTTTTTATGTTTTTGCTATTTTAGGACCTTCTATACGTCACTAAATCGAAGGAAAAATACCTGATGAGTTTTTCACCTGGAGAAGGACTGTGGGCCAAAGAATGAAGCGATGGGAGCCACAAGTCCCAAAAGAGGGCAGGTGGCGCGCCCCCTGCTAGGCGTACCACCTATGCTCTTTTGGACCACGAGCATCGCCTCGGCTCCTCCTTTTTACAAACGCCTTCATATCGCCAGAAAACCTACGCCATATTTTTCCCATGATTTATAGAAGAGGCGGTGGAGGCAAAAGTCCTCATTTACTCCGGGAGAGGGCAGATCCTGTTGCGCCAGAGCCTCTGGTGAGGGAGAAATCTACGCCATTGTCATCACCACTCCTCCTAGGCATAGGGGGAGGCCTCTCCATCAACATCCCCACCAGCACCGCTATCATCACCATGACCATCTACAAGGTCCATCTCATTCCCCTCATAGTTTGTGATTGATTGAACCTCGGATATTGTTTTAAGGGCTATTTACATGTTTGTGATTCGCATCTTGTCTTTATTTGGTAGAGATATTATATTTTCAGATTCTGTTGTATTCCATATGCTACCGATCCATATCATGTTTGTCACTTGTGAGTAGATCCCCATGTTCCTAAGGGCACCTATATGGGCTCATAAGAGAATACTTTGATGCAATGATAGGGGTTGAAAGGGACGGAATTGACAGAAACCGTTTTCCAATACTTTGAGTTGCATTGGAGGGATTATATGTCGAGGACCAATGAACTTATTGCTATGGTGGGACATTTATGTCTTAATGATTCTTAGATGTCCATGTGAATGGCTCTAAGACCCATCATAGGTGGTGTATTTTGCACATATTTATGGCTGCACCTAATTTAGGCTCTGCCCTAAGGGAATGAAACTTGACAACATATTCACCCGTGTAGAAATATTTATGCTAAGTAAATCCATGCCGCCCTTGGGAACGCTTGTCACATATAAGTTCACACACACTTGAGCTTGTCCTCTTGCTGCATAGAGGATTGAGATTTCTCTTATTGAGAGCATTTACTTATTGCTATTTACTTTTAGCACTTTATATTCTTGCAAACTACAAAGATAAAAACAACAAATCTACTGCATTTACTATTATTTCCTTTGTGAAATCTGCTAACCAATACCCTTAGATCCTCATGGGTTCAACAATCTTTCTTTATTGAAAGGTACTACAATTGATCTCCTGCACTTAGGAGCCATCAACACACTTTTCTGGCGCCGTTGCCGGGGAGCGTTGTGCTATTGGTAAGCCGTTTGGTAAGGAAACTTGAAATCTGTTTTTATCTTTTTACTACTGTTTTATCATGGCTTTCTCAAACCATAAAGGATTGAAACTCACCTTATTTTAGTACCTTCATGATAAATATAAAGAGAATGTTGAGAAGTCTACTGAACCAAAAATTGTATATCAAATTCCTATTGGTATTGTCCATAGAGCTAGGGAGGTAACTTTTGCAGGTGATGGAAGCCAAACTACTATTCGGCATTTATATGAAATTGAAGAGCTATGTTCCCTATTTAGACTTGCAGGTATTCATGGGAGTGAAGTGAGAAGGAAGCTATTATATTTATCTTTATCTGGTAAATCTCGCGAATGGTATAGATCTCTGGATGATAAATACCGTCTTGATTGGGACAATTTGAGGAAGGATTTCTATCTTAAATATTATACTCCTAAAGAATCTTATGATGATTGTTGCCATATTTATAACTTTTGGCCACATAATGGAGAAAGTATTGCTCAAGCTTGGGGGAGATTAAAGGGTCTTCTTCATAAAAATCCTTGTCATGGTATTCCTGGAAGCATTATCTTAATAAACTTTTATGTGAGATTTCCTCAGCATCATAGGGACTTTCTGGATAATTCTTCTGGAGGAAGTTTCACTAATAAAACTCAAGAGGAGACATCGGACCTGTTGGAAACTATTTGTCAAAATACTAATGCTTGGGATCTTGACAAAGATAATAAACCGGGTTTGGAATATAAATATTCATGTGTAGAGAATTTCTCTACTTCCATATTATTTGAGGAACTTAAGAACAGATTTGGCGTTGACCCTCATGTTTTAGTAGAAATTGCTAAATCTTTTGCTAACCATCTTAATATCCCAAAGAAAGGATTTAATGTATTTGTTGAACCTCTTAAAAATTGTGCATATGTTTCTAAAGTTGTGAAACAGGTTCATCAAGTCTCATCTCCTAAGATAGAAGAAATCTTTGAAGCTCCTCCTTATCCAAGCAAAGTGAAGGAAAATTTACTCACTACTGTTAGTAATAAGAGTGCTAGAAGAATGCATGAACCATATGAACAAATTCAAGTCCAACATCAAATTTCGGCCATTAAAGAATTGAATGAAGAAATACCTTGTGATGTTTATTTATGTGAAGATTCTACTAAGGTAATAAAAGGTAACACCACTAGAGTTGGGAAACCTATCATATCATGTACTATTGGGACTTCATGTTATCATGGACTTTGTGATATTGGAGCAAGTATAAGTGTGATTCCATATTCTTTATATCTTGAAATCAAGCCAGATATTGATCCACTCATCATGGAAGAGACATGTATAACTATCCAACTTGCTAATAAAGAGTATATTTGTCCTCTTGGTATTGTTAGAGATGTTGAAGTGTTATTTGGAAATATTAAATATCCTGCTAATTTCATTGTGCTTGGTTGCTCCCAAGACGCATTTTGTCCTATTATATTTGGTAGACCTTTCCTATATACTGTTGGTGCTGAAATTAATTTGCTAAAAGAGAAATTATTCATTAAATTTGCTAGTGAAAGACTTGAGTTTAACTTTTCAAAGTTTGCTGATAAACATTTAGAAAAGGAAAATTTCTCTAAAGATATGGTGGAGACTCTTGCTTCAGTGGAAGCCGCTTCATCGGACACGATGGAACGATATGTGCTGAATCAAGAGGAGCCATTTGATGATGAAGAGAAAGAAGCTTTAGAACAAATACTATCTCAACAACCACCACAACTGCAATTACATATTCCACCTGATAATCTAGGAGAACTACCACCACCTAAAGACGATCCTACTTTTGAACTTAAACCATTGCCTAAAGATATGAAATATGCATTCCTTGATGATAAGAAAATATATCTTGTTATTATTAGTGCTAACCTTTCAGATGAAGAAGAATCACAATTACTTGAAGTATTGAGAGCTCATAGGCTAGCCATTGGCTATTCACTTGATGATTTGAAAGGTATAAGCCCCGTTGTATGCATGCATAAGATTAATTTGGAAGAAGATGCAAAGCTTGTTATTGACTATCAATGACGTCTTCATCCAAGAATGAAAGAAGTAGTAAGAAAAGAGGTAATCAAACTCATTGAGGCAGGTATTATCTATCACATAGCTGGTAGTAAATGGGCAAGTCATGTTCATTGTGTGCCCAGAAAGGGTGGAATCATTGTGGTTCCAAATGATGAAAATGAACTTGTTACTCAACGTATCATTACTGGTTATAGAATGTGCATTGATTATAGGAAACATAATAAGGCAACTCGTAAAGATCATTATCCTTTACCATTCATTGATCAAATGCATTAAAGATTATCCAACCACTCTCACTTTTTTTATTTAGATGGTTATTCAGGTTTCTCATAGATTCTGGTGCACAAGGATGGTCAAGAGAAGACTACTTTCACATGTCCCTTTGGTACTTATGCTTATAGGAGAATTCCATTTGGTTTGTGCAATGCTCCAGCTACTTTTTGAAGATGCATGAATGCTATATTTGCTGATTATATTGAGAAAATTATGGAAGTATTCATGGATGACTTTTCTATGTATGGTACCTCTTTTGAAAACTACTTGTTCAATCTTAACAAAGTTTTGGAGCGTTGTGAGGACCAACACTTAGTCCTAAATTGGGAGAAGTGCCATTTCATGGTGACAGAAGGTGTTGTTCTTGGACACCTAGTTTCAGGTAGAGGCATTGAAGTTGACCGTGCCAAGATAGAAGTTATAGAGAAGCTACCATATCCTAGGGATATAATAGGTATAATAATCTTTCTTGGTCATGTTGGTTTCCATAGAAGGTTTATCAAAGACTTTTCAAAAATATCCAAGCCTCTAACAAATCTTTTGCAAAAAGATGTTCCATTCTCTTTTAATGATGACTATGTAGAGTCTTTTGAAGTTTTAAAGAATGCTTTGATAAGTGCTCCTATAATTCAACCTCCTAATTGGAATTTTCCATTTGAAATCATGTGTGATGCTAGTGATTATGTTGTAGGTAATGTTTTAGGCCAAAGAGTTGATAAGAAACTTAATGTGATATATTATGCTAGTAAAACTCTTGATGGCGCCCAAAGAAATTATGCTACAACTAAAAAAGAATTCTTGGCTGTAATTTTTGCATGTGATAAGTTTCGACCTTATATTGTAGACTCTAAAGTAATAGTACACACCGATCATTCTGCTATTAAATACCTTATGATCAAGAAAGATGCTAAGCCTAGACTTATAAGATGGGTTCTTTTACTACAAGAATTTGACCTACACATTGTTGATAGGAAAGGTGAGGACAACCTGGTAGCCGATCATTTATCTAGAATGGAAAACATTCTGGTAGATCATATTCCTATTAATGGTAGCTTTGTAAATGAACAACTAGCAAACATTAAGGTATCTGCTGTTAGAGCAGCTTCACCATGGTTTGTTGATTATGCTAATTTCATTGTTCGAAAAGTTATGCCACCACACTTAACCTACCAACAAAGAAAGAAATTCCTTCATGATCTTAGGAATTATTTTTGGGATGATCCATTTCTTTCTAAGAAAAGTGTAGACGGTATTATTAGACGTGATGTGCCTGAGTTTGAGCAGTAGGCTATCATAAGGGATTGTCATGACAACCCTTATGGAGGACAGCATGTAGGAGACCGCACCGCTGCAAAGGTATTACAATCCGGTTTTTACTAGCCTACTTTATTTAAGGATTGTGCTAATTATGTTAAAGCTTGTGACAAATGCCAACGCGTTGAAAATATCGGTAAGAGAAACGAAATGCCTACGAACTATTCACTGCCTCTTGAACAATTTGATGTGTGGGGATTTGACTTTATGGGACCATTTCTCCTATCAAAAACAAAACACACTCATATTTTGGTTGTAGTGGGTTCTGTCACAAAATGGGTTGAAGCAATTCCAACAAAAATTGCAGACCATGCCACAACAATGAAGATGCTTAAGGACATCATCTTTCCCAGGTTTGGAGTACCTAGATTTTTAATTACTGATGGTGGTTCTCATTTTGTTCTTGGAATCTTTAGAAAAACTCTAGCCAAATATGGTGTTAATCATAGAATTGTATCTCCATATCATCCTCAAACTAGTGGTCAAGTTGAACTAAGAAGTAGTGATGGGGGAATACCAATCGGGGTATACCCACGAAGTAGAGTCGCCCATGGCGGATCGACTCGCCAATACAGCGACTGGCGCACACTGGACCCAGACGCCTCGCCAACTGGAGGCCCAAGATGGCGAATCCAATAGAAAGCCCATTAGCACTTGTAAACCCTAACTGGCTACATATATAAAGCCACCAGGGGCATCTCTTTGGGGGACATCATCTCTCCCATGCCTCGTTAGATCTAGTCTCTCCCACCGCCTCCGACAACTCCATTGTAAACCAATCTATGAACATATACTGGATTGATAGCAGGACGTAGCGATCCTCCACTGAGGGGACGTGAACCTGGGTACATCATGTGCCAATCTCGCTCCCGGATCCTCCTACGTCGCCTTGCCCTTTCCTCTACGTAAGCTACCATGTAACATCTTCCATGGTCAATACCACGACAGTTGGCGCCCACCTTCTCGGCGCACGGTGTTCGACTCCAGCGCGTGACCAATTTCGGCTTCATCACGACTGACTTATCCAATGACCTTCGTCCGCCGAGTAGACCGTGCCCACCGCATCGACTCCACCATGGCACGACTCCGCCACGCCGCGACTCCGTCCGCCGCGACGAGTCTACCTCGTCGCCTTCAACGAATATCTGGTTGACGCCATCAGGGGTCCGTCTAAACGCTGTACTTGGGGACTCATGACTCACCCCTCGTGGACTCTCCGTGCTTGGAGAAATCGCCTCGCCATCACGGGTTCGCCATCGCGGACTCGTCACGTCCGGTGACTCGCCCACCATATAATCGTCACGCTCAGCGACTCACCCGCCGCATATTCGCCATGCTCGGGGACTCGCCCGCCATGAACTCGTCATCAATGGCTTGCCACGTCAACGACTCGCATGCCTTATATTCGCCGCTCTCGGGGACTCCCCCACCACGTCGACTCTTGACAGCTAAGTTTCTTTATATTCGTACATGCTATAAGTCCAAAACATATTCATCTTTTTGTTCAATCTATAAAACAATACTTGGGATCAGTTTCAATTTTGTCTGTTGTTTATTCGCGTCCGTCGAAGTAGTGAGGATGGGTACCAAAAGGCCGACCTTGTCTTCAGGTTCAACAGTCTGGCATCGCGTCCCTGTTATCCGCCAAGCGTTTGATGCTAGAGGTCTGCCTACTCATGAAAAGATACGCATAAACCTTTCATACTACTAACTGATCAATTTAACAACATGCATTTTATTTCAACATCTACGAATCACACTCTTTACAAATTTTCAATATATTTCATAAATACACCTTACTCTAGTTGTACCTTTTTCTCCTTCTCAGCAAAATAGTCTGGTGTCTTTCTCGCTGCTCGCCGTGTTCGGGGACTCGACGCTCTCCCGACAGCGCCAGTCGCCCGACCTCGCCACTCGCCGTGCTCAGGGACTCGGCGCGCTCCCGATAGCGCCAGTCATCGGTCGCCCAACCTCGCCACTCGCTGCACTCGGGGACTCAGCGCGCTACAGATAGCGCCACTCGCCGATCCCACGAACTCGCCACTTGCCATGCTCGAGGACTCGTCACGCTCTAGAAAGCGACACTCGCTGGTCGCCCAACCTTGCCACTCGCCGTGCTCCAGACAGCGGCACTCACCGGTCGCTCGACCTCACCACTCGCAACGCTCAAGGACTCGGCGCGCTCCAGACAGCGCCACTCGCCAGTCGCCCAAACTCGCCACCCGCCATGCTCGAGGACTTGGCACGCTCCACGGTCGGGGACTCGCCGCAACTAGCAGCTTCATCAACTCCCTGCGCCTTTCGCCGACTGGCTCTCGCTGATTGGTTCTCACCGACTGGCCCTCACCGATTGGCTCACGCTGACCGCCGACCGCCTCCCACTTCACGGTCTTTTCCTATGTTCAGGAGCTCGGCACCGATTTGCCACAATCCATTTCCAAGACTTTTCACGCCCTGCCTCAAGCCCGTGTCGAATCCATGACATGCTCGGGGACTACTGACGGGAGAATACCAATTGGGGTATACCCACAAAGCGGAGTCGCCCATGGAGGATTGACTCGCCAAGTACAGCGACTGGCGCACACTAGATTCAGACACCTCGCCGACTGGAGGCCCAAGATGGTGACTCCAATAGAAAGCCCATTAGCACTTGTAAACCCTAACTGGCTGCAAATATAAAGCCACCAGGGGCATCTCTTTAGGGGACATCATCTCTCCCACGTCTCATTAGATCTAGTTTCTCCCACCGCCTCCGACGACTCCATTGTAAACCAATCTATGAACATATACTGGATTGATAGCAGGACGTAGTGATCCTCCACCAAGGGAACGTGAACCTGGGTACATCATGTGTCAATCTCGCTCCCGGATCCTCCTATGCCGCCTTTCTCTTTCCTCTACGTAAGCTACCCTGTAGCATCTGTCGTGGTTAATACCACGACAAGTAGGGAAATTAAACTCATATTGGAGAAAACATTTAATAAAGCTAGGTCTAATTGGCTAACTAAAATTAATGATGCTTTATGGGCCTATAGAACTGCTTTTAAAACTCCTATGGGTATGCCCTCTTATAAAATGGTTTATGGAGTAGCATGTTATGTTCTAGTAGAACTAGAACATAAAGCTAGATAGGCTGTTAAACAAATCAACTTTGATTTTAAAACTGCTGGAGACAAAATAATTCTTGACTTAATCTTGTTAGATGAATGGAGGAACGAAGCATATAAAAGTGCTAAACTATTTAAGGAGAAAGTAAAAAAAATCGGCATGATAAGAAAATAAAAAGAAAGGAATTCAAGGTAGGAGAGATCAAGTATTATTATTCAACTCTCGTTCCAAGTTTTCTATAGGAAAGTTAGCTTCAAAGTGGCAGGGTACATTAGTTGTGCAGGAGGTGTATCGCTCTAGAGCAATTCGTCTTCATGGTGACTTTAACAGTAAACCCCATGTTGTTAATGGACAATGTCTTAAACATTATATTGCAGTCCAAACATTTACCGGAAGGCTTGAAGTAATGAATCTCTAAAGTCCAGAGGCCATAATCGCAAAAATTTATCCCCTGCCAGATACCAAAAATCACCAAAAGTCAAGAAAAGGTGCGTAACAATCTCGGAATATCTTCATATTTTAGAAAGTCATTATTTTGGAAAATAAATACATGTCGCAAAATAATTGGACGAACGGAGTCCCGAGGTGGGAAATAGACCAGGTGGCGCCCCCTGGCTGGGCACGCCACCCGAGGTCTTTCCCTCTTCTAATGTCTGTTTCGCCTCCATTTCTTCCTCAATGCTTCGTCGTACCCTAAAAATCATCAATATATACTCCTTTCTGTCGATCTAATCTTGCATCGAGTCTTTTCAAGCGAAACTTGTTTTTCCACCCTGTTCCTTCAGCTTTTAGCCATGGCAAGCTCCAGATCCAATCTCAGAGGAAGAAAGGCATGGTGAATCACTACCTCAGGTATGTGGTGGTTCCCATGAAGACCTTGACCTTCAAGGAAGGGGTGCTGCTCATGGAGGAGGTGAAGGCCCCCAAGACCAAAGGCACCATGGAGGAGAGACTGCAAGTCTTGGAGGACACCGTCTTCAGGTATGGCATGGTGATTGAGCACAGCCTTGAAGATCATCACCTCATGAATCTTGAGATGGAGAAGAAGGTTGAAGGTCAGAAGCACCACCAACGACGAGGTCCTGAAGGCCATTCTCTAGGGGATCTCCATTAACAATCAAGCTTGGGGGAAGTTCCACCATACTTTATAGTTTTTAGTTACCATATTTGCATCTAGTTCATAATCATTAGGAGGTTTTTGCTTGCATCCATTAGGTATCTATTTTCCTAGAGTTTGAAGAGCTCTTAGAGCATTATCATGTATCCTTGGTTGAGTTGTTTTGAATAAAATATAAAGTATGGTGTCATCCATGATTCTCTTGTTTGGGACTTATGGGTAACACTCATGCAGATGTGCGCACCATAGGTAGAAGTTTCACATACATCTTTCCCTAAACTAAATTAACTTGAACATGTTGGACAAGCATAGAATTACTCAATAAGATGAACTTGCAAATAAGGAAACATCCATGCAAGGGAAGCAACACTTATTGAAAAAGGAATATTGTGAATTTGTGGTCAGATAGGAAGTCTTATAAAATAAATAGTTGGAAAGAGGAGGATGACAAGGGTACATGAGATACTCTTGTTCTACTTAGTAATAAACGAGTAAACTGAATGGTTGTCATGGGTATTTCAATACATATGCTCTATGGAAAAGTGTTTGAAAGGTAGGCACCCGAGGATTCAGCTAGCCATGGAAAGTGAATGGCAAAGGTTGTTCACAGCATATGACATGATTGAAAGACCCATGAATAAGGTTTATACTGGTTACTAAGAGAGAAATACCATTAACTGATGCCATGAAAAAAAGTGGTGAAAGTTCTTAACAAAAGTCAAAATAGTCATGTCTATCTGGTTGTTTAAACAATTCTCTTTTCCACTGTTTTGTTTTATGAGAAAATTATCTTTATTTGAAAGGCATATCCAAAGGGTAAATTAAAAGATGGTAAAAAGCCATGCAAAGCTATTAAAAATAGCGAAGTGTATGATAAATCTAAGACTTGTTTGATTGTCCAACATGTAATGGTTAGTTTTTATTCAAAGGTAAGGGGTATGTGATAATGTCTATCTATGTAGCCCATATTTGCATGGTTGTTAGTTTATATTTCTTTTGGACAAGTGAATATGCATAAGTTAATGATGCCATGCTCGTATTTTCTTGTCAACCATAAGCTCATTGATGCATGATCATGATCTATTCGGTTATTTGCTCGAGGAAGGGCAAAGGTTTAAGCTTGGGGGAGTTGATGCGTGCATTTTGCATCATCATTTTTAGGACTTATATGTTTTATTTAGAATCATATTTATCATGATCTATCATTATTTATGCATATTTAGTTGATTTATGGGACTTCTCTAAAAAGTCCCTTCCATTGGTATTTAATTTATGGGAGGTAGAAAACCTCCTTTTTCATGTTTTTGCTGTTTCAGGACCTTCTAGACGTCAATAAATCAAAGGAAAAAAACCTGATGAGTTTTTCACTTGGAGAAGGATTGTGGGCCAAAGAATGAAGCGAGGGGAGCCACAAGGCCCAAAATAGGGCAGGTGGCGCCCCTTGTTGGGCATGCTACCCCTGCTCTTTTGGCCCAGGAGCATCGCATCGGCTCCTCCTTTTTACAAACGCATCCGTATCGCGAGAAAACCTATGCCATATTTTCCCCACGTTTTACAGAGGCGGCAGCGGAGGCGAAAGTCCTCCCCTACTCTGGGAGAGCAGATCCTGCTGCACCGGAGCCTCCGGTAAGGGGCAAATCGATGCCATCGTCATCACCACTCCTCCTAGGCATAGGGAGAATCCTCTCCATCAACATCTCCACCAGCACCGTCATCATCACCATCACCATCTCCAAGATCCATCTCATTCCCCTAATAGTTTGTATGATTGAACCCCGAATATTGTTTTAAGGGCTATTTACATGTTTGTGATTGGCATCTTGTCTTTATTTGGTAGAGAGATTATATTTTCAGATTGTGTTGTATTCCGTATGCTACTGATCCATATCATGTTTGTCACTTGTGAGTAGATCCCCATGTTCCTGAGGGCATATGATGAATTAGCTATGATTTCCATATAATATGCAATGAGTATGTGGTCAAGTTTTTACCTTTTATATTGTTCTATGATGGTTTTATGCGAACATCGACTGCATATTACTTGACCTATATGGGATCATAGGATAATACTTTGATGCAATGATAGGGGTTAGAAGGGACGGAATTGACAGAAACTGTTTTCCAATACTTTGAGTTGCATTGGAGGGATTATATGTCAGGGACCAATGAACTTATTGATATGGTGGGACATTTATGTCTTAATGATTTTTAGATGTACATATGCATGGCTCTAGGACCCATCATAAGTGGTGTATTTTTCTCATATTTATGACTGCACCTAATTTAGGCTCCTCCCTAAGGGAATAAGACTTGACAACATATTTACCATATTGTGTAAAAATCTTTATGCTAAGCAAATCCATGCCGCCCTCAGGAACGCTTATCACATATTAGTTCACACACACTTGAGCTTGTCCTCTTGCTGCATAGAGGATTGGGCTTTCTCTGATTGAGAGGATTTACTTATTGCTATTTACTTTCAGCACTTTATATTCTTGCAAACTACACACCCCAAAACACCAAATCTACTGTATTTACTATTAGTTCCGTTGTCAAATCTTCTAACCAATACCCTCAGCTTCTCGTGGGTTCGACAACCTTTCTTTATTGAAAGTACTACAATTGATCTCATGCACTTGGTAGCCATCATGGTCCACTTGGGGACTTGGTGGTTTAGATGTAGGGACGTCTGTAGGACGGGCTGCATCAGCTCCCCTTGAGAAAGAGTCATCCTCGACTCTTCATGGTTATCATCTTAAACATCTCCATGGTAGGGTGAAAGGTCCTTGACATTGAATGTTGAGCTCACGAGATACTTCGAGGTTGGTATGTCAATGATGTAGGCATGTTGGGTCTACAACATAGAAAACAAAAAATTTCTTACGATGAGAACTACATGCCAAGATCTATCTACTAGGTACAGAGAAACGAGTGGACATACATCCATCGAGAACTTACCCTTGAAGACAACGAGTTTTGTTAACGAGTAGGAACTCATGGTTGATGTAGTCGTACACTTGCCGATCTCAAGATCGTGTGGAAGTCCGAGCGCCGCAAATTAGCAGCGCATCCGTCCTCGCACACATGTTCAGGCCAGCGGACAACCTCCACCTCCTCGTTCCAGCGATCTAGCGGAAGCAGCAACTCCTTCCAGACGAAATGCCACCGGGAACATGTATCTCGCTAATCCGAGACCATGGGGGAATAATTCTAGAGGGGGAGAGAGATCCTTCACGAGGAGGTGTGAGGAAGAAGGAGGAAGAGGGGGGCCTTTTATAGGAGGAGGGGGGTGCCCCTACCCATGGCCGGAGCCTCATGGGGGGTGACCCCTCACCTCCCCCATTCATGTGGTGGTAACCCCTCCACATTAAAATGCCTCTTCACATTCCCTTTTAAAGTCCCACTTTAAATGCATTAAAATTCTCTAAGTTTAATGCTCTCTCATTTAATAAAAATCTTTTATTAAATTTATTCAGAATTTTTTTAATTACTTTAATTAATAAACATTCACATATAACCCCTTGCAATATTTCAATATCACATGCAGAACCACTTTCTGCAATTTCATCGGAAACAATTTCCGGTTTCTATTGAAACAATTCCTGCGCTTTGCAATTCTTTTGTCTGAAACATATGTGCTCCAAAATGGTGTCCGGTAACTCTTAAGTGTGTCACCCTATGGTTCGCGAATAATTCAGACATGATTGAGACTCCTCTGAGATCAAAAATCAGAAGCGGGACCTGGAGATCCATACTGACTCCTGCATATTCAACAATGACTTCTGTGATCGTGAGAACCTTTAACACTTGTAATTTAATCCCTTTGTCTCATGATATAATACATGTCCGAGATTCGATCATCGGTATCCAAATACCCAGTTTGATCTCGTTACTGACATGCACTCTTTTCTCGTTCCCGTGATATAACATTCTAGTGATCACATCACTTGCTTGCAAGCTATCTTAATGTGATATCACCGAGAGGGCCCAGAGTATATCTATCTGTCATCGATATTGACAAATTCCACTCTTAATCCATGAGCCTCAACATAACACCTTCGTAGCACTGAACCCATCTTTATAGTCACCCTGTTACGGTGTGACGTTTGATGCTATCAAGATACTCTTCCGGTGTTAGCAATTAACATGATCTCATGGTCTAAGGATAAAGATTACTTCGTATGATGTTATAGAAATGTAAACATAATGACTTGATCGTAATGCTATACTTTGGATGAATGTTCATCACATTATTTCACAAATGCTGTGACCTTGTTATTAACAACATCCAATGTCCATGATCAGGAAACCTTGATCATCTTGTTAATCAACAAGCTAGTCTATAAGACAGGCATAACTAGGAACCCTTTTTGTTTATTAAACACACATGTATTGATGTTTCCGATCAATACAATTATAGCATGCAAAATAAACATCTATCATATATAAGGAATACATAATAACAACTTTATTATTGCCTCTCAAGGCATATTTCCTTCAGTCTCCCACTTGCACTAGAGACAATAATCTTGTTCACATAGTGACAAATCTAACACCCATGGAATTCTGGTGTTGACCATGTTTTTCCCTAGGGAGAGCTTTAGTCAACGGATCTGCTACATTTAGGTCTGTGTGTACTTTACAAATTTTTATATCACCATCCTTGACATGCTCACGGATGGAGTGAAACCGGCGCTTAATATGCTTGGAATTCTTATGAGACCTCGGTTCCTTGGCGTTGGCTATGGCTCCATTGTTGTCACAATAGATCACCATTGGGTCCAATGCATTAGGTACCACACCTAGTTCCATAATGAAATCTTTCATCCAAACCGCTTCCGGTGCCGCTTCTGAAGCAGCAACATATTCCGCCTCCGTCGTTGATCCAGCCACCACAGGTTGTTTGGAAGTCCTCCAACTAACTGCTGCTCCGTTCAAGAGAAATACGTATCCGGATTGAGACTTAAGAGTCATCCGGATCGGTGTCAAAGCTAGCATCGACATAACACTTAGCGACTAGCTCTTCTTCAACTCCGTATATAAGAAACATATCCCTAGTTCTTCTCAAGTACTTGAGGATGTTCTTGACCGCTATCTAGTGTTCCGAACCTGGATCAGATTGGTACCTACTAGTCAAACTAATAGCATGTGCCATATCAGGTCTTGTACATAGCATGGCATACATTATAGAGCCTATGGACGAGGCATAGGGGATCTTATCCATTATCCCTCTTTCTTCTGCCGTAGCCGGACTTTGAGTCTTACTCAATGTCTTGCCTTGTAACATAGGTAAGAACCCCTTCTTACTTCTGTCCATATTAAACTTCTTTAATATCTTATCAAGGTATGTACTCTGCGATAGCCCAATTAGGCGCCTTGATCTATCTCTATAGATTTTAATGCCTAATATATATGACGCTTCACCAAGGTCTTTCATCTAAAATTTGATGTTTAGATAACTTTTAACACTATTTAAAAGATCTATATCATTTCCAATCAATAATATGTCATCCACATATAATATCAGAAATGCCACATTGCTCCCACTCAATTTCTTATAAATACAAGCCTCTCCATAAGTTTGGACAAATCCAAACTCTTTGATCACCTCATCAAAGCGGAGATTCCAACTCCGGGATGCTTGCTTCAGTCCATAAATGGATCGCTGAAGTTTGCATAACTTATTAGCATCCTTAGGATCGACAAAACCCTTAGGTTGTATCATATACAACTATTCTTCAATATTACAATTGAGGAACGCAGTTTTGACATCCATCTGTCATATTTCATAATCAAAATATGCAGCAATTGCTAACATAATCCTAACCGACTTAAGCATCGCTACAGGAGAGAATGTCTCATCGTAGTCAACTCCTTGAATTTGTCGAAACCCCTTTGCGACAAGTCGAGCCTTATAGATGGTCACATTACCATCAGCATCAGTTTTTATTTTGAAAATCCATTTATTCTCAACGGCCTTTCGATCGTGAGGTAAGTCCACCAAGGTCCAAACCTGGTTCTCGTACATGGATTCCATCTCGGATTTCATGGCTTCTAGCCATTTGTTGGAATCCGGGCTCATCATCGCTTCTTCATACGTCGCAGGGTCATCTATTTAATCAACCATGAAATTCACAACAGGATTACCGTACAGTTCAGGAGCTGCACATGTCCTACTTGACCTGCGAGGTTCGGTAGTGTCCTCTTTCGGAGTTTCATGATCAATATCATTAGCTCTCTCTTCATTAGGTGAAGTCAAATCCGAAACAATTTCCGATGCTACGCTACTCGCCATTTCATGAAGAGAAGGTTCAATAACCTCTTCGAGTTCTACCTTCCGACTACTCACACCTTTCGCGAGTAACTCCTTCTCAAGAAAGGGTCCATTCTTGGCAACAAAAACCTTGCCCTCGGATCTGTGATAGAATGTATACCCAATTGTTTCCTTAGGGTATCCTATGAAGACGCATTTTTCCTCTTTGGGTTCGAGTTTATCCAGCTGAAGTTTCTTCACATAAACATCACATCCCCAAACTTTAAGAAATGACAACTTAGGTTTGTTTCCAAACCATAATTCATACGGTGTCGTTTCAACGGATTTAGATGGTGCCCGATTTAAAGTGAATGCAGTTGTTTCCAGTGCATAACCCCAAAATGATAGTGGCAAGTCAGTCAGAGACATCATAGATCGAACCATATCCAATAAAGTACGATTACGACGTTCCGACACACCATTACGTTGTAGTGTTCCGGCAGGCGTGAGTTGTGAAACTATTCCACACTCTTTCATGTGTGTGCTAAACTCGTAACTTAGATACTCACCACCACGTTCAGACCGCAGAAATTTGATCTTTCTGTTACGATGATTTTCTACTTCATTCTGAAATTCTTTGAACTTTTCAAAGGTTTCAGACTTGTGTTTCATCAAATAGATATACGCATATCTACTCAAATCATCCGTGAAAGTAACAAAATAACGATATCCACCTCGCGCCGACACACTCATTAGTCCACACACATCAGTATGTATGATTGCCAATAAATCTGTCGCCCGTTCCATTGAA
Source organism: Avena eriantha (assembly GCA_910589775.1). NCBI lineage: Eukaryota > Viridiplantae > Streptophyta > Magnoliopsida > Poales > Poaceae > Avena > Avena eriantha. The sequence continues at coordinate 52,969,876 of OU342742.1, read as the reverse complement.
CCGGAAAACGGCGTTCTAGTCATTTTGCCCATAAGGCATGGCTCACATGTATCAAATGATTCAAAATAAAGTGATTCCAAAAGTCCATCGGAATGGGGTTTCTTCAGGCGTTTAACACCAATATGACCCAGACGACAGTGCCACATATATGTAGATATATCATTATCAAGTTTAATCTTTTTAGCATCAACATTATGAATATGCGTAATATTACTATCGAGATCCAACAGAAATAAACCATTCAACACAGGTGCATGACCATAAAAGATATTATCCATATAAATCGAACAACCATTGTTTTCAGACTTAAACGAATAACCACTTTGCATCAAACATTGATCCGGATACAATGTTCATGCTCAGTGCAGGCACCAAATAACAATTATTTAGATTTATCACTAATCCCGATGGCATATGGAGAGATAGCGTTCCGATGGCGATCACATCAACTCTTGATCCATTGCCGACCCGCATCGTAACCTCATCCCTTGCTAGTTGTCGCTTGTTCCGCAGCCCCTGAATCGAGTTACATATATTAGCAACCGATCCCGTATCAAATTCCCAGGTGCTACTGCGAGTACTAGTCAAGTACACATCAATAACATGTATATCACATATACCTTTGTTTGCCTTGCCGACCTTCTTGTCCGCCAAATACTTGGGGCAATTGCGCTTCCAATGGCCAGTCCCCTTGCAATAGTAACACTCAGTGTCAGACTTAGGGCCAGCTCGGGGTTTCTTTTCAGGTGTGGCAACAGATTTGCCACCCTTCTTTCCCTTATGCTTGCCTTTCTTGTCCTTCTTGAAACCAGTGGTATTATTGATGATCAACACTTGATGTTCTTTCCTAATCTCCACTTCTGCAGTCTTAAGCATTGCCAGAAGCTCGGGAAGAGACTTCTTCATGCCCTACATATTATAGTTCATCACGAAGCTCTTGTAGCTAGGTGGCAGAGATTGGAGCACACGATGTATGCCTAAGTCAATGGGAATCGTTATTCCCAAGGACACAAGCTTATTAGCGTACCCAGACATTTTGAGTACGTGCTCACTAACAGAGCTATTCTCCTCCATCATGCAGCTAAAGAACTCTTCAGAAGCATTATAACTCTCTACGGCAGCATGGGTATCGAAAATCATTTTCAATTCTCCCATGGTATCAAAGGCATTGCCATTTTCGAAACGCTTTCGAAGTTTTGGCTCTAGCCCATATAGTATGCCGCAATGAACTAAGTTGTGGTCCTCCTGAGGAGTCATATAGACATTCTTTTCCTTGTCAGGGGCATCGGGAGCTGGTGGGGGGCCTAGCGGCACCTCTAGCACATATTTCTTTTGTGCAGCAGTGAGGAGAATCCTCAAATTCATAGCCCAGTTGGTGAATTTGCTACCATTCGCAGCAAGTTTCTCTTTCTCCATGAACACATTGAAATTAAAAGCAGGTGGTGCCATCTACAACAGAATTTGTAAAGTTTATTTAGACTAAGTTTATGATAGAGTGAGTTCAACAAATCCAAATTACTAATGAACTTCCACTCAAAAACGACATCCCTCATGCCTTTTTGGTGATTACATGAACCAAATCCACTACACCAAGTCCGATTATCACGTGAGTCGGTGTAGCTTCAAAGGCGAGCATCTATATGGGCATCATATCAACTATATGACTCATGCTTAACCTTTCGGTCTGTGTTCCGAGGCCATGTCTATACATGCTAGGCTCGCCAAGTAAGAACCTTAGTACTCGCGTGTGTAAAACTGTCTTACACCCATTGTATGAAAGCGTAGAGTCGAGTACACCCGATCATCACGTGATGTCTCGAAACACGATTCATAGAACGGTGCATACTTAAGGAAGAACAAATTTTATCTTGATATCTAAATGAGGGATCATCTTACAATGCTACCAAAAGCGCCAAACTAGCAGTATAAGATGCTAACATCTAATGTGTAAAGTGAGATGACATGGTCCATGCATTTGATCTCTATCATTTGCATCGTGGTATGATCTCTATCATTCCTTTGTGTGTAAGGCCAAGGTCTATGGAACTTACACGTTGAATGTGTTGTAAGAGTATCTATCATACATCTACTTACAACAATACCATATCAATACACTAGCCCAGCAACGATCTAAACTAGACGCCTCTAATTTATCAATTGCAAGTTTTACGTGGCTTAGGGCTTTCAGAGATAGAACCGTTCTTACCTACGAACATGAACCACAATGAGGATAACCAAGTTATTAGCAACTCGTTGTAAATCAGATATTGACTATAGTAGGAGAGACATACACCTGCCAGCCACTTATGCAAAACTAGTTGCATGTCAGTCATGGAACCGGTCTCATATACGATGACATGTAAGGTTGGTCCGGGTCGCTTCATCCCACTATGCCACCAATATCCAAAATACATACAAGATGCAATAACATGATCATCATCGCCCACATATAAACATATGTGTACTACCCGTGCAAAGCACCTACGCATAGATCAGGCGCTGATACCACTTTTGGGTCCACAGCATAGAAAACAAAAAAATTCCTACGATGAGAACTACACGCCAAGATCTATCTACTAGGTACAGAGCAACGGGTGGACATACATCCATCGAGAACTTACCCTCGAAGACAACGAGTTTTGTTAATGAGTAGGAACTCGTGGTTGATGTAGTCGTAAACTTGCCGATCTCAAGATCGTGTGGAAGTCCGAGCGCCACAAATCAGCAGCGCATCCGTCCTCGCACACACACGTTCAAGCCACCGGACAACCTCCACCTCCTCGCTCTAGCGATCCAGCGCAAGAAGCAACTCCTTCCAGACGTAATGCCACCGGGAACATGTATCTCGCTAATCCGAGACCATGGGGGAATAATTCTAGAGGGGGAGATATCCTTCACGAGGAGGTGTGTGGAAGAAGGAGGAAGAGGGGGGCCTTTTATAGGAGGAGGGGGTGCCCCTCCCCATGGCCGGCGGCTCATGGGGGGGTGACCCCTCACCTCCCCCATTCATGTGGTGGTAATCCCTCCACATTAAAATGCCTCTTCACATTCCCTTTTAAAGTCCCACTTTAAATGCATTAAAATTCTCTAAGTTTAATGCTCTCTCATTTAATAAAACTCTTTTATTAAATTTATTCAGAAACGGGGAGTTTCCCTCTAATAGTTTCTGAATAAATATAATAAAAGATTTTTATTAAATGAGAGAGCATTAAACTTAGAGAATTTTAATGCATTTAAAGTGGAGACTTTAAAAGAGAATGTGAAGGAGCATTTTAATGTGGAGGAGTTACCACCACATGAATGGGGGAGGTGAGGGGTCACCCCCCATGGGGCGCCGGCCATGGGGAGGGGCACCCCCCTCCTCCTATAAAAGGCCCCCCTCTTTCTCCTTCCTCACACCTCCTCCTGAAGGATCTCTCCCCCTCTAGAATTATTCCCCCATGGTCTCGGATTAGCAAGATACTTCCTGGTGGCATTTTGTCTGAAAGGAGTTGCTGCTTCCGCTGCATTGCTGGAGCGAGGAGGTGGAGGTTGTCTGGTGGCTTGAACGTGTGTGCGAGGACGGATGCGCTGCTTATTTACGGCGCTCGGACTTCCACACGATCTTGAGATCGGCAAGTGTACGACTACATCAACCACGAGTTCCTGCTCGTTAACAAAACGCGTTGTCTTCGAGGGTAAGTTCTCGATGGATGTATGTCCGCCCGTTGCTCTGTATCTAGTATATAGATCTTGGCGTGTAGTTCTCATCGTAGAATTTTTTTTGTTTTCTATGCTGTGGACCCAACAGTTTTACCCGCAAAAAATACATACTAGTAATTGAAAGAGTATGAGTTTGGCGGAATATGATGGATGTAAAATTTAGCCTCATGGGCGAGTTTATATAGACGTACAGGGATCAACTTGGAGTACAAGACGAGTTAGGCTAGAATCCTAACTATCCTAAACTACCACAATAACCGTGTACGTATCATACTCTAACATCCCCCCGCAGTCATAGCGGTAGCGTCGTGAACAACGGGAACGTCGCGGACGGTCAGACTAGATATAAACCGAAGTAGCATCCAGTAGGCTGACATCTCCCGCAGTCGTAGCGGAAACGTCTTAGACGGTGTCGTGTCACGGTAGCTTGAACTGTAGAGGAAGCTGGTGATACTCAAGCGAGATGGTAGCCCTTGTGCCGATGTCGACGGAGTCGAGAGCGTGAGGCGGTGCCATGGTCGAGGTAGCCGTGCGATGGGTCGTCGTGGTCGATGTCGTGGTTGGGGTTTCCCGTGTCGAGGTAGCCGCACGTGAAGCCGCATGTGCATAGTGCGCAAGAAGGATGACGGAGACGCGTCGAGGCAGTCGTTGAGGGTGTCGATGCCGAAGTCGATGCAGTCTGAGCCGTCGAGGACGAGGTGCGGCCATAGTTTTTCCATAACTAGGCGCACGTCGGGGACGAACACACACTCCGGTTTTGCCAGAACCGAGTATGCAAAGAAGAACTCGTCGGTGACGTGGTCGAGGCAGTCGTAGAGGGGTCGATACCGAAGAAGACGTTGTCGAAGCCGATGAAGATGAGGCGCCGATCCGAGTTTGCGAGACTCAGGAACGCGTCGGGGACGAAGGCACTCCCGGTGTTGCCAGTACCAGGCGTGCGGGGGCAGGGACCATCATGAACTTGTCGCCATGTCAGAAAGACTAGCAGAGGATGCCTCCAGAGCGGTTGCGACACGCAGAGTGGCTAAGGGAGAGATGCCGGCGCTGTCCGTGGTTGTCGGAGTAGAGTAGCAGGTGGTGTAGTCGGGGATGAGGCCATGACGCTGGTGGCAAAGTTGTAGTGGAAGAAGACGTAGAAGGCGGCGAAACTAGCGGCGACCAAGGTTAGTCATGCTGGATGCCTAGAGTGGCGATGGGGTAGTCAGCGGGTCCTGCGACGGCGAGAGGGCGCCCTGCAGGTTACCTTGTGAAGCACGGCGGCGGTGCTCGAAGTAGGCGAGAAAGACCCGGCGACGTGACGAAGACCATGTGCAGACGGCGGCGATCCGCGCCGTATGAGATGGCGCGGTGAAACTTGAGGCCGTCGATGCACGATGATGGCGAAGTAGACTGCGTGCAGCCATGCTACGACCCGAGGGGGCGGTATAACTGTAGGGCGTAAGTCGGTGCAGCGGCTAGGAGCCCACCAGCGACGTACACGCTAAGGAAGACGCGTTGAAAGCCGGTAGCGTGGACCAAAGGCGGGCGCTGGGGCCCGACGGTGCGACATAGCGGCAGCCCGTAACTCGATCGTTGGTAGGCGTGTGCTCGAGGACGTGCTTGGCGTAGACAAGCGCGGGATCAGTTGATCAGATCGACGGTGCACCATATGCGCCATGGCGTGGACGACGCGTAGATCAGATTCGATGACGACGTTGTCGGTGAACTCCCGGAAGATGACGACGATGAGGATCCGAGGGGGGCGGCCGCGGTAGCCTTCTGAGGAAGGCGTAGCAGCCGTCTGTGGTGCACGGCAGCCTGCCGTGAGGCCGCGACAGCCTGCCGAGGCAGGCGCAGCAGTTGAGGGGGCAGGCGCACGGACGCGATGTAGATCCTCGATGTCGATTGTCGGAGTAGAGGCACAACGATGATGACGGCGGTGGGCGACTCAATCCGAACTAAGATCGATAAACCAAAAAGAAAGCCGATCAAAAGATCGGAGAAAAAGACTTACTCAAAACATTAATTAATTAATTATCAACATTGCACAAAACAGTGTCATTTTCCATTAATTAATTAATTATCAACATTACACAAAACATATATCTTCACAACACCCATTTTCATTTGTCAAAACTAAAAAACAAACCACGGGCCACGAACAAGGAAGTATTATAGTAGGCGAGCATAGTATGAATCAGATCCCAAACACCCACCAGTTGTGAGCATTGTTTACCCTAGGCATGGTGTAGGAGCGAGTGCGGCGCGCGGTGGCTCGCAGGCCCCCGTCCTTGTCGTACCGGAGCTTGAATTTTGTGGCGTAGAAGAGATAGAACGGGTCGAGGAGGTACTCATGCGCACCTTTCCGTGATCGATGTTCGACAAGGCAGAATTTACCACGCCCTACGCGCGTGAGCACGACGACATTGGTCCTGTCCCTGTCCTCACAAACCATCTTCTCCTTGGCGAGCTTCCATGCCGGCGGGGCCACCAGTTGTCGTCCTTCCCCGTCACCAGCGGACAGGACGACGACGTCGCAGGAGCATACGGTCCCTGGTGGCTCGCTGCTGGAGTGTCTGTGCAGCCCCACCCATGCATCAACCTCGCCGTCGTAGTAGGCGTGTCCTTTGAAAGGCAGCAACCAGTCGCCGTGGTGCTTCCACTCGTATGTTTCGGTGTCGAACGAGTAGGTTCCTTTATCGTACACGGAGAAGAAGACGGTGTGGCCGTCCGGATGTGCGGCGTTGCAAACAATATGCCTGAAGTTGAAAGGCGCCATGCGGACGGCATTCCAGGCCCAGCCCCCTTTTTCGCCGGCGGCGGCGGCGAGCACCTCCAAGTGATCATCGGCCTTGTACAAACTGGTAGAGCCCATCACGTATAGCCTGCCGCAGGCGGGCACACGCTTGGATGTTCCCCGTACCTGTACGGGGGTGCGAGGGCCAACGGCGAGACCTCCTGTTGCCGTGTCGTACACAAGAACGGGGGACCCCTCCTCCTCCTTGTTGTAGTTCATGGCAATAATTCTACTGTCCACAGCAGAGAATCGTGCATCACAGGTATGGGGGCACTGCAGGCGAAATACCGGCGGGTCGGGGAAGCGGTTGGCTTGCGAGTCCAAGTCGGCGCCGGGGTCACCGTCCAAGTCGGCCACATCAACCTTGTAGATGCTGTAACCGTTGGTCCAGTCATCCAACACGAAGTATAGATGGTGCCGCCGGCGTTGTGACCGCCGGGATCTTGGGCCGCCCTCGTCGTCGTCCGACGACCTGCGCCGCTTCGACATGGTTGGATCTCCGGTCTGTTGAGCGGCAATCGCGGGCGATGCAATCGAGGAGAGAAGGAGTTAGCCAAACAACCGGACGCAATCGACGAGTATGTAGAGTATATATAAACGCACGGGACTGTCCATGACGGTTTCGGTGTTCCGTCCGAGTTGGACTCCAACACAACACAAGGTACTAATATGTTTTTAATCGTACGTCGTCCAACTCCGACACGATCGATAACCTGATCAGAAACGAAGTCCAACTCCCACACGATCCCACGCGCACGATAAAACCTGAACAGATTCGTAAAAGCTCCAGAAAACCGGAGGAGATAAGGAAAAAAATGGGGGCAACTCACGCTCTGATGTCCCGGTATGAATAGCCAAACCAAAAAATCGGGGCATATGCTCCTGTTTTTTAATTGAATTTTAAACGTTTCTTTTTTTGCGAAATGAATTTTAAACGTATTAATTTCTTCCATAAGGCAAGTATTTAGAGAAGCAATGTGCTTGCTTACTAGGCACTTAGCTTTCACAGCCTTCAAGTTCTGGTTAGGTTGAGTTTACTGAATTGATACATGAGCTAGCTAGCTTGGATTTGTTAATTTTTGTTATGCTACCAACACTATGGATTTTATGAGATATACTAGTGCCTTTTTCCAGTCAAATAATTGCACTAAAACATGAGAATGTTTATAATTTTTGTATAACTATGCTAAGGTTCCTACTAGCTGCAGTTAAGTTGTGTAAAATTAAAGTGAATCTTGAAACCAGCTAAATGTTTGTTAAGAATACCCCACAGATAATGTTGCCTTGCCGATTTTTTTATTTTATTTTACTTTGCCGACAACCTGATAATGTGTTGAATTCGGCTTGGAGCATCACCATGGTTCTGCATGTGACTTAATTTCACTTACATTTTCATATGTACTTATTTTTCATGTGTGGCCATGGGATCATGATTATATCATTGTAGACTGCTAGGACGGTGTTCCTATATAGCTGTGTTTTCTTTATGTCTTGTTAATTGTTTTTTAGCAGAATCTTGTTTGTTGTAGAAGCCACAAAAAGTCCGGGTTTATACTACGGTAGATTTTGCTAAACATATGGATGCGCGATTTGCACAGATTTGTAGTGATTTGTTTTGGTGTTTTTCATGCCTAAATGGATGCATGTCGCGAGACATATGAGTTGATAATTTTTCATGCCTAAATGGATGCATGTCGCTAGACATATGAGCTGATAGGGTATGCATCATGTAACCCTTGGTTTGCTGCGTAATTAGGAGTAGTGGGGTCGGGAATGTTTTGTTTTTTAGAGATGAGTTATATGTATAGGCAGTATAACAACCATTTTTTCTCTCGAATGGAATTTATTAGCCTTGCACATGAGAAGTTGTTCTAGGTCAGTAGCTTAGTCCTGGTTTTCCGGCATGCATAGGACTTTTTTGGTGTTTTTATGCCCCAAGTTGTTATGTTTAGTAGAGTTGCTATTCATTTTTAGTTAAGTTGTTTCTTCTAGGTAATTAAGTTGCTCATATCTTAAATTAAATTGTTTACTACTCAGTTTTATTTAAGTTTTCTTTTTTTGCTGCAATATTCATGATTAGTTGATTTTTCCACAAATAGTACCGAGTTAGCTAACGAAATCTCCAACGCACCGCTCTTCCCTACAACCCAAGTCTATAATAATGGACACTGACATGATCACCCCACGTCACAGGGAAGCACAACAGTCCGCGCGACACGACACCATGCGGCTCCTACCCCCTCCCCCGCGAGCGCGCACCGACATCTGCTACCACACATGAGGGTTGGGTCACCATCGCAACTGGCCTACTTCCACGAAAGCTCCGAGAGGCCGCTCTCTAGGATGAGGTTCTCGCCCGACCACCATGATGCCAAGCCTGACGGATACAGCGGCTTCAGCCCCAACGAGGTGTTCTCCCCAAGAACAAACCATCGTCGTCCAGAGGGTATCGACCGAATGATGCCTACGAGGCCTCGCCGGTGTCTCAGCAGGTACGAAGCCGAGTCGTGGCAAGCCAATTCGCCGGTCGCAACCGGTTCAGCAACGACGGGCTGGATGCCAACTTGTTCAACGATGAAACGCAGGTGCGTCGGTGCTCTCACTCTCTCTTGTCCTTCAATGGTGACATTTTCGCGAGAGCGCTGGCGAGGTGTTCGATGTAATGTTGTCTGAAGGCGATGCTTTTCTAGGCCTATCAGAGCGACGTGTTGAACGACATTGTTGGGGATATACTTTCCGGGTATCCTCATTGTACTTCACTGACCAGGGTGGCCCACTTTTGGTTAGAGCTTTGCTTCACGGGTGGCCTAGTCAGGGAGAAGAGACGGAGTCCAGTTCAGCTACGGGAAGGCCTAGAAGACTTACCGACATAGTCCCTGCAGTTAGACAAACGGCAAAGACATGCCTTAGCCGTGTGCTTTGTGCTCTATACACGGCAAATAAACTTTTTTTATTTCTTACCTCCACCAAACTACGTTCACAATGACGAGTACGAAGATTCTTAGTTTGGGGTTGAGCCTGGCTAAACTTGCATTGGATCTCTGAAGAAACATTATATTGTCAACCTAAAAATGATATTTACAAAAAACATTAGCATTATCAAATCATGTACCTGCAGTTCATATCTGACCCAGATCCGCGGGCCTCGGATCGTCTACCCCCCTAGACTTTCTTCTGACAGGGGTAGCTCGGTGTAGCCCTCACTTGTTTTAGGCTTGGTTAGGTCATGTGATGATGTAAAACCATGTTTGGGAACATTTTGTGACAAGATCTACCCCAGTTTCACCGAAACGGTGAGTTTCCCCCTAATAGTGAGATTGCAGACACTTTGTTTTTAGGGGACAGCGCATGTCTGCGAAGGGGGTCACACATGGGAACCAGGTTTAGGAGTTTTGAGCATTCCACCACACTTCATTACACATGCTTGGGTCACATGCATGGTTTGGATGTGTTCCGATGCCTCGAAGCGCTTCTTCCAGCGGAACCGAGATCCGCAGGCCTCGGATCGTCTACCCCCCTAGACTTTCTTCTGACAGGGGTAGCCCGGTGTATCCCTCACTTGTTTTAGGCTTGGTTAGGTCATGTGATTATGTAAAACCATGTTTGGGAACATGTTGTGACAAGATCTACCCCGGTTTCACCGAAACGGGGAGTTTCCCCCTAATAGTCAGATTGCAGACACTTTGTTTTTAGGGGACAACGCATGTCTGCGAAGGGGGTCACACTTGGGAACCAGGTTTAGGAGTTTTGAGCATGCCACCACACTTCATTACACATGCTAGGGTCACATGCATGGTTTGGATGTGTTCCGATGCCCCGAAGCGCTTCTTCCTGCGGAACCCTGATCCCCGGGCCTCGGATCGTCTACCCCCCTAGACTTTCTTCTGACAGGGGTAGCCCGGCGTAGCCCTCACTTGTTTTAGGCTTGGTTAGGTAATTGATGATGTAAAACCATGTTTGGGAACATGTTGTGACAATATCTACCCCGGTTTCACCGAAACGGGGAGTTTCCCCCTAATAGTCAGATTGCAGACACTTTGTTTTTAGGGGACAGCGCATGTCTGCGAAGGGGGTCACACTTGGGAACCAGGTTTAGGAGTTTTGAGCATACCAACACACTTCATTACACATGCTTGGGTCACATGCATGGTTTGGATGTGTTCCGATGCCCCGAAGCGCTTCTTCCTGCGGAACCCGGATCCGCGGGCCTCGCATCGTCTACCCCCCTAGACTTTCTTCTGACAGGGATAGCCCGGTGTAGCCCTCACTTGTTTTAGGCTTGGTTAGGTCATGTGATGATGTAAAACCATGTTTGGGAACATGTTGTGACAATATCTACCCCGGTTTCACCGAAAGGGGAGTTTCCCCCTAATAGTCAGATTGCAGACACTTTGTTTTTAGGGGACATCGCATGTCTGCGAAGGGGGTCACGACTTGGGAACCAGGTTTAGGAGTTTTGAGCATTGCCACCACACTTCATTACACATGCTTGGGTCACATGCATGGTTTGGATGTGTTCCGATGCCCCGAAGCGCTTCTTCCTGCGGAACCCTGATCCGCGGGCCTCGGATCGTCTACCCCCCTAGACTTTCTTCTGACAGGGGTAGCCCGGTGTAGCCCTCACTATGTTTTAGGCTTGGTTAGGTCATGTGATGATGTAAAACCATGTTTGGGAACATGTTGTGACAAGATCTACCCCGGTTTCACCGAAACGGGGAGTTTCCCCCTAATAGTCAGATTGCAGACACTTTGTTTTTAGGGGACAGCGCATGTCTGCGAAGGGGGTCACACTTGGGAACCAGGTTTAGGAGTTTTGAGCATGCCACCACACTTCATTACACATGCTTGGGTCACATGCATGGTTTGGATGTGTTCCGATGCCCCGAAGCGCTTCTTCCTGCGGAACCCTGATCCGCGGGCCTTCAGATCAGTCTACCCCCCTAGACTTTCTTCTGACAGGGGTAGCCCGGTGTATCCCTCACTTGTTTTAGGCTTGGTTAGGTCATGTGATGATGTAAAACCATGTTTGGTAACATGTTGTGACAAGATCTACCCCGGTTTCACCGAAACGGGGAGTTTCCCCCTAATAGTCAGATTGCAGACACTTTGTTTTTAGGGGACAGCGCATGTCTGCGAAGGGGGTCACACTTGGGAACCAGGTTTAGGAGTTTTGAGCATGCCACCAGACTTCATTACACATGCTTGGGTCACATGCATGGTTTGGATGTGTTCCGATGCCCCGAAGCGGCTTCTTCCTATGGAACCCTGATCCGCGGGCCTCGGATCGTCTACCCCCCTAGACTTTCTTCTGACATGGGTAGCCCGGTGTATCCCTCACTTGTTTAGGCTTGGTTAGGTCATGTGATGATGTAAAACCATGTTTGGGAACATGTTGTGACAAGATCTACCCCGGTTTCACCGAAACGGGGAGTTTCCCCCTAATAGTCAGATTGCAGACACTTTGTTTTTAGGGGACAGCGCATGTCTGCGAAGGGGGTCACACTTGGGAACCAGGTTTAGGAGTTTTGAGCATGCCACCACACTTCATTACACATGCTTGGGTCACATGCATGGTTTGGATGTGTTCCGATGCCCCGAAGCGCTTCTTCCTGCGGAACCCTGATCCGCGGGCCTCGGATCGTCTACCCCCTAGACTTTCTTCTGACAGGGGTAGCCCGGTGTAGCCCTCACTTGTTTTAGGCTTGGTTAGGTCATGTGATGATGTAAAACCATGTTTGGGAACATGTTGTGACAAGATCTACCCCGGTTTCACCGAAACGGGGAGTTTCCCCCTAATAGTCAGATTGCAGACACTTTGTTTTTAGGGGACAGCGCATGTCTGCGAAGGGGGTCACACTTGGGAACCAGGTTTAGGAGTTTTGAGCATGCCACCACACTTCATTACACATGCTTGGGTCACATGCATGGTTTGGATGTGTTCCGATGCCCCGAAGCGCTTCTTCCTGCGGAACCCTGATCCGCGGGCCTCGGATCGTCTACCCCCCTAGACTTTCTTCTGACAGGGGTAGCCCGGTGTAGCCCTCACTTGTTTTAGGCTTGGTTAGGTCATGTGATGATGTAAAACCATGTTTGGGAACATGTTGTGACAAGATCTACCCCGGTTTCACCGAAACGGGGAGTTTCCCCCTAATAGTCAGATTGCAGACACTTTGTTTTTAGGGGACAGCGCATGTCTGCGAAGGGGGTCACACTTGGGAACCAGGTTTAGGAGTTTTGAGCATGCCACCACACTTCATTACACATGCTTAGGGTCACATGCATGGTTTGGATGTGTTCCGATGCCCCGAAGCGCTTCTTCCTGTAGGAACCCTGATCCGCGGGCCTCGGATCGTCTACCCCCCTAGACTTTCTTCTGACAGGGGTAGCCCGGTGTAGCCCTCACTTGTTTTAGGCTTGGTTAGGTCATGTGATGATGTAAAACCATGTTTGGGAACATGTTGTGACAAGATCTACCCCGGTTTCACCGAAACGGGGAGTTTCCCCCTAATAGTCAGATTGCAGACACTTTGTTTTTAGGGGACAAGCGCATGTCTGCGAAGGGGGTCACACTTGGGAACCAGGTTTAGGAGTTTTGAGCATGCCACCACACTTCATTACACATGCTTGGGTCACATGCATGGTTTGGATGTGTTCCGATGCCCCGAAGCGCTTCTTCCTGCGGAACCCTGATCCGCGGGCCTCGGATCGTCTACCCCCCTAGACTTTCTTCTGACAGGGGTAGCCCGGTGTATCCCTCACTTGTTTTAGGCTTGGTTAGGTCATGTGATGATGTAAAACCATGTTTGGGAACATGTTGTGACAAGATCTACCCCGGTTTCACCGAAACGGGGAGTTTCCCCCTAATAGTCAGATTGCAGACACTTTGTTTTTAGGGGACAGCGCATGTCTGCGAAGGGGGTCACACTTGGGAACCAGGTTTAGGAGTTTTGAGCATGCCACCACACTTCATTACACATGCTTGGGTCACATGCATGGTTTGGATGTGTTCCGATGCCCCGAAGCGCTTCTTCCTGCGGAACCCTGATCCGCGGGCCTCAGGATCGTCTACCCCCCTAGACTTTCTTCTGACAGGGGTAGCCCGGTGTAGCCCTCACTTGTTTTAGGCTTGGTTAGGTCATGTGATGATGTAAAACCATGTTTGGGAACATGTTGTGACAAGATCTACCCCGGTTTCACCGAAACGGGGAGTTTCCCCCTAATAGTCAGATTGCAGACACTTTGTTTTTAGGGGACAGCGCATGTCTGCGAAGGGGGTCACACTTGGGAACCAGGTTTAGGAGTTTTGAGCATGCCACCACACTTCATTACACATGCTTGGGTCACATGCATGGTTTGGATGTGTTCCGATGCCCCGAAGCGCTTCTTCCTGCGGAACCCTGATCCGCGGGCCTCGGATCGTCTACCCCCCTAGACTTTCTTCTGACAGGGGTAGCCCGGTGTAGCCCTCACTTGTTTTAGGCTTGGTTAGGTCATGTGATGATGTAAAACCATGTTTGGGAACATGTTGTGACAAGATCTACCCCGGTTTCACCGAAACGGGGAGTTTCCCCCTAATAGTCAGATTGCAGACACTTTGTTTTTAGGGGACAAGCGCATGTCTGCGAAGGGGGTCACACTTGGGAACCAGGTTTAGGAGTTTTGAGCATGCCACCACACTTCATTACACATGCTTGGGTCACATGCATGGTTTGGATGTGTTCCGATGCCCCGAAGCGCTTCTTCCTGCGGAACCCTGATCCGCGGGCCTCGGATCGTCTACCCCCCTAGACTTTCTTCTGACAGGGGTAGCCCGGTGTAGCCCTCACTTGTTTTAGGCTTGGTTAGGTCATGTGATGATGTAAAACCATGTTTGGGAACATGTTGTGACAAGATCTACCCCGGTTTCACCGAAACGGGGAGTTTCCCCCTAATAGTCAGATTGCAGACACTTTGTTTTTAGGGGACAATCGCATGTCTGCGAAGGGGGTCACACTTGGGAACCAGGTTTAGGAGTTTTGAGCATTCCACCACACTTCATTACACATGCTTGGGTCACATGCATGGTTTGGATGTGTTCCGATGCCCCGAAGCGCTTCTTCCTGCGGAACCCTGATCCGCGGGCCTCGGATCGTCTACCCCCTAGACTTTCTTCTGACAGGGGTAGCCCGGTGTAGCCCTCACTTGTTTTAGGCTTGGTTAGGTCATGTGATGATGTAAAACCATGTTTGGGAACATGTTGTGACAAGATCTACCCCGGTTTCACCGAAACGGGGAGTTTCCCCCTAATAGTCAGATTGCAGACACTTTGTTTTTAGGGGACAGCGCATGTCTGCGAAGGGGGTCACACTTGGGAACCAGGTTTAGGAGTTTTGAGCATGCCACCACACTTCATTACACATGCTTGGGTCACATGCATGGTTTGGATGTGTTCCGATGCCCCGAAGCGCTTCTTCCTGCGGAACCCTGATCCGCGGGCCTCGGATCGTCTACCCCCCTAGACTTTCTTCTGACAGGGGTAGCCCGGTGTAGCCCTCACTTGTTTTAGGCTTGGTTAGGTCATGTGATGATGTAAAACCATGTTTGGGAACATGTTGTGACAAGATCTACCCCGGTTTCACCGAAACGGGGAGTTTCCCCCTAATAGTCAGATTGCAGACACTTTGTTTTTAGGGGACAAGCGCATGTCTGCGAAGGGGGTCACACTTGGGAACCAGGTTTAGGAGTTTTGAGCATGCCACCACACTTCATTACACATGCTTGGGTCACATGCATGGTTTGGATGTGTTCCGATGCCCCGAAGCGCTTCTTCCTGTGGAACCCTGATCCGCGGGCCTCGGATCGTCTACCCCCCTAGACTTTCTTCTGACAGGGGTAGCCCGGTGTATCCCTCACTTGTTTTAGGCTTGGTTAGGTCATGTGATGATGTAAAACCATGTTTGGGAACATGTTGTGACAAGATCTACCCCGGTTTCACCGAAACGGGGAGTTTCCCCCTAATAGTCAGATTGCAGACACTTTGTTTTTAGGGGACAGCGCATGTCTGCGAAGGGGGTCACACTTGGGAACCAGGTTTAGGAGTTTTGAGCATGCCACCACACTTCATTACACATGCTTGGGTCACATGCATGGTTTGGATGTGTTCCGATGCCCCGAAGCGCTTCTTCCTGCGGAACCCTGATCCGCGGGCCTCGGATCGTCTACCCCCCTAGACTTTCTTCTGACAGGGGTAGCCCGGTGTAGCCCTCACTTGTTTTAGGCTTGGTTAGGTCATGTGATGATGTAAAACCATGTTTGGGAACATGTTGTGACAAGATCTACCCCGGTTTCACCGAAACGGGGAGTTTCCCCCTAATAGTCAGATTGCAGACACTTTGTTTTTAGGGGACAGCGCATGTCTGCGAAGGGGGTCACACTTGGGAACCAGGTTTAGGAGTTTTGAGCATGCCACCACACTTCATTACACATGCTTGGGTCACATGCATGGTTTGGATGTGTTCCGATGCCCCGAAGCGCTTCTTCCTGCGGAACCCTGATCCGCGGGCCTCAGATCGTCTACCCCCCTAGACTTTCTTCTGACAGGGGTAGCCCGGTGTAGCCCTCACTTGTTTTAGGCTTGGTTAGGTCATGTGATGATGTAAAACCATGTTTGGGAACATGTTGTGACAAGATCTACCCCGGTTTCACCGAAACGGGGAGTTTCCCCCTAATAGTCAGATTGCAGACACTTTGTTTTTAGGGGACAGCGCATGTCTGCGAAGGGGGTCACACTTGGGAACCAGGTTTAGGAGTTTTGAGCATTGCCACCACACTTCATTACACATGCTTGGGTCACATGCATGGTTTGGATGTGTTCCGATGCCCCGAAGCGCTTCTTCCTGCGGAACCCTGATCCGCGGGCCTCGGATCGTCTACCCCCCTAGACTTTCTTCTGACAGGGGTAGCCCGGTGTAGCCCTCACTTGTTTTAGGCTTGGTTAGGTCATGTGATGATGTAAAACCATGTTTGGGAACATGTTGTGACAAGATCTACCCCGGTTTCACCGAAACGGGGAGTTTCCCCCTAATAGTCAGATTGCAGACACTTTGTTTTTAGGGGACAGCGCATGTCTGCGAAGGGGGTCACACTTGGGAACCAGGTTTAGGAGTTTTGAGCATGCCACCACACTTCATTACACATGCTTGGGTCACATGCATGGTTTGGATGTGTTCCGATGCCCCGAAGCGCTTCTTCCTGCGGAACCCTGATCCGCGGGCCTCGGATCGTCTACCCCCCTAGACTTTCTTCTGACAGGGGTAGCCCGGTGTAGCCCTCACTTGTTTTAGGCTTGGTTAGGTCATGTGATGATGTAAAACCATGTTTGGGAACATGTTGTGACAAGATCTACCCCGGTTTCACCGAAACGGGGAGTTTCCCCCTAATAGTCAGATTGCAGACACTTTGTTTTTAGGGGACAAGCGCATGTCTGCGAAGGGGGTCACACTTGGGAACCAGGTTTAGGAGTTTTGAGCATGCCACCACACTTCATTACACATGCTTGGGTCACATGCATGGTTTGGATGTGTTCCGATGCCCCGAAGCGCTTCTTCCTGCGGAACCCTGATCCGCGGGCCTCGGATCGTCTACCCCCCTAGACTTTCTTCTGACAGGGGTAGCCCGGTGTAGCCCTCACTTGTTTTAGGCTTGGTTAGGTCATGTGATGATGTAAAACCATGTTTGGGAACATGTTGTGACAAGATCTACCCCGGTTTCACCGAAACGGGGAGTTTCCCCCTAATAGTCAGATTGCAGACACTTTGTTTTTAGGGGACAAGCGCATGTCTGCGAAGGGGGTCACACTTGGGAACCAGGTTTAGGAGTTTTGAGCATGCCACCACACTTCATTACACATGCTTGGGTCACATGCATGGTTTGGATGTGTTCCGATGCCCCGAAGCGCTTCTTCCTGCGGAACCCTGATCCGCGGGCCTCGGATCGTCTACCCCCCTAGACTTTCTTCTGACAGGGGTAGCCCGGTGTAGCCCTCACTTGTTTTAGGCTTGGTTAGGTCATGTGATGATGTAAAACCATGTTTGGGAACATGTTGTGACAAGATCTACCCCGGTTTCACCGAAACGGGGAGTTTCCCCCTAATAGTCAGATTGCAGACACTTTGTTTTTAGGGGACAGCGCATGTCTGCGAAGGGGGTCACACTTGGGAACCAGGTTTAGGAGTTTTGAGCATGCCACCACACTTCATTACACATGCTTGGGTCACATGCATGGTTTGGATGTGTTCCGATGCCCCGAAGCGCTTCTTCCTGCGGAACCCTGATCCGCGGGCCTCGGATCGTCTACCCCCTAGACTTTCTTCTGACAGGGGTAGCCCGGTGTAGCCCTCACTTGTTTTAGGCTTGGTTAGGTCATGTGATGATGTAAAACCATGTTTGGGAACATGTTGTGACAAGATCTACCCCGGTTTCACCGAAACGGGGAGTTTCCCCCTAATAGTCAGATTGCAGACACTTTGTTTTTAGGGGACAGCGCATGTCTGCGAAGGGGGTCACACTTGGGAACCAGGTTTAGGAGTTTTGAGCATGCCACCACACTTCATTACACATGCTTGGGTCACATGCATGGTTTGGATGTGTTCCGATGCCCCGAAGCGCTTCTTCCTGCGGAACCCTGATCCGCGGGCCTCGGATCGTCTACCCCCCTAGACTTTCTTCTGACAGGGGTAGCCCGGTGTAGCCCTCACTTGTTTTAGGCTTGGTTAGGTCATGTGATGATGTAAAACCATGTTTGGGAACATGTTGTGACAAGATCTACCCCGGTTTCACCGAAACGGGGAGTTTCCCCCTAATAGTCAGATTGCAGACACTTTGTTTTTAGGGGACAGCGCATGTCTGCGAAGGGGGTCACACTTGGGAACCAGGTTTAGGAGTTTTGAGCATGCCACCACACTTCATTACACATGCTTGGGTCACATGCATGGTTTGGATGTGTTCCGATGCCCCGAAGCGCTTCTTCCTGCGGAACCCTGATCCGCGGGCCTCGGATCGTCTACCCCCTAGACTTTCTTCTGACAGGGGTAGCCCGGTGTAGCCCTCACTTGTTTTAGGCTTGGTTAGGTCATGTGATGATGTAAAACCATGTTTGGGAACATGTTGTGACAAGATCTACCCCGGTTTCACCGAAACGGGGAGTTTCCCCCTAATAGTCAGATTGCAGACACTTTGTTTTTAGGGGACAGCGCATGTCTGCGAAGGGGGTCACACTTGGGAACCAGGTTTAGGAGTTTTGAGCATGCCACCACACTTCATTACACATGCTTGGGTCACATGCATGGTTTGGATGTGTTCCGATGCCCCGAAGCGCTTCTTCCTGCGGAACCCTGATCCGCGGGCCTCGGATCGTCTACCCCCCTAGACTTTCTTCTGACAGGGGTAGCCCGGTGTAGCCCTCACTTGTTTTAGGCTTGGTTAGGTCATGTGATGATGTAAAACCATGTTTGGGAACATGTTGTGACAAGATCTACCCCGGTTTCACCGAAACGGGGAGTTTCCCCCTAATAGTCAGATTGCAGACACTTTGTTTTTAGGGGACAGCGCATGTCTGCGAAGGGGGTCACACTTGGGAACCAGGTTTAGGAGTTTTGAGCATTCCACCACACTTCATTACACATGCTTGGGTCACATGCATGGTTTGGATGTGTTCCGATGCCCCGAAGCGCTTCTTCCTGCGGAACCCTGATCCGCGGGCCTCGGATCGTCTACCCCCTAGACTTTCTTCTGACAGGGGTAGCCCGGTGTATCCCTCACTTGTTTTAGGCTTGGTTAGGTCATGTGATGATGTAAAACCATGTTTGGGAACATGTTGTGACAAGATCTACCCCGGTTTCACCGAAACGGGGAGTTTCCCCCTAATAGTCAGATTGCAGACACTTTGTTTTTAGGGGACAGCGCATGTCTGCGAAGGGGGTCACACTTGGGAACCAGGTTTAGGAGTTTTGAGCATGCCACCACACTTCATTACACATGCTAGGGTCACATGCATGGTTTGGATGTGTTCCGATGCCCCGAAGCGCTTCTTCCTGCGGAACCCTGATCCGCGGGCCTCGGATCGTCTACCCCCCTAGACTTTCTTCTGACAGGGGTAGCCCGGTGTAGCCCTCACTTGTTTTAGGCTTGGTTAGGTCATGTGATGATGTAAAACCATGTTTGGGAACATGTTGTGACAAGATCTACCCCGGTTTCACCGAAACGGGGAGTTTCCCCCTAATAGTCAGATTGCAGACACTTTGTTTTTAGGGGACAGCGCATGTCTGCGAAGGGGGTCACACTTGGGAACCAGGTTTAGGAGTTTTGAGCATGCCACCACACTTCATTACACATGCTTGGGTCACATGCATGGTTTGGATGTGTTCCGATGCCCCGAAGCGCTTCTTCCTGCGGAACCCTGATCCGCGGGCCTCGGATCGTCTACCCCCTAGACTTTCTTCTGACAGGGGTAGCCCGGTGTAGCCCTCACTTGTTTTAGGCTTGGTTAGGTCATGTGATGATGTAAAACCATGTTTGGGAACATGTTGTGACAAGATCTACCCCGGTTTCACCGAAACGGGGAGTTTCCCCCTAATAGTCAGATTGCAGACACTTTGTTTTTAGGGGACAGCGCATGTCTGCGAAGGGGGTCACACTTGGGAACCAGGTTTAGGAGTTTTGAGCATGCCACCACACTTCATTACACATGCTTGGGTCACATGCATGGTTTGGATGTGTTCCGATGCCCCGAAGCGCTTCTTCCTGCGGAACCCTGATCCGCGGGCCTCGGATCGTCTACCCCCCTAGACTTTCTTCTGACAGGGGTAGCCCGGTGTAGCCCTCACTTGTTTTAGGCTTGGTTAGGTCATGTGATGATGTAAAACCATGTTTGGGAACATGTTGTGACAAGATCTACCCCGGTTTCACCGAAACGGGGAGTTTCCCCCTAATAGTCAGATTGCAGACACTTTGTTTTTAGGGGACAGCGCATGTCTGCGAAGGGGGTCACACTTGGGAACCAGGTTTAGGAGTTTTGAGCATGCCACCACACTTCATTACACATGCTTGGGTCACATGCATGGTTTGGATGTGTTCCGATGCCCCGAAGCGCTTCTTCCTACGGAACCCTGATCCGCGGGCCTCGAGATCGTCTACCCCCCTAGACT